>JABYQG010000016.1:0-600000 GCA_022606255.1 Trametes meyenii | reverse complement strand
AACAGCACGCCCTGAACTGCGCCTCATGCTGCGCTGGGTCCCGGGGCACAGTGACGTACCAGGCAACGAGGCCGCTGACACCGCAGCCAAGGAGGCAGCACAGGGTCGCTCATCGGAACCAAAGTTGCTGCCAGCAGCCCTTCGCAAGACGCTCCCACTCAGTGCATCCCGTGCGCATCAGAATTTCAAGATGGAGCTCGACCGCCTGGCCACCAAGCGGTGGCAGGAATCACCCCGGGGGAAGCGAATGGCAGCAATCGACCCCACCATGCCATCCAAGAAGTTCCCAGAACTCATTGCAAGGCTTCCCCGACGACATGCCTCTCTTCTCATTCGTCTTCGCACTAACCATGTCCCACTGCAGTTTCACTGGGCGCGGATTGGTAAGGCAGAGTCGGGCATCTGCCCAGCATGCGGCAACGGATGTGAAACCGTCGCACACTATCTACTGGTCTGCGAAAGCTACCGGCTGCAACGGGCCGTCCACTTCCGCATGCTGGGGCACTCCGGGCGCACCCTGGCCACCCTACTCAACTCGACAGATGCCCTCCGCCCCCTCTTCAACTACATAAACACTACGCAACGGTTCCGAGCAAGCCTTGGCTCACTTGACTACCCTGACAGTGATAGCGAGGTGGACGACTAGATAGTGGATCATACAATAGTTGGGCGCACTGCACGCATAATTTCCACGTTGGGGCCGGGGGAGTTCCGACAGCATCTCAGTGTCTGCTGGATGTCTGTACCCCTCTCGTGGCAAGAGGCATATAGCCCGGCGGTGCAATCACCGTCTCAAAGCACGACGAGGTTTAGAACCCGGTGCCCTGCTGCTATGCAGCCGGCGTGGTGGGTGCAGTGCTGGGCCCTATTTACATTTCCCCCCTCTCGCTACTAACCCCTCTCTTATTATAGCTTAATCCCGAGATAATCCCCACCCACATACCATTACTACTTCCCATTCACATATGATTCGTGATCCCCCCTGACCTACGTCCACCCGTAGTTAAGCGTACCAGGTACTGCCTACCATAGGGCTCGGCCCTCGAGGGCAATAAACGAGGATTATAAAAAAAAAAAAACTCTGACATTCTTGACAGCTTGACAGCGACACGCTGACGGTCTTCCGATCGTAACCTAACATTGCTCCCAGCCTTGAACGCCCTTCACTTCTAGTATCCGCTGCGACACGCCTGCGAGAGCGATGCGTGCGGACCTCTGTTACACACAACTTAGCCATGGTCATAATATCGGTGAGTCAAGCGTGTACCTTCAAGAATATATATTCGTCGAGCACCCGTCGGTACTAAAGGTCAGAGATCTCGTCTCATAGATCTCTATCTCTATCCACGTTCCTCGTTATGTCACTTGCTTTGAACTTGTCGTTCGAACAATGGGCCGCCCTCCTTTTCTCCGAATTGCTCCTACTCGCCGCGGCGTTGTTCTTCTTCAAGCACTCGAAGGCAAAGCTTCCGCCAGGGCCCGAAGGCCTTCCCGTCCTGGGGTGCGTTCATAAGCTACCGGCCACATTCCAAGAAAAGACTCTTTTCGAATGGAGTAGCGAATACGGCCAGTATGCGTACGCTGGGAGCTTCACGAGACGCTGACTCCTTGGTGTGGCATCGTGCAAATAGGGGACTTCATGTATCTCAAGCTCTTTCGCACCCCGACAATCGTGTTGAGCAGTATCGAAGCTGCACGGGACCTCCTTGATAAACGTAGCGCGAAGTACTCGGACCGCCCTCCGATGGTCATGCTCACGGACCTGTACGTTCTCGGATTTTTCTTGTCTCCCGGATATGGTACGTGGCGGCGGCGGCGTTGACGGTTTTTAATCAGATTGGATGCGAAATCGGCCCTTCCTACCATTCCGTACGGCCCTAGAATGCGCAAGCACCGCAAATGGATGCATGACGCGGTCGGTAACAAGGAGAAGCTCGAAGCCTACCGGCCCCTCCGACGCCGGGCACTGCGTGCTTTTTTGCGCAACCTTGCCAACGATCCGAAACAATTTCTTCGTCATATACATCTGTACGCAAGTTCCTGCTAGCGGAAATAATCACCCATGAAAGTGCTTTATAGGTACCTGGGCGGCATGATGCTAGAAGTGACGTACGGCCGGCCGGTCACGTCTATGGATGACCCGCTTTTCCAACTTGCTGAGAAAGGCCTGGAGAGCGCCAACACCTCGGGAAGCGCAGGCTCTCGACTTGTCGATTTCTTTCCGATACGTACGTCATATCGGACCTTTCGTACGTAGTATGAGTGACGTATTTTGACCGGTCCGGTCATATCGTTGCCCAGTGAAGTTCCTGCCGTCTTGGTTTCCTGGCGCGGGATTCAAGCGACGAGCCATGGCAATTCGCAAACACGTGCACGCGTGGAGGGACGCGGGAATCGACGACGTGATGTCCTCCATGGTATGCTTCCTGCCGCCTGGCCATGTCGTACGGAATTTACGTGTGTTTCTAGGCTTCTGGACAGGCGAAACCGTGCATCTTTACTACTGTGTTGGAACAGTATGCGCTCTCGCCTTCCGCTGCAGAATTAGATGAGATCAAAGGCCTCAGCTTTGATGCATATGGAGGTACGTTTCTGGCGCTCGTGGTGTCGCACAGACCATGCTGACGGAGATACAGCGGGAGTCGAGACTGTGCGTGGTTCGAACTCGCGCGCCGTCTTGAGAGTGTTAATACTGGCTGCTCGCACTTTTGCCATGTGTAGAGCCTAGCGACCTTGACAAATTTCTTCCTCCAAATGACACGCAACCCTCATGTGCTTAGCAAGGCCCAAGAAGAGATAGATCGAGTCGTCGGCAAAGACCGGTTGCCTGACTACGACGACCGTCCCTCGCTGCCGTACTTGAATGCGATACTCGAGGAGGTGTATCGGTAAGCTCCAACGACCGGCTGATTCTTCCAATTTTACTCAGTGTTCATGTAGTTTGCAACCCGCTGTGCCCATGGGTAGGTCGAGACGCCCCAATCGCACCTTCAGAGTGTTCTGATTAGAACTCTCCGGTAGCCATCCCTCACCGTGTGACCGTTGATGATGAATATCGCGGACGCAAAATCCCCGCTGGATCTATGGTCATCGGAAGCATCTGGTACGGTCTCACCGTAATCACTCCTCGGATCCTAAACTAACTCGGTACTACGCCCTGGCAGGGCGATGACACGGGACAGGCGATACTACCCCGATCCCGAGGCGTTCTTCCCGGAGCGCCATATTCCATCAGAGAAATGTGAAAAATCGACACTCCCTCCGAGCAGTTTTGTCTTCGGCTTTGGTCGTAGGCGAGTAGCCTTATTTGGTATTTCTCAACGCACCGCGTCTCACTCTCTGTCGACGGCGTCTTAGAATTTGCCCAGGGCAAGCGCTCGCTGACGAGAATCTGTGGTTAACCATCGCAAACATCGTCGCGCTCTTCGAAATCGGCAAAGCTTTGGGCGAGGCCGGGAACGAGATCACCCCGCCGGCCGTGATGGTATCGGGCGTCACCAAGTTAGTCGATACAGCCGAATTTACTTCATCAAAGGCTAGAGTGCTGACTTGCGGTACTTCCAACCAGCCAACCTGCGCCGTTCGTTTGCAAGATCGCTCCGCGATCGGGTGAGATCCTCTCCATGATCGATCTCCTTGAGGGATGAGGCATTTTTACGTCAATTCAATATGTATATCGTACAACTACTCGTCATACTCGTTACTATTAGACATTTACAAGCTTGTAGATTTGAATTAGAATCAGCGTAACCTGATACGATCATTATTCTTTACGCTATATAGGTATGTCCTTGGGGGACAATATAGAATCTCAGTATAATCTTCGTCCTGCACGTGGATTTCCATTCGAGTTATACTCCTCCGAAGTACTTACGTGGGATCAGAGACGAAAGCCTTTGGGGCCGCTTTGGCACCACCCACAGGACTTGCCAAATGCGGGCACGAGTGTGGGCGTCTACCCAGCATATGGCTACGACCCTGTGAGCACCTGGGATCTATACCGTCCACAGCATGGATCCCGTATGGGCGACAGACGCCCTTCACTCAAGGTTGCCATGCTGGTCGCTGACTCACTCTCGGCTTCACCGCTACCACCTCCTTGCTCTCGTCACCCATCCAGTCCAAGACACCTGGAGATTTCAACGCGCCTCGACTCAGAATGCCTCTAGAGCTCGCGAAAAAGATCGACTTCCCCCCGGAACTACTGCTCGCCGTCAAAGAGCTTTCCGACCCCGCGGACTTGCGCACGCACGTCTGTTTCTACCTGAGCAGCCCGCGTGTCGCCGCGCTGTATGACGCCTCGAAGGACCCCGACGCGTTTTGGCGGCACGCCTGCTGGAGCTGCGGGATAGGCGCCGGGCTCACGCCCGAGGAGAATTTGGACAGCGCCTTTTGGCCGTTGCACGGCGAGCCCTCGTGGAAGAAGATCGCCATTGACTGTATCTCGCGGGATGGGTTCTGCAAGCATCCGCAGTGTGGAGAGGCGCTCCTGGAGTACAATCGTAAGCGTTGTATTCTGAGGTCCCCCGCCCCCCCTGCCCTAGGTGATTCAACAGAGTTCGTGTTCTGATTCACGGCGGTTAGGCCATTACATGCGCGAAGCAGCGGCTTATGTTGAGCCATTCAAGCCCTTGCGCATCACCGAGAACTCGGACAGTCCGGCTCCGGTCGGTGCGCACCCCCTTTTCGGACACATCGAGTTTCGCAGGGACTACGACGTCTTCCGGGAAAACGGCGTGCAATTCGACGCGCACCTCCGCCACCCCAATACCCCTGCTCGTAGAGTGGACGACAAACAGTACATGTTCCGCCGCGACGACTATCCGGGACTGTACCTTGCGGATCATCCGCTCGCGGCGCGTAGCTTCGCGACCGAGACGCCGATATCCTCCATTATGCTCCTGCAGCTGTGCGGACACACGCTTAGGAACGCGAAGATGAGCCTTCCCCGCGCTATCACTGTGTTTGATGTGATTTGCGCCATCTACGCTGAGTACGTCGTCTTCATGGGCAAGCTGCTCGTGTGACAGGAATGGTGTGAGCTGACATGTGCGTGGTGCAGATTGGACGCCTCGCTCACCGTGGACGACGCGTCCGAGTATGTCGACTGCCACCAAAGCTGCTTCCCGAAAGAATGGGATTTGATGACCGTGTTCCGGAAGGCGCGCAGCATTCGCTTGATCCTATCGATCTGGTGCGTCGATCCCGGTGTCCTTGGCTTCTCGACCCTAATGTGCTGAGCTTCGCAGCCCGATTGAAACATTGGAATACGAGGAGGATACATATTCCGGACCCGCGTTTTCATTCCGGCAATTGTGACAGTCGTTTGTTTCTTTCCTTGACCGCTGTTGAGATACTACCAAGCCGACCCGAAGCGCACTTGTAACTATCGAGCATCGCGCGAATCGAAATGCGAATTAAACACTTAAAACCAATAGAAGTCGGACTAGCCACGTCCGTGCAGGAACACAAATCGCGTTTTCGGCCAAAAGCCAAGTGACGTCATGACGTCTCGCCCACCACGTCCTTTGTCTCGGAAATTTCCTTGGCCTGCCGGATTGAACGCCTAGGCGAGTCAAACACCGCATACACGTCATATATACTAACTAGCATTCAGATGCCGTCTAAGGCCAACCGCGAGCACACGGCGTTACCTGGGCATGGTAGCCAATGAAATAGAGTTCTTGACATATGGTATTGTGATGCAGTGCTTGCATCGTAAAATGGCCCACCGTCACATCCACCCTTCCGCTTGCTAGCACGGAGACACCGACGTCGATGTTAGAAGCCGCTATTCGCCCGCGAAGACCTGTTGAAGGGACATGTCAACTCTTTGGCGTACCTTTTGTAAGTCACTTGCACACCGTCAGAACCTATATAGACTGGCGCGAGCTCCCTTCAGCCGCAATCGCTCACAAGTCTTTATCCGTACATCTCTATCATTTCACCCACACACTATGCCACTCTTCGACCTACCTCCCGATCGAGTCTTTATTCTAGTTGCCTCGTTTGTTTCCATTTGGATAGCCGCCCTTCCTTTTATCAGACGAGTCCCGGCTGTCCCACCAGGGCCCAAGGGCCTCCCTATCCTGGGAAACGTTCACCAGCTTCCCGAGAAGTTTCAAGAGAAGACACTCTTAAGATGGAGTAGGGAGTACGGTTAGTGCAAACGCTCTGCGGTACAACAACCAGCTCGGCGGTTTGGACGCTCACGTAGATTTACAGGGGACATCATGTATCTCAAGTTCTTTCGCACACCCACCATCGTGCTCAGCAGCGTCGAGGCCGCGCGAGACCTTCTTGACAAACGTAGCGCAAAATATTCTGACCGGCCGCCAATGCTCATGTTTACCGACCTGTAAGTGTTCAATATGAAGCCTAGAGGCTTTCGTGGCTATTCCTCCAATTCTGACTGGGTATGCCTACGCTAGCATCGGCATGGATTCGTCCCTTCCAACGATCCCATATGGCGCGAGGATGCGCAAACACCGCAAGTGGATTCGTGACGCCGTCGGCCACAAGGAAACACTGCAGAGCTACCGGCCTCTCCAACGCCGGGCCGTCCATGTGCTCCTACGAAACCTCTCAGAAGACCCAGGGCGGTTTCTTGACCATTTGCATCTGTAAGTTGAATTCTTACTTTGGCGGCTCACTAACCGAGAGTTACCCCCAGGTACTTGGGATCCTTGATGCTCCAGATCACTTACGGCCGGCAAGTGTCGTCCACCGACGACCATCTTTTCCAACTCGCCGAGAAGGCCATATACAGTGCTAACGGCGCAGGTACTGCTGGATCGGTCATTGTCGACTTTGTCCCCGTATGTGCGTCGTGCTCGTCCTTACAGCAGCCAGACAATGTCTCATTTAGCGTCCCTCTTTGTTCACTAGTGAAACATCTGCCGACTTGGTTCCCAGGTGCTGGTTTTAAGCGGAGAGGCTTGGAAGCTCGAAAGCACTGGAATGCCTGGAGGGATTATGGATACGACGAGGTTATGGCTTCTGTGGTTCGTCTCTTCCATCCAGGGATAGTGATAAAGACTCGTAAGACTGAGATTTCGTAGGCTGCTGGGACAGCTAACCCATGCATCTATACCTCTGTCCTGGAACAATACGAGATGGAACCTTCAGAGGAAGACATCAACGACATCAAGGGCCTCAGCATTAACGTACACGGTGGTAAGTCCCGCATACATTATGTGATGCCAGGGCTGAACTAATCGTCGTCTGCGTGCGTAGCGGGGTTCGAGTCGGTCAGTGACCTCGGTACGCACACCCTTCGTGCTAACTCTTTCGGATCGCGTATAGAGTCTAGCGACTTTCACCAACTTCCTGCTTGACATGACACGCAACCCGCATGTGTATCGTAAGGCTCAAGAGGAGATGGACCAAGTCATTGGCGATGACCGATTGCCGGATTTCGATGACCGCGAGTCGTTGTCGTATCTAGACGCGATTATCGAAGAGGTACTCCGGTGAGTTGTCATGGCTTTCCACACATTACTCGCTTATTAGGGCATGCGGCTACAGTTGGCAGCCTTCCGTGCCCATGGGTGAGTGCAAGATCGTCAGTAATACTCCGGATTTAGCTGATTTGGCGAGACAGGCATGCCTCACCGTGTCACGACCGACGACCACTATCGCGGATACCATATCCCGGCGGGTTCTATGGTCATCGCTAATACATGGTATGTGTCTCGCCCTGGTCGTACCATAGCCGCTAACCCAATCGTGAACCTGCAGGGCGTTGACACGCGACGAGCGGTACTATCCTGAACCTGATCAGTTTCGGCCCGAACGCCATCTAAAGTCGGATACAGAGGACAAGGAAATCCTGCTTCCGAGCAGCTTCGTTTTCGGGTTCGGCCGAAGGTCAGTCTACCACCCGTATAATAGGATTCGACATAATTAACGCTCTCTTGTAGAGTATGTCCTGGGCAGGCGCTCGCAGAGGCTAACCTCTGGCTTGCCATGGCGCATATAATCGCACTCTTCGACATCCACAAGCCCTTGGACGGCGCTGGGAACGAGTTTACGCCCCTCGCGGTATTTTCGTCTGGTGTAACCAAGTAAGACTCTCATTCAACCCCATCTTAGAATGAAATAGTCTAATCGGTTTCTGCGCAGTCAACCCGCCCCATTTGAGTGTCGGATCACCCCCCGTTCCGATAAAGCAGTCGCTTTACTAGGCCGCCTCGACCGTTGAGGTGTCGTATCGTCACTGTCGTGCAGGCCTCGTCCCGCCGCTGCCAGGGCTGATCTTCTGACATATCGCTCTACATTGTGTCCATTCAAATTAGTTTCTGTATCATACACGGAAACAGGAAAGCAAATCCAGATGCGTACGGTGCAGACCGTGGGTCGTCGGACAGCCCTCAACGCGTTCGCGTGTGTAATGCCCAGTCAGCGTTGTATGCACGATGCGTTCATCGCCAGCGTCTGGTGCGACATGGGCATGCCCTCATGCATGCATCGTTACGTGACATTTTGCTGATGGTGACGTTAAGTCTATGGCGGTCCGTTTGTATATATATTATTTCGAGCGCGCGCGGGACTTTACACAGCGCACCGCCGCGATTACCATCGTTAACGCGGCTCGACTTACTTATTCCTTACCCCGCACACTGACTCGCCCACCGCGCGCGCACATTTGCAATCCTCGCGCGCGCAGCTCGACGCACATGGACGCTCTCACCGCGCGCGCACGTCCCGCAACCGGTACACACATATACATACAGCGCGTGCAATGTGTACGACAAGATAACACGATTTATAAATGATCTCTTATTATGCACACTTGTAGAGGCATGGGACGTAGTCTCCGGAGAGGAACATTATATATCATGAATTTGAACCTCTATCTAAACAGAATCATATCGACGCCATCTCGGTGCAAATCCCCGACGCTAAACTCGTCGCCTTCTCGCCGTGCACCTGCATTTCCCAGTGGACACCGGGACAGGAGGACAGGAGCCGTTCGACAAGTGGACGAGCTTGAGGAGACCGCTATCGACTAGGTAAAGAAAAATAGCCTTCATGATGGCCTACCGTATGCCTGTCAATATAATGCGACGTCCCCGCATTGTCAGACACGTACCTGCTGGACATTGACCTCGGGGGCATGAAAAGAGTCCAATAGGGTAGGGGAGCACATTTCCGAAGCATCCCGCGGCTTTGTCGCTGAGCCAACAGTCAGGGGAGGACGATGCAACCAGGGGCACACCGACAAAAAGCATGCGGGGCAAGAGGAGATGCTAGCTTCGCTATGGGGCCCAGTCAGAGGGGAGCAAATTTTGCAGGAAGGCTCAGGGGTGAGAGGAAATGGATATAGGGATCTTCAAAGGAGGCACTATGCGATCGCGACTGGGAGTCTTCGCCAGCACGGAAAGGAGGCTCAGTCCAGAAAGCAAGCAGATGAGTGAGCCGGCGCGGAAAACTGGAGTGGAGTGTATACACGTACCGCTACTTTATTCATACCACTCCCATCCCCACTTGCGTCTCCTTCGCATTGAAGCTTTCGAAACAGAAGAGAAAAAGAAGGGAAAGCTAGGCGGGAGGAGATAGGAGGCTAGTAGATTCGAAAGCACCCCCAGCATAGACGTGGTGGACGACAAAAGGAGCGGGTGGGGCGGCTAGCCGCTAAACAGGGCGCGCACGCGCATCTGATCGATGGGCGCTTATACTGGGCACAAACGTCCGTGCTTTATGCTCTTTGGCTCTCAGGCTTAAATTGCTAAGGAAAACGGATTATATATTTATATGCGCACCTACATTTCCTTCTAGTAGACACCAAAATGTGCCAACTTGACCAAGAACTGCGGCCACAACATCCCGATTCGTTTCACCACCATCAAGCGCCCAGGGTGTCCAAAGTGTTCTCACTATGGCATTTCTTGATCTCAAGCATTCAAAACTTCGACGCTTCAAGAGAATATCATGTAGAAACACATTAATAATATAAATTCCTTGCACCAGGTGCTCAGCTACAGGAGACAGGCTACAGAGCTCGAGAGACTCCCGAAATAGGAAACAGAACGCACGGTTACCTAAAAAGGAGACAATGCTTCTTTACAATAGAAGATAGGATAGGATTATCGCTTGTAAGTGGGAAGATGGGATAACGTGTCGTGTCTGTGATCAGCCTCGCCGGCCTTCTTCGAGTTGACAAAACTTCAAGGATGCACACAGGACGGTTTGGGACGATGCAAGGAGTGGATTGTCCGTAAGTACTTTAAGGTATCAGTCGGATTAATGATGGTATATAAAGCAAGGATAGGTAAATTAAACTAGGCGTGTATGGGGATAGGGAGGGTCCGACGGCATGTTCAAGCCATGTATGCTTGCGGAAATCTAATATATGGCTCTTCGACGCCAACCTCGTATGTTGGTTAGCATCGAAGTGCGCCGTGAGTTCGCAAGGTCGACAGTACCTGGAGATACGTTATTTCGAAGCCCAAACATCTCGCTTGAGTTTCCCGGGCGACTTCAAGCCCCTTGAGGCCCGTGCTTTCCAATAATCGTCACTATAAACATAAGCACCTGTTAGCCATCCAGAATCAGGAGCACAGAGTATTCACAGAGGGAGACCCGACTTGAGGTGATTCGAGAGTCGCAGAGCTGTAGAGAGAGAGTTGAGAGAGAAGCATGTAGAGGTACGGGCGTTTACTTCGCGGACCTAACCGGTACCCCAAGGCGCGCAGTTGGCCTTCGCAGCCTCTCTATCAGAGGCTCCTCCTTTGAATCTTTCCTCACTACTCTCGTTGCAAGAGACATCTTGTCCGCCGCTCCTAACTCGACGTGTCTCCTCTTCGAGCACTGCGCACCTTTGCTTCAGCATGACCCTCGCATTCAAGTTGCCAGTGGCTCCGTCATCGCGTCCACGTCTAACTTGAACACCGTCCGGCTCGAGCTCTGCGACGTTGACAACAACGTCCTACCTCTCTTCATGGACCTCTGTAGCCGCCCATGTGTCCGCCGTATCTGGCCTGTCAGGACTGACTCTGTAGAGTCCAGCCATGTCCTAGCCGTCGTGCACAATGTCTTGGAAGCCGTCACTCCCCGGGCTATCTGGCAACCCCACGCTGTCGACTTGGATCTCACAACTTGGACCTCAAGGATTCCTGGTCTAGCGGAATCCAATCCTACCTCGTACACCACTCCCACAGATCCGACACCTCTCTGTGCGCTGGTGGCACCCCCAGCTCGACGTCTCCAAGACGTTCCCCAATGTCGCCGTGTTCAAGCAGCACGTTAACCGCGCTCAAATCTGCCGCCGCACGCCTCAGCGCCAGCAACTACCCCTCTCTCGAGGCTGCTAAACACTCCATGTACCTTGTGTCGCTACCCACGCAAGCTCAGGGCGTTCCGCCGTACCATGTATGAGACGTCCTCCATCAGCGTCGCACTGCGCTGCTGACATACCTCACCTTCGACGACAGCTTTGTGCTCCCGGTACTCTGTCGTTATTGTGCCTGGCCGGCCAGACATTCCTCGACTACATGTTATATTATAGCCTGTAACTTGATCATATCCCCGCCTGCAATCAGCATCCGCGCGATCGATGTAACGTCTATAGTAGTAATTCCACTGTGGCTAATTTCCGACACGACTTCCAGTAGTATCTTCTGTTTCCAACTCATGTGATCTCGTACCCTATAAATCCAAAAATATGAATCCTGGTACTTTGACTTGGAATGGCATTATGCGACAGCATGGTAAATGTGGTCTCAGTGTGTGTGATGTGGAGATCGTACACGCCGAGTTTGTGCGAGGGGCGCGACCGGACGTTGCGCTGTGCGAGGTCAGCTTGGGTGCGTGCGATAAGGATAGTCGATTTGCTGCTGAACTGTTATTGGTGTTTCGGAGTGCGAACTTCAGTAATGGTGGCGATGCGCTGTGTAAATCCCCGCGCGCGCTCAAAATAATATATATACAAACGGGCCACCATATAAGTCCAACCCACCCGAGCGAGCATATCTTTGCGCTTTCCCCCACCTCAGCCAACTCCTCAAGATCTCACCCCGCGTACGTCCTTAATGCCCCTCGCGATGAACTCGCTCCCTCTCCCTCCCGAGATCTTCCTCGCCTTTAGAGCCAGCATCCCGCTCTCCGACATATGCACACACGTCTCCTTCTACAAGGCGCATCCGCGCATCGCAGCCATGTATGACGCCGAGGTGCACGCGGACCGCTTCTGGCGGCGCGTGTGCTGGCGCTGCGGCATAGGCGCACTGGACGGGGACGACCTGGACGACCCGCACTGCTGGCGAGACATCGCTATGGAAGTCGTCGAGCAAGATAGTGCTTGCGAGCACCCCCAGTGTGGGCGGGCACTGCTAGAATATAACCATAGGTGATTCTTGTCCCCACGAGGAGCCCATCCGTAACCACGCCCGTCGCCCACGGCCTGTCTGTCGATAGGTGCGCGCATAGAACGTGCAAATGAACGCTTTGGGGTGGTTCTCGGGGAGGAAATCGAATATTGGGATGTCTCCAATGACTTGCAATTGCGCGCAGAAGACGAGTACACCGCGCCGCGGCCACTGTCTGTAGTCATGCATCACGCGCTGAGCCAGATCGCGTTCTCCCCGTTCGGCCGGTGCTGCTCCCCAAGCGAAGACGCACGGCTACGTGCCGCAACACTCATGGAGGGAAATTTTGACGGGGAAGTGTTACTATGCAACCATCCTCTCGTCTGGCGGAGCTTTGCGACGGACGTGCCCGTGTGCGCGCTGCGCTTAGGACGTTTCGGGCCGCATGCCATGGTGGAAAATCACGCGCGCCTTGTACGCCCCACGGGGGTGACCGTGTACGACGTCGTCGAGGGCATGCGCCGTGAGTACGTCTGGTTTGCCTTGCCTTACTGCGCTTGGATCTGGGAACGTTGATAAATGTAATGAAAAAAAAAGCTTGGACGTGCACCTCACCTCGGAAGAGACGCTTATCTTCCTGATGACAACGTTCGACAGCCTCCCTGAGGGATGGGTTGAAAGGGCGATGGGGGAGAAGGGAGACTTTACGCTCCGTCGGCTTTTGATGATGTGGTGGGTCGTTGTCTCTTTGTGTTGTATCAGGCGAGGCGTTTGATTGACGAGGCCTCGTTATACATGTAAAGCCATATCGCAGAGTACGTCTTCGAAGAGGACATCCCGGGCGAGGGCCCGCGTTTCTCTGTACGCCTACGAAGTAATGCAGCATAATCGTGGACGAAATTCTTGGAAATTGAGGCTTTGCCATGGCACATGCATAGATGCTTATAGATAGTCCTTGACCTGTTCTTCCAGCCACGTCCAGAGTCGTTCTTGCTCCTGGACGTCTTGTGCGAGAGGGTTCGGCTCTCCTAGACGCGTCCACGGGCGCATATACTGGGCACATGAAAGCACATTCATGATCGATACGGATACGTACTCACCTTTCCATTATATTCTGCCGCTTTGGGCATACACCCGGAATATAGTGAGGTCAGCGCGCCGTACTCCGTGGGGTATGAAAAAATCGTATCCTACCAACGCGGTATATCAGCCTTACCGGAGTCCGTCCTAGGACGGTGCAATGACGTACCCATATTCCTAGCCTGTAGTACCACGGACAAGACTCCCTGTATATATCGCTCTTGATCGTTCCAGGATCTACGGCAATGGACACGATCCCGTCAGCCGCACAGCGACGTGCTAGCGCATTGCTCGCGAGTACTGCCGCAAGCTTGCTCTCGCCGTATAGCGCCAATAGGTCCGCTTTATCCCGCGCCGGGCCTTGGCGATACGTCTCGTAATGCAGCACACGTGGGGCGTAGTTTGCCATCGAAGAAAGCCACACGACCCGTGCGGTGTCGGGCGACCGGCTGGATTGTTTGAGGGTGGAGTAGAGCAGACGCGCGAAGAGATAGTGTCCAAGAACGTTCGTGCCGAAGGTCGCGTCGTAGCCCTGTTCAGTAAGTTGCACGCGCGGGGGGTACACGATACCCGCATTGAGGTAGAGGACGTCAAGACGTGACTCTCTCCTGTGAACGTATATGTAGTCTGACGTCAGTCGAGACATGTCGCACATTGAAGAGATATGAAAGGCTGACTGTTTGTACTCCTCTGCTGCCTTCTTGACGGAGCGCAAATCGCTCAAGTCGAGGTGCAAAAAAAACGCCTCCTTCCCTGTCTCCTGACGCAGACCCCATATAGCGCGTTCTGCTCGTTCTCGAGAGCGCGCTGCCATATAGACCGTGGCATTCTTGAGGAGTAGCTGCTTAACGGTCTCGCGCCCTATTCCGGCATTGCCGCCGGTAACGATTATAGTTCTGGCAGAGAGATCAGGGAGGCGGTTTGGGGACCACGTCGGTTTTCCTGGAAAGAAGAGCTTCAATGCATTGCCGATTGCAGAGAAAGACATTCCAGCCTTGTCGTAGGTGGAAAGGTGGTGAGGTGTAAAGCGGGGCTGCTGCGCCAGCGGCCAAACGCGCCCAGTTCACAGCCCCGGCAGCGAAGACGGCGGCTCTGAAATGGCCGTGAGCAATGACCATCTGACCAGGTGAATTGAAGATGGCGCTCAAGTCAATTGAGTTCCAGTCATGGCGGAATGCAGCCGTCCTCAGTCCGACAAAGCCGGAACCGATACACGATCACGTGCCCCCAGAGACCAGTTGGCGGCGCGTTTCCCGTTCACGCCGGCACTGCTGGCACCAGATCTTTCATCTCCACCGTTACCATTGGGGATTGTCTGGAGTCATTTCTGGGTACCACTACGTTTCACATTTACTGCTGTCTATCCTACCTTGCAGACTGCGGCGTCCTTCAAGGTGATTATAGCCCCTAGGGCACCCTCCATGAACAGGACATGGTTTAATCGCATACCACCCGAAGTCCTTTGGATCGTCAAAGACTTCGTTCCAGAATGGGACCTTCGCACGCATGCTTGCTACTATATGTCTCATCCTATTGTGGCATATATATACGACGGCAGAACGGACCCGGACGATTTCTGGGCCCTCGTGTGCTGGCAGAACGGGTTGGGCGGTGGCCCCGCCCCTGGTGAATCTCAGCGGAAGGATTGGTCTTGGAAGAACTTTGCTCTCTCTGTGATTCTACAGGATGGTTTTTGTGACCATCCTCTGTGCGGAGAATATTTGCTTGAGTTGAATAGTGAGTAGTTGGCGTGAAGTTCTATCTTGGGGTAAACTTACACAGACTCGTTCGCACGCCAGGACGTCGCATTCGAGACACCATCGAGGATGTCCCCAACCTCGTACCAGCTCGTGTGCTTCGATCCACGCGTCGGCGACGTTTTCCCCATCTAAGCACAAACCCGATGTTTGCAAATATCCGGTTTCCGCCTCCCAGACCCAAGGGTTTCGGGCATCCGCAAGTCGTTGCAAAGACGGACACCTATATCGCGAAACCAAGGCCCTCGACAGCTCAAAACCTAGAACCGTTAACTGAACGCGAATGGTCCATCAATGACGGCGACGGTCCTCACTCGGACGAACACGAGGTTCTCGAGAAACATCCTCTTGTCGCTCAGAGTTTTGCGACCTTTCCGCCTACGTCTCATCTCTTTATTTTCGACATCGCTGGTCGCATGCCCAACATTCCTGAATTGGATACTGAGGATAACGGCGGGGTGACTGTACTCGACGTTGTCTCTAACATCTATCCGGAGTACGTTCCTCTCATTTCACCTTGCTGTCTGCATAGGATTGAGATTCTTGATAGGTTGGACAAACCGCTGACGGCGTATGACGTGAGCGAATATTTGGAAAGGCACGAAGATTGCATACCGAAGAACTGGACCGTCCGAGAAGCCGTTGCGAGTCTAGGTACCTTGCGACAGATTATGAGAGTATGGTGAGCAGGTCTCCTATGTAAGTGAAGCGAGGCACTTATACAATCCCCAGTCCTATCGAAGGGCTTTGGATCGAAGAGATCGATCCTTATGTAGGACCCATGTGCGAGCTCACTATGTCGTAAAGAGTTGGTGTAGTGCTTTCATGTCTGCATCCTCTGTGCTTGATCTGAGGCTCCGATATTGCGCGTAGCTCAATATTCGGGTGCCGGCGAGTTGTTTTTGCCATGGAACGTCTGATAGCTTTGGCCCGCTGTCGTGCTATGAAGTCACGACCCCGTCCGTGGATACTTGGAGCTGGCTTGCGCATTCTAATCCCTATACTGTTACCCGAAATCCTCTGCTTAATATGTCCTGCTGGCTTTTTACGCACATTTGCTTTCATCTCGCTCTCAAATGGTTGCACGCTACAATCGTTGTTGATAGCTGGAATATGCATTGTGATGTGTGTCTGGAACACATCTGAACGCAGTAAGTTAACGTCCACCAGTGCTCGCGCGGTCACGTGGTGTATTACGAGGAAATTCGCGCTCTTTGGCGCTGACTCCGGCCCCGGTCGCGTACTATCGCGACGCTGTCTCCCTCTCCTATCTCGTTCACCTAACTCGTCCGTCGGAGACTTGGTACAAGGATTTGTACGCTCACATGCCATGGTCTACTCACGTACCTCCAAAAATCCTCTGAATCGTCAAAGACCTCATCAAGGAATGGGGTCTCTGCACCCACGCATATTACTACCTCTCGAGCCCTGTCGTCGCGCTGATATATGACCATGCGGAGAACCCTGGTGGCCGAGTTTCCCTTTCCCCACCTCTATCGATACACAGATGGCCTAGGAGGACACACAACTTATAAGAGGTGAGCACGTGGTACACGATATCCATAGCAGTCGTCAGACGCGCTGCGCGCTTCGAACACATTCGATTTTCTCTCATGAGATCACTCACCCAACCTCCTCCAATTGAACTATGCCTCATCATCCGGGCTTTCATTTCTCTTTCCGATGTTCGCACTCACGTCTGCTTCTACAAAGTTCATCCTTCTATTGCTGCCCTCTACGATTCGGAAGAAGACCCAGATCACTTATGGCATCTTATCTGTTGGCATAGCGGCATCGGTGCACTGGACACAGACGACCTGAATGATCAACACTGCTGGCGTAACATCGCCATAGAGGTCATTGAACGTGACGGGTTCTGCCTACACCCACAATGTGGGGAAGGGTTACTTGTGTATAACGGTGCGTGAACATTTCGTCCTCGAAGCTCTACTGCTCGTAAGTGTGGATAATTATGGGCTTGCTGACGATTGCGGGGCTTAGAACGCAATATGGCAAAGACGGCCAAACAACTCGAGCCACCGGCTGTCTTCTCTGATTGGAAAGACGTCGACGATGGCAATCTGGGTGATGACATGGATGGGTTGGAGTCGGACTATAACACTAGCTTGATCACCGGCAACACGAATGACGGCCGCCACCGATGGGCTGGTAAAGCGCTACAGCCATCCTTCCTCACCATGCACCCAGCGCTCACTTCCATCGCGTTTCGTTCGGAACCGTCAGGCGGGCGCTACAGCATGAGCGAGGACGCATATCTCCGTTGCGACACGAAGGTGGCGGATACAGAGAACGTAAACACAGGCAACTCGTGGTTGCATGCGCATCCACTTGTCCAGCGTAGCTTTGCGACGGATGTCCCATCGGGCACTATCATCGTAGGGCGTACGGCTGCGCATAGGTTAAGTAGGGGTAGGGTGCAGCGAAGCACGGGGGTCACCATCTTTGACATTGTCACCGCATATCACGCAGAGTATGTCCCGCCATTTCCTACCCTGATCCAACGGTGATACTGGCGCGAACTTACCGCCGTTATTGTGCCAGTCTAGATGTGAAGCTCAGCAGCTGGGAGCTGACCACGTTCGTGTCTGACGAGGTTGACTTTTGCGGTATCCCGGACGGGTGGTCGGACAGTACGCTTTTTGAGCGTTTTAACACGCTGCGCGATGTGTTCACTATATAGTAAGTTTCCACAGCGCAAGTTCGGGTTTCCATGATCCACTGGTGCTGACAGCGGGGCCCCCTCTGCAGTTCGTTTGCAGAATTCTCGTGGGATGGAACGATCGTTGAAGATGGCCCGTTGTTCTGGGTCGATCTCACACTCACGAGGTTGCAATGAGAAACTTGTTTGTTGCATTGGCGTTATGGGACAGCGTCGCGCAATATTAATTGTTGAACTCACGGTCTCGCCCCACCAGCTATACTGGCCGCACTAGCTCGGTTTTCCCTGTCGCCGCCTCCCAACACCCATCTTCGGTATCTTGGCATTACCTGTATGTCTTTCAGTTTTCTTGCATCTATACCTCAAATCCCGTGCCGTCTGCTAAAACTCTCTTTTCAGCTACACTAGGCGTGCACGGGTCATCCGCGAGAACCCACGATGCCATCTCTGGCCGCGGTCACTGACTGATTACTGGTGGTGGTTCGCCACGTCCACTGCAACAGCCGGAGAGGTGTTCTGTCATGGGGGTATTTACTTGCTACCCGCAGCGCTCATTAATTCCAACGAGAAGCGGCCCACGTAAGGCAGAATCCGAATCGGAGCGCTCCAGCACAGGTTGTGGCTCAACGCGCCACGACCCCCATCCTCGCACTCTTGTATACGTATGTAGATTGCGGTATTCTAAGGGTAGGCTTTGCTCATACCAATCGGGGACTGCCTTGATCGTTGAATGACTGACCGAAAAGCCTGGCGCGTACTTAAGTCACACCGCAGAATCGTGCGGAATACTGCAGTACTTTCGACGCCTGTGGAAATCTAATGTGATGGCATCGTGGCTAACACATGGTCATGTGAACCGCCGGGACGAAGACATGGAGGCGCTGTCCCTCCAATATAAAATGGTTCTGGCATGGCAGTATAACATGCAAAATTTACAGCGCACCACCCCTTGGATCTGCCTCTCTGAAGCAACTATAACGTTCTCTGCATCTCGTTCTCGTGTCTTCGGCAAACTCAATAATTCCCTTTAGTCTCTTAACAGAGTGGACGTTGAACCACCCACAAGGTGAATCACATGCGGTTGCTCGGCCCTCTGCGGAAGCCCTTTACTGAATGTGCCTTACACAGCCGCTACGAACGGCTTGCTTGCGAGCTCCTTCGAACCACCGTTCAAGACGTTTTGTGTCCACTTGGGTTACCCCGCCGTAATAGGACTTCTTCAACACGGCTACGTCTATCCCCGCTAGTATGGAATCCTGCCGACTTCCCATCGAGCTATGCGAGGCCATCATGGACGCTATCCCTTCCTCAGACGAGTATATCACTCCGGACGAGTACGACACGCTCGTCGCATGTAGAGAGACCTGCCTTTCGTGGAGCGTTCGTGCCAAAGCTATCCTCGACACTCACTGGTGCCTCAAGTCCCCGCAGTCGGTCGGACTATTCGTTTCTGCCCTTCGGAGCTCTGCTCAAGTCGCAAGCCGCATGGAATCCATCGTGCATCTAGAGCTAGATTGGGGCCAATACTCGGGCCCTCCCTATCTGTCACAAAGCATGGACCTCTTCATGACGTCTCTACCATCAAGCATTAGCTCGCTCATTTTCTTTAGCGTTGTGGTCGACCTCAGCCCTCGGGTTCTCCGCATGCGTCTGCCGTTCTTCTCGAGGCTCACCGTCGTGCAATTCTTTAGCGTCACGTTTGACACGCTCGGAATTATGCTCGACTTCATCTGGGCGTGTCCCAACCTCGAGTCTCTCACTTTGGAGTTGTATTGGTACGGAGGAACTCCCCCCACAAGGGAAAGCGTCGTACGTTTCCAGAATGCTCGTGAATATCGGCACGGGTGCCAGAAGCTGCGTCAGCTGCGAATATGTGTGGGTACCTTAGTAGAAGCCGTTCCACAATGTGATCTCAACGTTGCCGTTCGCCCCCAGCATGCGTACGGCTTCCACCACCCTTTAACGCGATTACCCGTCGGAGGCGCTCTATTTGGTTCAGCTCTGACTAGACTGGACTTCACCATCGACAATTTTGTGCTCGACGGTTAGTGTTACCCTTCTCAATCGTAGAGTCCAAACCGTATAATTTACTTATAATAGGTAACATAACTCCCTTTATCCAAGGAGCATTCCCGCAGCTTCAACACGTCTACATCTGGATGATTGAACGTGTCGTGGTAGCCTATGAGGGGCCGTCCATGCTCCATTACCTCGCTGCGGGGCTTGGATCGCATGAATTGCTGGAGGAGATTTATTTCGATACCCGTTGTTGCAACGGTGTGGTATGGGATGGCCAAGCGTGGTGCGAGAGGATTGTCGGACGGGCTGATGAGTGGGGCGGCCGTAATCTCCGGTCGCTGTTCGCTCCGAGCCTGAAAAGCCTGCTAATAGTCATCAGAGATGGAGGACGCGAAGAAGAAGAGATCTGTACACAGCAGGTTTTATCGGCGTTCCCGGACGCCAGCGACCTGTTTACTATTGAAAGTCACCCAGTCCTTCTGTCCCGTCCTGATACACCGACGACTCAAGTTTGACGCCCGAAAGTAGCACGTAGGTTCCCTACTTTACTCGCCTTTTGCTAGTACTGTGACCTGATTATCTCTGTTAGCTACCCTTCGCCTCAAGCTGACTATGGTACCTATGGTATAGTATCCAAGATCAGTCAACGTTTCGACGGTGGGAGGCAAGGCCCTTACTACTGGTAGAAGTTCGAGTCAGCAAATTCAAAGCAGGTTTAGTGATAAAGCGTCCAAGACAAGGATAAAGTCATTACGTCAGCACCGGGTAAGGTCTAGGCAATTGACTGGGCGTTACCGGCATGATCGTGTTTCCCTCTCAACTACGTGCTGCTTCCAATCGTTTCTGAGTTATAAATCCAAACCGTAACTTGTCACCATCCATAGCATCTGGACCTTCCAAAGAGAGGTTCAACCTTATGTATCCGTCGACGTCTCCTTAGCATACAAACTTCCGACGTATGTTTTTACTAGTAACTACCTCAAGACCGCCGCCGCGGCTCTGGGTACCGCACGACAACTCTTTTTCGTACAAGTGTTGCAGGGGTGGGCCCAGCCTCGCAGGAAGCGCGATCGGGTGACTGTCGGTGGCGACTGGCCGCCAAAGCGTACCACAAACACCCCACCCAAAGCCCTGTCTCTTTCCTCGCGGGCTGGGTTGTTTATGGCTTTGCAAGTACCCACGATGGTCTATCTGCGTCTCCACCGGTGCACTCATAAGCACGACGGGCTCTCGGTGGCCATCGAGGTGAAGCGGCGGCCTCTCCTAGTACGGAACACGGTCGCAGGACGTCTAGGTCACTGGAAGCGTTTGACGTCACGCAGCGTCTGGAGGGTGTCATGAGCCCCGAGCTAGACAGCGTGGACCGACAGACGTCGGTCGCTACCTTGTCATTCATGTAGGTTGTCTCCCGGGCTCACCGGCCTTCTTGTTCGGAATAAGGCTGCGCTAACACATTCTATCTGTAGGAGGGTCCAATACCTACCTGTAGGCGACTTGCACAATGACCTGCGTTGCCACGAGAGGTCCGTCAGTGCAGTAGACAAGGCCCCTGAGAGGGCGACAGCCTTCCCAAGAATACTGGCAACGTTTCATCAATGGCAGGTGACAATCCCAATATGTATAGTAAGCCCATCCAATGTGCCATGCGTAGAGGGATGGTCGTCGTTCATCAACTTGCCTTTGTTGCCCCGGCATTTCAATCAGGTGAGCCACCCAACGCGCATGATACATGTCGTGAGGTCTAGTTTCTTCGCTTCGGAGTTATGTGTTCCGGGAGTTGTGTAGCGTTCCAATACGTGGTTGTTATAGGGCTGCATTCACCTGCAATGCACATATGCACAAGGACTGAGCACTGTGCCGTGTGCGGAAAGAGAGACCCCGCAAGGATCCGTGGCCGTCGCGGAGTCGAGCACCGACGGCTTCTGGGACTAACGTTTGACGTATTAGCATGACATGTCCGCGTGCACCGCTGTTGCCTGCAGTGCGCTGCATACCATGTAAGAATAGACGCATCTGGGACGGCATTATCTATACTTACGGTCTTCCGGCGCTGAAGGTGATATGTCCGGATTAGCTCCGCAGCAGCCGGGCCCTCTCGCAGACTGATCTTATCAAACAAACGTTTGCATGGTGCGCTTCCTCCGTTATACGCCTTACTTCTTCGTTATACTTAGGCAGGCACTCTCTCTGCTAGCCTTGGATTCCTTGAGCCCCTCCAGCCCCACTTACGGCTCAGTTCCTCGTTCAAGCCAGCCCCTTCACACACCCGCCCTTACCAAAGCTCGCGCGTACACCGGCTTCCTTTCAATGAGACCCTTATCCGTCCATGTTACAACGCCAGCGTCCCGCGCTGTCGCGGGAGCATCCGTTCCTCCCTCCTTCCCCAAAATGTCAGCCCCGATCACGTTCGTGTCCTACGCACATGCACCCGGCGATCACTTCGCGCTAGAGCCCACCCAGATGCACTCCGTTTCCAATGTTCACATCGGCGGGCCAGCGATGCGCGCCGGCTGCCGTCTGACACCCAACCCGCCCGCATGATCGTGCGATGTCTCCGGGAGACCCTGGCAGGTCGGCGCATGGATCTGACAGCGAACGGATGGTACAGGGCGGTACCGTTCGCGCGCAAGACTACGTATAAGAGTCTGCCACCTTTCGCCCTCTGTTGGGCCGTCGAGGTACAGCCCGTCTTTGCCCCGCGCTCTGCACCCGCACCCGCACCCGCCTCCGCGATCTGCGCCTGCCCACCCCGCGTTCCGCACACCGGCCTCTCTTCGTCCTCCACCGTCTCCTCAGCGTCCGTGTCGGCATTCGACATGCTGTCTACCCCATTCGCTTCCCACCGTCTGTGGTTCGGTGCCGCACTCGCCACCGTAGCCCTCAGCTCTCTGGTAGCCGCCGCCCCCGCCACAACGACGCGAGATCTCGATCGGCGACAGTCGATCACCACCCTATCGGCCGCCCAGATCGCATCGTTCACGCCGTATACCCACTACGCCAGCACCGGCTACTGCTCTGCGTCCACGACGATCAACTGGAGCTGCGGTGCCAACTGCCAGGCGAACCCCCAGTTCGAACCCGTCGCCTCAGGAGGGGACGGCGACAAGGTTCAGTTCTGTAAGCAGGACTTGTCTGATTTGCGGTGTCGGAGAGGCCCTGATTTCATGTAATAGGGTTCGTTGGGTATGATCCCAACTTGAACCAAGTGATTGTCTCGCACCAGGGCACCGACACGAGCGAGATGTACGTTATGTACATCTCACGCACCGCCTGTATTGATCATTCAATTGCCCGCACCTCTTCGCTAGCATGCCGCTCCTCACGGACGGCAACATTATCCGTAAAGCCCTAGACTCGACACTCTTCCCTGGAGTCAGCTCTTCCGTTACAGTCCACGAGGGCTTCGCTGGCGAACAGGCAAAGTGAGTAGCATTTGTTGATTAACTTTAGCATGATGAACCGATTTGTTTGCTAGGTCCGCAAGCGACATACTGGCTGCAGTGCAAAAGGCGATCAGCAAGTTCGGATCCAGCAACATCGTCACGACCGGCCACTCTCTCGGTAAGCCCATTTCAACCCCTCACCCGACGCGAGTCACAAGTTCATACCTAGCATTCACCCTCTTTTCAGGCGCCGCGATCGCGCTGCTCGACGCGCTCTTCCTCCCGCTGCACATCCCCGGCGCGACGGTCTCCTTCATCGGGTACGGCCTCCCGCGCGTCGGCAACCAGGCGTTCGCGAACTACGTCGACGCTCAGCCCGTCACGGTCACGCACGTCAACAACGAGGAGGACTTTGTGCCGATCCTCCCCGGACGCTTCCTCGGGTACCACCACCCGTCGGGCGAGCTGCACATCCGGGACTCGGGCGCGTGGGTGGCGTGCCCCGGACAGGATAACACGAGCGACGAGTGCATCGTGGGCGACGTGCCGAACATTTTTGATGGCGATGAGAGCAACCACGATGGGCCGTATAACGGTATTACGATGGGTTGCTGAAGATTCGGTCGTGAGAGGTTGAGACGGGGTTCCAGAGGATTGAAAAGAAGTTGAGCTCCTTGGGTTGCGCGCACTGTATTTTATGCGTATAGGGTGGCTGTAAAAGTTTTAAGCGCACAGAATCAGATGAAGTCTCGCGTTGTCAAACTTGAAAGCACGAAATAAACTCCCAAATAAGCCTGTTCTATAACACAAACGCCGCACCGTGGCAGGAAGCCTGTAAGCAGACTCGGAACACAGAGGATCCGTCAAGCACCAACGATTCGTTAGGACGCGCGGGGCCTAATATTACACATTATAGAATACATCAGGTTTTGCTCCAACTCACCAGACGGACGCCAAAGCTGCAACGTAGCTGTGTCGAGACGCGGCGCTCGCCTCCCGCGCTCGCGCGCATCATAAATTCCGGTCATGAAAATTCGTTCGCGCTGGCACCACATACTCCCACTTCGGCTACGCCGAGTGCATAGTACAGCGCGGGCTGGCGTGATCGTGCGGGCATGGCTATCGCGGCCGCCACGCGAAGCCGAGATAGAGGGGGAGGTTGTGAGGGATCTTGGTACGGTAGAGGGCAGGAGATTGAGGGTGGTATTAGTTGAGGTATTGGGGTGCGGCGTCCAGGATATCGTAGTCGTGACATGAGTCCATGCATAGCAGAGGGAGAGGGAGAGGGGTGGCTGCCTATAGGTTCGGGAGGCGTCCGCGCGCCGCTCCCTCCAACCGGTTGCACATTCCCGGTATGTACGCTCGCCCGCAACTCCTCCACAGAAAGTGGCTATACGTGACATGACGCATGTGAGATGTTCGTCGTGTTCAGTGGAGGATCGGCGGCAAAGAGCGCGTGGACGCACCATCGAGACGTCCCTCCAGACCTCGCCGCTCGCCTCGGAGGCGGCGTACACGTCGTACAACTTTGGAATCGGGCCCACGTCATCTTCTGCGGGGAGGCCGTTCCACCGCGGCGACGTCGGCCACGCCGGGTCCGGCACGAACCCAGGCCCGCCCCGTAGCCAGAGGAGCGCGCGTCTGCGGCGGTGCGAGACGAACCGTTGAATCGCGCCGAGTATAAGGAGCGTGACGAGGAGGAGGGCGACGGCGAAGAAAGCGATTGCGCCTTTGCTCTTGAGGAAGGGGGTGATCTGGTTTGAGGGAGCGGAAGTTCCGTCGGAGGTGTCGGGGGAGGAAGTCATGGTTTGGGTGCGCGATGATGGGGAGGGGGAGGAGGATCAGCTGCCAGTGAGGTGTCAGTTGTGAGGCGTGAGTTGTGACGAGTGTGGGGGCACCAGGCCGCTAGGAACGATGCGAGGTCTGAAGAGGGGGAGGAAGAATAAGGAGGTGCGAGTGGCCCACATCGTCGTACGAGAACATACCGAGACGGGATCTGCAGGACTTGAGCTTGAGGGGAGAGCAGGTGCTTCGGACGCCGGAAACCTGTGCTTCGCGTCGCCAGAGTGGCCATGAGAACGTCCGTGGCCTAGAAGTGGCGAGCGTGTGCCCGGCGACGACTACAAAAGGTAACTAGCGTCTTACCGAGGCGCCAGACATGGAAAAACATGAACAACATACGTGCGTCATGCGGGGTAGGGGCGCGCCGCTTAATGCACATATCACCCCACGAGCAGCGGCGCGCGTACGGAGAGGGAGGGCTCTAGCATACCAAGGTGTATCGACCTCACAATGATGTCGCTGTGTGGATGCTTGCTTGTTGCTTGAGGCGCGCGAGGATACGCCGGAGCCCGTGAAAATGCGCGAAGCCCTAGTCGGCTTCCGCCGAGAGAAGAAATGCCTAAAGTACACGATACCAACTGTGCGTATAGCTGTGGCCGAGACTACATACCGTGCGTGATACCTACCACTCGTGCCCGCATCCCATCACTCCGTCTCAGGTCACGACCGGAGATCCACCAGCGACCCTCCACGGATGCTGACATCAGCCATTCCGAGCGCGCAAAGCGGCACGTCCGAAGACGGATGTGACCGCTGTTCTGGCATAGCAATCGCTAGGCCGACACGCAAACGAATAGACTCCTCGGTAGGGGCAGAAGAAGGTCGAGATCGAAGACTGAGGTCCGGCGATGCATGAAAGAGCTGAGGGGGAGGGGACAACGAGGACTGTGCGCGGTGGGTAGACGGAAGTATTCGCGACGCAATACCACGGAACCCGATGGGATAAAGAGGGGTATGTCTGGACGCGCCGCCGCCTGCCTGGCTATTGGCGTCAAGTAGACTCGAACGCTCTTCAGCATTCTCCTTCGGCACCTCGACCAGAACCTCTGCGGACACAGGCTATTCTCACTACACTCAGCCTGAGAAAAAACACACACGACCAGGTCGGCGTACCATGATATTCTCCCAACCGGCAGCCGGTACTCCCACCGCGTACAGCTCGTACATCTCCGGACTCGGACCCAGATCCTTCACAAAAATCTCTGGAGGGAACGCGGCCTGGCGCTGCAGATCGCCCCAGTCCCAGGGCCCAGGGTCGACGGTGCGCCACGTCCCTGCCCTGCGCCGGGAGACGTAGCGGCGCATAGTGCACAGGACGAGGAGGGCGCCGATGAAAAGGCCAATCGCAAGGAACGCGATGGAGCTGTTGCGCGTCAAGAACGAGTTGTCGTCATTGCCGGCATTTGAGGTGCTTGTCGAGGACATGGCTCGTGCTCGGTATGGCGCCGCGGTCAAATTGAGGAAGGAGCAGAACCAGGATAAGGGTCGGCGTGTATTGCTCCGCGGATTCGGACCTATGCGCCCTAAGACATCTGTCCCCTGCGCCGAGGTCCGTCAGCGGAACGAAAAATCGTATGTTGAGCTCGGGGAGACGTACTGGTTGTCAGAGGGAAAGGAGCGAGCTGCTCTAAGCTCAAGCCCAAGAATTTCAGCGCTCAGTGTCTGGGGAAAGCACGTGGGATTCAGGCACAGCCGAAGATGGCAAGCGACGTGAGCCGCGCCACAGCAGGCTGCCATCTTCCCGGTGAGTTTGTTTCTTCTCCGCCTTCAAGTTGTTCGCTCAAGACCGACACTACAAGACCTCATTTTCTCGCACGCAGATGGCGGAGGTGATACCCTCACAACGAAATGCGCATCCAAACTTCGACACACAGCCATCTCGGACGCCCTTGGACATCTTCCCCGATTATGGAGGGCCGAGGCTGATGGTAATTGAAGTTCCACAATCGTACACCGACTCGACGGACCCTAGATCCGTGTCATATCTCTCTGTTTGAAATCTTGGCCACGATATAAAACGACAAAAATTCCCTAGAGGAAGGAATCCTAGTTATCGAGTCACAGCAATATACCGGACTACCGATCCATGCCCACAAAGTTGAATTGGCCAACCTCAGACACCAGTAGCAATTTAGACCTCTCGGCCGCCTCCGTGACATACTCATCATCTATATCATCATCTCCGCAGACGATTGGTGCGATCGACAACGTCTCTAACTTCGACGCACCTGCTTTGTACCGGGCCTGAAGGCAGGCCAAAAGGATGTCCAAATGCTTCTCGCCGTACGTCCAATGATCGACTTGGATACTCCTCAGCCCCGGGCATCGCGCTAACGGCGTTGTGACGCCTTGCAGGTTGTTACGAGCCGACGGTGTGGCGAGTGACAAAAAGAGCTCGTCTGGAAACGGGAGCGGCTGTCCGCGGAAGCCATAATGCTCCACGGTAAGCGTCAAGTTCTGTAATCCGTCGAAGTGGTCGAAGAGAGCGTCCCAGGTGGCACGAGGGACATGGCAGGGCATGCCCTTCAAGGCGATAGATGTGAGAGGCGACCCGCAGCAATTGGTGGTGAACTGTGATATCACGAGACCCATCTCGTCCTCCCACGATGTGTATTGTTCTTCGAGGGAAAGCGTGACGCTTAACTCCGGGGTCCTACAGATGAGTTTGCTGAATCCGTCCCACAGGTAGATTTCTGCCTCGGTCATGGACTGGAAGAAGGCGGCGTTGGCGCGGTCACCGTCAGAAGGGAAGAACGATTTATGGTCCTCTGGCCTGCGCGTACTCCTTGACCAGCCCTTCAGCTCGATATCGCCCGCGCTCGGTAACCGTAAGTGACTAGTGAGCTGGCCGATGACGTGGGGATAGTCTGTACACTTCAGCTTTCTTAGATTCGGGAGCGTTACGAGGTCTCCGGTGGGCGCCGCATAGGAGTTCGGGAGAAGAGCTTTGTGAAGAAAGCTATACAAGTTGATGCTTTCCAAGTGCACAGCAGCCCGCAAAACATTCACGAACTCGGTAATGGTTACCGGTGCCGTGATCTGACAGCTGGAAAGTGATATGGTACGCAGCCCCGCGACAACAGAAGGCCTCCATGTCAAGGTGTTGCTCTTGCCCGTCATGATAAGCGAGGTAAGACGTGGATACGACTCCTCGCGATGAATTGGGACGGGATATTCCGGGATGAACAGGATGAGCGTGACGAGCGAAGGCAGTGTCATGCTGTGCAAGGGAGCGAAAGCGTCTTTCTTAGATGGGTCTACTCGCAGCGCAGAGTTCAGGTGCAATCCGGCAATGTGTCCCGCGTGTTCTTGCAGTGCGCGAAAAACGACACTATGGTCCGCCTCGGGTGTCGTCCTCAAATTGAAGGGAGCACTGCGGGTCCGGGGCAGCGCGAACTCCATCCACTGAGTGCTTCTCCCAACGACGATATTCAGCCAAAAGGAGGGGGTTCCTCTGATGAGGGCACACCAATGTCGACAAACACGCATGAAGGGTACCCACGCATGACGAGCATCCGAAGGGGGAGCTGGAGGAATCGAAGGCGCGAAGACCACGAGGATGCCGACAAGTACGTGTGCGGGGATTCGGTTGATCGGGGCGCTGGCGTTGCACAAGGCGTGCAGGCTGCTCGTTTCGAGGTCGGGGGAAGCAAGTTGCTGGACGTCTGAACGTTCTAGTGAGGCCAGATACTCGGAGATTTCGCGAGGTGTGCGCTCGATTGGGGAGAGACCGTAGAATGGCCCGCTTGGTTCGAATCCAAAGTCAAGTAGGGGGGAAGGCATGGTAGCTATATGGTAGTACTTGGGGAGCCTAACCGTCAATCTCAGCGTATCTTCGTCCATATAGTAACTCACTCACAGCGTAGGAGGGCTTTGTCCTTCCACGGGATTAGCTTCAAGGAAATGGATCTTGAGAGTACCAACTGGGTTTGTTTCGAAGTAGCTATAGTGGCTACGCCCGCCGTATGAGTGTGAGTCAAGTGCTACGCATTCAGCGGGACCGATTGTGGTTTCTGCTTCCGTAGCCGTCTCGTGACGTCTCCGGCAGTGCCCACAGCCCAAATATCCGTCCAAACAAGTATCATCATTCGTCGAGCGTCTTCGGAAAACAAGTACAAATGCGCAGTCATGCATACAGCCAGTGTACAACCTTCAAGGCCGTTGAAGACCTCTACCACGGGATCGACTCGCCGTTGTAGCGGATGTACCTCCCGCTGTCTTCCGGTTTCACCTCTGCAATGACCTTGAGCACGCCCGCGACGCTGACCTCGGGCTCCAATGGGGCGTTGGCAGTACCCATATCTAGTAGGCGCGTCAGTAGAGCCGTATCATGAGAGATTGAAGATGTTACCTGTTTTCACCCAGCCGGGGCACAGAGCAATCACCGTGATGTCAGGACGATCAAGCTTCTGCTTGGCGGTCTGAAGTAGAAAGATCACGTCAGAATGAACGCAGCATTTGCGGAGGCAATGACTGCGAAAACTCACCAGCATGTTCAGTGCAGTCTTGCTGATTGCGTAGGAAGCTGCGATGCTGCCGATGGCGTCGATGCTCGCGATGCTGCCCACCGTGCTGGAGATGTGCAGGACCTTCTTCGTACGGCCTTTCTCGAGGAAGGGCAGGAAGACCTTGGACATGAGCGCAGGACCAGCCACATTCACACGGAGGACGCGCAACAGCTCCTCCGGGTCGATCGTGTAGCCTGTGTCAAGGGAGCCCTATGTCGGACACGCCGAGCAGACGATAGCGTCAGTGAAATTGCGCGGGTATTGGGTTAGGACAGGAGATCTCACAATGCCGGCGTTGTTGACGAGATAATCGAGACCCGTCTCAGAGAGAACAGGCTCGAGTTCCTTGGCAGCGGCGTAGACCGAGTCGAAGTCGCTCACGTCGAGCTTTACGACGCGCAGGGAGCCTTTGGCTCCATCCTTGAGAGCATTGAGCTTGTCTGCTTTCTCGGGTGTGCGAGCTCCGGCGATGACTGCGTTGTCGGGGGAGGCGAGGAGCTGGCGAACAATCTCCAGTCCAATGCCGCGAGAGGCACTGCAGGGCGTGTGAGTATATAATGGAAGTACTTTCGAGACACCTGTGCCAAAACGAAGCTGTGAGAAGGAGAATCTCACCCAGTAACGAGCCAGGTAGTGGAAGGCATTGTCGTCGGTAATGTGGATGTTGAGTCGGATGGTGTGCATCCGCCGTCGAAAGGCGGGGCATTTTATACGAAAATCCTGTACAAGATAGAATATCCTAGAGTGTGATTCCGAGGGGCGAGAAGGCCCAGTTCAAGATTGTAGTTCCCGATCGGGATTCCGAGTCGCGCAGTATCGCAGTGTTACATTGCGCCGCTCTACCACAAGCCGAACGCGTTCGTCATCGCACCGTCTGCCACGCCGCGTTCGGCCCGAGGACGTCACCTCGCACGACGGGTAGATGCCCGCACTTTCTAAAGATCAGAAAAGGGGATAATTACACGTCCGAACTTCCGAAGAGTCTTTGTTTTCGTAGTGCTATCCGAATTTGACTGGCTGATGCCGGTATACCGTATCTGAGAACAGTTCGATTCACTCCGTGTTTCCTGCAGTTTCAAGACCGCCAGCAGCGAGTAGAGAGAGCGTGTGCTAGCCTTGTAGTTGTTAGCATTTAGGCTTAATGCCGCTTTTTGGCGGTCAACGATCGGGGAAATCGGTCTTGAGCCTCGTGATCTTGCGTCACGTGGAGTATTGACGCACCTTCCGGGACTCTGCTTAGTTTCCGCAGCGTCCTCCATCTCTAAGCTTAGGCACCAGCCTGGGAACTCAGCGATTCAGACTCTGCAACTGAGGTAGAATTGTTGCTAGTCGTGCTCTTGGGTGCGCGCCCATCTGCGCCCATCTAGTTGAGTGCCTGCGTACCGTTGATGCATGTCTCTGTTTCAGCGCAACGTGACGTACTAGTCACCTCTAGAGCAAGCTACACAAGTTCTAACATAGCACTAGTATCACATCTTGGTCTCGACATTAGTAGTAGCTCGCGAATACGAGAGCCCATGAAAAAGTTCAAATATCTAGCTGTGCTAACAGCATGGCTCTCTTCTCTGAGCGGGGGAGAATGCGACAAGAAAACGGAGCGGGCATGCTGTGTACCGATCAGCCTCAATCGGTGGCTCTGCAGGAATCGCGCCCGCCCGTCACGCTTACCTAGAAAACTTTGACAAAAACTCCGCAGGAGGTGTAATCTCATGACCGCCCGCATCAACATCCTTACGAATGTCGAAAAGCGCGATGATGTTTGCCACGGCGAGCCATATGCTTGCGTCGGCAAGAGGTTGACCGGGACACACTCTGCGCAATACGTCAACCAGAATATATTCAATCCGCAAAATGACTGCGCGTACCTGCGCCCGTAGCCGAAAACGAAGCTGCTGGGGAGCAGGACTTCTTCTCGAGTGCCGCCGTTGGACAGGTAGCGTTCCGGACGGAATTTTTCAGGTTCTGGGTAATATCGTGTGTCGCGCGTCATTGCCCTAACCCGCGTCGGGTATGAACCGCTATTAATCACTGGGTAGGGGGGTATACATAGCACTTACCAGGTATTGGCAAGAACCATGCACCCAGCCGGGAGATCGTACCCACGGTACTCATCGTCTTCGAGCAAACAGTGCGGAAGCGCTGGCGAATGCCATGTCAAAGGATCAGTCATCACGAGGTGCTCGTAGCCGCATACCTGTAGGCAGGGATGGGTTCCAGCTGCACCCGCAGACAAACGGGGAGAAAAACCAATGAAACAATGGACGGCGTCGGGATCGTGTTAATCTCACCGGTATACTTCCTCGAGAATTGCATTTAAATAAGGTAACGAGTCGCGGTCATTGAAGTCGGGCAGCCTATCGTGGCCAATGACGCGATCCATTTCCTCTTGGGCCTTCAATAGCACTTCCCTGTTTCGTGTCATGGCGAGCAGGAATACTGCCAGGGTACCACGGCTCTGGGAACGTGGGCACCATCCTTCAGTCTGCCGGTGCCGGTGAGTGTGAAGGATACTTACCGTTTCCACGCCCGCTATGAGAACGAGCGTCAGATGAGTGGGTGTTGTATCACTGTATGAGAAAATTACCACCAACGTACCTCCATACACTGCCACTGCAAGACCCTTCACGTCCTCCGCCTGAGCGGGGGTTGGAGGACCTCCGAGCTCGGCCAAAACTGTGGTGGATATGCAAGGTATCACACTTCCTGCAGCCTGAGAACCATCCCAGGGTAAATACGCGTCTCAGGTATGACGGGGAAGGGATACGCACCAAGGCTGACACTACCAGTTCGTATCCAGTATCCTTCCACGTCTGCAAATATGCGCGCACGATCTTCGCGTTCCTCTGGAACTCTGCGCCAGGAAACCATTCGGGCACATATTTTACTAGAATGTGAATGCCGGAAGGATCAAAACATGTTCGTCCGGTTTGGGGGCAGGCAGTATGGCTTACGGAAGGGGAAGAAGTCCACAGGGACGGATCCTGGACGGCCGGCGTCGACGACGGTGTCGAGACCTCGTTCGGCCACTCGAACAAGCTCATCATCTAGAGAGTCTACCTGTCGACCGTACGTGATCTCGAGCAATTCTGCGGCTAGATATCTGAAAACGGTCAACTACTCGGACATTAGCATAGTTAGATGGAGCAATGTACAGGTGGAAGTGGTTAATAAATTCTTGAGGACGTTCGAGTAGATTCCGCATCAGTCTGATCATCTCTCGTCGCTGGATATGTTGATATTCGTTGAGTTTTGACCGGGTACCGACACCCTCCTGCAACCATTTGCGGTGTTTGCGGAACCGAGGGTCCATGTATCGCATGGCGAAGACACTTGCCCCTCCTCCGAGCCTACGTTTCGAGAGAAAGACGGTGTCAGAGAACCGACCTACTACGCACCACCATACACATAGAACGCACATTTCGTCAAGGAGGACCATTCGCGGCCTGTCAGAGTACTTTGCGCTGCGTTTATCAAGGAGGTCTCTGGCCGCCTCCACAGAGTTGAGAATTATAGTGGGCGTTTGGAATAGTTTCAAGTACACGATATCGCCTACGAAGAGTCAGGATTGATTTACATTCGTGAGCGGGGAGATACGTACCATACTGCTTGCCCCAATTAAAGTACCCCTTCTCTTGGAAGGACGGGGGTACCTGATGAGCATTTCCTAGGAGCGGAACCCCTTTCGGTCCTGGCGGCAGTCTGCGCCGGCGTCCAGAGAAGGCTCGCGCCGCTAGGAAAGTTAAGGCAACGCCTATGAGCAGCCAAGGGTAATTGCAGAACATGATAGGCACGCTGCAGGAGCAATAATATGACCGGGCCTCTGGGGATCTGCACGGGTCCATATATACGTTGCCTCATTCCTCAGAGGGCTGCCCGGTCTTCCAATATGCCTGGCCCGTGAGGACACGCGTCCATAGTACGATCATCACCCCCCGCAGCGGAGCCTACGTGACGTCCCATGACAGGAGATCGGGGCGAGATCCCAGGGAGCACGCCACTGTGGACGGAAGAGCTGACAGCGATGCGGGCCTTGTCACGGCCGAGTGCAGTCCCAGAAATCGCGTTTGGCGGGCACAACTGCAGCCTCGCGGCGCCGCCAGCAGTAGGAGCGGGTTATTCGGCTGCGTGTCCGTCGGCGACGGGGCCGCGCCCGGAGAGAGAAGCTACCTATATTGGAGAGGGGAAGTGTCAGCGGCGCTTATAGGAAGAAAACTTACATGGTGCGCCCGCCGCCCGAGACCTTCCTGTCCACCTGGAGTGTACGACGCCTCGCCTAACCTGGGGGATCTAGGAGCCGGCCGTATGTTGTACTAGGTCACCGGGCGACAGGTGGTTCATCTTGTGCGGAATCTAGCGTTCAGGCATATAATCGTAGAAACATTGAGAGAGAATGAGTAGTAGAACCGGGTCATTCCCATGGAGCGCAAGTATCGAGACTCTGTTGAGCCAGAGCAACGTGAAGTTGGATAGTGTTCTCGACCCACAGCAAAGGTCACAAACCGGCCCCCGGACCCCAGCGCCAGAGGCTAGTGGGTATGACAGTCCCATACAGGGCGGTAGGTCACCGCAGGCTGAGTATTCCCCTCGTACGACCACTACAGTCCTTATCGTTTTCTGAGTCCGTGTCGTAAGCAGAGATCTTCTTCGAAGTTGGCTTACGGACATACTCGAACCCAAACCGCACTGATGAGGTTCATATCGAAACTAAATTTCTTGAGAGGGGTTGGGCATACGCGTTCCTCGGGGAAGCCTGAAAAGAGTGCCTTGCGACGCCTCAATACTAACCATATCCATTGACCTGGCCGTGAATGCGGCATCTGTGGAACGCCTTAGCGAGCTCTATAAGGAGGTCGTATGCAGAGCTGACTCACCAGGGACTAGAGGCGCTCCTTAGGGAATAAAGTTGGCCATAAAATAAGTTCACAGCTTCTGCATTATGCCATGACGGCTTTTCAACGCGCTATAAGGCACCAGGCGACGTCACCGACACGGTGTTCGAGGGCTGTTGGGAAGTGACAAGTTTGGAGCACGCCTATATCACAGTGGGCGCTTGGTAAGAACCCCAGAAGCTGGCACAGCAGTGAGTGCGAGGTATCGTGGCGCTTGGAGCTGCGGTCCACAGGAACTGGCGGATAGAGGTGTGTAAAGATATCGCATCCGTTGACTGTTCTGGCCCGTTGTTCAAATTTAACATAATGGCTCCACAAATGATGGTAGGGATGAGAGTAACTGTCGCGTATATGACATGCTGTCCCGGAGGGAGGACCTACTGCATGACACACCACTGGGAGATAAGTTGTACAGTATCAGCAACAGGGTGCTCTGACGTACGGAATAATACTAAGGCTCACTGCCTTTAAGGTCATACTACCATCCCATTACAGAAGATGGCACCTTCAGAGAGGTCGCAGGGTTTCAAAGGCGAACATGTGCCCACGGACAGTGATTCCCGCAAGGCCTGGAAGTCCCCAAGTCTCTGCGAGGTTGGCCTGCGCGTGTAGCATCCGAGCCAAAACTCAAACAGCGGTCGGCTGGGTATCCCCCCGGTTGACAGTCCATAGTAGCAATGCATAGCTTTGTTTTATAATTTGTATAAGCCCATCCGCTAGTAACCACGTACGTGCACGCCGCCCATGAGCGGAATAAAGCGCGAGTTGCGTAAAGCCGTCCGTCTGATAGAAATTGACGATTTGACAAACCCCGGTCACACTCCGCAGAAACGTAAAGCACGCGCAATTGGAGGCGGAGCCATGTATGACAGCAGTGCATTTCCGTCCAATACTCCCGGGGAGTTCCCATCATACTCTGCATATACTGTGGAGATGTGTGGAAGAATGGTAGCATAGAAACTTGAGGTCGGAGTTACAGTAGCCCCAATCGTTATGTAGACCATTATGAAAGAGACGACCGGCTAACCCCCTCAAAATTTGGTTTGCGACTTTCATTCTAACGTGTGGAGACTAGATTTCGAGTGTGCGGGATGAATTAGGCGACATGCCTCCTACAGCCTCATCGTAAGCTGGTGCTGGGCAGTGTTTCCCCAGACGCAGCCAAGTACCATGCATCGTGCGGCCTCGGGCGCGAAGAATTCTTCGCAAAGCCGGGCCTGTGAACCTATCTCCGCCCACTGCGTCCAATGGCCACGTCGTCTTGCAAAGGAAAAGTAAGAATAAGCTAGGACCCACCTGAGCTCCACACGATATGCACGGACGTGGCATCCCGCCTAAAGGGGTACTTCCCAAACCCCGGTCGTTCGTATAGCTCGTACCGGACGCCTCAGCTGACGAGGGCAGACCCGCACTGTCGCCACTTCGCGCCGTAGCTTGCGGTGGCTCGGAGATTCCACGGCATTCCGGAACGCAGAGAACAAAATACGAGTAGCTCAGCGCGACGTGCGCGTACCCGCTCTCGTAAACGCAGCGCGCGGTGCGCACGGCGAGGCGGCAGGCGATGGTGGTGGATAGAGGCAAGCCGGGGTCACTTGACGCGGGCTCGGGTCGCGTGCGCGCGCGTCGCGCCCACACGCAGTCACCCGGCGCGCACGACGTGACCCTCGTCCTCTCTCTCCGTCCTGCAATCCGCACGCGTCCTATTCTTTGCATGTCGTTGCCTCCGTCTGGACTGTTCTCCATCGCGCGCAAGGCACGGCGTCGCTCTCCGTTCCATGCGCTTACTTGGCTGATAGAAGACCGAACGCTGACGCGTTAGGCTTGCAACGGACCTACCATGCATCGTTCCCGAGCCGCTCCCGCCGATGGAAGGAGGGCGGCCCTTGTGCGAGGACAGGTATTTAACTGAGACGGATCGGGGACGACGTACGTGCAGCTAGGTGTTCTACTCGCCAGCCCCCATAGCTAAAGTACGCCCGTGCAATGCGCTCCTTGCTCTCCATCGGTATCCTCGCCGCGTCGCATTTGCTTCAGGTGTCAGCAGCTATCCCTGACAAGATATATGGCGTGAATCTTGGATCATGGTACAGATCAATTATCATAGCTGAGAATGCTCGTTGTTACTGAGACGGATTTGGCGCAGGCTTGTGTTAGAACCTTGGATGCTGCCGGCTGGTATGTGCGCCGTTTTCCTGGGACCATTGTTCGTTGGCTGACTAGATGCTCGTCAGAATGGGCCGCCATGGGTGGACAGTCTTGTGACACCTGCTCGGACTGTATCGCCTCCGAATTGTGAGCCACGCTGACTGAATAAGCGGGCCGTCAAGGAGCTGACTACAGACTTGACCAGTGCTTTCGCTCAAGCTTACCCGAAAACGGTGGACGGCATTTTTGACAAGCATTGGTTCGTGTTCTGCGTATGTTTGAGGTCATCCCATGACCGTTAAACCGGAAATCATTGTAGGTCGACGTGGTTTACTCAAGATGATGTAAATCAACTTCGCGATGCGGGTATCAATACCGTCCGTATACCGGTAAGCCGCTGGTGGTCTATACACCGGCGTTCCTATCCTCTAATGATCCTCTTCAGCTTGGGTACTGGATCGTCGAACGCCTTGTTGATCGGAAGACTGAGTACTACCCTCGCGGTGGTATCAAGCACCTTGTGAGCAGTGACCATTCATGTACGCAAATAGCTTTATAACATGAGCACGCAGCAAAAAGGGCTGCAGATGCTCAAGGACGCCGGTATTCACGCAATTTTGGATCACCACGCCCCGCCGGGTGTTCAGACGCCTGAGCAGTCCTTTACTGGTCATTGCACCACGGACGTAGAGTTCTACGTGAGTGCATCAGGTGCTTTCGTCGGCTCATCTCATGCTCACTTGAACCGCGTTAGACGGAGTACAACTACCACCGGGCGCTGGTGTGGACCGCCACCATGACCGCTCTCTCGCACCTCGATCCCAGCTTTGGGTCTGTCTTCGCCATCGAGGCAGCCAACGAGCCAATCATGGACGCCAACCAGACTCCAGGTTACGGCGATTGTAAGAATATTCTGTCATCAGCCGCCTTCGTGATTCTAATTATACTGCAGTCCAGAAGAACTTCGTGGAGGTGATCCGCGCGGTGGAACTTATCCTCGGCATCCCGGTTCCAGGTCGGTCCCTGGACGTGCAATTGAACACCGCGAACTTCACGTCCGCGTTGAGCGCAACCGCCAGCACTACGAAATTGTTCAACAAGGAGGTCACGTCGGCCCTGGCGGATGCTGTTCCGATTCTCGTCGAGCTCGGCTTCGAGCTTTCGATTCCTACGATCTTCAACTTCAACATGGCGGCAGCGCCTTTCCATAACACCCGGGAGCCCCTGGTCGCTAAGTAAGTTCTCCGAAGCGCGTACGTCTTGCCAACGTTAACCCTATGAGACAGTTTCATGGACATAAATTGGCAGTTCAACAACCCGTCGAACCCCGCGGATGCCCAGATTGGGCCTCAGGGATACGACAACCATTTGTACTATAGCTTCGGGGTGAGTCCAAATGCGAGTCTGCTCTTTGGAATATCGCCAATCCTAACGTACGACCAGGGTGTCGCCGACGCCAACCCCGATGCTTACTTAACGAGCATCTGCAACCTCCAGCGCGTAGAAAACGATGCGGCCCTCGGGGATAGCCCGCTCTGGTTTGGCGAGTGGGGTCTTCCGACGCAGTTCGCCGCCACGGACGACTTCCTCTTCAAGTGGGCCGATGCCCAAAAGCTTGCGTATAGCAAGGGCAAAGGTTGGATCGTGAGTACCGGTTCGTTGCCGCATCGTTTCAACCACTCAAGACTGCTTCGCGCAGTTTTGGAACTTCAAGGTCGAGATATCTGACCAAGCGGGAGACCTCGCACGACAATGGTGCGTACACACAGGCTCTTTATCATCAGTTCAGGGCTGACCATGAATAATACAGGTCGTACCTGGAAGGTCTCAAACGGGGCTTCTTCACTAAAGACCCATCGCAAGTGCATGACCCAAACGTCTGCGCACCCTATATCATCACGACGAGTGCATGAAGGAAGAACGGGTTTTGATTTTTATGGGCTACTGGCCACAGCTACAACATTCCCAATCACTGTGTACTATTATCTTAGGCTTTACTGGTCTCCCGATGATGGACCGAATCCGCACTTATTCGCGCGAGTTGTTCGATGTCTCGGGGGGCAGCGGAGACGTCGCGTCGGCCTAACGTTAAATCGGAGCGCAAGACGTCATGAACTATTTCGATACGTACCAGTTGAGATATGGTAAAGCGTTATGATCCCACCAGTGCTCACTAGCCATCTTACGAAACGACCGGGCCGAATCCGATGTCGATGCATAAGTGAGCGAGACTCGAGGGTTGCTTGAGACTTGAGTAGTAGCAGGCGCCCATACTAGGTAGCAGTGTCGCTGTCTCGTCGGATCTCCACCGTGGTCCACCGTGGTCCGTACGCGTATTTACGAGCTTGCACACACTCCGTCACTTCAACACGCGTAACAACGGTGAGCCTCCGCGCTTATATATCAAAGGCACATAGCGCAACCTCTCAAAGAAAAACGTCGTAGCTTATGAGCGGCCGTAATAGCGCCAGATTCCTTGGCCAATGGCAGTGACGTATACGAATTTTGCGTAGGAGATACAGCTGTACTGGTACACGGCGTGCTTTACACTAACTACAAATTGTCTCTAAGTTCTACGACAGATGAAGTTGTCGCAACGCCACCTTCATCCTAGCGCACGACCATCCGCCGACTCGGATTCAGCAGGCGAGTGGGTGACCCACTGCTGCTTCAAGCCGATGCAAGAACGCCGTTGTTCCAAAGAGTATGACCACCTTCTCGCTTGAGGTTGTTCCGACAAAAATACTCTACGCCTCCTCGGTCTTTGATATCCGCATTCAAGCCTCCCTTAGCTTCGTTGGACAACTTAGGGGATTGAATGTCATTGGCATCACGGGCGGGTTCTCTCGTCATCCCTGACTCGATTGGCAATTTGTTTTCTACCAACAGCCCTGTAAATCAGAACGCAGTGGGCGGCATACACCTACTGCAGCGCTGCTAACGGCCAACGTTCGTTCGACTTTTTCGAGCTATAACGATCGGTGTACTGATTTGTTTCTCAATACACATCCTAGATTGTTATCAGCGATGCAGTGGTATGGTGGCGGGCATGGGTCGTATGGTCCTACAATCGCCCAGTAGTTTACTTATCAAGTTGGTTCTGCTTGGTACCACACTTGGTGAGCGGCTCAATACGTGCCTCCGAGTGGTTATCATATTGACTCGGGTCCGGAGGTCTCGGCGCGACGGTCGTCCAAGACTCCTGTGTGATCAGACTACAACTTGAACATCCGGTCTCAATCGGGACCGACGTCCTATTTTCAGGGGATGTTTAGGGGCGCCGCCACATCGGTCCTATCGCTTATACTAAACAACCTAACCGCCACATTTCTCGTCGGAATGAAAGCGTGGTAAGTGCAGTCTTCTCCGGTAGTTTCCGATAGGCACTCATACACGCCCGTCTAGTACTCCTCACCGAAAACTCTTACGAGAACATATACAGCATCTTCCAGGGAAGATGAGGGTTGAACAGACACTCGTCGTGCCACTTGCCGAGTCGGGAGTGACATACAGTCAGTGGATCTGCCGAGCTGAGCCAGCGGAAGATGCCGGATTCTCTTTGGCGTCGGTGGCGTACCAGCGAAATACGTTGAACACACCGGTGCATCCCAAATTGGAAGGCGACATACCTTAAATAGCGATCCCCCCTCCTGCCAGCCTCTTCTTCCCCAACGCCAATGACGTCCTTCTCGTGGTGAAGGGGTATATAAGACGCGGCGTGGTTCAGTTTGGCCCATTCTCCTTTCTTCCCCTCCCACCGCCCTTTACTTCGCTCTCGAGGCCCAGGCGGTCTTTGCTATCGTTGCTTTCGTCGCTTTCCATTCACGACTGCGTCGTGCACATCCTACACCGCTCAGCGCTCCTACCACTTTGGCGCCCTCGCACCTCTCCCTCGAGACGCACATCTCGCCATGGTGGTCCTCGCCCCCCGTTTCGCCCTTCTTGCTGCCCTTTCCTCCCTCGCAGCTATTTCACTCTTCCCGCTACCGGCTGAGACGGCTGCAATCCAAGCTCAGCACGAAGATGGGACAAACGGCTTCGTCGTCGCCCGGCATTCCTCTCACGGCCAAGGGTCCGGGGAAACTTTCAATAGAAAGTACTACAATACGCCACACAAGGAGATGAAGGTAGCTCAGTCGGCGAAGTCTGGCTCAGGGAAGGGTCTGGCCGACAAACCGGAACGGAACGCGAAGCCTATCGTCCCTCTCCCAGCCCGCATAGCTCACAAAGGGCATAAGACTTCTCCGGAAGTGCCTACTCAGAACAAGGAGGCAGTCTCGCGAAAGCTAAAGGAGCATCCCAAGGTACGATGCTCAGAGTAATCGCTTAGTCGTCCGCTCATGTTCGAGAAACAGAGGTCACCGTGGAGTCCTGATCCTATATCCCGAATGGAGCGCCTATGGGAGAACGGCCTAGCTCGGTCACTGCTAGTAGCCTCCGTCGATGGCAAGGCCCCCCACGACTACGGCAAGAGACATCACCACCACGACCACCACGACCACCACGACCACGATAGGGTTGTTATCAGTGGCGATCACGATCATGTCAACGTCAACGAGCGTTCCGTACCTCGGGACCACACTGGTCGTGTCGTTGTCGAGGGATACGACGACCACGTTCATGTCCATGACCATGACCGCCAAGACCATGATCAGGTACTCGTGAAGGGTGATAACGACCATGTTCACGTCCATCGTTCTCCTTCGCCCCACCACCATCAGGAAGTAGAAGTCAAGGGGGACCACGACTCCGTCCATGTACATAGGTCTCCCGACCCCGAACCGCACCATCACCACTATGACGTTATCCTGAAAGGTGACCACGATCACGTTAGCGTTCATCGTCGTGTCCCTGCCCCCCACCGCCATCATACAGACCGGGTCATCGTCAAAGGCAGCAACCAGCATGTCCATGTGGGTCGCTTATCCCTCCCTCATCATCATCGTCGTCGCCACCACCACCACCACCACCACCACCACCACCCCTCCGACGAGGTAGTCGTGAAAGGCGACGACGACCGCGTCCACATTCATAAAAGAACGCAGTGGTCTAGATATCCGATCATGATTTCGGGAAACCGGGGGAAGTCGTACTTATTGCATTATGGCATGGGGCCACGCCCCGAGACTTCGTCGAGCTTGGACCTCAACATCAACCTTCGCCGCGAGGAGATGTTTGAGGGGGTTCCTGGGTCGATCGCGATCGTCGTGAGTATTACCAAAGATCATGGCTCCGACGTTTGTCTTACTCAAGCCCAATAGAGCCCTGTAGCTAACTCGACTTCCGGGCAACGGATCGCATCCCTGGTCCTCGCGAACGCTGCTAAAGACGGAACACCTTCGGAAATCAACCCGGGTTCTTCATTTGTTCTAGATGCGTCCGAGGTCAATAGTACCCAGTTGTACCTCGTACCTTTCCCAGAGGGCTCAACATCTAATTCGACTTCTACGAACGCCGTGACGAAAGAATCTTTCGTGAAAGTGTTGCTCAAGACACCCGTCTTCGATCCCGCTTCCGCCTCGCTCAAGCCATACTGTGCGACTTTCGATCCATACCCCGCAGCCCCAGCACCTATGACAATGGAAAGCTGCAACGATTCAGGTTCGCCCGACGACGAACATAAGAGTCAGGTATTTGCCTACGACCCTACGACGGGTGCCATACGCCCGATGTGGTTCCAAGGTGAAGACGATGGAACGGGTGGGGGCGGTGGGACTGGTGGCGACGATTCAAGTACTGCCACGGCGCCTACCGGGAATTCTTCCGGGGAAGATAGCGGGTCTGGTGTGGGGGAGGGGCAGGGCCAGGGCATTGACTATGGTGACGACGACAACAACGGAGGTGCTAGCACTAGTCCCCCGGGTGGTACGAATTCTACGGGGATCGACCCGACCACCCCAGCAAGCGACAAGGCGGCGAGCGTGACAAGCTTCGAGGATGAAACGCTTAACCAACAGTTCGGCGATGCGACACGCCCTCCGGCCCGTATGGCGTTTACAAAGGTTTTCGCTGAAGAAGCCCCATCGAACGCGACCAACGTTACGCTTTTATTTGTAGCTGCTGCTCCCGAGGTCGTATCTGCGATCCCTCCCGCGGCGAAGGTGGCTGAACAGTCGTCAAACACGAACTCGGCGACGTCTCTGGCAGACCCCAACAGTACCGGCGCGCTGACGGTCTCGACGACTTCGACTGCTGCCCTTGTGATGTCGTCATCCACTTCTTCGGCTGCGGATAGCTCTGGCGCTTCTGTTGGCAACTCCGCCGCCTCTAGCCCCTCGGCAACCACTGCTGCATTGGAGGTGAAAGTATACAACCCTTATACTGAGGATGCATCTTCGGACGCCGCGACAGCCACCTCAGGGACGACGACTACCCCCTCGTCAACAGGACACTCGATGGCCTCTACGATGACGCCTGTTAGCACTGCCCCTTACGAGTGGATGTTCAAGCAGCGCGCGCTCGCAGACTTAGAGTGAAGGATTGCGGATGCTTGACGAGTGAGGGTAGGACATTGCTGAAACTACATTACTATATTTTGAAGTCGTTGAATACACACATTTGGGCGGTGGAAAATGCGTGATGTGAGGCATACATATGATAATGAAGTAGTACAGTTTGCGCGTTTGGACGTCCCTGAGTGGGGCATCGGCACGACAGAAACGCGTATCAGGACATCGAGGACAGCCTGCTTTCAACGTGCGCCCCATTTCGAAATCCAACGAACGATGTTCTTACGCAGGACTTGTATGTCAGCGCGATTCAGTTGTCCCATGAGTCGCCAGGGCAGAGCATGAAGTTCTTAGTGATTCCGAACATCCCGTATGATTTCTAGACCCAGACCCAGACATTGACTTCAGATACAGGGTAAATACTATCAGCAAGACGGCGGAGTCGTTACGCCTGTCGCGCGATGGACATCTACCGCCTGCGGGGGTAAGTTACAACTTACGCTTGCTCGCCTCGTAGGTCCGCGAGGTAATGGTGAGCACGCCCAAGCATCCATATCGTAAACGCGAACTTGAAGTTCGGGTACGAGATCGCGACGTTTTTGTTGAACACCCCCTCAATCGCCTCCTGCGGCCATGAGCCATCCTAGAAACGGTCCCATCGTCAGCACCGAAGAGGTTCCTAGTTCAAACAGCGTGCAGGACGTACGGGCCGCTGGCGAGACATGACGAGCTGGACAGCGCGCTCGATGGGCTCCGGGTGCGGGTACTTGGCGTACATGAGCGCCATCGCCGCCCAGCACGTCTGCACGACCTGCGTCTGCTCGTGTTCGACCCACTGCGCGACCTCGCAGGACTGTACGTCTACGTTAGCAACGATTTCGCGGCGTTGCGGAGAGGGGGAGGCTGGAGGACGGACCTTGTAACTCTCTCCCCAGCCGCCGTCGGCGCGCTGTTTGCTAAGAAGGAAGTCGCATGCGCGGCGGACGGCCGCGCTCGTCGCGTACGTCTCGCCGACGAGCGAGAGCGACTCGAGGGCAAACTGGGTCGCGTATGTGAAGCAGATGCCCCATGAGCCGAACCAGCCGCCCTCAGGCCGTTGCGCCTTGTGTAGGTAGCCGACGGCCTTCGTGATGACCCGTCTGTGCAATATGTGAGCTCGAGCGAGAGGTCCGGCAAGTAGATGGGCGTACTCGATGTCACGAGCGCGGTACTCTGAGTTGTGCTTCTTGAAGATGGAGAGAGCGGTAATGACTGACGTCGTACACTCTGGGTAGTTGAACTCGGTCATGATGTTCCCAAACACCTCCGCCGGGTTCAGGTACTCGAGCCATTGCGGCGCACGGATAAGCTCGTAGCTCGCAAACCCGCCGTCGCTGTTCTGCAAACTGAGTAAAATGTCGACTGCATCGCATAGGCGCCTTTCAGAGACAAGCTTCGGGGCGTTGCTGCGACGTGTCAGTCTCCTTCGTCTAGATTCGAGCGCGACTCGACTTTCACTTACTTGACATGGTCTTGAATGTAGATAACCGCCTTCAAGCCCTCGCCCGTGCAGTCGCTGACAGTATAACCCTGCGTGCGCGTGCTGAACGGCCACGCGCCCTTTGTTTGGTGACGGTACGCGCTCTCAAAGTGCTTCGGGTTCTCGCGGATCTGACATCCGTCAAGCCACCCGAGCACCGCGAGGACACTCTTCCGGAACTCGGGTTCGTTCCCGAGCCCAGTCTCTATGAGCGCCTGTGCGGTGAAGCCGATGTCCCACAGCTGCGAGCCGTTGGTGCCGCACATCATCATGCCCTCGCCGGCCATCCACATGAAGTCGCGGCGACGCTCCATGTGGCGTTTGTACGCCGTGCTGTCGCGGCCCTCGACGTGTGCACGAGCGATGAGGTTCATCATCTTCGAGACGGGGCCGAGCGTCTGGTAGTCCGTGTTCTCGTCGTCCATCACGATGAGCTCGTAGCAGCGCCGGATCGCCGCGCGGCGGAGCGGTGGGAATGCGCAATGCTCGTACGCGCCGAGGACGCCGTAGAGGAGCTCGAGCAACGTCGAGTGCGGGGTATAGAGGTCGGCCTGCGCGACGTTGCTACGCTGCGCGGGCCAGTCGATGGAGTAGTAATTTTGGGTATACAGTTCCTGTGAGTGGGTGAGCGCCTATTCGTCTGATTCAGCGATGGCACCTTACCTCCCGGAGCGCGAGAACAAGGTCGGTCTCCTCCATTTTGAAGCGGATGCCGTAGAGGTACCCCATCGGAATGTAGACGTTCCGCGTGTGTATCCACCACTTGTGGGGGTGGATGGGAACCCAGTCGGGAAGGAGCCTTCGTGGACGCTGTCAACATCAAACGGGAGTGACGTGAAGGGGCGAGCCTTACCATAATTCGGAGGGCACGGGGTGATTGCCCTCCCAATCGTAGACGTTTAGGATAGACAACCAGAACTTACCCCATGACGGTGCGCCTGTAGCACCTCCGAGTTTATGTAGACATCCGCGCGCCTTGACAGCAACTGGATGGTCGGCCTTAACCCCGAGGATGCGCATGGCGCAGTAATTCAGGGCCGTGCCGAACACAGTGCTGTCGCCCTCAATATGGCTGAAGGATAATCAGTCAGTAATGAACATGCCATGAGTCGGGTTGCACAATTGTTTCGGAAGTGAGCTATCGTTTCGCAACCGTCTCCCATGACGAACGGCATATATCAAACTCGAGGGCCAACGTAGGCCCAAGAGCTAGCCCCATTTGAGTGAGTTCTGATGGAGAAATCGGAAATAGCAATTCGTGCGCTGTGGATTCCTAAGAGCCATGACTTCGGAATTCGCATACCCCAGAGTCTGGACACAGAATCTATGTTACTGCTCAAACGTAGGTCGCGATATTCGCGTATGGCATTCAAACGATCATGTTTCGCCGAATACGCCAGTGAAATGGAACTCACATTCCCCAGCCACCATCGTCATTCGTATGATTGAAGAGGTACCGGATGAGCTCGAGACGCTCCTCGAGCTGGAACGGCATACCCGTCACATACGAGCCAATAACCAATCCCGGTATAAGGAACATGGGGCCCCCATACTCGCCCGCCCAATGACCATCTTCTGTCTGAAGGCGCTGGAAAAAGCGGTAGCCATTCCTCGCCGCCTCAAGCGCATTCGTAGGCTGGGGGAGTGCCGGGAGGTCGAGCGGTTGCCCGAGCCAGTACTTGTCAGCGTCGGTCTGTGGCCAGGCGGCGGCCTCGTCGTCCGTGCGGAGGTAGTGCCAGATGTGGTCGCCTTCCTCGGTGACGCGAAGTCGCCAGCGCGAGTAGTCGGTGAACGGGAGCTTGCCCGATGCGGGGAGGTCCAGAGGCGCGTAGGCAGCCATCCACTAGTCCACAAGATTCACAGAGAACGCGGGGTTGAAACAAGCACAGACTCGTGCGCTGGATGTTGGGCGGGGTGGTGGCGGAGAGCAAGAGCTCATGATAGTGTCTCGGCAAGTGTGAGTGTTCACGGATGGGACGACCGCCGCGGCGTCAGTCGGACCACTTTGGTGCATTTCCACGCTCGGCTTCCAAGAGTTTGAGAGAAGCTTGAGACCGGTACATCAGGGGTCGCGCATTTCCTTACAGTCGTCTATTGGACGTCTAGACAGTCGATAGTAACAGCAAATGTACAAAACAACTGAGGGTGAAGCCTCACAGCAAACAAAATAAATATTGAGACCCGTAGGTCTACCACTCCGGGAAAGCGTGTCATCCTTGTGCAGGGGCCATGCTAATCTTCTCTGTATCGTTCCAATTTTTTCGTATGTCACCCCGAAGGGGACAAATTGTGTGTTGTGTGAGCGGAACAAGAGACCACACTTTTACATTTGGCCTGGTTCGCGGGTGGGGCCAATATAAGCGCCTGTATATTCTGGCACGCGCCGACTGGGAGCCACAACGTCAGACTCACTACAACAGTCAACTCCACACTCGATGACCTATATTTGACCCCTTCAAGAGTCTCGGCGATATCAAAGTATGTAAACGAATGCCGCTGAGCTCATCTTCAACTCGCAGTACGACCTAATGTCTTGCTGATCACAGACACGGTCAACTCGCTGCTTCCGACAACAGGCCGCTATCAGCGGCCGCGGTGCACGATGGATGGCATGGGCTGCTCAACCTGGACATCTTCCGCCTTGTCCTAATCTTTCTACTTCGAGGAGAACTGCTACGCCTATTTCTTTCCTCTCGCTTGGTGCATGAAAAGGCAATCAAAGAGCTACTAATGAGGCCGATACTCATCGATACCCCCCGCCCCTTAGGGTCCATGTGTCATTTCATACTTGCCGATGCCCCAAACAGACCGGTCCTCGTGCACGACCTTACCCTCCAATACATTGGAGAGCCGCTGGATACGGACATCAGGCACACTCACTCGTTCTAGCTCTCAAGAGTTGCAGTAATCTAAGGAAACTCCTTTTAACGCCGTTAAATATTTAGCATGCCCATCAGTGGTAGTGCACATATATAAGTAAGTACTCACAATCTACGGGACTTCCTATTGGCAGATTGTGAGAGGTAGTCTAGCCTCCATGACATTTCGATGCTCTGAGATGGCCTGGGCCCTGGTAGTACTAGGAGGTGCACGACGTGCATTCGAAAATAAACATGCAAGGGCTCGCCCGTACAAGCCCTTGAATCATGAGTAAGCAGAACAAGCAAACTTGCCCAACGGGCGCCGATCGGAATACGCACCGTGGTGCGCACGTTTGAGGTGAGCAGGTTGGACGGCTCAGGATTTAGGTTTACTTGCAGTAGCCAAGTAATATCGTCTAAGGTCTAGATCTGCAGGCGTGTTAGAGCAGCCGCCGCCGACGCCATCGGCTCCCATTCACCGGGCAGAGAATGCAGAACTGTGGACTGGACGCCCACGACTTGTTGCCGTGTTCAACAAAGGCAACAGCCCTGCTGTACAAGATCCTCAGGCCTTACAACAGTTGGATACTTAGTCACGGTAGTGCATCGCAGTGACAAATCCTATTGAGTGCCTCCGTCAAACTTTGCGTTTTCTTCTTATTATGAAGCAGACCGGAGGCGGTTAGAGCGCACGGAAGAGCTTAACTGTCGTGTCGAGCTGCGGTATTGAACCCTAGGGTTTAGTAGGTTACAGGTATAAAAGCATCAATGTGGGACGCCAACAAACTCGTTAGCACAACGCCTCCATATCCCTACCACACATTCATCGTCAAGCTTCGCCATGCCAAAGTACCAAAAAGCTCTCCTTCTGTCCTCTCAGGGTGGTCCCCTAGAAGTTCAGAAGACAGAAATGCCCTCGCCCGGCCCTGAACAACTTCTCGTTCAAATTGAGGCTGCGGCACTAAACCCCATAGATTGGGAAATCCAGCTCGGAACATATGGAGTCTCCATCGAAACGTACCCCGCCATACTCGGATTCGACGCTTCTGGGCTGGTCGTAGAGGTCGGAGACGCCCTCACAGGCTATTCCTGTGACGATCTTGTGTAAGTGAGGGATATTACATCCTCTACTCCATGTAAGACTCATCGTATATACGCAGGCTGGTTCAAGGTTGGTATGTCGCTGCCGATCGGTCCACACATGGTACCTTCCAGCAATTTGTCGCCGCTCCTACCAACACGATCTGTAAGGTATGATTAAGCCTACTAGACTATATCACGCCCGCCCTTGGGCTGATTTACCGCAACATAGATCCCTGCAAATATCCAAATCCCCCCGGATGCTGCGGCCACAGTCCTTAGTGGGCTTGCTACGGCGGCATTTCCTCTATACAATGAGGCAGACGGCTCACCCTCGGTCAAATTGTTGCCCCCTTGGGAAGAACGTGGTCGGGGAAAATACTCTGGAAAGTCGTTTTTCCTCTTGGGCGGCGCGACGTCGGTTGGACAGTATGGTAAGTCTAGGAGCAATACCTGCTTTACAGGTTTCTGAACTCATTCCGTTTCATTTCTACGCAGTCATACAACTTGCGCGAATGTCTGGCTTCTCGCCGATTATCGTCACCGCGTCCATCCACAATGCCGAGCTGCTGAGGTCTCTCGGCGCTACGCATGTTCTCGACCGCAATCTTCTTGAGGATGAACTCCTTAGCCAGGTACGCGAAATCGCCGGCGGGGACGTCGAGGTTGTCTACGACGCCGTTTCCATCCCGGACACTCTCGCTGTCGGATATGAGGTCACAGCTCTTAACGGCGACTTTGTTCGCGTCTTGGAAAGAGATCTTATCCCCCGCGCCGGGGTGCCGCTGAAGAAGAGGACGCATATGGCCCATGGGCTTTTCATAACGCCGATAAACCGCGCCGTCGGTGCAAGCCTACTTGCAAAACTTCCACATCTGCTCGAAACAGGGGAGATCAAGGTAGGTCACAGAGGTTCCAAACGAAGGCAGCATGAGAGTCTTATTTTTTTGTCGTAGCCCAATCGTCCCGAAGTGTTACCAGGAGGTCTGCACGCCGTGTCCGGTGGCCTGGATCGCTTGCGACGCAACCAGGTCAGCGGAACGAAGCTCGTGGTGAGACCACAGGAGACTGCATGATACCGCACATATGTGGCTGCCTGCTCCTAGTCCCTACACGAATATGCTTGTGCGATTGTTGAGTACAGAGATAATCTTCATGTGATATATACGCGTGGTGAACTTGTGGAGACAACTAGGTAGTAGGATTGAAGTCGAAACCCGGAGTTTGCACTGAACGTTGTGCAACGCACATGTGACGTCTAGTGTCAGCACGCCATTGCGACAGGCAGCTACGCCGGTACAGAGAAGAAGGGACGTTGGATAGTCACTGCGTCTACGTAAATACCAAGTTAGCATCAGAAGGCTGACGAATGGTAAATATCATGAAAACAGCAGATACATTGTGGTGGCGAAAATACGATTACAGATATCTAAGTTCACATATAGGATCTGTCGCCGCAATTCCGCGTTGTGTCCAGAAATAATGAAGGAAGAGAAAGCGTGCTTGCAGAAGTGAGAGTGTTGCATGAATGAAGGACGTGGACAGATCGCCAGGCGGACGAAAGCGGGTTTAACGAAAAGTGGTATGCTGATCATCACCGCCAAGACAGCGCCGGGTTGAGGCGTGGGGAGTGCGGCGGAGAATTGTTCTGCGAGAAGTACGTTGTCGATTGTGACGGCGACGCCAGTGAGCCTGGGAGGTAGAGCGGGATGGTTGGTATGAGCTCGAAGACGTGTTGTGCGATGGGGCGTCCTCCCCTGGTATTCGGTCCAAGCGGTGGGCTGTCCGGTGCGTTCATGACGCCGTGAACGCGAGGCTCCTGGGAGATCATCTCCTGGCCGTAGCCCTCTGGCATTGCGGGCGCGGGCGGTACACCTGTAACACCACGGCCATCCCAGATACAGCGAACATCATTGCCGGAGATAATTTGAGCAAGACGGCCGGTTTCAACGTGCCGGATTTCGATGAACCTCGAGTCGAATAGTAGCACGTATGGCGGGTGCCACGCCACGTGCTCCGCCGTACCCTCCCATTCGATGGTCCCGATCGACCTACTGGGGTCTCCATGGCGGTCAACGTAGAGGCCGAATTCTTGAACAAACCAGATAAGTATACCGATGTAGACGGAAATTAGTTGTGCGTACCATCGTAGCATAGTAAGAACTCGTCGTTACTGGAACGGAACATGCCCATAGGCCGACAGGACTCGCAACGCTTAGCGAGCTTCTCAAGTCGAGGGTCGTCGCGCTGAGGAATCGTGACGCTCTTGAAGCTGGAAAAGGGTGTAAGTTATACGCCTTCCAAACCACGACGCTCCAAACATACTCCGTGAGGTCCATGATCTCGAATCCCTTGGTACAGAGGATCACGATCTTTGCTTTTAGGAAGATCAAATCGAACGCTTCTGAGGGGAGGAAGAAGTCCTATGGATACGTCGTTAGCCAACACAACGGTGCTGTTCAAAGCTCAGGGTAGCACTAACCCTGTACACGCGGAACCACTCAGATCGTTGAGATCGCAATCCCAAACGGGAACCGAATGTTTGTGGTGCTCTGGCACGTTCGTTGATCTTGCCCACCACCGGTTCCAGGACACGGAAGACGCTGTCCAACTATAACAGATGTTACTCTCCACTTCTGTAAATTATGGGACATCACCTACGCCTTTCTTCTTCATGTAGATAACCAAGGTACGTCCGTTCAAGTTGCCTACGCTGAAGAAGTGGACATCCTTGTTTCCGCTGAGCTTCTGAGGCGTTTGTGAGGTGTGCGCGCTCTGCGGGGACGAAGGCACTAGCGCCTCTATATGGTATGCGAACAGGGACTGCAAAAAGAAACAGTCAACTATAGTCATTTGAATGTTAAGCAGATCAAATTGACCTTGTCGGCGAGCACTAAGAAGATACCGAAATCTTCTAGCATGGCACATTGCGCCACCATCTTAAGATGTAATACACGGCGTAATGCTGTAGATTATGGTTAGAACGCTAGCGTTGCCCATGTTCTTGCAACTCACATCGTGAATCATGACGGAACCCAATCCAGACACCCTCGGCACATCCAATGGCCACGAGACCTCGGCCATCAGAAGTAGCTGGAAAATGGTGAGCTGAACGGCTTCTTTGACCGGTCGTGAGTACTTACTGAATGGTACGGAGCATGTAACTTTGCCCGTGAAAGGAGTATCATGGTTCCACGAAGCGTTTCCGCCACTCGGGCCCATCGACGGCACCAAGAACGTGTCATTGCTCAATGTCTCAATTTCGAAGACCTTGTTCGAATCTTGGACGACCTTGCGTAGCCCGATCGCCTCCTCAAGCTTCTGCTTCCACTCGTTTCTAGCCTGCGGTGACTCCGCAAAGACGGTGTACAGTCCGCCGAGCCGTCCATTGTGGTGGATCGTGCACGGGTAGACGAGCCGGGAATCAGTAGCGGACTCCGGAGACTGCTGAACGCCTGTTGGGGTCCCGGCATCTCCAGCATGTCGGTCGGAGCGACCCAGTCGGAGAATGCTGTTGCCGCGCTGCGTGGGCGGATCCGTGAAGTTCGCCAACGTCAACAGGTCCAAGGGAATCGGCTGTATGATGGTGTTAGGCGCATACAGTCGGCAGTTACGTCAGTACTAACCCTTCTGTATACATGATACTTGGTGGCCCCCTCTTTCTCCTTGGGCTTGGTCATGACCACTGAACAACGCGATTTAGTCCATATTGCGCATTTATTGGTTGGAGAACAAGGATACTTACGGTAGTTGTCGAAGAGTAGTACGAAAAGCTCGGTCCAACCGTTCCATTCGAAACCAGTATCGGGCTGACGGAGGAGCTTTCCGGTGTGGATTAACGAGCGGTTCTCGTTGAGCAGGTCCATGTCCTATCACACCCCAATTAGTCCATTAACCTTCTACTGCGATCTTAAGAGTAGATGAAGATACTTACGATGACTTCCCCGCTCTTGAAGACGAGATTCGAGTTGTACCGCCAGACCTCAACCTTCTGCTTCGCCGAGACGACACCCGGCTCGGTCTCTTTACCGAGAGCTTTGATGACGTCGAGCACTTGTGGAATATAGTCCCGATCCTCATGCCCTTCCGGTGTCTCATCAAGAATGTTCTTGAGTAGGAGTTCATAACGAAGAAGACGGGGAATGGGTCGGTTGATGAAGTTCTTCATGTCGAGTCGATGGGCGTCAGGGTGCCTAGTGCATTGCTACAGGGAGGATCAAGTTTAGTGTAGAACAAGCCCGAAGAGAGAACGGTACGCACGTCCACAAACGACTTGAATGGTGGGTTGTTCACCATCTCGTCGTCAATCCGGTAGGCAGCGATGGGGTAGTTCGGAATGTACTCCATGTACGCCTCCCTGAAGTTGAGCACCGCATCATAGATGGCGGCGGTGATACTGCGGATGACAGGGTGTTCTTCGCGCTGGATCTCGTGTAGCTTGTTGAGCATGCGTCGGTGGTGCGTGTGCAGCTCGGCATAGTTGTGGAAGACCTCCTGGATGAATTGTTCCAGGCGGTCGCGTGGGATGATGGGAGGGTCCATCTCACGTAGGGGGGCAACGTACATCTAATTTCAGACGTGTATGAGTATGTCATCGTATGAAAAGTTATCGCTGTGACGACGAACCACTTCGATGTTCTCAAGATCACGGACGTAGTCCATTTCACCCTTGATCACCTCGAATATGATGCTACCGTCGATGTCAACAGGATGCACATTATAGAGAATACTCGACCTTACTTCTGTCGTTTGATTTCCTGCTTGCCCAGCGAGCCAACGATATCATCGGCGACGAGGTTGTGCCATTCAAGCTTGCCCGAGGGGCCTCTGCCCATGGCAGATTGCCAAGTCCATAGCTGAGCAACAGTCTGGAGCTTCTTGATCGAGGCGATGGCTTCCTTCAGGAAGTCGGTGTCGGGATTTCCTTCCGTGGTCTCGTTACAGATCGCCTCCAACAGAACCGGGTACTTCTTCAGGTGTTCCGAGGGTCTGCTGAGGAAGTGTTTGAGATCCAAACGATGTGCGTCCGGGTGTCTCGAGCATTGCTATTTCCTGCATCAGCACGATAACCTGTTATGAAAATAAAAACTGACCTCAACAAACCGCTTGAACTCAGCGTTCTTCTCCAGTTCATCCTTCATGCGCTTCTCCGCGACCGGGAGGTTACCGACATAGTTGGGGTACACAACCCGGAATTCGGTAGCCGCATCGAGGAAGATGTCTCCGATGCCTTGGATGACTGGCGCTTGTTCGCGCTGGCGCACGTAGATCATTTCAATGAGACGACGGTTGGTCTCACGTAGGTCGAGGATGTTCCCGAAGACCTCGTCAATGAATTCATCGATTTCCGTGGACCGGATAACAGGGGGGTTTGCAGCGCGAAGCGGCCGGATGAAGAGCTGCACGGTGACGGTAAGCCAACGGCCCTGAAAAGAAGGACCTTCCTTACCGATTCTACAGTGTCGAGGTCACGTAAATACTGCTTCTCCTTCATGATGAGTTTATGGATGATGCTGCGGTCCCGGATTAGAAACGGTGAAGAATGCTGTGATCGCGTGAATTACACACTTCTGCCTATTGATTTCGCTCTCCGGCAAAGTGTCCAATAGTTCACGAGGCACAGTTCGTGCCCATTCATCCTAAATTGATGTTGAGCACCTGCCATCCTTGAATATGCGTTGCACGACATACCTTATCCTCTTCTTCCTGGCTCTCAGCCGCAGTGACTTGCGGCAGAGCGCTCCTCTACGCCCCGTGGTCAGCTCGAAATACACACCAAGACGGAGAACGTACTCGTCGAGGACACGTGTAGGAATAACACGGGTTATCGTCATCGCAACTCGAGGCATAACACCTGGTCAACAGAGTGATGACCGCAGTGGGTAGCTCCTCGCGTTCCATCCGCGCGTCAGACGCGCCCTCCTGGTCATCCCAGAACATGTACACATCCTCGACGCCGTCTTGCAGCGGTCTGTCGCCCCACTCCACTTCGTAGAAGAACAGCTGGCTTTGCAAGCTGCGGGCGACCTGTAGAGCGGCGCGGCGGTCGTTCGTTGATATACCGTGAGTCAAAAGAAGCTCGCGCTGAATTTGCGACTGGATTGTTGACTACGGCGAAGTGAGAGAAGAGCGGAGGTAACACGCATGGGATACGCACCACAATGTCCTTACCGGTAAAGGCGCGAGGATAGGGTATGCTTCCCTTCACATGCGTTCCGCGAGGAACTTTGTCCCGTAGACGCACCGCAATATGGCTGAGAAGTGCAGGGTTGAAAAACCTGTCGTCCCCATCCTCGGACGGGTCCTCGTCATAGAAGTCATCCTCTTCCTCAGCGTAGTTCTCGTGCAATTCCAATGGGCGCTTGATGTCAGCAACCGTACGGACCAAGTCGGGGTCACGCCATGTACTGCTGGATGAAGCAACAGGTCCCTGCAAAGAGGGTGCACTGTACATATCCTGGGCTTGCTGGTAGTAGTAGCTCTGTTGAGCGGAGGATTGCTGGAACGTCGGTGCGACGGAAGGTGGCGACGTCATGGACCAGTCACCGTCTGAGCTCCTGGATGCGTACGACGTCGCAGAGTTGCCTCGGTCGACCGTGGTTGCAAGAGATGAGCTAGGCCGACCGGCAGCGTCACTTTCTGGGTACGTGGAGGATAACGTTGTGCGGGTCGTGAAGGATGAGTTGCGATCGATGCCGTTTTGGCCATTCTGGTACGAGCCAACTGAGCCGGTTGAAGTCGACCGTCCTAGGTCTTGAGCTGTTTGGGGATCTAAACAACATGATGTGAATCATGTAATTACATGTAGCAGTAGTCGTACGCACAACTCTGACTATGAGGTAGGGGCGCCGCGGCGCCATACGAAGAGGTGGAGTGCTGTGACGGAGAGTACGGCCTCAAGCCGGGTCGAGCCGCATGGTCACCCCGCATGGAATAGCCATCCGACGGGGAACTCGGGGGACGTTCGTCTTCGTAGACGCTGTTGTAACCAGGAACCTGCGGAGGCAGTGCCCCAGCAGGAGGACGGCGCGGGTCGTTGGGCGGGGCAGGCGCACGCCAACTGTACGTATCACTGGTGTCGGGGACGGGCATGGCGTACTGTGCCCGTAAGGAACTGTCCGAAGAACCGGGCCTCGTACCAGAGGATCCGGGACGCGACCCGTTCAGAGATGGCAACCTACCCAGCATTGCAGAGTTCGGGGGTGGGTTGACGGTACCATGGTACCCATTGGATATGCTGCCTGTTCCAACGTCGCCGGGGGTAGGGGGGAGTCGCCGACCACTAGACCGATGTCTACATTAATGTCACCACGTCATATGAGCGATTTACGCACGATTCTGAGCTAGAATGTTTTGGTCGCAGGCTCGGGTGGTCATCCGCATGGTACGGCCTGGGTTCAGGCATCGCTGCGTACATGGTCGACGAAGGGGGCGGGGGAACAGGCGCAGCCGAGCCGGGAATACGAGGGAGAGGCCTAGGCGCACGCTGAGAAGGAGACTGGGGGTTGCTGGACTGTGTGGGCGTGGGAGGTGCAGGCGGGAGCGAGGGGGGTTGTGGTGGTCTGGGAGAAGAAGGCAGGCCGTAGTGAGGAGCTTAAGGGGCGTTCAGAATCAGAACAGACTGGCAGTGCAATAAAGACGCACAGTGAGGGGCCGTAAGCGACCGAGCCGATGGCTGGAGTCGGTTTGCGGTAGGCGTTGCCTCGCCGTCCTGGTATTGGCTGTAGACAGGCTCAGCTTCACGATCTGCATGCGAGGGGATACTGTGCAGTGATTGTTCCGAGGTGGGGGACTCTTCCGCGAAGCCAGCCAGGACTTGGTGGTAGAGCTGCGCGAGATCTTCGTCACCGGGGGGCAGTGACTGGGACATGGCGGCGACAGAGGACATGGTGGACGCAGAGGGCAAAATGGGCGCTGTTCAGCCCGACATGAGGAGTGCCGGATGCGTGCAGAACGTTGTGGACCGGCTTGAGACCGACGGTGAAGACGAGAGCAAGGACGGCGAGCGCTGCGGCGGCAGCAATCACTAGATGGTGAGCTCGGACCTTCCATATACGGCATCCGGAGAATAAGGCACTCCGGTGCCTCGACGATCAGCCTGGCCGACCGCCGCCCACCAACATCCTCCCACCGCGCGCGACAGACACATTCATCTTGTACGTACAACGGTCTTTACTTCAACAGTATTTTAACACCATTTTCCCCAGAAAAATGGCCTCAGAAGATCCACAAGCAGCCGCGCAGCAGCCAAAACAGCGTATCCCGAAGACGGCTTCATCCGTCCACGACGTGACCGCCGAAAAACCACCTTTCGGCTCAAGGCACGTCGCAGACAACTACATGCGCACCACTGCCGAACTGATATGGGCGCCGCCAGGTTTTTGACTGACGAGGCCGACGTCTGGACTCAAAACGCATGGGATCACGTACCGCCCCCCACTGATCAGGACGAAGTGATTTCCTCGGCGCTCAACAGGCAGCGTAGTGCGCCCGTACCCGAAGATGAGAAGCAGAAGTACAACGAAAAGCCTGCGAGACATTGGTAAGACACTCGTGATTCGCAGTAGGGACCGTATCCGCTCATGAGCGCGTAGGGATAATTTTTATAAGGCGAACGCAAGCAATTTCTTTCGGAATAGAAAATGGTTGGCCATCATGCATAGAGTGATAAACAGTGGTTGAGAATCTTAGCGGCGATACAGGCTACACCTAGAGTTTCCAGAGCTCAAGGCAGCCGCGGAACCTGATGTATGGCGGCTCACCCCCACCAGTGAAAGCACAGCGCTAATGTGCCTCAGGCAGGGCCAATGGTCATCGCCGAGGTCGGCTGCGGTCAGTCCGCGCCCGTTCAAGTTTGGTCAATCAGCGTTTCTCATAGGGGTCTCTCTTATAGGTGCAGGAAACGCTGTGTTTCCGCTGCTCTCCGCAAACCAAAACCCACACCTATGCCTCAAGGCGTACGACTACTCTTCTCATGCGGTCAAGCTCGTGCAGGTACCTTTTCACTGCCCCGATTCATAAACAGCATGTTAATGAACCGCCGTACAACAGAATAACCCATTATATTCTTCACCGCCCTTCGGCACGATCGAAGCCGCAGTGTGGGATCTTACTTCCTCCAGTCTCCCTCCCGGCCTAGAGCCTGGGAGTGTCGATATCATGACGCTGGTGTTCGTAATGAGCGCCTTGCACCCGCAGGAATGGTCGAATGCTGTGAACAACGTCTATAAGGTGCTCCAGACCGAACGACATCCCGCTGTAATGTTAACACGTTCTTCAGCTTCTAAAACCGGGCGGCCTGCTGCTTCTGCGCGACTACGGACGCTACGATCTAACGCAGCTAAGGTTCAAGGGTGGCCGTTTACTCGACGATAACTTCTACATTCGCGGTGACAAAACTCGCGTCTACTTCTTCGAACTCGGTTTGTGCAGCTCCCTACTAGTATGAACACATAACTCACATCGTCCTCCAGACGAACTGGCGCTTCTCTTTACTGGTTCACTCGCTCCAGCGGCGTCAAGAGACACCAGAGCCGTCCAAGTAGTCGAGGAGACTGACGATCCCACGGAATCTGATCTCTCCACAAGGTCAATACCTCTCACGCCTCAAGATGCATCACAAGGCAATACAATACCTCCACTAGCAGAAGTCGAACGATCGCTCTCGGCGCTCTCCGTAGACCATTCACGACAAGCTGTGGCGCAGAAGGTCGACGCCATTCATCCCATCCTAGCAGCACGTCACTCTTCCGAGACGGTCCATCCACTATTCGCTATCGAGCAGCTCGGCGTCGACCGGCGACTGATTGTAAATAGGAAGCGGCAGCTAAAGATGTACAGAGTATGGATGCAGGGAAAATTCCGGAAAGTATAGGCGAAGATCTTTACCAGTGGTTGTACTTGATAGCACGCGCGATGCTTGAGCGATCATGTTGATCATTTCGTCATCTGGGTTACCGGGGGAACGTCGATCTGGTTATAAATATATATATATTCTAACGGACCCATGCCGACACCCTTCCTGTATACTGAATTTTCCACTAGTCCGAGTCATACTCGACCGAACGGAGCTCAACACAGCATCGCAACTCTCAAGCTCGCTCTATTTGCAAGTCGACTGTAGGTATGATACTTGTTAACCATTAGTGATGATCTATGGCACTAGTGATCCTCAGGTCAGCTACAGGGCTTCTGCGGGGTACCTTCCGCCCGAGATCTGTGAAAACCCCACGATTACGCGACCGCGTAGATCGCCCCCACGCTACGCCACTCCACTCATTGGAATACCGTACGGAGGTTGGGATCGCCCCGACGGGTGCCTTTCTGCGCGGGATCGGGCGGTGTCTCGGCTACCGATGAAGAGTATCTCGACCAAACAAGGAATTTGTGTGAACATTGCTCAAGAAAAACACAGTCATGAGCAGGGCGGGTACGCCGCTAGACTGGGAACGCGTAAATATGACGCGAAATGATGGGCAAGCTCGTCGTACAAACCTAAGCCTCACCCACTTTCACTCCTAGTAACTGCTATCGTGTACCAACTTTCCCAACTCCAAGCATGCCGTCTCTACGGCTTTGGCTTAGTACGTACACACATCACACTCGGTCCCCTCTATCTGTTTGACGGTATAGTTAACAGTCATAGGCTGCTCCCCTGCCCTTGTTCTGAACACGGCGCGTTGCGTCCTTGAAAAAGGAGACATCGCCGTCACCACGCCCCGCAAGCCTGAAGTCCTTGCAAACTTCGCCGTCAAATACCCCAAGGACCGCTTCCTCATCCTAAAGCTGAGTCGATGTCACTGTTCCAAGCGAGATCGTCGCGGAGTTCCAGAAGACGAAAGAGGTCTTCGGCCGCCTCGACGTAGTCATAAGCAACACCGGTTACGCGGTACTCGGGGAAATTGGGGGTACTCCGGACGACGTCGCGCGCGCAATGTTCGAGGTGAACTTCTGGGGAGCGACGCATGTCTTGCATGAGGCGGTCAGGTTCTTCCATTAAGTCAATTCACCAGGTTTAGGCGGCCGTATTATTCAAATTACGCCCGGGACGGGGATCGTGACCGCTCGGCCTGCGGGTTCTAGCCCGAGCAAACACGGTATGTGTCCCTGCGCGCAAAAAAGAGTTATCTGGTGCTGAAAACACCACCTTTGAGCGATGCAAGGGCTTACAGAGTTTTGCCGGCCGGCCACGGTCGCGCCAAGCGATCCTATCGAGTCTCATTAATAACCAGGACCCTCTCTACGACGTCGAAGGCGATACGGCTAAGGCTGCACTAGCCCTATATAGACTCAGCGCGAACTTCCAACTCCTCCGCTCCGCCTCGTTCTCAGGAAGAAATCCGTGCACCTGTTGCGGGACAAGATGGGAGGTTTCCTCGCCGAGGTAGAGGCATACCCGTCTTGGTCGGATGGTCCGGAGAGGGACTAGAGCTATTATGACCTCCTGATTGCCAATCGTCTACATCGACTTTATACTTGATAGCCTATGCGTAGCTGCTTCTGCGTGGTTTGTTACACTGTGGTTAGTCCGGATTCAGTAGACCTTCCGAGTCCGAAATATTTGCCTCAGTAGAGAGCGGGTGGTGGTGACATCACCGGTGTGCCACTAACGTACTTGTACTTGACGCCTAATTAGATCTTTACCTTAGTACTTACCGGTACCGTCGGCCACTAAGTCAAGTTAAGCGCTACCCCAAACCACGACGGCAGTCGCTACCAGCACCCGCATGTCAACACCTAATCTGAGAGCGAGTCATCGCTTTCACTCCTACATGACGGAAGCTTTTCGGCGGATGCAGGATAGGAAGATTTACGACATAAATTCCAAATCTGCTACTAACGTTTCCTCTCCTGGTTGGATATTCAGCGGCAATTGCAACTTCAAGTATTCAAGGCGATAGGTAGGGTTTAGTGAGTACTAGCTGGCATGCGGCGCAGTAGCTTACCAATTGGTTAGTGCATGTGCACAGTGCGTACTACGATGAAGGGATCTTGACGAGTCGCAGCACCCTGAGAACGTTCGACGTGTTCGCTTACAACGACTATGTTCTCCGCCATTTTCTCGTGAGTCCATTCAACTGTATCATATAGTGTTCGGTAACTATCCTTACCTTCTGGAATCATCTCCCATACATAGTACATCCCCGCCGGTCAATCCTGCTGCCCCAAATTTTCACCCCGTATCCTCGATTCATACGCCGACTAGATTCTTCGGTGCGTTGGAAAGGGAGGACACAGAATGGGCTTGCCCCGGCGGCTTTGCAGTGGAGACACAGATATTCTACATATTCCTTGACGACGGGAGCTACCTCATATTCCAAATTATCCACTCCGCTATGGGGTATGTTCAAGCTTTGTTGTCCCTATGAACCGCAATGGTGGTGATCTTCAACTCATTTCCGTATGTCTTGGCTTTCAGTGTGTGGTATCCAACGATCCAACTCGTATGCAAGCTCATCAACCCTCACACACAAGAGAAGACATGGAAATCCGTCAAGACCACCAACTTCATCACGCCCCCACCAGGTCTCGATAAACGCTCCAGTAAAGCCGACCAATTTTCAATTACACACAAGCCCAACCCAGGCGCCGAACACCCCGAGTCCTACGTCCTCACGGCCAATCTCGGTGATGACCTACAAATTTCGTTGGATGTTTCTCGCCCCACGTCCGCGCCAGGCTTCAAAGTTGGCCAAGGCCCAGGCGGCGGCTACTCATACTTTGGCACGAACCGCGGCAAGCCGGATGGCTACGTCGTGCATCGCTTCTGGCCTCTCTGCTTCGCAAAAGGCATGGTCGTGCGTCACGGGCGTGCCATCCCCGCCAAAGGTCAAGGCATGTTCGTGCACGCTATTCAGGGCATGCGCGCCGACCACGTCGCATCACGGTGGAACTTTGCGCACTTCCAGAGCCCTCGACACGGCGGTGTTTCCGCGATCCAGATGGAGTTTACAACGACGAACGCGTTTGGACGAACGGGAGCCGGATCCGGGCACGTCACGGTCAACGTGGGAGGACTCGTGTTGGGCGGAAAGCTCGCGACTGTCACAGCGGAGACCAAGTGGCCCGATGAGGAGTACTCAGTTGATGGAGGCGTTGTATCGCGGGCGATTCATTCAAAGACGGCGCACGATACGGATACCGGGTACGACGTGCCCACTGACATCATCTTTCGGTGGAATGCACCTTCCATCCTTCCCGATGTTGACCCAGCGCAAGGGACAATAGATGCGACATTAACCGTGGATGTTGGTCAGCCGGATGCGCCCAAGGGACTGGTGGAGAAAGTAGATGTACTTGGAGAAATACCAACGATGGTTAAGACGATGGTTAACTACGTCGCAGGTGCGAAGCCGTACGTTTACCAGGTACGTGTCGATGGCATTTCTCTTTTTTACCTTGCTTCTTGCTTATGAGTGGTATTTTGGAGTGGTTAAATCCCGCAACGCTACATATCAAACTGCCTGCTGAGTTGGTCCCGGGTCTCTCTCAGGAGGCCGAGGTGGAAGGCACGCTCTATAATGAGGCAACATTTATTTCTTGATTCACATAAGGAGCAGTGGTATGATTGTTACCTTAACTGGGTGTTCGGGGACAAACGTACAGTACAGAAGCACGGTGATGCGAGTCCGTTGCGTGCAAAGTCAATCATTGAGACACGTCGTATCGTACTATAAGCGTGACTCCAACTTCGAGCACTGAAAGTAAAGGATAAAAAAAGGCCAGAGGACACCATTCGTTACGCGCCTGCAATTGTGCTTCGACCTAGCGCAAGTTTCGATCGGCTCGGTGTGTGCCAATGCCCGGAGATATCTTGGGGATCCTCGAGCGACGGAAACAACCGATGCAGCGTATATTCAAGACGTCTGACATCATCAAGGCCGAGCTGACATTTCAGGGTTTTCCACCCATCCTTCATGACGAGGCGCGAAAGGCACGTCTGTGTCGATTTATCCAACGTTGCGCGCGAGTCGAGGGCTTTGATGTGCTCAGCGGACAGACCTGGGATACCGTCCACCTCTAGATGCCGTAGGAGACGGCAGCGCAGGGCGAGGTCCACAAGCGCGCACAGTGACGGGCATACGAGCTGCGGCACGTATTCGGGCCAGAGCGTTTGATCCCACCCGAGACCAGAGGTTATGGCAAGGTGCTGCAGGCGAGGCCATGAACAAACCATATCGGCCACGTCGGCGTCGGAGATGCAGAGGGGCCTTGACCAGACGGTGACCCTCATGGACTCGAGAGCGCGGAGATGGAGAAGTGGGGCCAGGACGTCGGTGAATGCGCAGCGTATGGGCTTATCCTCAGTGCGGAGGTTAGGGTGTCCAACAAGTGATAAATCTAGCGCCCGAATAGAGGCAGCATTCTGCGCAGTGGCCAGGGTGCAGAGCATGGGGTGGACGGAGGCAATCTGAGTGCAAGTGGCATTGATCTTGACATGATCGAGTGTGACGGAGTGGATGCTGCCCAGCAATTCGGTGACTTCGCCTCGTGTTCCCGAGACCGCCAACCTTAGGAGGGCAGGAAACGCATCCCGGATGGAATCGCCATTTATTGAGGATTGCGGGGGCGGGACGCCAAAAATGCCCCCATGTGAGTCACGTTGGGAGATGCCGATCTCCAAAACCTCGAGAGCCTCCAGGAGAGAAAGTTCAGGGAGAATAAGGGATAGAGGCGCTTCGATATCGCTGGAAGGCAAATCGTCCGCAGTCCGGAGAGGCCAACTAAGGAGTTGAAATGATCGAGCGGTCTGTATTCCGACCCAATGCGAAGATTTTTGATATGGGGCGCTGATTGTGCGAGGACTTGCAGATTGCTGTGAAGGTGAGGGGCCGTTTCAATCCATATTGTAGAAAGCGCCGGCGACTCGAACAATGGTGTGAGAAGATGTATAGGATCGCGATGATGACCCTCATAGGAAATCCAGAGGGCCCGAAGACGTGTGAATAGAGGAGTTCCCGCATTGAGCTGGTGGTGGAATAGATCCACAAAGAACGGTGGTTGGAATGGCGAGGTGTCGGCGCGGGAGTGGAAAAAGAAACATCGCACTCGCTGGGTACAAAGCTTCCACCGCTTCCATTCTCCCGGTGCGATGTCATCTCTATGCGGCTGCGAAAGACAAGAGCGTAAGCGAACGACGGTTCAGTATCGTAGGAGTGTCTGTCGGCCTACTGACACGTTCCGCCGTGTCGCTCTCGCCTTGACCATCCCTAGCCGTCGTCGAGATTCTTTTGAAGGGGCATAGCAGTGATACGAAACCATAATGAAGAACCGACCATAACGCCTCGGAAGCTGGTCCAGAGAAAGCCCTGCACGTCAAAGCCGCGCCGTAAAGAGCATTCCTGTGCGCCGCGGCTTCCCTGGAGTACGGATCTGGGTATATACCGTCCCTAAGTCCCTGAAGCGAAGCGGATAGGTCAGATAGGTGACCAAAGATTTCATAGAGAATGTCGACTTGGGCCAACGCCGGATGAGGTGAGGCCATCTTTCAAAGCGGGGGACAACGGTCCAGGGTCGTTGTCGCCGAGTGCGGACCTTGCCCAAGCTTTATAGGGGTGGACTGCCTAAGATTCGCCACGAGATCCGCCACACGCCGCAGCTAAATCGGGTCACGGAAGTATGGAGGGTTCGGTGGAATATGGTAAGGATGGTGTAGTATACGCACATTACCGCGCTCCCCTCGATCGTGCCATACTTGAGTTCCATAATGATATCGCGTATTGCCCTCGACCTACTTCATTACGGAACCGTCCTTGTGTTATGGGCGGCGGATATGGCGAGCGGCGGGGGACGGTGCGCCGGCAGCGCCGACGGCACTTGCAGATACAGCCCTAACTTACGCAAGTGTCACTGATAGGCCACCGGAATGGCACGTAAGGTAGCTGAGAGCTTCGGATTTTGACTTTCTCAGACATACCCCCAAGCCGGATTGGCGCTGTGCTTGAAATATCAAGCTACCAAGGCCAGGGGACACTCCGCTAGCAGCACTAGTTAGGGTCAAGCTCCGGTTAAGTAATGCAATACAATTGAATACATGTCACCGTAGCGCTCGTGGAGGAAACACACCTAGGCCTAGTACTTGCTATGTGGGACATATCGGCACTGCCCTATGTACCGTATGCGTTAACAGTTACTTGTCTTTAGCATAGAATCAAATGGATCCGGAGCGTCGATATTTGGCGATGGGATCTTGAAGGAAGACGAACTCGAGGCTGTCGACAGCGGTAGCTATACAAGTAATTGTAACTCCGACTTGGAATCATAGCAATTGCCAATAGAGCTTATGATGGCGGCGCTTCAGAATGAAAAGCAGCATAAACGCGCTGTTTTAAGTTCAGCTTCTACTAGTAGAACTTCTAGACCGGCGAATCTCCCAGTCCCTGGCAGTCCTGGCCTCCCCAGGAATCCACATCCTGTCTCACTAGTACTTGGAGAATTCGTCCTCGACTTCCATTTCTCTCCCGGGGTAGTTACCATATGTGCAAACAAAGCCGGTTCCAAAAGTGCGAAGCGATACGGTATATATACGAGTATCTCGCTACTGCAAGTATTACGCGGATGCAGTTTCGCTACAACACTATGCAATGCGGATCTTTAGAAATCGCGATTTCAGGGAACTGGCCAGGACAAGCAAGGCGCGAGGATATCCTTACGCCGATTGACTCCCCTCGCGGGTATCTCTAGGCAAATGCTTTTGTAGAGAAAGTGTAGAGAAAATCCTCGTGAACTAACGTACTGCGACTAATACTCGGCGATTGAGAGTAGAATCTACGCCGTCCGTGTGGTGCGCCGAGTTTATCACGGGACGAGCTGAAACTATATCGATGAATCTGCGCTGGGCGAGGGGAATGACGAGTTGCTAACATAAATTCGTCGATTCAGCGGCTTACGTGCGGGCGCTTATCGACCCACTTCGGGGATTGGCACTTGCACGACGCGTCACCGGGAAGCATGGCGAGCAAGGCCAGCAGGGGAAAATAAGGAGCCTTCCGCGATGCTTCCGCGCGCGTTCGTTTTGGACTGCGAGGCGACGCGCCGCGGATCGCAATTGGCCCGTTTGTCTGCGGGTATGGACCCCCGCCTCAATAACGAGACGTAGCTTTGATTCTAGAATAGCGCAGGTGTGCTTTGAGGGCGCGTGGTCGAGTATGAGCGGTCCAAGCAGCCTCGGGATATAAGGGCGCCCGAACGGGACGGAGAGGACACCAACAACAACCCAGTCTTCAGCACAGTTCACCCACCGTCCTCCCCTGCTTTCCATTATGGCTCGTTCATCGTCTATAGCGACAATCTTCGTCCCTTTGAAAAGTCCTAGCGGATATTTACTGCATCGGACCTGGGCTCTCAAGCAGATTCGTGCAAACTTCATCGAAAGGGAGTCATCGATGACCCTCAATGAGCAGGTAGTCACGAGGTGGAAGGGACTTTCGCTCCGGAAGAAGAATGTATGGCGTCGGATCGCTCGAGTTCGAGCAAGGAAGGACAAGAGGGAGAACGCGAGGAAACTCGCCCAATTGTTGGCGGCTCGCGCCAAGAGGTGAGTGCACGTCGCTGAGCCACTCTCCTGACACCTGCGTCTGACGCATCACGGCGACAGAGCCTAGGTCCCTCAGGCTTTCCGAGGCTCTCAAGCTCACGGGATGAGACTCGGGCGGTATGCGAGGAGCAGCGGCCGGTCGTATACGGTCGACGCTGCCCCACGCATTGGTGAATATCTTCTGGGAGACGCTAACGGGCGAGGTCCGTGAGGAGGAAGGAGAGGGGATCGGAGGAATCGGAGGGGCGCGAGCCGAGCACTCGTCGTGGGGCTCTTAGGTCCACGGGCGGGTGCCCGGCTCTTATAGAGCTCGCTAGATCCGGATTGGGTACAAGGGAGGGAAGGGAGGGGAAAAGGATGAACGCTGGACGAGTTTCCTTACTATATGCAGGCGGCCTTGTCGCCGTTGTTTTCTTGCTTCATGTATGCCCCGTATGGTGATCTATGGACGAATTCGGGCTTCCTTGACGTCGATTACGCCCCGATGGTGCCCAATGAACTCCCAACCGGGGGATTGAATGGATGACCAAGTGCAGTTCAACGTCGTTGACGCCCGACATTGCTGGCAATGCCTTTGAATAGAGCGTGGTCAGCGAGACGATTGATGCAAAGAAGAACGCCTACAATACGACCAGATTGATCCCAGGTACACTAGCACGCTTGACGTTGTATACCGTTCAATTTTTCTGGTGACAAATTCGCCTTCCGGTGTGCGAATTGCCCGTTCCTGCGATGTGTACCTGAGTCGCGGCTGCAGATCCTCAGGCCTCAAGGACGATATACTCTGTAGGTAGGACCTACAGCCCTCGACGAAGGATATGCAACACCGATTCAGCGCCGCATCGGAAACCCGAGTATGTTGCGAAGCAAGTAGAAGGCGTTGCTTGTAAGTAGCACCCTCAAACCGTCGCCGGAACTTGAACAAGGCACGAGTCGAACTAGTAGACTCCGCGAGACGCCCGCAAGCGCCCAACGTCCCACATTGACGCCCACGCCGCACGCAACCCTAACCATGGGTTTTACTGACTGCTTACCGTAACTCGGTAAAAGTCTTTAAAATCGCTCGCTTGCACCCTCAAGACGGTTTAATGATTGAGTACGCCGAAAAGTAGCGCGATAGATATATAGTGCAACTTTGGGGGGATATAAGATCGTAGATTACACATTAACACCGCCAGCGAGCACAGACAGGACGGGCCAACGCACTGGCAACAACAACAGACACACAAGTCATCACGTCATTACAGCACAACAGCAACAACAGCACACGCGTGCAAGATATGCAAGACAACAAGCGCCACCCGCGGGCGGGCGGGGTGGATGGACCGCGGAGCTTTCCGCTCAGAACACGATCTGGAAGAGCTTTTCGCCAAAGTTTCGTGGAGGCACCTCGGGGATCTCGGTCTCCTCGACGGTAGGGATACCCTGCAAGCGCTGGGTGAGCGAGACGCACAAAGGGGGTGAAAGGGAGCGGGGAGAGACGTACGGTGACGAAGTCCATCTCGTGGGGTTTCCACGCCTTGGTGCGCTTGATGATCTTCCACCCCGCGTACAGGCCGATGAAGAGCGGCACGTTGATGTCTATATGTGAGAATGGCAGACGGACAGTCAGGATACGATACGACGAGCTGGGGGAGCTGCCGGGGGCACGTACACGCAGTGAGGAAACCGGCGGCGTTGAATTTCCAGAAGACGGAGAAGCCGTTGATGAGGATGAAGATGGTGATCCAGAAGAGGCCCCAGTACGACAGGTACGGCTGCAGCGGGTTGTAGTACACGAGCTTCTTGCGGTCGATGCCCTGTGCGCGGAATCCGCGGTCTGATCGAGCAAAACGTCAGCACGCCGCGCGCGAGCAGGGTAGTAAAGGAAGAAAGGCACTACGCACAGAACCAGACGTAGGTCAAGTTCATCGACCACCAGCCGAAGAAGCCGCCGACGGTCGAGAGGTTGACGAACCAGTTGAACACGGTCGCCGCGCCGTTCGAGACGTTCATGAACGACAGGAACGCGAAGCAGCTCGCGCCGAGCACGGCCGCGAGCGGGAGACCGCCCTTGGTGCAGTACGTGAAGATCTTGGGCGCCTGGCCGCGGAGCGCGAGCCCGTAGAGCACGCGGGACGAGCAGAAGAGGAACGAGTTGCCGGCGGAGAAGGCGGACGTGAAGATGCCGGCGTTGATGATGTGCGGGAGGACCTTGATGCCGGCGCGGGTCATGGCGAGGACGTAGGGGGACTCGGCGGCCGTGCCGGTGTTCTTGAGGAGGTTGGAGTCGTTGAAAGGAACGACCATGCCGGTGATAAGGATGCCGAGCAGCTACGAGCATGTGCCTGTCAGGGCGGTGAATGGGTAGATCAGGCGGGTGGACGTACGTAGAAGAGCAGAATACGCCAGAATACCCGGCGCACGGCCTTCGCAATATTACGGCGCGGGCTGACTGTCTCCGAAGCGGCACTGCGAAGCAATTAGCGTGCGCTCCAGCGGCGGTTAAAATTGGACCTACATCGCCACAAGCTCCATGCCCTGGAACGAGAACGCAGCTTGCACGAGCACGGAGAGAATACCAAGGAACTTGTCGAGGCTAGGGTGGTTGGGCTCGAGGTCGGCGCCATTGAGCGGGCCGGGAGTCTTCCAGTACTGCAAACCATACGTCAGCCAAGGCACACCACCGGCGCATTCAATGTATAGTGCTTCTGCATTTGCGTGAAGCAGACACTCACGTGGAAGCCAAGACGTTCGTGGTTCGGTCCACCTCCGAGGTCGATCACAAGACCGGTGATAATGAGGACCGTGATCAAAAGCACTGCGGAAGCGGCGCGGATTGCCGGCATGAGCGGGGAAGCGCTAACACAAGCGGTAGCGGTGCGGGGCACACTCACACTTGATGATCGAGAACACGAACTCCGACTCGCCGAACCACCTCACACCGAAAACGTTGATCGCGCAGACGAGTACACAAATCACAGCGGTGTATCCAGCTTGGTGGTCCATCTGCGCGTGGGGTGTTGGATCAGTTGGTGTCTGACAGATGGAACGAGAGAATGCCCGGTAACTCACGTTTTTGTCCCAAAAGGTCAGCAAAATGCCCGCAGCGGTAATCTCAACGGGGACGGAAATGGCATTGGTGTAGAAGTAATTCCAGCTGGCGCATCGATGAGCGATAACGTCCTCGAGGGGAGGAAGGGGGATAAAGAAGCTTACCCGACAGCGAAACCGAACGCGGGGTCGACCCACCGCGCAGCAAAGTGAGGGAATGTACCGGAAATGGGAGCATGAGAGGTCATCTCTCCGACGGCACATAGTGAAGCGTAGGCTGTGGAGCCCACGAAGGCGTAGGCGATAAGGGCACCTAATGGGCCAGCGGCTTGGAGGGCGTGTCCTGAACCGAGGAAAAGACCAGTACCGAGGGTACCGGCGATCTACGGATCATCAGAAAACGCGACGGCAGCAGACGATTGCCTGGGGCGACGCGGGGAGACTCACCGCAATCATCTGGACATGGCGCTGCTTGAGCTTGCGCTGGACGCGGTCGAGGTCGGCGGCGTCGAAGTGGTAACGATCGTCAGAGTGCTGGACGACATAGTCGTGGACGGCACCCTTCTCGAGAGAGCTGGTCTGGTCCTTGTCGTCGTATTGCTTTGCCTCCGACATGGTGGGAACTCGGCGAGGGGGAAGAGGAGGAGGGGGAGGGATGGGGGGGCGCAGGAGGAGGGCGCGCACGAGAAAGGAACGGAGGTGGAGGACCCGACCTCAGGGTGCGTGGGCGTGGAGAGAAGAAGCTCACAGGCACGAGAGGCTGCATAGGAGGGTTTATACTGCCGAAGTGAGAGCCCCGCTCGTGAAAACATCGGCCTAGCGCGCCCCGCCCAAAAAGGGCATACAGCGATAAGGACCCGGGGGAGCTTGTGGACGCCACCGATAACGCGTGATCATTGATGGGGCTAAGAAACTGCACGGCACCATCGAGACGGTCACACCTGCGTTCTGCGGCTACCCCAGTCGCATCAATCCTGCGCAGGGCACCCACGTCGCGTCGTCGACTGACGCAGGACGTCCACGACGTCGCTGTCGACGCGCGTCGGGGAGCGGGGGGTGTGGGCGGGGACCCCGCCGCTCGGGGTCGCGGAGACCCGGAAAGGCGAGAGCCGGGGCAAATTGTTTTGCGGCGGAAGCTGTGGGGTAAAAATGCCTCGGGCTCTCGAGCGGAGAGGTCGAGAGAGCGGACGGAGGAGGCCTGCGCCCAGGCACAGCGGATTAGCCGCCATCCCGCGATCGCAGTCCCGATCTCCCCCGCCTACACATCCCCCGATCTGGACTCCGGACTCCCTTGGCGGTCGTGCGACCACTTTCCACCCCCAGGCACTCCGCTCCTCCAGGCCTCTGAACGCGCCGCCATTTGTGCACGGGACGAACGCGCATAGGAATACACCCTGTCTTCCCGGCTAGCTAGATGGGCTGTGTTTGTACATTCAATCGAGCAGCGGTCGATCGATGGTCGGGTTGCAGCGGGTGGAAAACAATCCCGAGAGTCGCGGGGAAGCTACTAGTCACGTCGAGAAGCCTTCGCTGCCCATGAACGCTTCATGATCCACAGCCTCCGCAGAGAAGCTGTCGATTTACACTACGTGCCTTTTCTCCTCAGAACGACCAGTCCACTGCGAAGCGCAGAGGCAGTGGACGCTGCACATCCTTGAATATCAGCGGCTGCGGCGCGTGTAATCCCTTATCATGTCGCACTTAGCCCTGCTTATCGTCCCGTTTGTCTCTCCAACGACCACCATCAACGCCAGCCGTAGAAATCTCTTGGTCTCATCGTCGCCAACGCGGCTCGGGTAGAAGTTCAGAGGGAAGCACAGGGAAGCACCGCATCCCCCCACCCACCGGAACCTGCTGGAGCGGGGGGAGGACGCGCCGCCGCACGGGTGAAGCGTTCATCAGCAGCGTAGTGACCGGTGGCGGACGCTCGACGCCTCCCCCGCCGCCACGCCACGTACGGTGGCTGAACGTTAGTTTCTCCAAACATGCGCATCGATCCGTCCAACGTCATTCCCGCATTGGCTAGGAAACCGGAAGCAGACTTGCGAATCGGGCAAGCGGAAACGCGGTATGTTAGCTGGAGGGACGTGACCGTTGAAAGGGAAGCGATAAGTATCGTACCGTCCAGGGCGGGAAATATTGCGGGCAAAACGCGAGGGGGTTTATGCCTGTCGGGCCATCAGAAACGGCGCGAATGAATTGCGGCTCTTGATGGGAAGCCGCGATCCACAGAAGAATCCGACACTGCGAGTGTCTGCTCCCCCTTCCCGGACGTTCTCGTCCCCCATCAGTTCGTGTCGGTATTTCTCGTCCGCGGCGGTCGAGATGGAGCGCTGGCGCGGATCGACGGGGTGCCCGAGCCTGGCCACCGCGGGGAAAGTAGCGGACGCTTCTGGCCACGACGAAGACAATGAGAGAAGCCGCTGAAGCAGGGCGCGGTCTTATCGCGGCCTGCACGATAAGACCTACTACCGAGTACTAGAGTCTAGGACATACCAGCAACTTGTCCCCTGGGCCTGAACCGTTGCGTCAGCCTGAGACCGACGCGGCGGCGGCGCACCTCGCGAGTCGCACGACATCCATGGATGGAGCGCGAAATTTTCCGTCCGTGCGAGGCGTTCAGGAGGAGGTCGAGGAAGGGCCTGGGTTCCTGAACCTGCAGGACGGCATCTGAGTCCTGACCGCCTCGCTTCTTGACTTGATGGTGAGGGACTCGCCTGCGACGCTTCCCCTCCCTTGTATTGATGCCAGATCACCATACAGGACGTGCGATTGTCGAGCCTCGGGAACGTCTACTCGAAACGGAAGCGAAAGCGGTCAGCATCACGGAACCATATCGTTGTTTGCCGTACCGCCGTCTAGCCGGCTGGGCGAGGGATGCATTAAGGGCAGACGGCCTAGGTCCGACTGTTAATTAGTTAACGTTGTGGATCTTACTAGACCAAACGTGCGGTCCGTGTCGGGTGCGCAAGTCGCGTTAGCGCGTGTGGTCCTGGGGATACGAGGTCGCAAAACTGAACGCGCACCGCCTTACGGCCGGAACCATGCCCAGACGCCGTGAAGGGCGCAGAAAAATTGCGCGCAAGGTGCAGCCGGGGGAGACACTCGGAGAGGTGAAACGGCGTGTCGTGGGAGGCGTCCGGGGGCCATATGACATATGGGTGTAGGCGTGACATGGCTGGCAGCGCGGGGTGTGCTGGGGGACTGGAGTGAACGGGTGGGAATGGTGCATGCGCACGCAGCGGCGCCCAGCGCGGAGCTGGCAGGGTGGACATGTGCCACCGTGTAGAGACGTCCTCATCAAATGGCGCGCATTACGACTGGGAGCGCGGCCGGGGCGTTTCTACCCGGCGTGCGTCATGGTCGCCTGAGTGCCGTGGAAGAGGGTCGAGTACATATTCAGCCTCGAAGGGCGTACCTGGGTATAATTATATGGCAGTGAGTTTATGTTAGATGAGCCCGAACGAACTCATGGTCATGTATATATGCGCTCCCGTACTTTGCCCAGAGCGTGAGGGCTGATTCTGAGAATCATGCCGTGAAACATTTTCGCCTTGGTCCTGTCAGCATGGTATCAACGTGTCAAGCAGACGCTTACGTGAAAGCTTTGAAAGAATCCTCACACGCAGACCGTCGAGCTACGACGGACATGGACACGTCATAAGTCAGCGAACTCAGTGAGCGCGCACCGTCTGTGCAGTCACTGTAGTGGCGAATGTCTCGTATGAAATGGTCGAAACGAGACACCGATGCAGCGACACCTGCGGCTCAAGTGAATAATACGACCTTGGGCGGTTCCAACGGCATAGCAGAAGAGTGTTGTTGGCGTGTCGAACTTGAAGGCACCGAGGTCGATCGCCGTCAGCGGTGTCACTGTCAGTGTAAGACGCGTACGCGGCAACTCTGGTTGGAGGACCACAGACGCCCACAGACCACGAGGCGCCCAACATTAGCGCCCTGTATGCGGTGACGTCCAACGATCATCGTCTGTTCAGCGCGCTCTGCAACACGGCTTTTGTGAATTTGTGTCGTCTCCCTCTCTCTCTACTCGACCGAAGCTTGGCCTACTCTGTATCCCTATTTGAACTACACGTCCGCCTCTGCAAGCGGAACCTCTAGGGTCGACTATAACGCAGTGGTTACTCACACCGCTCGCGCTCGGCGCCCACGATGACCACCCGGCTGAAACGGAAGCTCAACGACCTCGGAGTGGACACCGGCAGCTCCAAAGCGAATGAGTCGTTCTGTCTAGTGCGTCCTCTGCGTCGTCGTTGGCCACCGGGTCGCTTGACTGACCGAGCAAATGTCAGATCGGGACGCCGCTCCCGCCGCTTGAAAAGTCCAAAGACACCGGGGAGTTCGTGCCGTTATGGAAGCAGGAGGTGCGTGCGGATATTGCAGTACGCGGTTATGAAAGCACGGCCAGGCTAATGTACGCGTGGTAGGTTAGGGATGAGAAGGGGCGTCGTAGGTTGCATGGCGCGTTCACGGGCGGATTTTCGGCGGGCTACTTCAACACAGTCGGTTCGAAGGAAGGTAGGTGATGCTACACACGTTCATGCCTGCGTTTCAGAAGGAGTGAGCGAACGGTTAATCCGATTACCCTGGCTACTCCTTGATATGGGTGTGGGGCTGCCATGTCCCGACTGCGGGTCCCGAAAGTCGCTCGCCATTTAGTTATGAGGATGCTAACGAGTAGGAAATTGCCCAAGATTCTGCTATTTGTTCAGTTTTCTTAATATGTCCCGCCTCATATCGAGCACTGAACTAATGGTGCTCGAAATGCCTCAGGATGGACCCCGGCTACCTTCGTCTCGTCGCGCAACGACCGCGCGAAGAAGAAAGCAGCGCGTCCAGAAGACTTCATGGACGAGGAAGACCTCGCAGAGCTGCAGGAGAGCCGCAAGCTCGTGGATGAACACGAAGAGATGGACTTCGGAGGCACTGCCGCCGAAAAGCAGAGACAGATGGCGGGAGCCGACGATCAGGAGTGCGTATACGTCTTCCGTACACTTTCGAGCAATTCTCATCGCGTTTTTTTCAGCCCGATTGCCTCCGCCCTCGCTGCATCCCTCGCGCCCGCACCGAAGGACTCGGTCGGCGCCCAGATTCTAAAGAAGATGGGATGGCGTCCGGGCCAGGGAATCGGCCCCCGCATTACCTATGCCCAGCGCAGGCGCCAGGATGCTGGGTTCCTCGACCCGTCCAAAGAAGTGGACGGCGATGAGGATGACGTTGAAGAAGCCAAGAAACATATGTATCCCCGGAAGGACGTCCCCGTAATATTGGCGTCTAGAAAGGACAACTTCCATGGCTTGGGGTATAATCCTGGGCTCGGCTTGAACGAGAGCGTAGGTAGAGGAGGGAACGAACAGGTACAGAGTGGGCCCACAATATCTGGTAGGTGCACAACTGCGTACCAGTTAGATTGCTTATTGACATTGCGTGCAGCCGGCTTCGGGCTTGGAGCATTGAATGATGCTGACGACGACGACATCGATGTCTACGACGGCGGCGCTGCTACAGGTCGCTCTCGCGTAGCTTTCGACGACAGCCTCGGTGAGGACGATAGTCATATCAGTATTGGCTCTAGCTCTCGACGGAGAACATCGGCGCAAGAACCTGTAAGATCCTTCCCGTCGCTGTACGTTACGAGTCCTAACAGCATTTTGACAAGAGAGTGCCTCCTGGGATAACTCAGGCGTTCAGAGACGGTACACCTGTGCTAAAAGGCTTTGTACTTTCGGGAAAGCCAGTGGCTGAAGATAGATGGTGGGTAGCGGAGCCGTAAGTTCGCAATCTGTTGTGCTGACTGTGATTAGGTTCCCACTTCCCGATGTACCTGCTGGATGGAAGCCCAATCCACGACGTGTTTGGGAGCAAGCCAAGAACAAAGAGAACCTGTCCGCAGACCAGGATACTCAGAGGAAAGGACCTCAACCACCGCTTTCCCATGCCGCATGGAAAAGTAGCCAGCTATCCGCAGATGAGGTGAGGATCCAGACGTCGACTATACTCTAAGCGAAGTCTCATCTTTCATTCCGTAGCGCGGATCGATGCTGGGGGAAACGCCATTACCTGCGAAGGCGCGTTCCGTGTTCGACTACATGTCGCAGAAGGATCGTGAACGCTTAGAGAACATCCGCAACGCTCGCGTGGATCGCCCCGCCGCCTCCGCTCCAAGTCATCGCCCCCCTCCCCCAGGGCCGGCTCCACCTCGACCAGGGGGGCTTCGCGTCCCTCATCTCCATCCCTCCGTTGCGAAAGCCGCCCTCCAAGGCTTCCAGCCATTTACTGCTGATCCCGTGAAGCAGTCGCGTTACACCGCATTCCTCTCCTTCCAATCCGAACACACGTCTGGTGAACCGATCGATAGCATCGGATTCGGTCCTCTTCCGGGTCAAAGCATCGAAGAGTTCAACAAGGAGCTCGAAGACTACGCCAAATCCGCGACCGTCTTCAAGCCTCTCTCGGGCGCGATGGCGGGCCGCTTCCGCAGCGCGGTGACGGTCGAGATGGGCCCGAAGGTGGTCGAGGGTCTGCATCAGCCCCAGGCGGCCTCCGCGCACGACGACGCACAAGGAGACTACGGAGAAGAGAAGAAGGAAGAGGATCCGAAAATCGGCGCGGTGCGCCTGGGCATGTACGGTCCCCTGACTCGCGACGTCCAGCCATGGCAGCCCGCCCGCCTGTTGTGCAAGCGCTTCGGCGTGAAGGATCCAGAGGTGGACACGACAGGCCTCGCGGGTGCGGCGTCGGCGGACTTTGAGTTCGCGACGACCGCGGCGAAGAAGGAAGGTGGGGACGATGGGGGCGCTGCTGCGGACGCCGCATCGGGCGCGGCGCCTGCGATGATCGCCGCGGCGGCGAGTTCGGGCACGAGCGCGGATGCGGACGCGGGCGGGGGCACGCGGCGTAGTGGCCCACGCGACCTGGCGAACGTCGGACTAGGAGAGGACGAGACGCAGGGCCAGGACATTTTGACGTATCAGCGGCCGGCGATGGACGTCTTCAAGGCGATCTTCGCGAGCGACGACGAAGACAGCGACGATGAGGCTGCTGACGACCCGCAAGACCAGGAACCTAAGCCCGCTCCTGCGCCACCAGACGCGTCCGGTACTGGGAAGCCTGCCGCAGTAGTAGAGAATGCCGTACCAACTCCCCCTCCACCGCCAAACGCGCCAGTAGAGAAGGTGGACCTTGCGACCTTCAAACCGACTTTTGTCCCGCGCTCGGAGCGTGCCTCCCGGAAAGATCGTGGGTCCGAGAAGAAAGACAAGAAGAGTAAAGATAAGAAGAAGGCGTGCGCGACTCTGATGTCTTTCGACGTCGAGGACGACGGAAGCATCCCGAGCTTCGGCCCTTCAGTGGATAAGGAGCGAAAGAAGAAACGTCGGAGGGAGCGTCACGAGGAGAACCGCGACGCCGACGACGCGATGTGGATCGAGAAGCCAGCGCCAGAGGTCGTGAAGAACCTTTCCCTACCCTCAACAATTCCTCCAGATACAGACGACGGTGGCCCGTCGATAGGAACGAAGGGTGCTGAAGCTGGGCCGCCAAGAGGGCGGAAGCGAGCGGTTGACTTTATGGAGGATTGAGCCTGCTAGCATACCATCGCGCTGTAATGTATCCACTGTTGTAGCTATACGCATTTATTCATCTTCATCGCTATCCTCTTCCTCTTCTCCACTTCCGTCCTCGACTCCGTGCTGGGCATGGGGGGTCCACTCATTTTCACTATCGGCTTCGCTACCCTCGCCTCCTTCGTCGCCATCGCGCTTCCGCTTCCCGTATGCAGTTGACTTGGCGTCCACCTCGCCATCGGCGAAGGCAACGCATGTGAGGCGAGTTCCTTTGGTGTCGTAATGGGTCACTGGTTCAAGCCCTAGCTTCTCCGTGGATGATATCGGTAGCGCGGCAAGGTCGTACAGGCGGATAAACCCATCTGAAGAGATAGTGCAAACCAACGTCGTCGATGGTCTATTCGCCCCTTCTGGAAGGGCTATCTGGATAGTATCAACGGCCTTGACGCTAAACCTTATGATTAGAAGCCGGTTGAATACGGCACAGGGATGGCAAACGTACCGGTTAGTGTGGCCTATCATATTCGCAATGATGCTTGGCACTTTGGTATGGTCTTTAGGTACGTCATACACTGAGAGCTTTTTGTCTTCCCCTCCGGCGAGCAGAAGCTCGCCCTCGCCATCCGTGCGCTTGCAGAATCTGATATCATTTAGACGCGAAGGATGCGTTATACTGTGAAGCAGCTCCATTTCCTACAAGTGAGCAATGAGCGGGGTGAGAGAATAGGAAATAGGATGTATACTGACGGTGGAGTAGATGTCTATCGTGTTTTGCGCCTGCACAGCGAATATCGTGCCGTCGGTTGACCATCGAACCAGTTCGCCCTCTGCTTGATTATCAGTATCCCGCACAGATGTACTCACCGCACGCACGCACCTTTGCCCAGCTTGGTACTCGCAGACCCTTTCCCCCGCATTAGGTCCCACATGCGTAAAGTCCGGTCCTTTCCTACACTGAGAGCTACCTTACAAGACTGATGGACAGCGACGGAGTTGATTCGGCCCTTATGTCCTTTTAATGTTCGTAAGACGGCCCAGTCCCGAGCCCTAAACAGAGCTAATGTGCCATCTTCCGACGCTGAGAGGAGGTGGGAACGAGAGGGAAATTCGAGGTGCGTGATTGATCCTATCATATGCTTAAGTTTCAGTGCAGTGTTAACTGTGAACAGCGTTGCGTACCTTCATGGTGCATGAGTCCACCAATCTCCTTCCGTCTGCGTAAGTCCCACACCTTGATTATCTCGTCCGCGCTCCCGGTCGCCAACCACTTCCCTCCCTGCGGCGATGCTGCCACAGATTTGATACAGGAGACATGCGCGGGGAAGATGAAGATAGGTTTGATGTGGAAGCTGTAGTTGAGACCTTCTAGAGAGACGTTGCCTTCTAAGCCGTAGAGGAGCTTTTCGTACGAGCCGCAAATAATCTTGAACGATGTGGGTAGAGATGTAGATGAGCTCGGGTCAGACACTGTTTCAGTGCTCTTCTTTTTGGGTTTGAGCTTAGGCTCTGATACGGACGCGTGTTCCTTGCCTTTGCTCTTGCCGAGTGCGGTCTCCGTAGTTTTCTTGCTCGTGGTCGACGGAAGGGCGACCGCGACCGCTTTCTTCAAAGGTCTTGACGCGTCTGTGCCGAGCCGAGCTTTCTTAAGGATAGGTTGAACGTGGTTAGAACCTTTGGTAGAGCTTGTACGAGCAGACATGGCGGTTGAGCGAAAGACTAGCTTGGGGTCGTCCTCAGGCTTGGGCCCCTTACGCGCGCCACATTTTTTCCGAAACAGGAATGGCAGAATACGTGACACGACGTCACATCATTGACCAGCGTTGAGCGCTGGCGCTGAGCCTCTGACTAGCAGTCCAGCTTCAACTAACTTCGACTTCTTGTCCTTACGTTGAATCAACCTAACTCAGAGTCAGGAGAGCCTGACTCAGTACCCTCCTTCTCTCTCACATCCGGGTGCCGGGTACATGCCCATCTTGAAGTTGAAACTCTTTGGATCAAAGCAGCTCTACCATAGAACCCGGGTAGCCCCATAAAAAATCTAGTTGCCCGCATACCGCGGCCCCCCGGGTATGTTGAAGGTTTGTATGTCACGATATTTGTGCGCTCCGTTGGCCGCGGACCTAGGAGGCCGACACCCACGTTCGCCTTACATTGTTACGGTAGCTCTACCGCAGCAATGGGGGGCTCGACGAGAATGCAATGCAGCGGCGGCCTCATCTCACGCTAAGTTCTAGATATCGTATGATTGTTTCAAGCCCGGTAGCCTTACTCTACGGTACATGCTGGTACGTGTTACGATGGTGAAGATACCACCAAAGTATACCCTCAAAGAGGGACCGGGTGGAGTTCAAGGGTATGTCATGAGAGCGATTCGACCCTGCCACGGGCCTTCGCTTTACCAGGCGCTGCGCACACTGACAAATCGCAGCGCCTCAGCAAGAATATGCGAGGCATAACGATGCCCAGGCTTTCAAGATCTTGAGTGTATTGCGATACGATTCGCATTCATGCAACCACCTCTACATATGGTAACTGATGTCCAGGTTTCTCGGCTGTTCAGTGCGTCATTGCCCCGTGTATCCCGGGGCTCCGACCTCTAACGGCGCACCGTCAGATCACCAGCTCACTTTGCCACACATTGTCTCCCCACCACTATACCTGCGCCTGGTGATCCTAGCCCGCACTGGTGATCACTTAGCTGTGATCAGTACTGCACCCCCAGTATGCTACACCGCCCCTCACAACGATGACATACCCGGGTCGGTCTACAGGCGCTATCAGACTAAAATGTGAATGAGTTAGGTGGGTATATAAAGTCGAGCGATGTTGCTTCGATCCACCATTGTCTTCCCTCGCAACAACTTCACTCGCGACATCCCTGCTGTCCCCCACACACACAAACGACGCGTAAATCAACAACATGAGCTCTACCATCACCATCAATGTACGTCAGAGTAACTTCTTATTTATACGTCCGCGCACGGAGATACTGACATGTGGCTTGTCTCATGCTCAGGTTAGTGGGTCTCCGGGGACGATATCAATCAAGATTAAGACGAATGCGCGGTTGGCCGCGGTCCGGACGGCTTATGCGAATAAATTTCATTTGAGTCCGAGCAGCATTCGGTAAGTTGTGTTTCTCGGCGATTGGAGCTCTGTTCATCTTCCATGCTACTATGCGCCGCATTCGGCCGTGGTATGACTGTCGGAGGAGCTTGTGATGTCGAAAGCGAGACGTATGCTCATGACACACTTCACTGTCTCTTGCAGACTTACGTTCGACGGTGCCATAGTAAACGACAACGACACGCCGAGCGTGTTGCACATGGAGAACAACGGTAAGTCTATTAGTCACTCCGTCGCTTCAAAATCGCGATCTGTACGGGTACTGATCATTCTTCTCCTCTACAGACACGATTCACGTGACGTTGGGATGTAAGTCTGTCCTCCTGGCTCTCAAATTGCGACCCCTAACAGGACGTTCACTCACAGAATAGAGTCTTCTCCTGCTGGTCAAGTTCTTGCAACCTGTCACACAAGGTCCTTCGTTTCACGTGCAGCCCAAAGATTCCCCGCGGTTCCCAGGAGTCTTTCACCGCTATGTGTTCGTAGGGTACTGTAATAGACTTGCAACTTCTGTTTCTAGTAGGGCCAATGCCGTACTTGTCAGTCAATTGTCGAAATGTTTGATACGCCCGCGATATATAGCTCGAATGTTCGAAAGCTCGGCAACATTTATTTGAGTTCATTAGTCTGCGATGCGGAATGCGCGGGCCATTCGATCTTTTCTTTCTTTCCATTTCTGGAAAGCTATGACGGGTTACGTAATGCGTATAAAGAATCTCGGCCTTCGGGCTCCCTGGGCCTTAGGGTGACGGTTGACTCCATTTGCCTGGTTTTATTTGCCCCGGACCATGCTTTCGCGTTCGCGATGCTACAACTCCCTTAGCTTGCCCCGTTCACCACGTTGTCACGCGTCTCTGCTAGCCAAAAATGCCGCTGTGAATGCTCTTATTACCTCGACCACACATGGAGAGCCTTCATCCTCGTTAGGCTCTGGGCTTCTTTCGGACATGAGTATCGCGGTGAAAGACAATATCTGCACCAAGTCTTTACCCACGACGTGTTCCTCTCGCATGCTCAAAAATTTCTCATCCCCGTTCGACGCCACGGTCGTGTCGCTCGTCTCGGAGAACGGTGCCAGCATCGTGGGTAAAGCTAACTGCGATGAATTTGGTATGGGGTGAGCAATCTTGTTCCACCCACACTGTACGTGTCATGGATTTTGCACAGGTCACTCAATATCCATACGATACATGGAGCCGTGGTGAACCCATTTGGCCTAAAGAAGAATACTATCGAGAGGCGGTCGGCGGGCGGAAGCTCGGGAGGTAGCGCTGCGGCTGTCGCAGCTGGGCTATGTGACGCGTACGTTTACGCGTCTGTATGGCTTTACAGCATTTCGTTGAATCACTGTAAAGGACAGTGCCCTCGGAACCGACACCGGCGGATCCGTGAGATTACCAGCTTCGTATTGTGGTGTCGTAGGGTTGAAGCCTTCGTATGGCATCGTAAGCCGGTGCGTTCCCGTTCGCGGGCTCCATTTATTATACTTGGTATGCCCATTCACAGTGCTGTAGTTGGGGCGTGGTGTCGTTCGCAGATAGCCTAGACTGCATCGGCGTACTTGGCAAAAATGTGTCGACGGTCGGGCGCGTTCATCGTGAGAGCAACCCGTGTAGCTCCTACCCACCGTAGCTGACCGGGTGCTAAGGCGCTATCGCAACATACGATGCAAAGGATCCTACAGCGGCGCCCCCTCACGTCAGAGAATTTGCATTTCAAAATTTCTCTAGTCAAATGGGCCAGATACGGTCTGGTGACTTAGGCGGTCTTCGAATAGGTATCCCTCAGGTACGTGCATTATTGGCGTCGTCTCTGGAGGTGCTAACCGAAGGCGTACACCCAGGAATATTTCCCTAGGGAGCTGCAAGATAGCGTGATCGAACCGGTGAGAAGCGTGCTTGACGGATTGCGATCCAGAGGCGCGACTATTGTACCCGTGTCGCTGCCCTCAACGCCCTATGCTTTGAGCGCATACTACGTTATCTCGAGTGCCGAAGCGAGTAGCAACCTAGCTCGATACGATGGTATTGAATATGGTGCGTCGACCGTGATACGATACATTTGCACTGTCATCGAGTGAAGTTGATCTTCATTCGTAGGTCTTCGTGTTGAGCCACCTCCTGGCGCTAATCCGACTAAGACCGCGAACGTGTATGCGCATACTCGGTCTCGAGGGTTCGGGAAAGAAGTCCAGCGACGCATGCTGCTCGGCACCTACGCTTTATCAGCCGAGTGCGTATGGCCGCAGTTCTTCATGCTTCCTGCGACTGATGAGGGCCTTCACTAGCGCTTTCGAGAACTACTTCCTGCAGGCTCAACAAGTCCGAGCGCTCATTAAGGCCGACTTTGATCGTATCTTCCGCACGCCGAATGCCCTTCGCTCTCCTTCGAAGACCCAATCCTCGTTAGAAGGGGTAGATGTTCTCATGCACCCATCCGCGATACAGACCGCACCACTTCTGCCCGGCGGCATTGACGAAGCATCTACCGATTCGAGCTCACTGGACGCGTATGTGCAGGATGTGTTGACGGTCCCGGCATCTCTTGCTGGGCTGCCGGCGCTCAGTGTACCCGCAGGCCAAGGGGCGGATGGGTGGCCGACCGGTATTAGCGTGGTGGGCCAGTGGGGTTCGGACGAACTTGTGTTGGGGGTGGGCGAAGCTATTGAGTGTAGTTATAGTTAGGCATATTCGTACTTAGATGGCAAGAAATGCTACCCGACCGTTCACAGAGCCTCTGGCTAGACCCACCTATACTACGTTACCGTATTCCAATTTCGACTTGTGAGCGCTTGACTTAGCCGCTCGATGGAAGTTTCTCCGAATATCTCGGAGTTCAAGCTTCTAGTCCTCAGCCTCAGTTTCTGTTGGCTTTATACACCGCGCGTGCGCAGGTCTGGGCCATTTCTTGCCGCTTTTCCTGGTTCTGTGTGTGGTGCTAGATCCTGCATCTATCTCGAAGCATGGGGAAGAGGAAAAACAACATTTCTGGGTTATCACGCTTCTTGCTTGAGGCAAAGAGAGAAGAATCCACCACTCAATCCGACCCCACCTCCGGGCACGAACGTCATTCCACGATTAGTTCTTTTGAGAATATGGGGGACACCCCTATATCACAACAAAACGGGGTTCCACCCGACGCCTCGGAATCTCGACCGGCAAAAAAACCAAGATTACAGACTGGGCTGCTAGGCGAAGGTCTCGAGAAGTACGACGCGACGGGTTTGGTCCCATTCTACACGGAAGCATCCCAAGTTCCGGAAAATCTTCAGAAGTGTAAGCAGCACTCCGGTGAGCCTTCGATATCCTTGTCATTTATGCAAGACGCGTCGTAGATTTCTCCCAGCGAGAACGCTTCTTCTCCTTGTACTCGTCCGGCTGCCTTCTCGACGAAGAAGGCTGGTACAGCGTCACTCCAGAGCGTGTTGCGGACCAGATTGCGGAAAGGTGCCGATGCGACGTCATTTTGGACGCGTTCTGTGGTGTTGGTGGAAATGCAATAGCCTTCGCGCGAACATGTGAAAGAGGTATGCGTTGGCATTTCGGATTCTCTATACATGCGCTGTCTCAATTCTCATCGATGCGGTGGTAGTGATTGCCTTAGATGTATCTCCCGTGCGACTCGCCCTGGCTCGCCATAATGCGGCGCTCTACGGTGTGCAAGACCGCATCGAGTTTATTCTAGGAGACTTTCTGTCCTTCGCGCGGACACTACAAGGCTTCCCACGATCAGACGGTGATGCGAAGAAGGCCCGACGCCGTAAAATCGACGTGGTGTTCCTCAGCCCACCATGGGGAGGGCCCTCTTACATCGCCGGTTCCCCAACAAAGCCCTCCGCTCCTTCGGGATCCTCAAGCGGAGACGCTGCTGCAGTAGACGCTCATGCCGAGTTCAATCTATCAGGCATCCGTCCCATTCACGGCCGCGATCTGTTCGAGGTTGCTCGAGGGATCACTAAAAATATCGCCTATTTTCTTCCTCGCAATACAAGTTTGGCCGAGATTTCCAGCCTCCTCCCGCAGAGTCCGACCGAGGGCATCACACCAGAAAATATTGAGGTCGAGGAGGAATGGATGGGGTCAAAGCTGAAAGCACTTACGTGTTATTTTGGTGGCCTCGTTGCTGGTCAGGAGGCACAGTTCGATAGCTAGGTATCCTGTTATGTCATGCACTCCTGGACGCAGTGAACCATTTTATGCATCAGTGGTGAGTCGGACAGTCTCTATTCTTGTCTGGCCGTGAAAAATTATTTCCATAACTGAAACCTTCCTTACAGTTGTGTTGGAAAATCTCCCGTTGGCTTTACGAAAATACATTGGGATGACACGACTGCGGAGATGTCACCCGAGTTTATCAATCCAAGATGACCCGTCGATAAATTGTTATTGTACTGCGTGGTTGAACATGCCATATCACGAATCAACTTCAAACACGGACACCAGGCCAGGTTGAGCTCGCCGTGCGTCCACCGATGCACCACGCCGGAAATTCTCCGTAACGGCCGAATGTCGCACCTGCAGAGCAACCGCCAGTGAGAACATCACTGCCTAGGCACCGGAATGAATAAGTATTGAGAACTGACCAGGATTACGCTGTGTCCGCTCTAGCAACTTCCGTCCCGAAGGCAGACCACTGATCCTTCTCCACAGTGAACTTGACGTTCGCGCAGGATTGGAAGACCATGACGACGTCCGACCCTCCGAGTTGGAAGTACGCAATCTCGTCACCCTTCTTGACTTCACACCCCTCCTTCACGCTGAGCACGACCGACGACACCTGCGCCATTCCAATGGGGAGGACTGCCACGAGCCCGATCTCGGAGGTCTCGATAAGAATGAGCGCACGAGCCTGGATGAACTGATATCCGGGCTCGTTCGGTGCTTCCATTGTCGCGTTGATTGTGTCGAGGGGAGCGGCGACGTGGTCGAACGTGCGATGCATCTCGAGGGTGCGATGGCCGGTCTTCGGGTCGACGACGACCTTGACTTCGAGGTAGCAGAGGCCCTTGATGACCCGCGCTTCGATCACCTTACCCGACACCGGCGCGTGAAGACGGTGGTAATCGTTTGGACCGAGGAACGAATGGCAGAACTTCCCCCCTTCAAATTTTTTCCGTAGGTCGGTGCTCTCAAGGAGTTGGCCGATGCTCCAGGGGATACACTTGGACTTGAAGTAGCACGTGCCGTACTCGTTCACGGGCCAGAACCCGTCGAATGTCGAATCAGCGGGGCTCACGATGACGTGGTTGTCCTCGGGACGGTAGATAGGCCTGCGCTCGAGATTGATCTTGCGCGCGAAGAACTGGTTGAACGTCTTCCAATCCTCGGGCTCGTAGTCTTGCATGTGGTAGCTGGGAGCCAGGTAGAACGACTTGATCGCCTCTTCGGTGATTGAATCGGGCGTGTCCATGAACTGGCCCATCTCATTCGCGTAGTCGATAATCCATCGGGAAATCCAGGTGTATGGGCAGTGAGTGCTGGGCAGTGTAGGGCTCTGGTAGATCCTCATCGGCCACTTATCAAGGACGAAATAGAAGAAGCAGATATGATTATAAACGGCTCTGCCGTCTTGTTGCTCTGTCGGGACCCACTTGAGGAATCGCTCGTAGTAGTTCAGATAGTCATCTAGAGTGTCGATGTCCCAGTCTTCGAACAGCGTTACGCCGGACTCCTTAGCCTCAGTGAAGGCGGTTTCGAAGTCAGCCCTGACCTGGGGATGAGTAGTCAGGTGGTCCCGGAGACTTTGTAATAGGTTGGAAGACATGACTGCTTGTGGATTAACACAATTCAATGGAAAATATCAGAGGCAGATAACATAAAGGCTACGTACTGGCGCAGGTACGAGAAAAGCCCGAGGTTAGATATTGGACGTGTGTTCTCCGGGTGATAAGCTCTAGAGTATATTGAGCATGGATGGGACACGTCGTTAGGGCAATAGAGGACGCACTGGAGCAGTAGAAGGAATGTTGCTGGGTGACGGGGTCAGTTGTCCAGACAATTTATAGCTAGCCATACACCAGGTACAAAGCGCACAAAGTCGAGGGGCCGCGCTTCTTGTTATCAGGTCATGCTCGGTTGGTTGCCAGCATGGAAAACTGTCGCGACGGCACGATGTCCTTCAGGCCCGGGTAGATGATGGTACGAGGAGGGAATTTGCTGCCTGAGTACGTTGGCAAACGCCTCTCCGCCCATGGAGTAAGCTACAATCACGCATCGGCTACAACACTACGAGGAGCCTCACGTCAAAGGATGTTCGGAAGTGACGCGTGTCATGAACTCTTGACGGGATGCTTTGACTCTTTGCCAGTAAACTCTGGGGGTAGGTCGGCGCACTGTTGACACTTCTCGGTATGGAATTCGATACGAACCCGGAGTGCTAGGGTGCGTGGCCCAGTATCCTGCGTCTCTTGGAGTGAAATGAGTGCATGAGCTCAACTTACCGCCCGTCGTGTCGGCATCCTTTTGGCGTGGAATGGGGTCAGTTGGGGGACAAAATAACGCCCAATAACTAGAGACTAGTACTGGAGACGCCGTAGCGGCGTCACCACGTCCATTTGCTCAAAAAAACAGCATGCCACTGTTCCATTTACTTGTTCAATCGAGTTACAGATGGTACTGTGGCAGTATGGATGGCATGAGTTGGTGAACGATGGCTCCGGGGACTGGATCGTCACTGGTCTGAGTATCATCGATCCATTTCGCAAGATACGGTCTATACTACGAGCGTATGAGATGTTGCTTAGTAGAGTTAGCCTTAGTAAAGACGCACTGCAACGAGTCTATGGCTGTGAGAAGGCCGGGATGAGGACGGTACCGGAACTTGGAGTCCGTATGAAATCGTGCATGCTATTGTGATACATAGGTCAGCATAGCCACGGTGTAGCAAGCACCTGTCGCACGCAGAGTATTCCCTACAAACGTCAACCTCGTGCGTGATACAACCACGCGGAAATGATACGCAATGACCGACCTCCGCCGCAAGCACCAAAGTTCAGGAGTTATCTTCGGTAATAACGCCCAATCTTTCCTGCGCATCTAATATTAAGGTCTTTGCTGCGGCCGAGCGCAGGTTTACGGAGCATCGGCCGTCTACGGGATAGCTGAGAAGTAATGTAATTATCTGGAACGTAAATACGAACGGCAGACGAGAAAGGGACACGTACGAGATCAAGCCATGACTCTGCTCGTACTGGATCTGGATCGGCCGTCCGTCCGAGTCGAGCGGGAGCCCTATGTCAAACACATGCAGCACGGATGCCACTGCGATGAAGAGCGAGGCTTGTGCAAAGTGCCTGCCGGGACAGATTCTATGGGTGGATAACGTTTAGCTGGTGTCGCAGCATCCTTGGGAAAATCGATAACCGGATAAGTACTCGCCTTCTACCAAATCCAAATACTATCGAAGTTGGATCGCGGACATTCGTATCAAGCTTCCCATCGTGTAGGAAGCGCTCTGGGCGAAATTCGTGCGGCTCGTCATAAACCTCGGGGTCGTGCAGCATTTCCCTGCAATCGTAGCAGGACTTTAATCAAACACTGTCACCTTGAGGTTAGAGCGATTGGACGTACCAGAGATTGGTTATAACGTTGGTGCCAGCGGGTATGAAATATCCGCATAACTCCTCGTCCTCGATGGTGCGATGGGGGACTGAGAGCGGGCCAACCGTGTGCCATCGTAAGGCTTCTTTGGCAACCGCATTCACATAGGCGAGGGCGTCCATATCGACGTAGTCTGGCAGGCGGGAGGGCCCGACTACGGCATCGAGTTCAGCCTGCGCTTTCTTCTGCACATCAGGATGGAGAGCGAGAGCAACGAATAGAGCGTGGAGGGTGGAAAAAGTCTGTATATCGGGATAATGATATTATCAAGTGAAGCATATCAAATATTTAACTACTCACCGTATCCGCTCCAGCTGCAGGACGAAATAGTTGTTAGCTTTACGGTCCTCACATAATGGTGGGGAGACCAACCAACCTTGGAAAGCTACCGCGCACACATTCTTAGATACTACCTCGTCGTTCTCGATGTCCTCTCGTTTCCCTTCGGCAGCGATTTTCGTTGCTGCGAGCAAGTCGCGGGCAACGCACGAGCTAACCGGTGTTTTGTCGTGCTGAAACACCAATCGCGTAAGACATGAACTGCGGCTCTCCGGGTATCTTACCAGACGGCTCTTGACTTCGTCAAACAGGCCGTGCCTGAGATTCTCGTTCGCACGCTTGCAGGCAGCGAAAAGCTTTTGGTATCCTGCACCAGGAAGCCACGAGGGCACGTATCGCAGGAAAGGCAGCATCTCCACAGCAAACTCTCCGGGTGACGCTTGCCGAATCGACTCTATCGCGATGTCCATAATGCGGATACGTTCGTCGTCTTCGCCGCTGGCATCGATGCCATACAAGAGTTTGAGCATGACAGTCGAGAACAGACTACCCCCAGGTATGATCAGAATCGAACGTATAGATCAAGAAGTTCACCACACTTACTACTGGATATGGCCCTCCAAGCGGGACGGCGACTGCATTAATTGAGCAAGAAAAACATATGTCTTCGCTCGCTGAATGGACTGGTACTTGGAGATGGTCCCATGATTGAAGTGCTGCCATAGCATGCGTCGATGACGTCTCCACCGACGGCCATATGGCATGAGCGCAAAGTTAGAGCCTTGTCCCGAGCTGTCACGGGACATTGGTGAGATTTATACATATCCGGCTGGCCGGTGACTGTCGGGGGTGCTGATACGTACAGATCAACGACCGGGTTCAACGGCCTATCCGAAGTGCTCGCTGAACGCTTCTCCAGGAACTCAAAGGCCAATTCGGCTTTTCCGATGACGATTAGATGCTGCCCGAAGACACGTAGATAGACAAGATCGCCTATTGCAGCAACGGTCAGATCTCCGAGTTCACAATCGAGTACCAGAATGCTGACCATATTGGCGGCGCAAATCGCGGAATCCGAGCCACGGCTTGATCTTGGGCATGTCCAAGGCATTACCCACAATTGGAAGAGGTTCGGGACCCGGTGGTAGCGGACGGCCACGAGTGCGTTTCTTCCAATTATGAACACGCCGAAGAGCCAGTAGTGCAAGAACAAGGAGAGCGAAGAAAAGGGTATCCAGATAGGTGGACGCGTCCGACGGCTTCATAGTGTGACGTGGGGGTACAAATTGGCCGAAATCCAATGTACAAAGGCCCGTTTCCTATATACCAGCCCTCCCATTAGCTCCCATGACTCATTCTGGAAGAATTGACCTACATATTCGAACGCTAAGTTGTGCCATGTCGTCATGCACCTCGGTGGTTTTTGAGACGTCAACCTACAGCTAGAAAGAATCTCCAAGGAACCGGGCTCTCAAGAGCACGAGTGCCATTGGTGCCGTGCGGATGTCAGCGAGGATGCGAAAGCAACGGATGATGATGGCGATGTCATCGGACCACCGTCCGCCAAAATATGGAGGGGCCGCACTGCTGCAATGAGTCCTAATCTCTTGTAAGGCAAACGTTCCATATCAAGCGCTACGCGCACAGACCAAATACGTTTAGCAGAATCTTGGTCGGTTTGACCTCGTTATGAGCCATCTGCCACGGACTACCAGAGCGCGATCCCTCCCCTGTTTTCTGATGGGGCGCAATGGAGATCGTACGGCGACCCGCTAAGCTGACCCAAATTAGCAAGAATGTTGTAGTCTCCTCGCAGCGCTCGCTGCCGTACCTGAGGCCTGGAGGTTATAAGATTCGCCCTTTTCCTCTTCTATCATTGATGAAGAAACGGCCGCATCGCATCGGGCATTTGTGGGAAAGCATGGTCAATGAACACAAAACCCTGCATCCTCTTGGGGCACTCTTGTGAAGCACCGGTCAGGACTGCGAACATCTTGGTGGCGCAGATCCGTAAAAATCACCCCCACAGTCGATTAGCGTGATAAAAATCCATGCCTTGATCATCTCTTCTCGTGCCGCACGACACATATTTGAGCATAATGCCGGCATGCGTCACTGCAGAGAATATGTCCACCACCGCAGCCGCAAGTTAGTGCGGCGCCGCTTTTCGGGCCGGAGGCCCAACGTAGCGCGGCGCTGCGTCATCTTGCGATAATCTGCGAGGTTCTAGCCATCTGTCTGACGTTGAAAGGTTGAAAACTCACACTCACATCCTATTATAACACCATAGACAGAGAATAGCCAGCAGAGGTGTCAGGAGCTGTCTAACACTATAGCTGTGCCTTTCCTATCCGCACTAGCCACTGTAGCCAGGCCAGAGTTGCACCGTGGGCAAGAAACACCGCTTACGATGCGCACCCGAGCCCCAGCAGTGACTTTCCAGCTTTGTAAGAATGATCCGAGAACGAAGCTTCATGAGGGTCGTGCGGGTGTGGTGTGCAGTCGGCTCGATGGTAAAATGTCGCGTAGAAATGGAACATGTGTTTTGTAACCGGGTCAAAGTCGATGCTAAGTCGCCCATAGCCGGAGGACAGACGACGAAGTGCGTTATGTCCGCCGTTTGGAAAGCGCTGTTAGGGACGGGGGGTTGAAAGAGGTCGATTTGCAACTTTTGGTGATGGGCGCGGAATGACGAGAAATTGTCCAGACTCGGCGGTCCCATAGACTGGCGTCTCGTCACCAAAACACGATGAAACAGCTTTTTAACGTGTATCCTGAGATGTTTATTCTCTGAAGCATGAGAGGTAACAGAGCTCTAGTGACGAGGCGCGAAGGGGATCGTAAATCGAATGTGGGCGGAAAGAGCGCTTCTATAGACGCGTGGCGCCCATGAGACGCTGGCGCCTAATCGGAGTACGTGATGACATCATATGACCGTCGCCACGCTGACCTGAGTCCCTGCACCGTCGACCGTGTCTGCAACCTGTTAACCTCTGGATGGGACGGGACGGAATACCAGGCGGGACCTATGTACCGGCAGTAGTTAATACAAAGTCGGTGGTATGGGACAAAATCAATAGTGAGCTCCAACTCGAAAACCTCTAGCAGTAATCAAAATTATCAGAGGTGCAAGGCCGCTTGCCAAGTGCTGTATCAGAGATGTTGACCTTGTTGATCCTTATGCCTCCGTGCCTACAGCAGTACCGAAGTCGCGCTCAGCTTCGCGTATCAACGTCTCCGCTAGGGCTGAACGAGGGGTGAGGGTGCACCGACCATCTACGGGGTAGCTGCACGTGCCGGATCATCGACATAAACGCACAACGGGCGTAACACCCATGAAAACGCTACTCACGACAGAAGACCGTGGGTCTGCTCATGCTTGACCTTCATGGGCCGTCCGTCGGAGTCCAAAGGAGGCCCGATGTCGAACACGTGCAGCACAGACGTGACTGCGATAAAAAGCGACGCACGCGCAAAGTACCTGCCAGAGCATACCCTGTATGTAGGGTGTGAACGCTCAGTTAGTGAGCGCAAGTTGCATGAACGGCGTGAAGAGACACTCGCCTTCTGCCAAATCCAAAAGCGAGTGCCTCCGGGTCCTGCACGGCGGGATCAAGTTTCCCATCGCGGATATAGCGTTCGGGACGGAACTCATCCGGTTCCTTCCAGACCTCGGGATCATGCAGCATTCCCCTATGTGGCGGCGGCGCAAAGCCCTTAGCCCCGGGTCCTTGCCCTCGCGCACCGCGGAAGTAGACCGCTATAAACGTACCAGACGTTTGGGATGATGATGCTGCCCGCCGGAATGAAGTAGCCGTCGAACTCATCGTCTTCCACAGCGCGATGCGGTATTGCCAATGGCGCTACGACGTGCCAGCGCATGAGTTCTTTCAAAAGCGCGTTGACGTAGACTAGGCTGTCGATGTCGGAGAAGTCCGGTAGGCGGGAAGGACCCACAACAGCGTCTAATTCGGCTTGGGCCTTTTTTTGCACGGCGGGATGAAGGGCCATGGCCGTGAAGAAAGCGTGCAACGAAGAGAACGTCTAACAAGAGATAGCCAGTAATGACATGAGCACATATGCGAGCTTGAGGCAAGTAGTAGGAAGTACGCACGGTATCCACACCGGCTGACAAAGTCATAAGAGTTCATACACTTCCCATAGACGTTAAACATATGCAACAGACCTTCGAAAGCAGTCGCGCAAACATTCTTACGAACTTCCTCTTCGTCCGGAATCCGCTCGGACTCCTCTTCATCGTGAGCCCTATCGAGAACACCAGAGACCAGGCATGGGCGTAGCTCTCCGCGTTGCTACGACATACACAGAAGTTGTGAGGCCTTGAGCGGTATTAGACTTGAAAGACAACTCACCCATAACGCTTTGGCTGCTTCGAAGAGTGTATGCTTGAGATGATCATTAGCCTCCCTGCACGTGCTGAGCTTCCGCTGGAAGCCTGCTCCAGGAACCCACGCTGGAACGTAACGCAGGATTGGGAACGAGCTTACAGCGAGACCGCCTGGCGTACAGAGTCTGACGGCCTCCATCGCAGTGTGGACAATGCGAGCATTCTCGTCGCCCTCACTTGCGATGTCGACATCGTAAATGACTTTGAGTGCCGTCGCCGTGAGCATGCTGCCCAAATAATTCAGTATATGTGAAGAATAGTTCGCCCCGCCAGAGAACTCACTGCGCGATGTGATGTTTCAAATGTGATGGCGATTGCAGTAGCTCCAACAGGAAAAGGTAGGCGTAACGTCGCTGTATTGGCTGATATTTAATGGTTGCCCCGGGGTTGAAATACTGCCAGAACATTCGCTTATGTAGCCTCCACCATTGCCCGTACGGCATGAACCCGATGTTGAACATCTGTCCACCGCTGCAAACGTAGATGTCAATGACTAAAGCACATTTGAGGCCAAACCACACACACAGTTCGATAACAGGGCTATACGGCCTGTCGGAAGAATTTCCTGAACGCTTTTCGAGGAACTCGATGGCTATCTGGGAGCTGCCAATGATGATGATAGGCTGCCCGAGGGTTTGCAAGGACACGATGTCCCCTGTGATCACGTTGACCAAACTAAGACGCCGGAGGTAATAAATGGGCGGGCTGACCATATTGTCTGCGCAGGTCGCTATAGCCTAGCCACGGGCTTCTGTCCGGTGCATTGAATAAATTACCGAGGACTGACAGCGACCGTGGTCCGGGTGGTAACGAATGGCCGCGTGTCCGCGCCTTCCATTGCGCCATATACGCGAGCACAAAGCATATGAGCATCAGGAAAAACCCATACGCACATAGCAGAGGGCTGAGATCCGTGGCGCCCGTAGCCGTTGTAGCAAACTAATAGTGTTCCGTAGACTGGAGTAGCCTACTTACACTCGTCAGTAGCACTGCATAGTCCAGATAGCCGCCCGCGACCTCGAAAACTTAGACAGTCCGCGAAAGTTCGTTATGTATTGCATAACTGCCGGAACAAAACAAAGTCCTGGTGCCTAAGGTATGGATTTACATAGAATTTCGTTTGCAAGTTGTCTAATATGTCCCCGGAGATGGTATGATTTCGAATACTCTTGCCCCAGACTGGAATAAGATGACATGAACGTATGATATGGGTAAGGGGAAGAACAGAAACATGACGCTCGCGTTGACGTGTCGACGGCGCGACGATGTACATTCCTGTAGCACTGTCTACGGTATTGAATGGTGTGAACCACTCGACGTAGGCGAGTGGGTCAGTGACACCCAGTACCTGTGCCTTGTACACCTTAGGCAGGTCGAAGATGGCGCGTACACGGGCCACCCGGAGGCCTGTATGGCGAAATTAGCTTGCAACACGTTCAAAGAGGTGGTAATGACAGCCTTGACCTACCTTGCAATGGTTTCTTGTGGTCAAAGACATAGGGGGGCATGGTAGGGCTTACAATCGAGGGATCGCGAGCCAAAACCGTCGACATATACGCAGGAACGGTAGTGAGCGGGCTCGGACCGGGGTGAGATGGCGATGCATGGATAATGTCGACGACGGGTGAGGTGGTGACCTGGCGCATGGCGGGTAGGCGAACTTTACATTGTTTGTATACTGCAACATGGGTTGTATCTTGCAACTCGATATCGGCGACGTGGTTCATCCGGGTTAAATCACCCCGAGATATCTTCAGTAGGTAATCCTTGAGGCACCATGCGAAGTATGTCGTCCCGAAGTCAGCAACAATCGTAGAGATTGGGATCGAAGGAAAAGCAGGGGTCTTCGCTACACGGTACCCATGGGACCATTCTTTGTCGTTGCCAACGTCATCGTTATTTTCTTCTTCAGCGTTCGCGTTCGAAGCGGTTGGTCGCGCGATCGATGGTACGGTCGAGCCAAGTGGTGTGCCAGTGTCGGGAGCGGTCTGAGACGGTCGCAAGCCTGAGGGTTGGGGGAGTGCGCTGTGGTTCGGAGCAGTGCGCGCGAGCTCTCTAGCCTGAGGACCACTGAGGTGCAGATGGTCGCGCGAGCCTGAGGGTTGTCCAGGTGCATTGGAAGAGGCCATGTTGCGAATTTCGGGAGGGTGCGCATTGGTGGGAGGCGCAGCGCTGTGAACAGGGACACTGTGCGAGAGGGTTGCCGGGTGGATTTGCAGGCAGTTGCTGGCACCTGAGGGTTCGCGCAAGCTCTGAGTTCGGTCGCGCGAGCCCTCTAAGTCGAGCAGGTCGCGCGAGCGTGGCATGCTAGGGGGCTCGCGAGGGGGTGCAGTAGATTCCGATTGAACTGGAGGTGAAGAGACCGGGGGACTGAGAGCCCACTCAAGGTAACGCGCGAAGCGCGCGACGGCCTCTTGTCGTTCTAACCAGCGTGTCATTTGCTTGATGTATGAGCCTTGCTTGTTACTGGCGCCATACGCAAGCTTGGCGAAGTCAATATGTAGTCGCTCCGGATGTTCGGTGCTGTACCCGTCTGCAGTACCGACCCCGCGTATTGATGGCTCGTAGTGTTCTGTCGAGTGGCCCTTTGGGAAGTTGAAGTGCTCGCGGATTTTGAGCTCGACGAACACCGACTTGTATTTATGATATGCGAGCCATGATTGGTGTAGGCCGTTCAAAGTTTCGTCAGTGTGTGTCTCAAAATGAGCGTAATAAATAAAATCCAGGACCGCGCGGACCGCGCGGGTGACGCGCTCGTCACCTGCACCTGCAACGACTCCGAGAAAAACCTTCTCCATCGCTTTGTATTCCGTCCCGGTCCACTGTGACACGAGAGAGATGCCGTTCTTGAAATGCCGCAGATCCGAATGCTTGAACATGGCCTTGAAGCGCCGGTCGATCTCGTCCTCGCCGCCTTCAATTGCTTTCGTCGCCCAGCTCACAAGGTGGTCCTTGAAGACGCCTTTGTGCAGTTGATGGAGAATATCGGGCGTCAACGCGCTGAATATGTTCGCGTGCGGCAAGCCGTCCCAGAAGGGCTCAACAGCGCGAAGGCCCCATTCCGCGAATTCGGAGGGCTTCTCAACACCCTCACTGACCTTCCTCAGTACAGCCGAGACGCGATCGGGGTCCTTGAGGCATGAGAAAACGGGCTCGCCGCGTTTGTTGGGACCTACGGGACATTTCGGGCAGTAGTTCTCCTGGCAAGCGGCTATAAGAGCCTGTTCAGGGTGGTCGGCGATGTAGGCGGCCAGGATAGGATAAACGCGCCGAACTTTGCCGTCCGCGCAGGTCATCAAGACGCCAGTCTTCCCGGCCTCGATGAGAGGCTCCATCAAGGTGCGCATGCATTTATGGAAGAGACGGTAGCCTTCAAGAGAGCGGCGCTTCTCAGAGAAGCACTCAAGTTTCGCAACAGGGAGATAGCCGAGGAGTACTGTAGCATGTGCTGATGGTTTGCGTCTGACGTCCTTGTCAATGTTGCCTATGGTAAGATACACCGGCCAAGCGGACTTATCGCCACTCATGCGCGATAAAGTCGTCTTGTCTGAAGCTAGGATTACTGGGGAAATGGTAGCCTCCTCGGGCATTAACATCTAGTAGAATCCGGTCACATAGCCCATAGACACAGGTGAGCGCCCACGTCTTCCACGCTGTCACGGGAGAAGCTTACCTGGATGTCCCACCACCAGTTTGCGGTCATCATGTTCCCATAGATGCGCGTCTTGCCTTCCGGGTCGGCGTACTGCCGCTCGGGCTTATACCGAATGCAGCCCCGGAACGCCGCATTCCCCATCAACTCTCGGACGCATTCGACTGTGTTGCGCTTCCACAGCTCAACGCGTTCTTTCTTCAGCTGACCATCTTCCCCCAACACATCTCCCTCAGCCTCGAAGACCTCCAACATCCACTTTGCTGACCTGCCCGGTAGGCTATCTATCTTCTTGTAGAAAAGATGACTACTCTTGAAGGATGGCTTCACGCCCTCGCCAACCTATATCCGAACGTCAGCTTGCCAAACGTTGTGAGGTGGCCTGCTTATACTCACAATCTTTAGGTCGAGGAACTTCCCAATGTCCGTCTGCGTGAGTCCCGTTGTTGCTAACCATTTCGCAAGCTCCCATTCCTCGCGCGACTCGAACGGCGCCCAAGGTGTCTCGTTGCGCTCGTTCTTCTCGCGCTGGATGCGTTCAAACTCGGTCTCGGCCTCTCCGAAAGTCATGCCGGCAGGCCCCGGGAAGTCTTCGATCCACGGGCGCCGCGGCAGGCCGCCAGCTTCAACGTCCACCACCTCTTCAACTTCGACGCGCCGACGTTGCAAAGGAGGTTCCTCGGGGTGCGGTCCACTCGCGGCACGTGTTTCAGCAGTCTGAGGAAGCTGGTGAGTCTCTGAAGTGCCTGGTTCTGGGATGCCTGCTGGCATCCCGATATCCTCTTCTTCGTCGGCTTCAAGATCTTCAAGCATTTGCTGAATTTCCGCTTGTAGGTTAGGGTCCCGGGCAGCTCGGCTGGCGGCAGCGGCATCCTGGAGGCCTTGGAGCATCGCGGCTGCCCGGTTGGCGGCGTTGGCGGCCAAGAAGGCCTCTCGACAATCGGCGCGCTTCTTGAGGTGTCCGCGCAGGCCTTGTCCGGTGTTCAGTGTTGCATCACATGAACCACAGGTATTTTGGGGGAGGGGGAATGTCGAATCCATCGTGAGCAACTTGATTGCGCTTGTGAGTCGGGGGGGGGGTGGTTCCGTCGCTCAACAGGTTCGTTTCGAACTGGACGACTCTAAGTCTGAGCCCAGCCTGAGTGCGACTCGACTCATGGACCAATCGGGTGGGCAGCGACCCAGCATTCCGATCGCGCCCGCTCTTGTTACCGCTTTTGGCGGCTAAGTCACACTTCGACTTGACCCACCACTCTGTCAAGCCACTGGAGGTGATGTGTACATTTTCGCGTGCTTCTCTAGCTCATCGGGCCCACAGATAATGCCTCCTCGTGCGAAGCGAAAGGCAGGCGAACGTGTTGCAACTGAGAATGGCAACGAGAGCGACGCGCTCGCGGGGACGCGCTCACGCAGGCCGTCAAGCAAACATGCCGCCGTTGGTACGTGAACATGTTCAATGCACCCGTCCAGTCATGCTCACGGGCGTGATATTGCTCACAGAGGCACGCAAACAAACCGAGAGCGAAAAGAGGCTTGCACTTCTGGAGAAGAAGATCAAGGCGTTAACAAAGAAAAACAAGGAGCTTGAGGCAGCTCAAACCAACGCTGGTACGTCTATGGCTCTGTTCGCACTCATTTGATGTCTATCTGATGTTTCGCGAACTTCAGCAGGGTCGGGACACGAAGACCAAGCAGACGGTGACGATCAGCAATCAGCAGGCAGTCCGGGGCCAGAAAGTGAAGAGGAAGATCCCACACTCGTTCAAGCGCGTCAGCTCAAGTCTGCGGTAAGCTAACTAGGTCACAATCTCATTCTTCCCCGGTTACTTGCTAATGGCATTGATGCGCAGTTTGAGTCGCGCGGCATTTACGACATGCAACCTGCACCCAAGCGCCTTCGTCGAGCAGGCGACCCCCCACCCCCCCCTGAGCCCACGGCCATCCCCACACCCCGCGTGAACCCTCCGGAGCGTCATGAACATGGCCATGGGATGAACACCTCAACGTCACGAACAGCAACCCCTGCTGAGCTGTTCTCCCCTCGCCCAAGCATACAACCTGACGATCCACAGAGAGACTCATTGACGCCCCACCCTAATCCTCCTCCACTTCTGTCCAGATCTCCGTCTGCCCCGCGTACTCCACGCACTCCACACTCGTCACGCAGGTATGCCAGCGTGGGGTCAGGAACACAATCCCGCCGCAGGGATGCCTCTCCCCACACTTCACAGCGGCCGTCACCCCTCAGCCCACAGCAGGCCCGGTCTGATCGCTCTGGGTCGGGTCGTCCATCGCGAGTGGATGATCTCCCAAGGATCTCCCCTGGGTCCTCAACGCGCATGCCTGCACGTCGATCTGCCCACTACGACGCCCGCCATAGTGGTCGTTCACAGCCCTATCGACAAGATCACCGACCATCATCAAACTCACCTAGCCCCAGGATGCGCGACTCTGGCCAGGGGCGTGAACCGTCGCGTGTGCGCGCGCGCTCACGATCAAGGCCTCGAGTTCAAAATTCGAGCCAGAGATCTGACTCGCACACGCGGCAGTCGCGTTCGCGATCTCGGTCTCACGCACGCAGTCGTCGACCCTCAACGTCTCCGTTGGCGCATCGCCTCTCTCACCAGCATGTGAGTTCTCACTGCTTACTACCGCGTTCAGATACTTCTGCTGTGTGTTATGGCCACTACTAACCCTGTCATAGAGGACAAGCAGGCAAGCACACGATGTGCGAGGCCCCACACAAAACGGCTCGCAGCCGGTACCACCGCAACCGCCAAACGCGCAGACGGCAGTGAGCGTCCCCTTTAGAGACGGCAAAGTCCCAGAAGGCGGCAAGCCGAAGGCGGGTGACTACGAACCGGGCGCTTCAAGACTTATCCTGCGCGCATGCCGTGAGTATGAGGTGCTCATTGCAACTGAAAATCCGTTTCCAGACCCTGCAATGCAGAACGCATGGGCGACGCGGGTCTGGACCAGTGTATGCACTGGAGCGCAGGTTTCTTACAAGCTCACTGACCGTTTGGAGAGAATCGTGAGCCGCCACATTACTATTCCGCTGTGGCTCTGTACTGATCTAAACTCTACAAGATCACGGATCGTGGATCGCATGCACGCGGCGAGGTGCGCGACAAGATTCGGCCTCATATCGAGAAGAACTACGGTTTTATCGATGACAGCAGTGAGCGGGCGAAGCTCCACAACATCGCAACGTACCATCGCCTCCTCGACAGCGAGGCTCCGAACCCTGATCCGATATTCGTGTATAAGGTGTGTGTGATTTTAAGGGCATCACGCTCAACTCAATGTACCTTCCACCAGAACCCGGAAACGCGATACAAGTACGCGCACAACACAATCATACTCAAGGCGATCAAGGAAACCTGGTTCGCAGACCCCTCGCTAGCCCCCGCGATCAAGTACGCCTCGCAATTTTCGCCCATCCGGGATGTCACCCTGGCGCTCCTCTTTACAGCGGTATGTGCTTTGTTGTTCACGCGCGAGCCTCGCTAACATTAGGTCTGCCCCGGCGCAGGTCGAGCATTGCCTTGATCAGTGGGCCGAGGGCTCGCTCAACAAGAATCTCATGTTCACGCAAAAGGCGTACGAGACCAAGTACAACATCCATCTTCAACATGTGCGCGATTGGATCAACCTGGCACCAGAATCCGCGGAGACGATTCGGCAGCGCATGTATGATCGAGCACGGTAGGTTAACGTTGCACCTTTTTTCCGGAGCGCGCTAACAACGATCTTCTCACAGGAAAGCCTCGGGGGCGACACCCCTGGTCGCGCGACCAGCAGGCCTTTCAGAAGAGACACGCGAGCGATTAAGGATGGAGCTTGCAGCTCAAGCGGCAGCGCCGGACTCCGACGATGAGGGAGGGCAGGCCTAGGTTTACCTAGCAATCACATAGTACCTATGATCAGGCCTTGTACTGCTTTACCATAGCTTTTGAATGATACTGTGTATTTCGCAATTGGTCGGGCGGGTGCATTCAGAACTGGGATACAGTAAATACGGTTATGCTACATGCAAACTATGACCGCTACGGCGGCACGACATAGCGTGCCCAGGGAGCTATGGGCGCCTATACACCCATCAGACCGTGCCACATCTATCCTATATTTGGGGGGTAGTCTACGGGACTACGACTGCTATGTCGTCCGTGTAGTTCTACATGGACTTCCCATTTTTTCCTGATGAGGGCCGCACAGACCAAACGGTGATAATCTCCAATGTCTGCTTTGAACAGGCCCATACTGCGAGATACTACTTGGGGAGGTGACAGTAGAAGAGGTACGCAGGGAGCCCCTCCCCTTTGTAGTACCGCGGCCGGCTGGGGATTAGTAGTCAGCTGTCGAACAAATACGCAGTAACGGCACTCCGACTTATACGCGCTTTTGGAGCTAACTATACCTAATACTTCGTCTGAAGAGCAACAGGTGTCGTCCAAGGTGTCATTTATGGTTACGGTTGGGGGTACGCGGAGAGTAGCGGAGGCGGGCGGCCTTGTGATCGTGGCGTCTGAAGGATTTAGAAACGAGGATGCTATCCAAGTTCAGTTGCGTTACACGGATGTGCAATCACACCAGCTTGGAACGCCATGATATCGCTGAGATGGCATGAGCGCCGCTGCATATAGGCACGCTGCGCCACTGTACGGTTCAGCAATCTAGACTGTGTGTACTTTGAGCGGACACGCGAGTCAGCATGGAAAACCAAAGTGTTAGGTGTCTGGGCGCGGAACAGAAGCATGAAAGTACTTCGTAAGTAGAGGTGTGAGAGGCTCTGAGCATCGCGCCATGCAAGGTATCCTAAGCCTAAGTCCCTGCTGTCGCCGGTGTACGGTCAGAAGTTCAGAATTGAAGGAGGTAAGGCATGATCATGGGAAGCGGACGTACCACACGGATCTTGCGGACGGGTAGAACAGGAAGGCTACGGCTATGCCGCCGCACTGTCAATATTATCATCGTTTAAAAGTGCCATTTTGGTGCAGCTCTGAGCTCTGTGTCGCCGGGAGAGAACAAGGCTCGGCTCCGGACGAGTGGAGGCAGTATCGTTTTGGCGCCCGTGTCTCCAGCCCTCGGGCCGGTATCCCGTCCAGAGTTGCCGGGGCCCAGACCGTCGCGGGATTCGCCGCACCCCGTTTGGACTCCGCCCAGACCAGACCAGACCTGCACTGCACTCACCGCCCTGTTATACCTTGTTGGACCACGTTCGCACTCATGGGTCCTGCTCTTCTACTCTCAAGGTATTCTTTAACCTTGAGTAGCCATTGGATTATTGTACAGTGACAATTTATTGCAATCTGAACCGCGAGAAAAATCAAAAAGCGGCGGGACGAGGGGCTAACGCTCCCCAAGCCCGAGGACGCCGCCTGGATCGCCGCCACACGCATCCTTGCGTGCGGAATGGGACCATCCAGCCAGCCCAGACCCGCAAAATGCGGTGCCTTGCAATCCTTTGCCGGGCCTTGACCCCGCGCTGCGCATAATTCGCGGACACGAAATGAGTCGCGTCTGGTATGTTCCTTCCTCTCCTCTACTGACCGGTCAGTCTGGACTGTGGCCCTGATACGAGTCCCGCCAGGTTACGGAGAGGTGGATACCTGCGCCCACCGCCCATTCCCATGCCGTATAAAAGTTGATTCTCTTATCATCCGAACACTCCGTCAACCACCGCGCCAAGTCGTGCAAGCCTTAAAGTCCCACTCCTACTCCGATCCAGCGATAGCGCCGCCGCTCCCCGATGCCGACGTGCATAGTTTGTCTGGACACCCTCAAAGATCCCGCTGCCCTACCTTGTGGTAAGTCGCCAACGCATCCTAGACGTTGTCACGATGCTTATTTTGCACTGCCCCAGGGCATGTGTTCTGCTTTGAATGTATCGTTCGCCTAGTGCGCTCCGTCACTCCGTATACCACAAACCACCATTGCCCCACGTGCAAGCACCAGTATACCATCTGTGAGTCTTCTCTGGTGCACCGTTGACGAATGTGCTCAGACTGTTCCGACATAGCGAACGTCGATCCTAATCTGGTTCCTCACCATCTACGACAACACACTACGCCGGCGGTTCGAAAACTCCATCTCGAGTACACTATACCCCTCCCTAACAATGCCACCTCTCCAAGCACCGAGTGCTCGCGATTGCTTGCGGAAAACACGTCACTCAAAAGTGCGTGCTTCGTGTGGCGCAAGCGCGCGGCCGTCCATGCGACGGCGACGATGGGCTTTGTCGGCCTTGCGAGGATAGCCCGTGATTATGGCCTGAAGATGAAGAAGGAGCGGGATGAGTTCGAGACGAAGTATAACGAGCTCAAGAAGCTTTACGACGAGAAAACGTGAGTCACTCACTCCTTCGTACCACTTACCGCTACTGACGGTACTACCAGCGCTTCACCTGAAAGCCCTCCCGAGACCCCATCATGTCCCCCCTCTCCGCGCTCCGAGGACCTCCGCTCGGGGACGCCTCCCTTCCCCCACCTCGATCCCGAAGAAGCAGAGCTGCCGCCGAGCATCGCTCGCTCCGAGCACCGGCCACTCTCGCGGTCGCTCTACCGCCTACCGTCGCCCGCGATGAGCGACGAGAGCTTCTGCTCCGAGTGCCCAGACTGCCTCGAACGCAAGCGGAAGCATGACTCGGCGGCCGACCCCGAGGATGCTCCAGAGCGACCTATCAAGCGCTCCCATTCCACGTCTCCAACCATCCCCATGGCGCCCCTGGCGTCCAGCCCCGGGAGTTCGATCGCGACCTACCTCGAAGGGTCTCTCAGACTGTGACTCATCCTCGCGCGTCCGTGCATTCTTACGCCACGCGCACCCGAACCCGAACAATGGGCCATACATGCGCCGCCGGTGTCTTGTCCGGCGAGTCTGCGAACCGTGCTCCGCCTTTATACCCTATTTTGTACGCCTAATAGGCCCCGCCCACGATCTCGCCTCCACTCCGCCCCTCGATTATCCTATGTTGTATATCAGTTTTTCTCCCGCTTGTTTTACTACAACCCCACTCCCCCTCGTCGTTCCTGTCGGGCCCGAGAAGTCCCATCTCTGATCCCGAAAGTGTACCCTGTATTCCTAGCCCGTCCTTCGCCGTATTCGCCTCAATCCCAATGTACTTATCACCATGCGACAGACGAGCACCACACCCGGCTCATCGTCCTACCACACGATCTCATCACGATAGCATCCCGTCATATATACACGCCGTCCAGGCTCGTCCCTGCTCGTCCGAGCCATCGACATATACACGATCTAGATCACAATACTTACTCATGGTATATGCGCCACATCGCGTGAAGATCGACACCAGTGCCTTCTTCGCAGCGTGCTACTTGGCTCCCGCCCCCGCGAGAAAACGCACACCCTCGCCATCGGTAACCGCGATGACCTGTGCGCGGCCCGCTTTCGTCAGAACCGCGACCGCCTTTCGCAGGATCGGCAGCGGTATGCCAGAGAGCGGGGAGGGGACTGGCGGCTCCACGATCTCGTAGAACGTCATGATCGTGTTCAGTTGCCCCATCGAGTTTGCCTGGAAGTGCCGAGGTCGTCGGGATGAGTGCCGAATGCTGCACGCAGAACACGGGTACCTACCCAGTCGTAGAGCACTTGGGCCCATTCCTCAGGTGAACGCCAGTACAGCAGGACAGACGAGGTCTGCCGCGGGGGCTCGTACACCGCGTGACCCCTTTCCACCATATCCGCCAGTATCGCGTTCAGATGGGAGGAGAGCAATCGTCCTATTGACCCTTTCATTCGGAATCCAGCACTTCCAGCGCTTGGGGCCAATCACGTACGGTTGATCCTGGGGTTGCGGAGGATCTCATCCCAGTCGCCCCCAGGTGCGTCCGCATCCTCCGTGCGAAGGGCGAAGAGCCCCTTGTGCCGTGCGTAGGATAGAATCAAGCGCGTCCAGTTTTGAGCGACGCTAGCCTGCGTCGCGGGGTTTGGTTGCTGCCTAGGTGTGGGGGTAGTCAGCACGCGTGGGCGATGGTCCGAGAGGATCTTACGTGAAAAATGGGGGTGCTGAATGAATTGAAGGGAGCAGAAAACCTGCATCGGGACCCCGAAGGTGAGTCCGGGGTTTAAGTTCGTGGCGCCAGCATCGTAGACCCTACCAGATTGTGTTTTATACGTCGAGAGTGCCATCTGCCTAATGGGCGATACTGGCTATTGACTTCTTACTGCAGGCAGGACCTACACCCCTATTGAGATGGGAAGGCGGAAGCACTTCCGTAAGAACTGAGGGATGTTGTTGTCGAAGATCGTAAATGAAGTGCTGTGACCCAGAGAATTGGCCAAAAACGTCAGTGGGGGTCCCACAAACGCATTAGGCGCCTGCCAGGAGTGGGGCTTTCAGTTAAATGCCAGGTGATGCCAGCGACGATCGTCGTGAATTCAGTACACGGGTCCACACTAGTACAAATAGCTACGACGACGCTCAATCTATGGCTCGTCTCTGCACTATCACGAATCAAACGCAGGTATCAGATCTTCGGTATTGACGAAGTTCAATGGGCGGAGGCGCTAGTAGCTGTAGTCAGCGCCGAGTTCCTGGGACCCGGCCATCTGTAATCAGAGTCACCTGTATAGGCTGTACCGTATACGATTTGAGCTATCGTATGCGTCGAGCGGGCGGGCGAGGATCGTGAGGTCACGCCATGAAATTACGCCTACGCTTTCTGGTTACTTAGTAGAGAAAAATGACTGTGACAGCCTGGTCCCCAGGACCTGTTCGATGTGGATCGGTCCAGAGTCTGGCCAACGATATGTATCTGTCTTATGTATGAGGTCAGAAAGCCCGTAGATATCGGCGAATTTCATTGTGCTGTTGGTTGTACTGAGGTAGGTACACCGCCAAGGACAAAGTGGTGCGTGGATAGTGGGGTTTTCCACTACAAAACTCCGCAAGACCGATTCAACGACCTCATGCAATGACGTGTGTCGTACGCTGGTCAAAGGAATGAGGGGGAAAACGATGCGTTGCCCGGGTCCGCATCGCAGAACTTGTCTCGAGAGTCGACGGTGAGAGGGTAAAACGAACAGCCGCATAACTTATCATACAATGGCATACCATACGCCAGGCGAAACACCCTTCGGAGGATCGGGAGCTCGAGGCCTTCAAGCGCCGCGCGCATGCGGGGTCGGAGTCGGCGCTGGGGTCAGAAGAGGTCCGAAGGACGGTTGCTCCAAGCGGCGCTCCCCGCAGTCGCCCATGTAGAGGACGGGTATTAGTTGTTGAGATTCGTGGTATTGTGTTTCTATATTTTAGACCTAGACTGGATATCAGAAATCCATGCCGGCAAACATGCAGTAAGTGCCTCTTGGGGGTTGGGTCTTCGCGACCGAGGATTTGGCGCGGACCATTTCCGCTGGGTGGCGCCACGCACTCGGCAACACAAAGGACGACACGAAGATCTCCAGTCAGAAGGGTTCCATCGGCGATTCTTGGGTTTCCACAGAGCATTGTGGATGGTAATCCTAGTGTAGAACTATGCATTTTCGACCCGTTGAACCGGAGTTAATCGGTGTCAAAATTGAGCGGGGCGTATATATACATAAGTAGATGAGCCAGCAACGGCAAGGGCCAGTGGCTGGCACGACTTGCCCGTTTATACCGTCTACGGTCTGCTTTGTACACGCATAACTCTCTGCGTCGGCTCCTTGCACCCACTGCCTTCCACGCATGCATCTTCATCAATGTCAACGGCGACGTTGATAGTGACGACGCCGACATCCTTCGACATCACTCCCTAGACACGATGTGTTGTCCATCCGGTAGCGAGCCCCTAGTCAGAGTGAGGCGCAGCGAGGGCAGCGTAGGCGAGGATGGGCAGGCGCAGGTATGTTCCATTCCCGAGGCATCGTCACCATGTCTACACAAGTACGTTTTCCGACACCTGCAACGCCGGATCAGCCTTGCTCTAGGACTCCTGCCTATGGTGACTTGCCATGAGTGTCATAGGCTTCAGGATCATCCGTCGTTGCAGTGTTTGTCAAACCCCTTCGTCATCCATCGACGGGTCCCGTATCGTCCTTAGCGACGCGCAATGCTTCCCCTAGGCGAAGCCTCTCTATTAGTATTCAAGCGGCAAATTTCCCTCGTCAATAAGGCGTTCATTGTTCCTACATGGAAGCATAGAACTTGGGGTTGATGAGAGGCTAGTAAGCCACCGAGCATTGCGAGAAGGTCTCGATACAGCGTTCGATGCAGTCTGCGGTACTGGTCGGAGATCCAGTACAGCCTTCGCCTACTTGCTATTGAATGTATGGGTTCGGCTTCGCCTCGACGGGTAAAGGTGCTGTTAACATTACACCCCGTCAATCTGTAGCAGATAGGACTCGGCGACGCAAAATAGGCGTTGACGAGCCCTATAGCTCATATTACACGCCTTCGCAACGCGCGAGGGATGACATTTCACGGTGCATGTGGATATGAAAGGGAGAAAATGTAGCTACGCACCCCCTCGGTTTAATGATGCGGTGCATTCTCCTGCATGCCCACACAGCAGACCAATAATTTCGTCATGAATGTTGGCGGGAAGTATGCTCGTGCAGCAATGTTGTGGATGAGCCGACGACCTAGCTTTGCGTACTGTGAAGATCCGATTTTATGCAAATGATGCGTCCCCAGTTCGGCTATGGTGCGATAGTAGGCATGGTTGGGCTCTAGAGGCGGAGGTAGTAGCACGGCGGTGATGGTATCTCTGACTCTGCGAGCCCACAATCATAGAAGGAAAAATGAGTGACCCCACAAGAATCTAACAGTGTGGTAGTTGTTGAAGTTGTCCTAGTCGTTGGTACAAGTCTGACATTGTCCCAGTGAAGTCGTGCCAGCCAAGGTGGGCTCACTGTGAGTGAGCCACCAAATCCGGCAATCTCGTCTTCCAAGTGCTCTCCCGCCGTAACGCCAACCATACCATTCACCATGACCATGCCGTCTTCAGCGCCATCGGGCTAATTCTTACCCCCTTCCTATCCTTGAGCATATGCCCACCCCATCGGGACCTCACTGCACCCGAAGCATAACTTTGAGTCTTTCCTTTTACCGCAGACGAGAAACGCCGTCCTCGTCGTCATCCAGGTTCGGGACATCCTATCGTATTCGCCGAACCGGGGTTTCGGCTGGTGGAGTGCTGTTCATGAAGTGGGACGCTCCGCAGCTCGAAGTGGATTGCGTTTCCTGCAGGCGGCATGCACGGGAGCTTCGGGCTATGGATGGACCAAGATGACTGCGACGAAGGCCCTTGTACGTGTCGGTGCGTTCTTCCAATTACCTCCGAGAAGCATCTATGGCCACCCATCCCTCAACGCGATTCGACGGGCCACGCTAGGTTCAAGGGCTCGAGCTACACACGGTCGGCCATGTCAGGACTCGGCGATATCGTTTTGAGGACGACACCGCCTCATTGCAATGGTCCCTGAAGCATTTTCCCGCAGGTGTCCTGATCGAAGCTGGCCGACGGCGAGTCTGGATCGTCCGAAATCCACCACCGATACCAAAATACAGGATTAAAAATCCCCGAGAATTCAGCCACAGCGGTACTCGGGCATCCCCCGCCGATTTTCGCTTCCGGGCTCTGCGCCCCCAAGATTACCATGTACGTAGTTCCCCGTCCCCTCACGCACAAGGATTTGTCAAACCTGACCTCATAGCACAGACCCCGTGGTCTCTAGCCTATGACCACGCCCCCAGAACACGGGCTTTTGAAAAATGGGTACATTTCAGGCAACAGACACGAACCTGTCGTGTGCTGCTAGCTCTTGCGCGCTTCCACTACGATTGGCTTGCTCGGTGGCTTCCCCATCATGCTGGACGGCCGCTCGAACTGGGAGGCTGTTCATATTGCGCCAGTCCGCTACCCCCCAGCGAAGTATCCTACATTCCTTCGCTGATCACTTTCATGGCCCGGCGGCGTACTACCCATCGTCTCCTGTCCAAAAGAGCATATTCCCGATGATTTAGGAAGCGATCGCCTTCCTTCCCCCTTCCATGGCTCATGCTTTCTTCGCTGAGACGGCCTTGGGGAAGAGAAATTTAAGAAGAAGGCGCCAGGCTACCCCCAGGTTTGGACCCGAGGACGTAGGCCCGCCAAGAAGCTAGTTACGGCACGAGCGGCGCTGCTTGCACGGAGAAGTTTGCAATATGGACGGACCAACCTGACGTACCCCTCCCGGAGTGTCCCCAAACCCCCTACGGTGCTTAAGGCGGAGATGTCTATTGAGGCCGACAGGCTGAAGGTATAGTTGCCAGTGCGGCGAGCTGACCTTCCGCCGTGCATTTACCAAAGAATCCTGGGGTGCGTGCATTGTTTACTAGGCTGTCGGTTTCGATGACCAATCATCTTCGAACCGGAGATGGCAGCCCATGATGGTTCCACGAAGACCTTTTACAGCTCTCTGTTAGTATATCGGTTAGTACACGCGCTTGTCATTCAACATGATCGCGCGAAAGCGGGGTTCGACTCCCCGACAGAGAGAAATTCTTTTACTTCGAATGTACAGCAAGACTGCCCACGTCCCAGCCAATGAACGCTATGGCGACGTTTACAAACAAATCATGAATTCCCTTTTTATCTGTGAGAGTGGAGTACGGCATTATGCCTGTGTCTCGCCAGCGTGAGCTACTACTTATTATCAATTGGTGTGCACATGAAGTAACACGATTACGACAGTCATATTACAAGTAGAGATACCTCATCATCCCAAGACTACCAAAATAGAGCAATCGCGCGGAGAGCATGAAACGCTATATTGATCACTCGCTCTCATCGCCCAAGAAAGCCATGATGCTCTGACGAGCGGTCTGCAGAGATGGTCAGGGCCAATGAAGACGACAACTATTGACGACATACGCGGCGCTTGGGAGCCCTTTCGATCTCAGATTCTTCCGCATCCTCTTCATTGTCTTTGGTCTGGTCCCGGCGGCGCTTGGATGGTCCCGAACTAACCTTGTTCGCAAACTCCTGTACGTCCTCTGCACGGCGAAATTCTGAGGATTCCATGCTAAGGAGCGGACGATGAATTTTAGGACGTACCAAGCTCTTGTTCGAACTCGCGTTTTGCCTTGATAGCTTTGGCTTGTTCCATGCTCATGCGCCCCGTCATGCCTAGGTCGGTCAGCATCTGCCGGAGCCGGCGGATTTGGTCGGGGAGTTTGTCGAGGTCCTTGAATTCCTTAGACCAAACTTTCCGCACGCCGCAGGCTACAACGAAAGACTATATAGTAATGGAAGGGTGTTAGTAGGGGTCGCGCACGCAGAGCATTAACGAACCTTCAGTCTCTTGATTGTCTCCTCGTCCTTGGACAACTCCTTGGCAGGATCTTTCTTCTTCCTCCCCTTGGCAGCTTTCGTCCCCTATCAAACATGTGAGGAAAGCCTATGGGCCAAATAGGAGCGACTTACTTTCGTCTCCTGTTTAATCGAGTCAAGAAGCGTAATTGGACACATATGGACCTATACATACCTCGTTATCGCACTTCTTCTTCCGTTTCCGCACAGGCGGTTCGTCGACGAGGACCGACATCTCTGATTCGCTCTTCTATAGGTAAGTAATCAGTGTCATGATCGGCACCGGGGGTAATATGATCGGAGAGAGATGGCATACCGGGTCATCGTTGGCGCCATGAACGGATTCTGGTCGGGTCGAGTCGGCAGATGCAGAAGAATCTGGGTTGGCAGACTGCGCCCATCCTTCACGAGATGTGGGAGTAGTAGTAGATTTCTTCAAACGCTTGGACGGGGGTTCCGAGGATTGATCGTCGGAGTCAGAGTCCTGAAGGTAGAGTCAGGGATGTCTCCGAAACGAACGTGTCAGAACAGGAAAACTCTCACCTCTGACTCGCTAGCGACGCGTTTTGTCTTCGAGTTCTTCGCCGAAGCCGTCCGGGACTTTGGTTTCTCGCTAGATGACTTGGGGTCGGGAACGTTGCCAGCTTCTTCGTCCGATGTTGGCACTACCGACTGTGCATACGTCAGTGAACTACTCGTCTAGTAACACCTACGTGCCGAAGGCATACCGCGGATCTAACTGCTTGCTTGGGTTTTCCGGACTTCTTGGATGTAGGTTTGGTCTCCGTGGCTAGCATTGCTTCGGGTTGCACGTCTTCAGTAGGGGAAACAACCTGCACAGGAGCGTCTTCCGTGACATGATGAATAGGGCCCTCCACGACGGACTTTGTAATGTCCTCTTCCGCAATGGGCTTGGCAGGTCCATTCTTAACGGTCGGCTTGGTAGGGATGACCTCAGATTCGGGTATGCTCGAACCGCCCTTAGAATCAGGTTCAATACGACTACCATCTGGCTCTGGTACCGCCTGGGGATTGGCATCCTGCTCCGCCAGCCTCTTTTGCTCCTCCAACTCATTCTGCGCAGCATATTTTAGTGAACCAAGCTTGGACAAGGAAGTGTCGATGTGGACCTACGATGTAATCCTTTGCTACCGTGTTAACCACTTTCTTGTACTCAGGTGCATTGAGGGTTCCTCGAGGTAGCGACATGACTCTCTCTACACCACTGCGATACGTTCCATATGTAAAATCACTTTGAAACTGGTTAGCGGGCGCGAAGAAGGGGAGCGGAGGGCGTGCCGGTAGCACTCACTGTAACTTGTCTGTTTTGACTAATTTCGTGATGAATTCAAGCGCGGTTTCCCGCAACTTGTCCATGTCCACCTCCATATTGTTTATACCTCGAATTAACCACGCTTTCAAGGTAGGAAGATGTTGTTGGTGTCTGTTCGAGCTGCGGGGTGCTGGTGGTCCGAGAGACAGTGGCTGGGACTCCGAATTCCCCTTTTGCCGAGACGCGTCGCGCTCACGCGCGGCACTGACGCGTTTGCACTTGTTTGTCCACTTACAATTGGGAGCGCTTAAACCACAAGGCGCCCTAAGCACAAAAGACTTGCCAGATCGATCGAGTACTAGGCCGCAGATCGTGAGCCAGCTGAGGAAGCCTCAGGAAGGGTAAGAGCATGCATAAGTATTGGCTACATTCACGACAGATATCCAAAAGAATAAGGGCTACAAATTATAGGGAAAGAATACATATAGTAGAACATGCAAGCTGCAGGGATATACAGATCTCGGGGCATGATGTTAAGTGTGAGAGGCCACAGAAAGTGTAGTGCGTACCGTCGTCGTCAAAATACAAGCTAGAACACGATAATACCCGAAAATCCACGTCTAGCACATCCTTACGGTTCATATCCGAAGCGAAGCTGTAGAACTCGCTCCCCAGTGGGGAGCCGGGACGTCGGATCCCGGGTATGCCTATAGATCGCCCTTCTTGCCGCCCATAGCACGTAGAAGGCCTCGAACGCTCATGACGACCGGCTTGGAACCGGTGGAGACCTTCTTCGCCGAGATCGGCGCGCTCTGTTGCACGGGTGGGAAGGAAGCTTGGGGCTGCGCGGGTGCGTGCGTACGGCGTGGCGCATGAGTGGGTGCAGGCGCGGGTGCCGGCGCGAAAGAGGAGGCGAGGAAGTCGTCCCGGACGCGTTCAGCGTCTAGAGGGTTCGTCGGGCACTTGAACGCGGGGCTTGGGGGCGTCAGAGTGAGAGGCGCAGGCCGTCTGCGCTGCTTGGCCTGGGCCTGCTGCCTTTCCGCAGCGCGCGGGGCTGCGATCGCGGTGGGAGGGTACGCGCCGCCAGGCACGGGGAACGCGTCGAGGAGGAACTCGGGCTTGCGCAGGTGCTTCGCGGTGCGCCGCGTGCGTGCGGGGATCGCAAGGACGGACATACCGGGCCGTCGGGCGCAGGCTGGTGCTAAGGCGCTACCGAACGCCGCGAGGTCGTCGCGTTCGTCCTCTGCGCCCATTGCGTACCGCGGATCGAGGTCAGAATCCTGGCTGGAGACGCTGCCCCTGCGAACTTCACCATCCGCCTCGGCAACAGCGACCAGAGAAGGCTTGCGCGTCTTCGTCGGCGAGCCGAAGCGGACCCAGCTGCCGTCCTCACTCCCGCAAAACTCCTCGTCGCCGCCGAGCAAATGCGCGTACTCCCATTCCTCGTCTTGGTCGCGCCAGAGGCCGCCAGCGCCGTCGCGATACACGTCCGACACGCCCACCAGACGGCCATCGCGGGTAAACTCTGCGGCGCCGCCCGCCTTGGCCTGCGCCTCTGCGAATCTCCTAATATGGTCCTCGAGCGACCCGCCATCTGCGAGTTGCGCAAGGGCAAGCTCCGTCGCGAGCGGAGGGGGGCGGAACTTGGCGTACTTGGATTTCTTGGACGCGCTCACGGACGCACTTGCCTGAGCACGCGACGCCTTGGAGTGCGTGGGTGACTTCTTCGCGTTCGCGGAGATAGAGAGGGCAGGTGACGGCGGGCCACGCATGTTGATAGACTTTGAACGGACGCGGCGAGTGGGACGGAGAGCAGAGAGCGAGCGGAAGGACTTAAGGCCTTTCGTAGGTCTGACGGGGCTGGAAGGGGAACGCGGGGGAGAACGACGGGCACTAGTCGAAGGAGGACGGGTCTTGCTAGTAAATGGGGACGCCGAGGAAGGAGTCTCCGGGAAGTGCACAAATACAGACGTGTAGCCGACTGCGGTCAGGTCAGGCTTGAAATCCCGGACAGACGGAGTGATGATGAGACGCGAGGCGGTGGTCGGTGTGTCCGCAAAGCTAAGAAACGATGCCGAGTGCGGGCTCCCGGACACGGAGGGACGCCGGGAGGTGAGGCAGGGAGAACCGCCTGAGGCGCGACGGGCGCTAGAGATAGATGAGCGGCGGCGCGGAGAGCGCGGGGCAGGCGAACCCGGGTGGACTGCGGCAACCCACGCCGAGATGGCTGAAGTGGTAGCAGAACGGCGCCGCGGGTAAGATGGCGCACAGGAAGGCTGTCTGGGCGCAGGGGGAGGCGACGGGAGGGCTTGCGTAGGGCGCTTCTTCTGCGGAGGTGGGTAGGCAAGGAAGGCGTAGGCGGGCGCTGCTGGGGCTGGGACGTGCGCGAGGGCGTCGACAGAGTTGGCGATGTTGTTGTTAAAAGCAGCAGACATGAATGTAATTTTAGCGGACTGGCGTGGAAGGGAAACGTCTGGCAGATGCGATGACACGGGCTCAGACTCGGGCAGCTCTAAGTCTCAGACAATATTGGTATACTCACGGGAGCTGAAACAAGCGTGAACGGTTCTAAAACGCGATGTAAAGTGGGCGAATGCTGGCGAGCCGAAGTCGAAGATGAGATGCTGGATAGGGCTACAGGTAGGACTTGTCCTGGTCAAGTGTGCGGTAAACGCGAGGAGTGAGCGGTAAGCAGAGGAGATGCAGTGAGCACTAGACTAGCTGGTGATGGCTGTCCCGTGCAGCACGGCAGGTGCTTAAGAGCAATGAACGGACAAAAGTGTGTCCGCCTCGCCCCAGGGAGGGACAATTGGCCTCGGTTGAGCACATCAACATCGTCTATAAACACGCCCGGCGCCTGTTGCCCTCGCGTTCAAAATCCGTAAACGCGCGCCCACACCCGGTGGACATGTGGACCCCGGCCACTAGCTGACTGATATCGAGCGCATCTTATTGTCTCGCCGCACCGGCATTGCCTTCACGGTGTCCCGGGAGTCCGGCTAAAGTACAACACCTGCCTTTTGGAGAACAACGTCCTGTATGCTTTGCGGCCACGGTAAACAATAAGAGCAGCCTGCGCCCGCCTCTCATGACCTCGAGGGCCCTTCCCCCGCTGTTCCTCGCGTTATCGTCGACTGCGATGAGACGCAGCGAACGCGGGTCAATGTTGCTGATCTGCCGTCTGATACACACGCAATTGTCTTGTAGGACGCTAAGGTGCTCCACCCCGCCGCCTAGTTCAATGTATACGCCGCTAGAAAGGGACGAGCGAACGACGCGAGGCGGGCTTTCGCCTCGTCGCTCGCTCTCTTATTGTCTTACCCGCTGTACGTCGGCCGGGGCGGTCCGGCGCCTCAACGTCATCGTTGAGTATCGAGGTGTGTGGCTACTATCATTTATATGCGAACGTGTTCAAGTTCGCGATGTGTCGACATCTTTGAGTAGATAGGTAGACGGATTCTGAGTTGTTCACGGCCCATGGGGTCACTATTCGCAACTGCCCAGGGTCTAACTACATGAGAGCTCACATTCTCCCCGTTGCCCCATTGAGTGTCGACGCCGGATGGAGGAGATATTCGACAGGATAAGATGCGGGCATAATCATAGGCATAGCGATGCGCAAGAATACAGAAGTTGATAAGTTATGATCACAACAATACAGGGCATCCTCGCGACCAGCGCTGGCAGGGCCACCAGGTATCCTCCAGATCCACTCAAACCGCCGGTGGTTCAGATGGATAGGAAGGTGTGGACGATGGCGCGGGATCCTGCACCCGCGAGTGCGACTGGGCACTGCTCATAACCGCCTTGGCAAACTCCGCGAACTCGGCCCGCGACGCCTTGCCCCTCTGCCCGCGCGGTTGAGAGCATGTTCTGAGATGTATCCTCGGGGAAATGCACAGACCTTGAGCGCATACACCACAATATGCTCCAGCTGTGTGTCCTCGACGGGCTCTTTGAGCGTAACCCGAAGTAGGCCTTGTGTTTCATCGAACGAACAACGGACGAGGGGATGCATGCGCACGTTCACCGACACTTTCATGACCGGCTCTCGGCGAAACACTAAAAATGGGGGCTCAGCGTACGCCGTACAATGTAGGATCGCGGCGTTTCGACAACGTACGGAGACGCTCTGCGCCGGTCTGTCTGTGCTTGAGGAGCTTTGCGTGGCCTAGGATACCTTCACAGAAGTCGCGATCTCCGCGTTTGATGAAAACTTTCGCGCCTTTGAGTTCGGTGGACGCGCTCTCGTCTTCCTCGCCCGTCACGACTGTGATGGGAGCGATGGGGTAAGCGCGACGCGCGGTGTCGCGGCTGCGGTTGACGTACTTGTTTGCGTACTTGTTGCGTACGAATGCGCCGCGAGGGGGTCAGACGCAGTTTGGTTGGCAGTGACATCGCCGTCCGTCATAGACCAGACAGGACCAGGGCTGCGCTGGGCAGCCGCCGAGAACACGCTCGCAAAGGCGGTCGACGTGCCCGAAAATTCACGGAACGCGGTGGAGGGTTTGACCTGCGTGGAGTTCGTGTCAGCGAAAAAGAACGCTCAGGGTTCGCGTTCAGCAGCATTCACAGCTACGATTGTGCCCAGCGACGACCACGAGGAAGTCGGGGTAGGCAATACCACAGGTGGCCTTGCTCCACAAGCGCAAGTATCGGGAGAAGCAGTCTCTGGATGGCTCAAGGGCGGCTCGCCGATCGGGCTCCGCGGTTCCTATGTAGGGCAGCGTACTCAACCTTGACGCTCATTAAACGGGGAACTGACTGAGAAAGGCGAACCTTGTCCAGCGAAGGTTCTGTGGGCTCCGGCATCGTGGAGGATTGAACAATCTCGCATGGGCCTGTCTGACAGTCCTCGTCGTAGGGCGCGCCTGTGGGAGCCGCCAACGTGGAATCGGGGTTAGTAGGCGGCAGCGTTTGGCACACCGTTTCCTCTTCCGTCAGTACCGCAGTCTCTTTGCTCGCTTCGGGTTCAGGAGTTTTACGCCGTTTCAAAGGCGGTGCGACGGGTTCCTAGCGTGGGTCAATTAACAGGACCCGAGGTCGACCGAGGAGCATACTTACCGTAGTCTCGGGTGTAGGAGAACGTTTCCGCTTGAGGGAGTCTTGTTCGGCCGGCGACTTGATATTATTTTTTCGTCAACTGGTTGCCAAAGTTAGGGGGTGACTGGCAATGGTACCCGGAGACTCGCGGTGTCTGACCCGACCCCAGGTACATTCCCTTTCCAGCCCACCCCGAGCGAGAAGTGCTCACGTTGTCCAGTTCTCCCGAATAGGGTGTCCCGCATTCGGACGCCGGAGGTTCCGTTCCATCACAGTCCGTAGTGGCGACACTTGCAGAGCGTGCGCTTGCCGTGCTATTTCTGCGGTGGAGGTTCGGGAAACGAAAGCGACCAAATCCTGGGGTACGATCGTTCTGGGCCGATCTAAGCCGTCGACGGAGGGGGGGGGGGGGAAGATGCGTTTGATTTGCCAGAAGACAGGCCGGTGGGTTGAGTGACTTCACACATGGCGGTCGATAGGATGCATACCCGTTCGCACCGCGGGTACGCCCGCGAGAGACTCTGTAGCCCACAGCCGCCGAGAAGGTTGCAAGTGCGCAGGCGACGATATTGAAGTCGTTCAGTGGGAACATGTCGAGGATCGATTTCTAGTAAATACCAGAGGGGGTGCGCGCGAGGTTTATCGCGGCGAGATGGCGGAGAGAGTGAAACCGCGACGTTGCGTACATTTCTGGCTTATATTGCGGGGAGCTCGGCGCACCTCACCGACGGCATGAGGCGTGCAGTTAGCACAACACGTGTAGGGCGCAATAGGGCTATCGCGCGCCGCCAGCAACGGTCAGGTGGGGTGCGGGTGGTCGGTCGACTGGGACGATGGTGAGAGAGCGATAAGCATTATGTCTCGCACTCGGGGATACTGTTTGAACAAGTGGGTGTCGTATGCTCCCATGGACGTCGTAGAATGAGTGTCGGCTGAAAGAGACTTAGACGAAACACACTCCAGGTCGGGCGTGTGGAAAGATGACTGCAGGAGGTCTTTTCAAATAAGGCGAGAAGCAGACTCCTACCAGCCGCCCGAGTGCAGCCACGTACACGGGGGTCGGACGGGGTGGGACTGTACGCGAGTGCACGGTGCAACTCTGCTCAATCCCATCGCATCTGCTCTGATTCCCGCCCGTCGAAAGTCGCAGGAGGTCGGTTTCGTGGGTATATGCTGCGTAGGACAGCCGCCATGCTCGTCGGCGTCGTAGAGACCAGCACCGGGGCGGTGGGAATCGCCCAGCTCTCAGTTCGCCACGTCAGCTTGCGCCGGCCTGATTCCCCACGCGCGCCGCAACGGTCGTATAAGGACGCGTTTCGCTTGCAGAGCCCGACGCCCTGACCGAACCGTTCTCCATTCCTGCCTTCCACCACCATGCAGCTGCACCTCTGGCTCCCACTAGCTGTGGCCCTGACGCCTTCGCTGGCATCGGCGGCCCTGTTCCCAAAGGACACCGTGGTCAAGATGCTCGACGCGAAGGATTGGAGGAAGGTCATGAAAGAGAATGTGCGTACTCCTCCTTTCGCTCAATCCATCCGCTAACTCAGTTTCTTCATAGGCCACCTCTGTAGTCGCGTTTGTTGCACCATGGTGTGGGGTGCGTTAACACTATCGTCCGTCGGGTTCCCACAGCCTAACACCCCAAGCAGCACTGCCAGAAGATGGCTCCTGAGTTCAGCCAAGCCGCGCTCGGAGTGTACCCGATGATTCCATTCTACGCTGTTGACTGTGACAAGCAGAGCAACAAGCGACTGTGTGCGGACCAGGGCGTGCAAGGCTTCCCCACCTTGAAGGCATGTCCCCTGCATTCAGCGATTGTGCACGGCGCTAATCCTTCTCGGCGACCCTTAGCTATTTCCGCGCGGTAAGGATATGAAGCCCCTGGATTTTGACTACCCCACGCGGACGGCTAGTGCATTTTATTACTGGGCGTCCCGGAATATTCCCCACAAGGTCAAGAAAGTCTACCATCTCGAAGACCTTCCAGCCTGGGTCAACGAGGTATGTGGTATTTGCTTCCGACGCCATAACACGTCTCCATGTCCTTCATAGAACATCGACAAGCCCCGTGCATTGCTCCTTAACCAAGGGAAGCACATTCCCCTTCTGTGGCAATCCCTTGGGAACAAGTACCGCGATCAAATCGTATTCGCCGTTCATCGTGATCGGCAAGGCAAGAGCTCTCTGGAAATGGGTCTGGAGAAGGGCGCCCCCAAATCCTCGAAAGTCCTATTCTACCCCGCTGGCTCAAAGGACTATGTGCGTTACCCCGGTGAGCATCATAGCGCTGCCGTTCTTCCCATGCAGCTATTGATGTCCTTCATCTCGTAGGTGTTCAGAAGCACGATCCCCTCTCAAAGTTCTTCGACTCCGTGCTTGATGGCACTGCGGACCTCTCGGAGCTGAGCAAGCAGACGCCGGAACAGGCGCCAGTCGAAGAGACCGTGGATGAGCGCGAGGCTGAGATTGAGCGCCAGCAGGAGCTGCAACGGATGAAGCTTGCTCATGGCGGCTACAACGACATGATCGACTTCGAGGCTGCCCTGAAGGCCGGCATCAACCCGCACGCGCCTGGTGGAGGTGGCATCGGTCTTCCCAACATGGGCGGACACCCTGGTGCGATCCCGAAAAAGGAAAATGAGGGTGGTGCGAAGGAGGAGGATGCAATCCGCCGGATACTGAAGCATCAGGAGGAGGAGGCGCGTAAGGAGGCGGAGCGGCCGAAGATGGCGCAGACCGGCGATGGTGCACAAATCGTTTTCGACCCGGCCGAGACAGGGCACGCCAAAACACCGGTCGCAGGCGAGCCCACTGCGCCTACGGCGACAAGTGAGTCCGCCGCAGAGCAGAAGGGGCACGTTACCGATGAACTATAAGCTCGCTGTGTGGGTGACCGGGCGCAATCGTTGTAAATTATAGCACGGCTTCCAAGATCGAAATCCTTCTACAGCATGTGCCGTGCCGTACGGCTGCCTTCGCGATGCCTGCTGAATATTATGTGGTTGTGAACTTACGTTGCGAACTATACTGGTGGCTTGGGGCGGGTCTTGCAGCCCGTGGGTGCTGTGTAAGGTTACGTTGCACTCATCGACTGGGGTGCACGCTTCACTGATTCCTATAACGTCTTTAGAACTGAGACGCGCAACGCAGCTGGTCGTGCGGCCTTACCGCCCATGGCGAGAATTCATTTGCTAGGACGCATCTTGCCAGCGCTCGGGTAGAGGGGCGCGTATGCGTGTCTGCGGGTGCATGGCACTCGTGGGGTGCCGTCTACCCCCGCCACCTTGCGTAATGCAGTGCGGGGTGTGGACTCGCGTCCTCTCCGTTGGTCTGTCGCCTTGCGCGCGCGGAACGCGGGAGACGCAGTGCACCTACGATCGTCTAGTAACGCCGCGACGATCGTCACGGTCCCAGGATTGTGCTCGCCCTCGGATCTGAACGTACCAGTCCACTTCACGTCGCTTCTCTTAGTCCACCTCACAACTATGGGAGATGGCGCCCTACGACCCTGCAACCTCGCCCAAGCCGCCGTCGCTGTCTGGAATGCCAGAAAGGCCCGCCGCGGGAGGGATGCTCCTGCCCTTCTAAGATCGACTCCCCCAGATCTCCCCCAGAGCGCGCGGCGGAAGGTAAGTCCTGCTTTGGGAAAAACATTGTGCGCGACCTGCGTCTCTCGACTGTGTTCTGACCCACGCCGACGGATCTCGCCCAAGCGCGTCTCGCCAGCTCTCGGTTCAGGGGGTTCTTCTGCAACTCACGTCGAGATGCGCTGTATGACTCGCTTCATATGCGTTCAGGACGAGCAGCCGACTGGCCGCCTCTCACTTCAGTGCACTCTCCTGTCCACCGAGAGCGACCCGATTGCCTGTTGAGTGACGGTCCGAAGTCTACCCCGACCCAAAGGCCGCGAGGGCCACCCGACGAGCCGATCCTCGACGCTGCACAGACCACGGCCTTGGCCTCAGTCACGCCCTCTGAGTGGACGATCCAGTCGAGGAATGCAACTGGGTTGTCAGTGCAGTATAAAAGCATTGGGGAAGAGGGCGGGACAGTCCAAGTCGCAGTCATCCATCGCCCTCCTCGCATCCAGAGCTCCCGCTCCTGCTCTCGCAATCCTTTCGTACAGTATTCGACATGTCTCAGCACAGGTTCCGCGTCAACCCCACCAAGTCGTACTCCGAGAGAATGACGGAGACGCGCAGCGACCTGCGCCGACTCGTCAGGGAAAAACTTGGTCGGTCGACTTCTCCCGCGTCGTTGTCAAGCTCTTTCGTTCTGACTTCTAGTGCCTTGTAGTGTCCATAACCGGAGAGCCCTCCGCGCAGATGCGGTGGAGCCGCGGCGCCTACATGCAGCACGTCGTCTCCCGCTACCGCGTGCGCATCGAGGGTTGGCCCCTGGCCGACGTGCCGTTCCGCAACCTTAGTGACGTCCCCAACCTCGGGAAGCTGGAGCTACTCCTCCGTGGGTTCCAGGACGGTTCCATCTACTTTCGCAGAATCAACGACGCAGAATTTCGCGAGATGACTGCAGACCCTTCACCATGGATCGGGCCCATTGAGGGCATCATGTCAGACGACACCGCTGACGAGGCCTAATCGCTCCCCGCGTCGCTGTACCCTCTATATCGTAGTACGTACAAGAGCATCCCACCAGACCTTTTCTCGTGGCTGACGCGCTTTAATATTTAGCTTCGCCCCCTATGCCTGTACAGTCCAGATCCATCGCCGCATTGTCAGATATGCCCCGCTATCCCACGCGCGATTTGCCTCTTGTTCTCTTACCTTCCGCTTCGTTCGTTCTGTATCTTGTTTTGCCGTGTGTATGTACAACGCCCCAAAGTGGCATGATTCTGTATCACCCTTTTGGTTTCACAGCCGACCCTGGTTGGGCACTATTAATGGCTAGACTCCAACGCTTCGAAGGTGCGAATAACAAGAGGTTATGCGTGGGGTCGATCTTCATCGGCGTGCTCGAATGCGTGGACATTGCATGTGTATATATGCTTGCCATCCGTGTGCCTCACCTTTACGTACAATTATCCCCGAAGGACCTGGGAAAGCAGCCGCCATAGGATACTTCTATGTCGTATCCCGATGGCCGTCTCGTCATTCGTGTACAACGGCTGGGGTTCCTTGCTTGAGTTGAGCAACGGCGCCACTGCATGGCTAAATCCATCGCATCCTCCTAGCCCTATCGATTGAAACGGGGTTCGGGGAGAGAGCGTATCTTGAGAGACGGGCAGGAGGACACAACGAGGGTTCAGGGTACCGGGGCTGTCGGTCCGTACTTAGGTTGGAAGGCCTATGGACTTATGTCGAATATCAAACTCCGCGGTACTCGTTAAGCAGGCTGTACCGCACCGTAGACGTCGTGTTTCTGCTCAGGGCATGCTACGAACGCGCACCGCGAAATCGCTGATCCGGACCACGAAACAGCCGCTACTTTTCTTCGTATAGCGAGGAACAATCGCGATATGCTGGTCCCTGAGTATCCCTGAACATCCCTGCACGACGTTACATGTGCAGACTAAACGGCTCATTGCACGTGTGTTATATAGCACCGGGAGTACGGCGCGGGCCGGTGCAATTGTACTACATACCATCGGGGGTCGGGGGGACTTGAATGGGGTAGTATCTGCGCTTGCGGCAGAGCCGATTGTTTGAAACGGTCGTGGATCAGAGTCTTGAGGCCTAAAGCAAGTCATCGATGGGATACCGTCGTTACGAAGTGCAAGGAATGTGGGACTATGAGCCGGGCGGATGTCGGAAAGAACCTCGTGCGTTTGGCGTAGTTATCTATTGAGACGAACACGGCGAGAGTTAAAAAAGTAATGTCCGCCCCGCACTGGGGAAGGACGCTACCGCGAGTTCATGCCTTGTACGGATCAATGCACGGTCAAGCCCATGTCTCCTGTGCGGAACCTGCGGCGTCTGCCCCACGCCGGGGTTGCACAAGCAAACCTTAATGAAAAACACGACGGCTTGCCTCAGCTGTCAGGACCACAGAACACGCTGTTCGGAAGGCCCGCTGACCGCACTCCAAGTTTCCGAAATAGCACAGATAGAACAGTGCATGCGATTATATATAACAGAATCGATGGCAGGCGGTCACTTTCTACGCTATCGCCCTCCTCCTGACCAGTGGCTTTGTCTTCTTCCTCTTCTTGCCTTGCTCGAAGGCGTTGGCACTCTTGAGATCGCGGCCCAGCGGGTCCTCCTTCTTGACCTGATAGATCCGGACCTAGCCTCGAGGTCAGCAACGCCGTCCAGGGTCAGCCGCGGGTGGGAATACTTACAATCCAGTTCTCCGACGTGAACGCCTCGTCTGCAGGGCATGGACGGAATCAGCGAAATGAGGATTGCGAACCAGACATAGGAGCTCACCCAAGTGGTCGAGAGTGGGGCCCGTCTTCGGCACCTGCTGACCACGCACACGGTCAACGGCCTGGTTTCCCCCGAACAACTCCGCGAAGCTACCATGCAAATGAGTCAGCACGCGCGGTACGCGCACGCTCAATCCGCGCCCCGACGCACCGGTAGTAGGACATTTTGTACATGAGGCTGTTCTTCATCGTGGCCGGTGCAGCGTCGTCAATCCTGTATTCGCCTTTGGGGGTGAAATAGTTCGGCTCCTGGATCTCCTCCGGCCAAACACCCTGCGCGATCCGGACCATCCAGAGGAACTTATTGATGTCGTCGCCAGAGTAACCAATGAGGCCGCCGAAGATGACGAGCACGTAGTCGACGTCATGTTTGCGCAAAATGGGGTAGGCAACCTCCTCGGTGCTTGACATAGCCTTTCCGACGGTGGCAATGTGGGCTGACGGTGGAATACGCGTTAGGCGAACTGGCATCTAGCATTAGGGAGCAGTCAGCAGTACGGAAACTCACTGTTGTTCCAAGTATTGTTATCGACGAGTGTTGGCCTATCAGCCATGCCGGCGATCTGGTATCCGTAGTCCCACCAGCTCATGACCACTGCATCCTTCGGCGTGTTCTGCCGAAGCCAATAGTACGCCTCACGGAAGTCATCAATGATGTGCTGACTCCCGTCGGGGTTGGACGAAGCCAGGACCACCGAAGGAGATGAGTATGCGCTCGACGTGACGTAAGTGCAGTGGAGAACGAAGAATAGGAGCATGCCCAGGGCGTTGAAGATGACGAGCGTGCGCGTATCGAGCCCGAAGATCCCGCGCGGTTTGCTGCCCCTCGACGAGGGCGAAATGGCGGCGACGATGCCAGAGGCCAGGCCACCAGAAGGAGAGTCAGTGCCAACCGCTTTCTTGGCCTTCTTGCTAGGGGTGGTAGACGCGGCTGCCGCGCCTCCGGCAACGTTGCTCGCGGGAGAATCCGCAGCTGGATCTGCCTCACCCGCCGGTGCAGCGTCTTCGACAGCTGCAGGCTCCGTAGGGTCGACGTAGGTATCCAAAAACGAAGAGAATGCAACGGCAGCAGCCACGCAAACCACGGGTGTGAGCGTCAGCATGAGTCGTACCATGACACCAGCGAAGTAGCTGGCCACGACAGCGTAAATGATGACGAACACATGCTCGTCGCGCAACTCTCGGAAGCAAAGGACAACTCCTGCGGGGAAAAGGAAAATGAGGAATTGCAGGTCCATGAAGAACGACGGCCACGCGGTAGGCTGGTGTTCTGATACTGAAGCGATGATTGGGATGTATCTGTGTAGGCAACGATTGAGTTTGGATGTACGAAACCCAGCGAAGGCCCTACTTTTTGGCATAGCCTGTGTCCCAAAGCGAGTAGAAACGTCCAGTCCAGGGCGCGATCCACCCCTTGTAAGTCAGGCCCGCAAATGCGAGAACGCCAAGCACGCCGATGGCAATGACTGAGCCAAAGAGAATGCTCTGGAACTGCTTGGACGACACGTGGGCGCGGACGAGCTCTGCAAACGCGACGATCTGCAACAGGCCGAAGACGCCTGGTGGTATGGTGGGTCGCATCAATTCTAATACAGACCAAGATCATCGAACGCACCCAACGCCGCCATATGTTCGCTGGTGCGAACGGGCTGGAACCCAACGAAAGGGACTTGCATACTTGCCAAGGTACCGATCGCGTACCAAGAAGAATATGCCACGTAAAGACGACTGCTGAACCGACCCATAAGAATCAGCGTAAGCGCGTGCAAGGGAATCATGTTCGTGATGAACGCGTAACCACCTGTAGAAGAGCATGCAATCAGACATAGGCCTGGTGAACTGAATAAACACTAACCCCAAGCGGCGACCATGTAGAAATAGAACAGTGCTGTCAGCGTGCCAAAGAAGGCGCTACCAGTTTTGAGGGCTTTGATCCAGCAGTAGAAAGTGAACATCAGCAAGAAGATAGCGATGGCCTCATTGTCGTAGGATCCGGCAACCGAACGAGAAATGTAGCCAGGGGCGATGCCGATGAATGCAGCGGCGAGAAGCCCTGCGCTTTCGTCCTTCATCTCCTTGGTGAACCTTTGCAAAATTTGAACATTTCCGTCATGTACCAACACTCAGACTTACATGTAGGTTGACCATGCTGTCAAGGCACTAAACCCTGGTGCAAGGAGGACACAAATATTGCGGATGTCGACAGGTAGATGGAGGGCGTGAAGGACGTTGTAAATAACACCGCTAGTTGCCATCAATCCGGGGTAGATAGTGCCTCCCACGACACGGCCGAGAGGATACCAAGCCGTAGGGTCGAACCAATTCCAAAACGCCTGGAATATTGACATTAGTATATGGTGCCGAAAAAATGCAGTGCCACGGTAATAGAACCGCATCAATGCTAGCCAGGCTCTTGCCGTGGTGATTGCCTCTCCATCATGTACGTATAACGGGTTCACTGATTCAACGGCTGCTCACACAATTCCACCTGGTCGCGCGAGTGAACTCTCGGACACATACCACCTACTACACTTGGACAATAAAGATACAAATGAAGATTGACTCACATAGAACCCTTGCTCAGCCAGAACTCTTGTCGCACGACTAAGTAACCTCCAACGTTAGTTCCAGTCGGAGCGGGGCACTTAGCGTGCTCACTAGTTGAACCATGGATCGCTAAAATGACAATCAATACAGCCGGGACATCGGGATTGTGGACAAATGAACGCACAATTCGTGAATGATACTCTCAAAGTTGATGACCGCAAACAAACGAGACGCAATAGCGGCACCAGAAATAAGTGCAAGAGAGACGATGCGCAGCAGTGAGGACGTGTTCGCCACTGTCGCAGACGAAAGATTACTTGGGAGGGAGTAAGCCAGCGGCATGGCCGGTGTCGGAGACGCGTCAGGCGTCGATGACGAGGAGCAGGGCCTGGAAGGAAAGGGTAGGAAGAAACGAGTGTGGGTTGCGATATTGGCTTGGACGCGCTGGACACGTCGCGCTGCTATTCTGGGGTACCACGTGCGGCTGCTGCGTACGCGCTACATTGGGCGCTTATGCATCCTCTTCTGCCTTTTGCTTACCGGCTTGAAGTATTCGCCGTCCTCGGATTCCTTCAGCGTATCTCTAAGTCTGCGTAGCTTCCATTGATGATATATAATACATGCCTGGAGGAAAGAGCTCTACACAATCTGCTGGATGGGGCCTACCACTGAAATTGATATCCAATGTTCAACGAGCCGATAGGTGGACCAGTTTACGAGTAAGAGGCCGTTTGGACGTCATTGATTGCTCGCATAACCTCATCCGCCTAGAAAATTTCTGCCGGATGAAAGTACGAAGTGCTACCCATTGGGACGTCTGTGGCTCCTCCGAGCCTGCATGCTCTTCCGGTATGAAAATGATCGTACTTTCTCTTCCTTTTCGACTTCCAGCAGTTACGGGATTTGCGGGCGCGGGTGGATCGGATAGCGTATGACGTTGTAGACGTCCTCTACTAGGCCAACACATGGAGCTGCATTGAATGCGCAGTCTATCAATCTATAGCTGCACCTACTGAGGTACGAGGTGCGTGTGTGCACTTATAATGCTTGACTACAGACTCTGGCTGACGTTGGCGTCGAGCGACGTGAGATTTATCCGCGCCGCGCCACGCTTGAGCTGTTCTAAATTCGTGGGACTTTCAACCTACCCACGGTAGGAGGACAGCCGAATTTACATCGGCTGGGGAGATTTTTTTAGTTTTGCGATGCTACTCTGGAGTAGAGGGGGCTACATCCTTTGGGTGGTGTATACTCATTCCGTGCTTCAAGTCCGCGACGGGGCTAGATCGGCTACATTGCACTTTGCCTCAAAGGCGCCGCAAAATGGGCAGTCGTAAGGCTAGTCGCGGTTTCATCTTGATGTCTATCTATCAACTTGCGCGGTTAATTGGTTCGTTACTCGTGCCTGATGTTTTGTTACCTCACAGGAAGGTTGTTCCTTGACGGACTTCACGTCCCTGCAAGCTTGAGTGACATGGACGTCTGAGCGACACCAGAGCGCTGAGTATTCATCACCGCACATGATACAACCAGGATGTATATAGCGGGACTCGAATATCTTGAAGCAAAATCCCGACCGTGTTATACTCCTCGCTCAGCTCCCCGCCATGCTCACGTCTAATGTCTTCGATTACACAATCTCGTTGGCTATTTGTGCGCTAGGCATATACTGTCTACATTCGACACTGCGCTCAGGGGCGCGAAATCGAGACCTTGCGCTACCGCCCGGACCTAGGCCGTGGCCAGTATTGGGAAATGTATTCGACGTACCCAAGCTTAATCCCTGGCTCGGTTTCTGGGATATGGGTAAACGATTTGGTGAGTGCTGGGTAGATGCTGTCAATGGCAAGGTCCGGTCCCAGTACTGACGCTCTCTAATAAGGCGGCATAGTATACCTGCAAGTACTAGGGCAGCCCATGATAATCATCAACGACGCGGAATTGGCTATGGAGCTTCTTGACAAACGGTCCGCTAATGCCTCTGATCGAGTCCCTAACATTGTCCTCGAGCTGTACGTGGTACCGAAAGCATGGAATGGGATTGTGTCTAAGTCTTAGATCGATTTTAGCTCCGGGTTGGGCTTTAATCTGGCCTTTATGGCATACGGTCGGAGATGGCGACACCATAGACGCGTACTGTGGCAGTACTTCCATCCGACAGCGGCAGCCAACTACCGCCCGGTACAACGGGACTGCGCGCGTACATTCCTTTTCAAATTGCTGGAGTCCCCTTCACGGCTGGAGAATCACATTCACAAGCAAGTTTTTAGACTGTACTCTACCTATCGTCTAGTGCTAATTCGTAGTCACTGTAGTGCGTTTACGGAGACAATGCTCAAGATCCTCTACAACATCAATGTCACTGGTGACAATGACGAATATACCCGGATCGTGGATACAGCTATGGAATCCGTCAGGCTAGCAACGCCGGGCGGGCTTGCCGTGGAAACGTTTCATTTCTTGCGTTTTGTGCCCGCATGGTTTCCTGGGGCCGGCTTTCAGAAGATTTTTGCCACATGTAAGGCGGCGAACGACCATCTCATCAACGGCTTGTTCAATACAGTCAAAGCTTCGTGGGTAAGCTCTTGATCACGTATAAATGACGAGGAGCACATAATGCGCGATGTTAGGAGCACGGCGAGTTACAAACATGCGTCGCCGCAGATATGCTGGAAAAATCCGGAATTGTCCACGACAAAGAGTCCACGGAGGATGAGGACGACGCTAACAGGAGTGTCTGCGCCGCAGCTTTCGAGGGTAAGTCCAGTGCTACTCTAGTGTAGTAATGAATGAATTGTTACTAACGGACGCTCAGGCGGCGCCGACACAGTACGTCCTCGCTCATTCGCGTACAAAATATTGCGGGCTAATGGCCCTTAGACGTTCTCTGCCTTGCATGCGGTATTTGTTGCACTTGCAATGTTTCCCGAGGTGCAGAAGAAGGCGCAGGCGGAACTCGACGCCGTCGTAGGTCCCTCTCGTCTGCCCGATTTCGATGACAGCGAGGCACTTGTCTATGTGAACGCACTCATAAAGGAAGCTCTGCGCTGGCATGTCGTTGTTCCTCTGGGGCTGCCGCACCGCACGATTGAAAATGACAAATTCCACGGGTATTTCATACCCGCTGGCACCAACGTCTTCGTAAACGTTTGGTACGGCATTTTTTCCATGCGCTTTGCTCTAGTCCACGTATTCCACGTCGCGTCGCTAATTTGGGTCGACTATCGTGGACGTCGCAGGGGGTTGCTGCATGATCCTGAGGTTTGGGACCATCCAGACGAGTTCCGCCCTGAACGTTTCTTGCGCGACGGGAAACTCGACGCGTCTGTGCGGGATCCAGAGACCCTCATGTTTGGGTTTGGTAGAAGGTAAGTATCGGGGACGGAGACGTGTGGTTCGTGTTGCGGCCGCGACTGAGCGGCGTCCTCGATCATGCAGAATATGCCCCGGCCGACATTTTGCGCGCGCGTCCCTATTTATCACAGTCGCATCCGTTCTGCACACGTTCGACGTTGGGCTGCCGCTCGACTCGCGAGGTCGCCCCATTATGATTACGCATGAGCAAAGTCACGGAATTCTCTCGTACGTCTAACGCCTATAGCCTCGCGGGATATGCGCTCACCCGCGTTCCCGTCATGTCTCAGCTATCCGGTGGACGCTCGCTGCACTATCACGCCCCGTTCCGAAGAGGCGAGGGAACTCGTTTTGAATGCTCAAAACTGCTCAAACTCGTTAAATGATGAATAAATGGCACTACGCGCGAGGCGCCGGCCTCATGCTGTCGCAGGGCTCTTGGTCTTGAAGTTTAAATGTCCACTCCGGATTTCGCACGAATGCACCAGACGAATATTGATGTAGGGATAAAGGAGATAGCGTAGTATCCTGTACTTCTTCGGGGAAGGACGTCACAGAATACAGTAGTGTTCCCACGAAAACGCAGGTCCTTTCCAAGTGTACTCCGCCAGCTCGATTTCCTCGATCGGGCTAAAGACGGTCAATGAGATTACTGTGAAAATACTACCCCAATGCTACAACACTTACCAAACAGCAAGAAGACTTCGGAGATTTTGCAGAGTACCAGGCTGCGCGATACAGTTCGATATAGCAATTTCGTAGCTGGTGTCCGCACAGCTGCCATCCGATACAATGGACACAAATGTATGTGTTATCGCACAGGCCGCTGCAATCGCCACTACGATTGGAAAACTACCTTAGAAAGTGAGTCGCGCGATTTCAAACATCACACCACGGCGTAACATGATACCTCCAACTAATTATATATCTGATCAGCTCTGAATTTCCGGGCACTCATCATTTAATTCGTGCCGCCTGGTACCTCTGAGCTAGTGACTCGTAAATCGTACATTGCACCAAATACTATGCCTATGTAAGTAGCCCCAAGAGTACTCCCTACTGACGGCATATTAGCGTCTAGAGTGACATAGGGTTGCTCTAGGCTCGAGGACGACCGCTCGTGCTTTTGACGATTCATCATAGCTAGGAGGTACAGACAGGCGGAGGGGATACTGATCATACCCGGGGCGGGTGTTGGATCTACATATATACGTAGAGCGTAAAATGAAACCAGAGGATAAATGACAGGGCGTACGGAATAACACAACGAGTGGTGCCTCAGACAGTGGCTAACTGGGAAGTTCTGTGATGTAAAGCGAGTTCTGGAATGCGCGACAATTCTTTTTCTCCCAAATGTACCGGCATAAACTCAATAATGGTTGAAGAAACCCTCGAATAGACCTAATAGTACCGGAAGCTAGTCGGGCGAGGCCCGTTGTCAAGTACGGGCGAAGCCTTGGACACCATCGTGGCGATTCCAAGGCAACAACAGCGTACTGCTTGGAAAGATGCCATGATGACGAGCTTAAATTTTCTGGGTGTGTGGTCCAAGGTCACAGAAGGTAGACGCGAACAGATTCTTATGGATTACCGGCGGTTGGGCGCTAGGTTGGATGCCGTTGTCCGTGATTATTCGGATGATTGGATTGACGTTCTCAAGCCATGTTCGATAGGCCAAGGCGTCTCCGAGCCGATGGCGACAATGCTGTGTAGTGCCTCAGGCTGTCCTGCGGAATCGTCGGGCTCGGGGAACCCGGGCCATCAGGTTTACAGTTCAGTCATGTCGTAGCTGGAGACGCGGTGAGGCGGTGACATTCAGCATCTGAGAACTATGTGGTACTGTATGTGGAACACGTACGCCGGCCCGGGTTGATGACGAAATGAGACCGAAACACCATGCTCGCAGCCGTTCAGACACACCGAGCTGCTGAGAGCGCTCAACTTGAAGACACTGCGTCAGGACATCGCGAACAAAATAATCTATTTGTTCTTGTTAGGATCGAATGCTATTGCCTTCCCGATCGATCTGGCACGTTGCTCTTATGCACGCGCTGAGCCTCGCCGCTACGGTTTGCCAGCCAATATGGCTATAGCTAGTGTCGAAATACCTTTTGTCTAGTCCACAATTATATTATCTCTGTGTATACAATGCGTGCTACACATGCTCTCAAGACCCTTGGCTCGGTACGACCTGTTCTTGACATCCGGCTAGTAGTCTTCGGAAATGGCGGACGTTGGTCTTCAGCGAGGCCACGTTGAGTACGCCTGAAGGGAATGGCAATAATGAGGTTTTCAGACGAGCTAGAAGCATGCAAAGATACGTACAGCGCGAGGCTCGACGGTCTATGCACTGAATAGTTTGGGATTACCATTCAACTGGCACATCGAAAGGACTTCCGGACCGATCGTCGTAGTGAAGTCGTCCGTGAACTTGCGGCTGATGGGCATGCGAGAGTGGAGTCTAGTATGGGCCGAAGACGGCTATACGATCAAGTCAGATAGGGCATGCTGCGGAAAACCACGTACACAGCTAGTACCGAGTTTGCATACACTGCCGATTCAGTCAACAACGACACCAGGGCGATTAAGGAGCGCCATCCTACGTACATTTGACTCCCACAATGCTAATGCACCAATAGATCAGATTCCCGGGGAGAATTAATGCCTGCCGTAATGTTTCGTCAACTAATGTTCGAGAATGGGAAGATGGGGCAACTTGCAAAAATAAATACAGCGATGCTGACGACACTGATAGGACGTGTCATGAGCCGACCCTGACATATTTTGAGGGTTCAGTGAACGATACCTGGTTAATAGGCCTATCCGTAATCGTTCCCTGGTCAGCAAATATGCGCCATTGTGGGCCGGAATGAGGAAATACCTGTCTTGACTGCGCACACAGCAAGGACATGGAGCGTCGAGTCCGATCTAAAGCCACAAGCATATCAATCAGGTCTCGAACGTCCTCTAGTCAAAGACCCTACCTCTTGAGCCCGGTTCGGGAGCGCCTGAATGCGAGAACAAGCGCACCCGTCAGGATCACATCTCCCGGAACCGCAAGTCCGTAGGCCACCGATATCAGCCACTTTGAAATGACAATGTCAATCTAAGCGCTTCAAACGGGTGCTTAAAAGCCTTCACAAGATAGACTTACGCTGACGCGTCGAAGGTCTAAGATGTAACGAGTGGAGGTGAATCTGTTTTAAGACCGGAACGTCATCTACTGCTGCCTCAACACTGGAACAATGGTAGACGTACGTCTCAATGCCACCGGCTAGGCACACTTCACGTTAAGGCTTTTCAGAAGACATGTACGGCTCTTACCCACAAATTCCAAACCCTGCACGTGCGTATCGGTGTCAGAACTGCGTATGCATGTACTGTCGGAGTGAAGATATACATACCCAGGCCAACCAGTATAATCACGGCCTACGACATGGGGTTAATTCCAGTTTGGCACGTTCGAACGTTATCAGAACGCACTGGGAATTGTGGACCACCGGTACCCTGAGCCGACTACTATATTTTAGCGGATATGACACGGGGCGATGGAGGGATCGCTATGACACTTACGGAGGTATACACGACAGGCGTAAAACCTGTGAGATTTTGCAGTGAGTGCCCGGCCAAATTTTGGGGTTATAATGCTGCGACCAGGGCGCAGGTACGTCATAGCTTACGTTTGGCATGAGAAAATCGAAAAAGGCCGGGATAGCTGTCACTGACCGAAACCATAGAAAAGAGGGAGTGGACGTACTGTTATTAGAACTATCATCTATGCGGGTAGGCGGGCATGAAATGAACTTCCTCAGACGCCATTGACACGAAGACTCGCCTTCTCCGACCTTTTATCCACGAGATTTTGTTAGGAGGTGCCGTGAAAAGAACGAAGAGGATGTTCTTCACCGGTGTCCTACTAAAAGTCCGGGAGCCTTCGATTTGCGGGCGGCGTTGACAAAATATTTGAGATAGTGATAGCTACACTGGGGAGTCGATGAATCTGGCAGCCTCCGCACTGGTTCTAGTTGGATGCACACTGACCCTAAAACACAGCAAAAACACGTATGGAGGCCTTCAAGGATGCTGCGTGGATTTGAGGGACGGTGAGCCGATCACTCGGACAGTGCATGGACTGGTTCACAAAATGATGAGGAACTATAGTGGAGAACGTCAGTATTAATTCCGGCGGAACACTGAGACGGTTCAAGGCTACACGCACGAGTGCCCTAGCGTAAGTCACGTCGTGGGTGTACATTTTTGAGTACCTGTAGGTTTGATGCACAGTAAGCCCGAGCAACCTGAAGCGCGTGTCAGCGCGTGGACGCCGTGAAGTAAAGACGACCCAACATCGCCCCGAGAATTATTCCCACATAGATAGCTCCAATGGTGCTATCAATTGAGGGCAGTCCTAAAGATGAAGGCGGGGAGAGTGACATGAAGGGCTATGTCGATGCACTGGCTTCAATGCTTGTGAATATATCGGAGAGGGTTGGGACGAGAGCTCCGAACGCAGCGATCCAGGAAAGTTTATATACTCTAAGCACCGCTGGAAACCATGCGACTGGACAGGGAGAATTGACCAGAGGGTAACCTAGCTTATTTGGAGTTCTCGCCATGTGCACAACGCATTCTCCGACGTACAATCGATCACGAAGTATCATGAATGGAGCGCGGCTTGCACGGCGAACCACAGCATCACTTCTTAAGTGCTCCCGCCTGACGCGCTGGCTAGGGGTCATCGGGTCAAAATTTGCGTGCCTACATGGACTAAAGATGCCCCACTCGTCCACATTTCAAAAGGCCAACGGCTTACCATATCAAAGCCCGCACTTCTCTAAGGCACAGAGATCTTCCGTATAGACTCCTTCGATTAGACCAGAGGTGAAAATGGTTGGGGTCCGAAAGCAAGGCATACAAGCAAGAGTCCGTGAGATGTGTCGCAACCAGTCCAATGACTGACCAACATCCAGAGCGACCGCGACAACGGCGTTACGGGGAGGGTGATGATGATGGCCATAGCCAAAGTAGGACGTTCCACAACATCCATAACCCGACTAGCCCGGCGGCACAGTAACCTATTGTGCGCCACTGTTTGACTCCTCCTGGTCCTAGGCCGAATGCCTGGCTAGCACGCCTTGACGACTGTGCAAGGGAGGATCCAAAAGACGAAAAGGCGTCTCGCTACCGATTGAACACGAACTCAGACGTGAAATTACGAGCCAAGATGGCTACCGAGTGGGCAGTACTCACAGCGTTATCCAACGCCGAATTCTGCCTCTCTACATCATCATAAATGTCCGTTGTAACCTAGAAGGCCCCATGTCAGCAGATAAGCGGGAAGACGCACATATGGTATCTGCGCACACCACGCAACGTCCGTAGTTTGGAGTGGAGGTCATCCAGCCTCTGGTCATTCTGCAGTTCGTAGGTATCTTCGACACGGTCTCGAGAGGACGACATGTTGCGATTATGGATAGAATCAAATTACGGAGACTGTCCGCGCCGCAAGTAAGATAGCAAGTTAGAACAGGATGAACAGTGTGCAGTTGTCTGTCGTTGTCGAGCGGGTTAGAGGAACCTGAAGTCGGTCGGAGCAAGTAGCTAGGAGCGTCTATTTAGACCCCCACAAGCGCCCTTTGACTTCCACGTGGGACGGAAGGTTGAGCCGCACGTCCGGGGCCCGCGGGCTGACTCCCCGGGACGGCGCCTATTACTAGTAGTAGTAGTGCTCTTGCCCAAGTTCAAGCTATTCAATCGTTGCTGCGGCAGCCTTGAGGTAATTCAACTTGAAGTACAGGGTTTTCATTCTGAACATGAAGTACACCCAGACATTCCCGACATACGTACACTACAACTCAGGGAGGTGGCACTCGTAGTCTGAGACCGACTCTCAGACCGTGCACATGTACATCTCTCCCGACGGCAGCATAGCTGTGTGAGGCTGGACCTGTTGGCTCGGCGGGCGAGATTCTCCGACGGTCCCCCGGCATCCGCCAAGACGACCACAGGCAGCCCATTCAAAATCTCGGACGGTGGACCCACAACACTGGCTAGTCGGAAGCCCACTCTAGCCCACTCCGCGCGGCAGCCCGCTTGTCAATCCCGTGTATGCACAACAATCCCGTGAGTCACATTTATGGCAAGTAAGAATACAGCCGGCCCGCAGGGGGTCGTTTTCCACTAGTATGTACGAACACATTCACAAAAGCTTAGATCCTCCGCGATTTGAAACCGAACACACTCCCGATCCCCGATCCCACACTAGGAACGTTTGGCGTACAGAGACGCGGCGCCCACAACAGTAAAACGCCGGGTCTCCGAGTTTTTACCGCGCCGACGGCAGTTTACCGCCAGCTGTCGTTCTGGGTGAAGCTGCCGCCGGAGGGCGTGTTGATAGAGTTGTTGGGGTCGGACTCCCAGGTGATCGCGCCGTTGAACTTCCGGATGTACTTGTACTGGATGGAGCTGCTAGCCGGGAGGTTCACGGTGACTAGTAGGATGCCCGGAGTTAGCGTCGAGCAAACCTATCGAGGGCTGGGCAATACGTACTGCTCCACGTGGGGTAGTTCGCAGCCGAAAGAATGAGCGCGTTGTCGGGGGACCAGTTCTTGAGGGCATCGACGGACCCGGTGATGTAGATGTTCTCTGCAAATCGCAGTTTTCGTAAGCGAAACATTGCGCTGATGAGGTCGCTTGGACTTACCACCGAAGGTCGTCGTAGCCTGCACGTTGAAGGTGACCGCGACGGTACCTGCACCTCCGCCGTTGCCACCACTGCCCCCAGTAGAGCAAGTCGAAGGGACGGCGAGACCAGCAGCGCCCCAGCTGCCGTAAGTCTTACCCTCACGCGCGGAGAAGGCGGTGAGCGCAGCGGCGTAGCTCCAGGTGAGGTCGACAGCGCTGACGGGCTGGCCGCTGCTACGGCCGTACTGCTCGGCGAGACCGCCGTTGGAAGGAGTGTACTTGGCGTTCACAGCGAGGAAGCCGTCGGCGAAGGTCTTGATGGCAGAAGTGAGCGTGGTGTAAGTGGCCGAGCCGGAGGCGTATGTGCCGGCGGTGACGCCGGAGGAGAACTGCTGGAAGAACGCGAGGGAGGTGCTCGTGACGTTGAGGCCACCGAGCTTGTCCCAGACAATGAGTGCGTCGTAGAGCTGCTCGGAGACCGCACTGGTGGTGAGATACCAAGGCTACGAGAAGGCGAGAACGTCAATATAATACCGTGAATTTATATCGGTCATTGAACTCACGTTACCGCCCTGGTAGCTGTCCTCAGGGTAGCGACCAGTAGCAACAGCCGCGTTAGAGGCAATACCGTTGTTGATGGAGTAGATGGAGCGGAAGGAGTCGACGTAAACCTTCAAGTTGGAGAGGGCCTTATCCGAGCACGGCTGGAAGGTCGCAACATCACATCCGGCAGCGGGGTCGAAAGTGTGAATCGACGTGAGAACAGTATTAGCGTCCTTGCCGGAGCGACCGCCGCCGGTGTTGGCGGTGATGTAAGCGCCGCTGGGGTTCCAGTAGGACTAATGTGCCCGAATGAGATGAGTGGTGGGAACGATGTACAATGTGACCAAACAACTGACCTGGAGGAAGCAGAGAAGATTGTTGGCCTGTGTGGTGTAGCCGCTCACGACCGAGGTTTGGCCGATGCGGTTGGCGAAAGTGACACCCTCGCGCAGAGCCCGGTGCTGAACGGCAGTAGTGAAGAACGACGAGGAGTTTACCTCCTCCCAGAGATCGAAGCTGATGAGTTTGTCAATAAACACTAAACTAAGTTTGCGCAGAATGAACCGAAGGCTCACGTCGACTGGTTCCAGTTGTTGGCGGTGTAGTCCAAGTCGAGCTTGATGATAGGCCAAAGAGTCTGAGTGACGTAGGTCGAGTTGCTGTTGTCGAGGAGCCAGTTGGCGTACTTGATGATCGCGGTCGCACGAAGGGCGGGTCCATCTGAGCAGATAAATTTTGGATCAGAAGGATGTTAGGGCGCCGAATGTTGCGGATCACGTACCACGCTGAGGGCGGCCCCAAGCGTCCGTGAACGCCGTCTCGTCGATGTTGAACTTGGGCTCCCCGAGTCCACCGGTGCTGACGGTGCCGCTAGGGTTGGAAACCTGCTGCAACTTGCCCTCTGAGACGGTGAAGTCGTCAATCAGGCTGCGGAGGGTGGTGTCCTCCCCGGCGACAAACTGGTCGATGAGCGCCTTGAACACGAGCGACGAGTCGCGGGTCCAGGTGTAGAGGTAGTTCGGGTTTGACGTGCTCGGGCTGGCAATGACGACACCGGCCTATCAAAAGGAGCCATGGTAAGCGCGTGCTGATGCATGGAATTGGGGTGCGCGGGTGCTGCGGCGCTGAGCTCACCTTAGCGCCATGCGACTTGGACCCGTCGGGGCCAATGTTGGCGATGACACCGGCCTTAGCGATGGGTGACTCGGACGCGACGTACGCGTCGGCAGCGCTCGACTGAGCGAACGCACCGACAGCGAGACCGACAATGGAAGCGAGGAACGTGAAACGCATCTCGCCCGATGGGTTGACGAGGTGAAAGAGGGGGAACGAGGGACGAGGCGAACGTCTGTGAAACGCTGCTGCCAGACCATGGCGCGTCCTGTGCCGTACTTATACTTGCTGACGGCGCGTCCCAAAAATGCCTCCGAGCGGAGCCTGAGCCTGACGACGGTGGTGCATGTGGACGTGCATGGTCATGGGGCCGGCTTGGAAGGGTGGACGTTGCATTGGATGATACATTTTCGGACTTGTGGACGGGTAGAACGAGACTCCGCCCTATGCCAGGCCAATCCTAGCAAACGACGGCGGTGATCTACGGGGTCTGCGCTTTTTTGTCCGGTGCTCTGACGCACAGGCGTGACGTACTTGACAGGCCGAGCAACGTCCTTGGAGATTTGCAGGCACCGCGGTGGTCGTGACCCGCCGGCGTCGGTTTCTCCGCGTGCCTGGACCGCGCGGTCGCCCGACAGCGCGCTCTCTTGGGTGCATGCCCGCCGTGCAGCTAAGGCGACGCACAGACGGATTCGAACCTGCGCGGCGTTAGAGGTGGGCTGGCTCGTGTTTGTGGGCGGAGGATCTCGTCAGAAATATTCTTGCGGCGTTCTTTGTGGCGAAAGTCTGATCGAGTTTTGCGGGGGGAAACTCGATTCCGGTGCCATGTGCCCCGTGGGGTTGTCGACGGCCCCGCGCCCTTCGCCGCCGGCTTCTAGACGTCTGATGGCGCCGCCGACGGCATCCGGTCGTCGCCCATCTAGGCCATCCGGACGGTTTTCGTTGCTTAATTGCCGAATCAAGAGTACGATGCTGCTGAGGTTCCCGCGCTAGGGATGTGCTGCGATCCCCCCTGCTTCTGGTCTGCAGAAGTACATCGTCGTCAACGTGGGCAAGAAGCCTATCATATAACGTATATCCCACCGCAATCCTCGAAAGCTAGCGTGCCAAGGTGCACACGACTGTGCAACGCGAATCACGGGTGTTCGCTGGGCTGCGCTCAAGTCCGCACGGTACCCACAGGTAGCTCATGTGCCCACCGCTGAGGAAGCTTGCGCAATGTTTGCAAGCCTGACACAACACAACTTCGTCAGAAGCGTACGTAGATAACTCCGGTGTGGCTGCGGCAGGAGAAGGAAGCTTGAGACTACCAAGGGCGGAGGCGGATGCGTGGGTGAGCGCTACCCACGAGCCTGTAGAGGCCGCATACGAGCACACGTCGCGAGACGTATGCCCAAATAGACAATTTTGTTTGAATCTTGCGCCCCCTCGGACGGAGTCCGAGTTGTTCGGTGCGGGTCAGTAACAGTATGGCAGGTCTGTGAGAGCCCCGGATGGTGCCTTCGTTTCAGAGCCGGCACGATGAACGCGGCGGTGGGAACTAGGGAACTATCCTCGAACTCGGCAGGGCGTATCGATACGGCGCCCTTGAGTTTTTTGGGGGTTCATTCCTTATGAAGAAAGGACACTTCGGCTCCTCGCAGCAGGGGCCGTTGATGGTGTGAATCCGCGTCGTTGGTGTTCTTGGATGGTGGTTGATGTTTAGCACCTGACGAATGGCTAACCGCCACATCGCCAACTGACGAGCGGTCAGAACTAAGATACGACCATCGGAAACCACGCGCACCATGCAGAGAATGTGCGGAGCTACTGACCGTACTTCTCGACGGAAGAATTTGCGGGGAGACGGTAAACGGCCACCTGCTACCTCTCACCGACGTCAATAGGCACGCAGGGCGTGATGCCTAGTCGGAAACGGCGGGACGAATACGAAGGCAAGGTGCGCTGGCACCGCGGAGGAAAGTGGATCAGCGGTGGGGTGATCGGCCTGTACAGAAAATAGCTGGGGGTGGGACCAAACCACGGATGAGCCAACCGAGCGCCGAATGCACCAGGACTGTTGGACGGGACTCACCGCGCTGTCAATGGACCACCCCCCCTCACGTCCTCTCGCTTCGCCGGTGTTTTGGCCGCTCGCCACTTTTCAACTAACCACACAACTCGGACGAGGGATACGCTGACGGTATGAACACTTAATGTGTTCACCTCAAACGCTGCCATCGATGGTTACCGTTGCATTCAAGACCCATCCGTAGTCTCAGCACTATCATGACCACCTATGAACGTGCGTATCAGTCATGAACTGGTTAGAAACGACACGAGTGTGCGGGCCTATAAGACTGTTGCTGGGTTCGTATCGCTTTATACGAGTAAGCACGCCCAGTCATATTGTAACCTCTGAGCGCGCTATCGTACGATTGATGCAAGCCGATGCAGAATCCTTCATCTGAACCCATAGGGCTAATACGGCGTGGAGGACAACTGCTCACAAATGCTTTACTTAGGAAAGGCGAGACAACTCGCTTTGAAGAGGCCCCCGACGACAATGCTCCATCCATCAGGTCGAGCATAAGCGGTACGGAAGGTGAGCATTTACAACCATGTGCCGTTCAAAATTGAACTGCAGCGTCGCGTTTCTTCCGTGCGTATCGCGCGTACCTAGAACCGCGCGATACGCACGGACGCAACGTTCTCTGCTGTGCATCGCTCCACCGCGAGCGGACGGACGTTGAACGTTCGCAATAGAGACACTCTTGCCATAGGTACCCTCTACGCACGTTCTGACAAAATCCGTCTTCTGGATTTTCGTCGCACGGATTAGAGGTTACCCGAGGCAAGTGGACGAATCAGTGTTGTATCAAAGGGAGGAAAATCGTCCGGGGAATCTAGGCCGGGTGACTGGCCACATCTACGGTTTCCAGATCCCAACGTGCCAAGAGCGAATTTGACATGCCTGTCGAAGGACAGGCTCCTGCTCGCGCCTTTCGTAGGCGTCATCACCCCCTCCGACATTCGGTGTACTCAAGTCCGATCACGAGTACGTAGTAGCCCCAACACGTTGAACGCGGCCGCACCGACGTTGTCCTTTGTCGAATGGCAGGGTATCTCCTTCTGAACGAATCACCGAGATCGACAGCACCGCCTGCAGACTTCGACGTAACTGCGCTTGGAAATTTACGGAGGTAAATCGGTGATTAATTCACTACATTGCACAGACAACCGGTCCCCAATTCAAATTCCTCTCGTTATGGGATGTAGCGGGGTTCGTTCTCAACTCGTTGAGTCAGAGACGCAATTTGAACCTTCGACTCACCCCACGACACACGGGATTTATATCCACTCGATCAATGCACCATAAGATCCAACGCGCCAGTACCATCCAAATTATAGCAGTGAATACGGAGGAGCACTCACCTCTCCTGTAGTTGTACGATCCCGTCGCATATAACTTATAAATTGATCGAACATCCGCAGATTCATTGTGATGGGTGCAAACCAGCGCGTGTGCAGAAAAAGAATCGCTCCAAGCTCGCCGCAATTCTTCTACCGAGACCAGATTCCGGTGGATGGACGGGGAAAAATAGTGTCGAAGGAGGAGTGATGGCGGAAAGACTCGGGAAATTTAGCGCCCGAAATAACATGAGATATCGGGATAAGCGCTCGATGGATTTCGCCATATGTCCGACACCGAGTCACCACCGCCGCCGTCCGCCCGCCGGGGCAGCTTCATCGAGGCCCTATCGAGACCCCTTCAGCTCGCCTCTCCTATTATGCCCTCTCAGCATCGAGCCCTTACTCTGGGTAGTACTATTCTGTGTAGGTCATAGCTAGAGTGTGAGCGAGCAGGAAGTATATAGGGATTCCATGCGCGGTCGGCTCCGAGCGTCTTCAAGTTACAGTACTGCGGTCTCCGAAACGGCTCGGACGTCCGAGTATCGTAAACATGTACCGTTAATATAATATACCGTATCTCTAACTCAAGATGATGTGTATGTAAATGCAGGCCGCGAATGAGAAACTACCTACGCGAAACGCCCAGCGACGGTTAAGATACGACCCACAATGATGTCATTGACGAATATTCGTCGGACGTACTAGCTAAGTCACTGCTTTCAGAATCTCGAGCCTCGATTCAATATCCATTTTCTTCCTCTGCTGTGGGCAGCGGGTCTGTGTGCTTCAGCCCAAGAATGCGGCTCTCAGCCGCCGCTGAACGGGGTCTCACGACACAGCGCGTATCCGCTGGATAACTAAATTCACTGTGTGATTGGAAAGTTGCAAAAACCGACACTTCAAAAGTGACGAAAAAGTAGCGAAATGTACGAGGTATTGTAGCGAAATTCGCACCTTTGTGGCATAAGCGCCCTTGGGAAAAAGTGACGAAATCCGTCAGTATAAGTGACATGGAAAGGTGACGAATTTCCAAAGTATATCTGCCGTTTCGTCACTATTTGCGAACCTGCTGTAAGTGTTCAAAACCGTCACTTCATCTTGTAGGTATCGTCACTTCAACAGTAGACAATTTGCTTCGCTATTTCAGGCCTCCAGCACATTCTAGCCAGGGGCGTAGGGAGGTAAAATCATATCCATTCATATAACCTAATCTACGATACAACCAGGCGTGGACGACAGTTTAAAAGACGATATCCGAATCACAACCCAGATCGAGGTTGTTAGCATTTGGCGCCGGGCATGCTGTATCTAGACACACGGGTTGTGCTCGTAAGGGGAACCTGTAACCTTGAGATGTTTAGACCTAGGGCATGAAGATCAATAGTAGCAATGGTCTATCGTGTTGAGAGAACCATTGAACTATTGTACAGCAGGGTTTAGCTACTGCTCGAGCTCTAGTATGCAATCGAACCAGACAGAAACACAGACCGACACAGATCAAGCAGAGGGTCAAGCAGAGGGTCAAGCAGAGGGTCAAGCAGAGGGTCGATCAGTGTCAGAGCCCCGAGGCAGGTGGGTCCGAGGCAGGGTGGGTCCAAGGCAGCAGACTAGTAATAGACCAGCAGAGCAGAGATGGAGCAGAGGGGCAGGATGAAGGCGCCACAAGCCTCAGAGTCACAAGGCTAGAAACCGAGAGGTAGCCGGGAATCGGGGCGGGACTTGAAGATAACTGAGATGCAGAATGCAAAGAACTCACATGGCAGGTCAGAGAACCATCCAGAATCTGCCAATAGCACAGCTAGGAGCAAGGAGTCTAGTAAGGCTAGTATCGTCAGGCTGAATTCGCCGCAATACGTTGTTGCTGCATCCGACCACCAGCTATAGCTCGAAGACCTAGGGGGAGGCCGAGGGTCGACAAGTGGGTCACTTAGCGTATAAGATCAAAGATGGGGGTCGGCAGTACGCGTCGCGGTAGCGGGAGCTGAGGTAGAGAGGCACACAAGCAGATGGGTGTTGAGTAACGAGTCCGAAGAACGAGTCAAGTCTGCCGGCCACGTACGCATTTCTGGCTTGAAGCGCCCGTACGATTCCGTAGATTATCATTTAGACGCCCACGCGGGATGGCCCTCCGGAAATAAGTCGTACTTTTGGTCACTTCAACTCGCAGTTTTTGAAGCTCGCGGTTTTCGTCACTAATTCGCGATTCACAACTTCCGCATCACTATAACTGACGAAGCACATTTTTCATCACTCCACATTGCAAAGTTCATCACTTCGTAAGCGCACAGTGATTCCCATGAGTGACCCTGGATCCAGCATATATCATGCGTGCATGCTACACCGCGTACGAGAGAAATCCATGGGTTTGCTCGTGTTGTATCTGTATTGGTTGACCATCTGCATCCAGGGGGAGCCCGATGTCGAAAACGTGCAGCACTGACACGATCGCGATGAAGAGCGACGCGTGACGAAAGTGTCGACCGGGGCATATTCTATCCGTGAATAGATAAAACGATGCCGCTATGCGACTTCAAGTAGACCGATGGTGCTCACCTCCTCCCGAACCCGAAAGCGAGCAACGTTAGGTCCGGAACCGGCTGGGCGTCCGAGTCCTCATTTCGCACGTAGCGCTCCGGATGAAACTCGTTCGGATTATCGAAGGTCTCGGGACCGTGCATGATCTCCCTATTCAAGTCATTGCTCTGAGATTATGTACGACGCGGTCACGGAAGTGGGATGTTTATCAGCGTACCATACATTAGCGAAGACGTTTGTCCCGGCAGGAACGAAGAAGCCACGAAACTCATCGTCTTTGATAGTACGATGGGCTACACCAAGAGGGTTGACGACATGCCATTGTAGGAGCTCCTTTAGAAGTGCGTTTACATAGACGAGGGCATCGCTGTCACTGAACTCGGGTAGGCGGTCGGGTCCCACGACTCTGTCGAGTTCGGCTTGGGCTTTCTTTTGCACTCTTGGATGAAGAGCCATGGCAACGGAGAAGGCCTGGAGAGCTGAGAAGGTCTGCGCACACAGTGATTACGGCAGTCGATCAACACAATAGTAGGAGCACCTAAAACACCCACAGTGTCGGGTCCCGCTGTATAATCCATAGGATATTGACGGATAGTCATTTAATTGTATGAGACATACTCACCCTCAAGGGCGATGGCGCACACGTTCTTGAAAGTGTTCTCTTCCTCCAAGGCACCGTTCTCCGCGACCGGTTCTTTTAGCGCTCTGGCCAACATGCCAGAGACAACGCATAGAATTGCGTCAGCCTGTTCCTGTAATTTTAGAGCAATTAGACGATGTGCGACCTCCATGTGCATCGAAGGGGTGAACGGGCTCCAATACAGCCGCTGCTCACCGATATAGATTGCTTGGCGCCGTCGAATAACGTATGTCTAAGATGATCGTTCGCTACTTTGCACGTAGCGAATATCTTCTGGAACCCGGCCCCGGGAAACCACCCAGGTACATACCTCAGCCAAGGGACCATCTCCACTGTGAAGCCACCGGGAGTGGAGAGCCTGACGGACTCCATAGCAGCGTCCATAATTTGGATTCGCTCATCATCCTCACGCGTCACGTTGACACCGTATATAACCTGGAGCATAGTCACCGTGACCATACTGTGTAGGCGAATTGTAACTGGTGGGTAAGATGCAGTCACCTTACAGTAGGGCACTTACTTTCGTAAATGCTTCTCTAGCTTCAGCGGGGACCGGAACAGTCCAACAAGGAATGCATACGTCTTGGCCCGTTGCAGTGGTCGATACTTCGCGGCCGCACCCGGGTGGAAGTGCTGCCAGAAACTGCGACGATGACGTCTCCACTGAGGGCCGTACGGCATAAACACAGGGTTGAGATCTTGTCCTGAGCTGATAGCAGGATGAGCCATACAGTCGAAGGTCACGCTCAAAGTACTCACAGGTCAAAGACTGTATTTGAAGTCCTATCGGCACTATTCGCTGACCGTTTCTCGAGGAACTCGATGACGAGGTCCGCTTGTCCGATCACAGGCATGGGTTGTCAGAGAACCCGTAGGTATACAAGGTCACCTACGAGCGCATATGAAAAATTATCAGGATCTCGCTGAACAAACTCAATACCATATTTTTTCGCATTTCTCGGTATCCAAGCCAAGGTTTGATTTTCGGCATGTCGAACAAGTTTCCAAGAATCGGTAGCGGACGAGGTCCGGGAGGAAGAGTAAGACTCCATGCTCGCGTTTTCACGTTTTGAGAAAGACGCATACAAACCACCACGCAGAGGCCGAGTACGACAGCTAGGATGGCTGTTGCAGTTGACATGATGTCGGGGAGGGCAAACCGACCGTGGAGGGGCCGAGGAGACGTGGCCTTCACCTTCTCCCAGATTAGTTGACCTATATAGTAGGAGGGTACGTCGCATTTACCCGTTCGAGACTCCGACCGCCATCTAAAAACCTTGAACGATCGGTCGGATATCGTAAACGCGCAGCCGTTCACATAAACTGAATGGCTTGGGACATAAGTGGCATGGCAGTGGCAACGCCACACGACTGCAATGGGTCATTCTATACGTGTTACCAGAATAAGTGATTCTCCCTAGATAGCCGTAAGATTCACATGGGGAGCAATGCCTCGGCTGAGGAGCCCCGAATACGTAGTGAACGAACCTTGAATCCTACGGCATTAGGGTCGGTACGACTTGCTGTCACCAGTGTAGGAGAGTTCCTATCTCTGAAGGGGCGAGGAAGCATCGCCCCACTACACATGACAAATGTATGGGGTGTCAATATGGCAATGCGATATCGTATCTAAGACTCGGAGCTCACCAACTTCAGACCTGGCATGATGCATAATTCCAGATGGAACTTATGCAATCGTTAGCATTCCTTCCGCAAAAAAGGTCTTCGTCTGCTAATTGATCCTATTTGGAACTACATCCACTGATCCTCCGTCCTCGGGTTCTGGGAGCGGTTGAGTCAAGCCCAAATGGCGTTGCTGAGGCGGGATCTTTGACAGAACAACACGCATACTGTAAGTCGTGGTACTGGTTAATCATTACACCGGAGAAGTACGTCGAGTCCTGCAACGTTAAAAGCTCTCAAATTGAACAAAACTGACATCAATTAGGGAAATTGTACACCGGGGGGATAGCTCACGAGCAAATCTTCCGAGCTGGTCATAAGTTAGGCGTCCGGGTCAGTATGTCAAGGCCCATCTCTCTTGATATTGTAGGCCTTTTCCAAGACCATACAATCGAAGCGCCGCAGGGCGCCACGCTTACAACTGGAGCGTAGCGCCCACCGCCGGGCGCCTCAACCTTATGTATCCCCCCGGTCTCATCATTCCATCCAATGAGTCAATCTCCCTCATGAGCTCTCCGCTTGTTGAGCTCTCTTCCGGTCCTCATTCTGCAAGTTTTACCCGTAAAATTGAGCATGAATTACTTAGTTACCACCACCGCCCGACTCTCAGTTGGCCGCCTCACCTGCCTCTCGTGTTAGCTAAGTTTGACCCTATGCCTGCTGCGCCTCGATCGGTCACTCCCCCCTGCCCATCTACTACTCTTCTCGTGATGATCCCCTCCGCCCAACCTGCGCTATTTTTATAGAATTCTGTTCTCTCTTTGTGCAACTTTTATTTATAAAAACCACGACTGTCACTCGTGTCTCTCGGCCCAAGACCCCACTCGCTGCTCGGGAGCCTCAGAGTCCAAGCCATCGCGTCCGTATGCATTTCCTCCCGGTTCTTTAAGAATAAATAATGAAAATTTACCCGCCTCCCTTAGACTGGCTTCGTCCTAACCAATAGCTGTAGCCGCTGTAGTGAAAACCACATCTAGACTCCTGATTTACGGAGGGGATCCGGGAATTTGGCCCATTGGGCCGGCTTGCGATGTCGAACCGCATACAGAGTTGTGACCCCTGCGACACTTTGAACCCGAAGGAGATTGCACAGAGACTACTGGCATACGTTGAACAGCAGCAGGCAGCCGCAGAGTATTTTGGCCCTCGGTGAGCCATCCTTCTCTATATCGTGATCGCGTATAGTTAACAGCGCTAAGTAATTGTAGCGGTAACTTCGATGATCAGCTAGTAAGTGGTGTCGGATTTAATGACTTTCATTGTGAGACAACTGATTATCGGGTTATTGAATCAGTTCTCGTATCTTGAGACGGCAGCGAGCACAATCCTGAAAGCGATTCCCGTCGTCAAGAACCGCTACCGCCCCGTAAATCGACTTCCTCTCGAGATTCTGGTGAAGATCTTCTCGTACGTCCCCACTCTCTGGGACAAAGAATATGGGCGCACGTTTGGTGAACCGTTCGTTGCGGTCGATGTGCGCGATCTCCTCCCGCTGGCTGCAATATGCCATTCCTGGCGTAATATCATCCTCGGAACCCCCTCTTTGTGGTCCAGCTTCATTGACAGCGGTCGCGGTGGGTATGCAGGCCCAATTTGGTATAACTACGCCCCTCGTTGCGGCGCGGGGACACCGATCCTGCTTTCTATTAGAGGCAATCCCGCACGGGAAACGTTGGACCTTCTCGCTCAAGAGGGTCCCCGTATCAGAGAGATCTCCGCAGATTTCTCTATCCTCGATCGCGGAGACGTCGGGGACATCCCAGTGGAACTCCAAGCAGCTTCGTTGAACGAGCTAGAACGCTGCTTGATACGCCTCAACCCGAGGGTAGAGCACAACGAGCCAAGGTCGCTTTCCATACTGTGCGTTAGCCGGAAGTTGCGCACTCTTCATCTCCTGGCACCGAACTTCACTCCTTCGACGCCTTTTCCTGCCCTAACGTGTCTGACCATTGCCGATCCCCTAGATGTCAGCCTCTCTCACTTGTTAGCGTTCCTTGCAGGCACTCCCCGCTTGGAGCAATTGAAGTTGTCAAACCTGGCACGCTCGTTTCTCTTTACTCATCCGGCCAGCGGTCCACTGCCTAAGCGTGTGGTACAACTGAACCATCTGTACCATCTCGAAATGAGCGAAGAGGCACCACGGAGCGACGACGCCGGACCCATTGATCGCGGACTGTCAGGGAGACGCTTCGACTATCGATACGCATTCCTCTCCCGTGTATCTTATCCCTCGACATGCGCTGTGAAGCTGATCCACATACGCGCAGCCAACGTCCAGCCATTCCTGGATTTGATGGCGGGTCAACAGCGCGCGACGCGAGCCCGCATCTCTCTCGACCGCGACCCTTCAGGCCACTTCTGGAGCTCCGTCATCGATGCCCGTAGCGGGTCCGCCAGAGACCGCGTGCTCGGGGTGTCGTTCACCGTGTCTGAGCCCTTCCGTCGTGGCCCGGACGGCGCACGTCGAAGCTTACTCCCCAGGCTCTGCACGACCATGTACAGCCTGATCACGTCCCCGTACGGCTTCGCCAACCTCCGCAAGCTGTGGATGCACCCTGGATCATTGCGGCTCTTGGTCTACTCGGATTTCTACAACGGTTCTGGCGTACCACTGCTCGTCGGCCTGCCCAAGTTGGAGTTGCTGATAATCCGGAGATCCCTCACCATGGCCCCAAACATCACAGACGTGCTCGGGGCACTTCGAGTGGGGGACGGTGGGACCATCCCGTGCCCCGCTCTGATGACCCTCGCAATAGATTGCTATCTACTAGAGTACGTCGATGGACGGCCGGTTTACGGCAGGTCCCCTTGCACAGAGGTGGACTACGTGCGCGCTCTCGCCTTTTCTCGCATGGAGGCTGGCGCACCGATGATGCGCCTGCTGCTTTACACGAGTACCGGCCACACGGGGGAGGAGCAGGGCACCATTGTGCGGTATGATAACGACGGAGAACTAGTCGCGCGAGGTGGGAACCTGGATGAATACGCCGTAGAGCTTGCACAAGAATGGCAGGCGCACAATGGATAGTACGTGCCCATCAACGATGGCGAGGAGGCGGGTCGTTCCATATTTACGTAGGTGCTCGTCTAATTACCTCCTCGTATTGCCCATCCTCACCCCAGGGACGTTGGATCGGCACCGTCTTTGCACAGGATCAACATTTGCAACCTGCTTCAACGCAGATCGAACGTGCGATGAAAGCATGCATAGCGGAGGTATCAATATGCGTATGGTAACAATACACGGGACGCGCTGGTAGCAGCAGCCTGGGATTCGTAGCAAGTAGTACCGTGGCCAAGAAATACGGGATTAGAGGCCGAGCAGGTGGTGGTGCCTATTGTTACGGTACAGTCGAGAATGTCGTAGCCTGGGCTGGGCGAGGAGGAACGGAGAGGCGACGGATGAGTAACAAACATGCGTGTAAAGAATGAGACGTGCGTGGCGACAAAAGCGAGAGTATGCTGGTATTACGACGATGAGGTAACGAAAGGGGTTCCACTGTGGTTGCACAAGAACGAGGTACTACGTGTCAGCAAACAGGGAATGCGGCGAACTGCGAACGAGCGGGCGTACCTGAGATACAGATTCCAAACCAGCAGAATATGTCACACGAATAACTTAAGTGTTGGTGATATGTACAGAGCGCGCGGGCGCGGTCACCTGCCGGAGCTCGTAGACGGCCGTGGCGAGGTCCCGGCGGGGGCGCTTTCGCTCGATGATCTTCCCTTCAAGGGCTGGATGACCGACAGGACCGGTACAGAGAAGCGCTGCGTTCTCTGGCCGCCGAGGAACGGCCATCCGTCGAATTGCTTGACCTCAGAGATCGAGCGCTTGAGCGGGGGCACGGAAACATCGTCCGCCGCGCGAAGAGAGGGCTGCAATGACTGTACACGCCGCGTGAACAGCTTGCGGGCGCGCCATGATGCTTTGGGCTCCTGCTGTATTGAGATAACAGGTACACTCACGCCGTCGAGTGTAGGAGATGGAGGTGGGTTCGGAACAGAAGTTTCAGCTGTGGGGTCTTCCGTGGGCGCTAATAACGATACCTGTGATGAGAAGCGGGTCGCGGTGGATGTCGATGCGGACTTACAAGATATAAATTGGTCTTGGATCTTCTGTTCGGGCTTCTCTGGCACAGGCGGGGGCGGCTCAGACACCGCGGAAATAGCTGGCGAGACAGGCCTCGTTTCCGACAACTCCAAGAACGAACCTTCCTTTTTGGGTGTCGGGTTGGGTATGCGGATGATGGGCACCTCAGGAACTTCCTCACCCGCAGGGGATGCGGCCTCGCTGCGCTCTGACCGACGACGCATGCTCTTGCTGCGGCTTCGACGGCGAGAGCGAATGGAATAGATGGAGGAGCGATCGGGCCGTTCGCCCCGCTCACCTGTCGGAGTTTTGGGTATCCGTAGGCTTGCCTTCGATGCCCTGCTACTCCGCTTCTTCGCCGCAGACACACGGCTCGTACGGTCTCCCGGCTTGAGGCCGCCGGGGAACGTCGTGAGCATCGCCTTCGTCGCCACTGCCTTCCCAGTGATCTCGACGACCTCCGCGTGGTTCACGCTTGCCATGGTGGACATGCGGTCCATGTCGCTGTATATTTCTGCTTCGAGCGCATCCGCGTCATGGTCGTCCTCCTCGTCGCTAAATGCGAGGTCGAAGTTGTCGAGGTCGTCCATTTCCTGCGCCATGTCCTGTGCCATGCTCCACGCCTCCTCGAGCTCCGCCTTGAGCTCTTCGTTGTGTGCACGTGTCTTCTCCAGTTCTGCTGTGCGCTTTGCATAGGATGCATTAAGCTTCCGCAGCGCCATAGACAACGCGGACGCGATGTGCAAGTTCTGTACGTGCTGGATCTGCGCTCTTTGGTCGGATATACGCACCAAAGTCTCCATGAGACGATCGCACGACACCGTAAGGTCCGCGAGCTGGGTTGTCAGGTTGTAGAGCGCTTCGCCGTCTCCACCGTCGGGATATTGTGATTGCGACAAGGCAGCGAGTGATTGCAGCAACATGGTCCGCCGGTGCATGCTAAACCTGTACTGCGCCTGGGTCGTCGCTTTGAGCTGTGTCACGCCCGTTCAGCTGCCACTTCCCACCAACAGAACGAAAATGCAGCAAATCTACGTACAGAATCTAACCGCTCTAGCTCCTGTGGGAGCTCGGTCTCAAACGTCTCGATAGGCACTACACGGATGAAAGACTCCGAAGCGGAGTGCCTGATCGCCCGCGAGACGGTCTCCTGGAGCTGCTCCGATGTGAACGTCCACTGCGCGGCTTCGAGCGTCATACCCTTCCACGGTATCTGCTCCGCCTCAAAGTTCAGCGCGGGCGGTGGTACCAACGGCGGTCGTTTCGCCACCACTCGCACGAGCGCGGGCGTCGACGCTCGCGTGGAGGCAGGTGTAGAACCGGGGGGCACATCGACCGGAAGGATGTTCGCCTGCACACCCTTCTCTGACAGACGTCGGTTGTACAAACTGTTCTCGTATGGCAAGAGTGAATGGGCGGACGTTCGCACCGATGGTGGAATGGACGGGACCGCAGCAGCGCTGTCCCCCGTGCTCCGCCAGGATGAATGCTTGCTGTGCGCGCTCACCTGTGCCGACGTAGGCCGGCTCCCCTCCGTGCGGGGTGTCGGAGGCGCAGACTCCGGCTCGGGCGGAGGGTACGTGAGAGCCGGTTCGGTTGATGCGTCTGCTGGCAGGCTGTCCTGGGCTGTCGAGGACGCCGCGTCCAACCATGGCTCCACGACAGTGCCCTCCTCGGGATGATGGTCGTCACTTGAGCGAAACGCGGGCGGCGGTTCGCTGGGGGAGACAGCAGGGGAGTCCAAATCTGTGGCGATGGGCGCGGGAGAACTCGCTTGGGAGGACGCTGGAGGCTCTGGGGACGAGTAGGCGGATACTATTTCGTCCTGTAGGCGCGAGCTGAGGTCGAGGGGAAGGATGTTCTTGGGCACAAAACCGGACTTGCCCGGGCTGCGTGGGCCAATCGGTCGGCGGCCCAGGGAGGCAGGCGGCGAGCGTGCACGGGCAACGTCCATGGTGTGCGTGGCGTGTGCTGGTTAGAACATGAAACGGAGCGCAGGCAGCGAGCAGAGACTACGGCAGCTCAAGCGGAGAGGACCATGGAGGTATGGAAGAAGGAGCGAGCCTCATACCGGGCGGGGAAAAGGAGTGATGAGGCTGATGGTGGGAACTGGGGAAGCGTCTCTCCACATCCAGAGCCGGGCGTCCTGATTATCGCCCGCGCCCCAGGCGCCCAGCAATTATGCGCATCTAGAATCCTCCCACCGAGAACTCATCAACTAGTACCTCCACCGACAGAGCGGGCTGAAGCGGTCGTCCGGGTACATAGTGTCTTCAATACCACAATGCCACTGCAGGGCACGGTGCACCAACATACAGATACAGGGAGTTGACCCAGATGAACAGACATACAACATTCCTCCAGCTGGCACAGTCACCTCTGGCCCACTGGCCGAGCGAGCAAACATGACGCAACCTCGGCCTACCGACAGCATCAATATCACAACGAGCGTGGCCCACAACTTCCAGTTCGGGCTCAAGAGGCAACCAAGACCTGTTCCGTCCCCGGGGTCCCCGGAATGAGTACGCGTTACCCCCGCGACAGATCAAGTCAACTCACCGCCGACGGCGTCAGCCCCAAGTCGCGTAGCGAACGCGAGAAGTCTTCCGGCGCGAAGGTCTTCCTGGAGAACAACACTCGGGTCAGCAACGGTCCGCGACGTGGGACAACGGAACAGTGAAGAGAACGCATACCTCGGGAATGTCAACGAGAACTTGACCGTATCCACATTCACGGCGAGTGTTTGTGCGGCGAGGAACTCCGCAACCTCGCGGAGGGCTGTACATCCCGCGGCATCAGTTCCTTGTCATCACCAAAGTACAACAACCCTGCATACGAGCGTCACTGGAGAGCGTCGTCGTGTACGGCTGACCGCCGCTTGCTAGGCGAATCTGTAGTCGTGTCTCGGGGTAGTCCCGTCCCGCTACCTTCGGGGCCGACGACGTAGCGGACGGCCCCGCCGCGGGAGCTGACTGTTCCGGCAGTGTCTTCCCTTCTCGTAGCGCCTTCTCGCGCGCAGCCTTCTCAGCCCGGGCCTTCTTGTCGGCCTCGATCTGTGCCTTTACAGCTGCACGCGCCTTCGCGTCCTCCAGTTTCTCTTCCGCAACCCTGTTAGCACAGCTCGACCGCGATGTGATCGCAACAGGGGCGTATGGCCATACCTTTCCGTTTCTTCTCTGCTTCCTTGATCAGCTCTTTCTGTTTCATCTCTTCGCGGATTGCATTCATATCCTGTGGGGATGGCTCAACACCACGATGGCAAGCCTCCGCGGCGGGATCACTCACCCTCCCAGCTTTCCTGCGAATAGCCTCATTCGCAAGATTCTCCTTTGCATCCTCCTTCGCTTTCACAGCTCGTTTAGCCGTCATCTTTTCCCTCAGCTCAGCAAGCTTTTGTTTCTTCTCCTCTTCAGTCAAGGGTTTGATCTGAGCGGGCCGGTGAGGACACCACCGGTCAATCATCCACGACGTCCCACGACATCATAAAGGCGCACCTCCTCCGTAGATTCCTCGAACTGATCATGCCCGCTCTTCTGCGCGTGATAGTTTGCTAGGTCGACGTTCTTGAACGTCTTGCCACACACCGTACATTTGATGCTCTTAGCTTCCCCGCCTGCGTCACCCGCCGTGCTAGATCCTGACGCGCCCGCGCCACCCGCAGCGATCTGCTTCCCGTAGACAGCCTTGAGGGCCTCGATATCCTCGTCGTCTTCATCCATGGGCTCCCCGCCCCCGCCACCTGGTGCGGCAGAGGACGAGAATACAGATGAGAGATCGGGTACGGGCTTGCCCTCGTTCTCGATGATGAAGTCCATCGCGGGCTGGAGGCCACGGTTGCCCGTAGCTTTCAAGGCCCCTGCGCCGCAAAAATGTGTTAGATCGCGGTGCTATACGCCAATAGGTGTATGGGCTGCATACACTCGACGCGTGCGGGATCGAAGCCCATGGAGAGGAGCACATCTTTGTCCGACATTTAAGGCGAAAACGGTGCAACTTGGGAAAGCTCGGGAGCGTGCACAGCGTTTTAACAGAGGAATCCTTCTTTGATAGCGGTTGGTTGCGCACACTGAGCAAAGACTGTCGCGCGAGATGCTTACTGCTGCAGCAAGTAGAGTAGTAAGACTTAGTAGAGTCAACCAGACGCTCGCTCGATCGCTCTGGGTGTGATTCGCTGCGCACGAAATGTTGTCATTATTTCTTGTTGTGGAACCCTAACCATGATTTGTCTCCCTGTAACGGGGTCTAGATCCAATCCGGCAATCCGAGTGCCTTTTGAACTTCTTCTGGATATTCGACGACCACTGTTTACAACTGGTCGGCTCATAAGCGCTACGTATACCAGCTATCAGAACGTAACTTTAGAAGCCTGAGATTCAGAGCCAGGGCCATTCCATAGTACCGACCAAAGTTCGTTCAAGTTCCGCGGTGTCTCGGAGAGTCCAACGGCGAGTTGCAATTTACTACTTGCTTCGAAGTATGGCTGGTGTTTTGTGGATAAATAGCTCCATAGCAGGTCATGTTCCATACCAGTCGTGCGCTCCCGGTAGCTCAGAGATTGCTTCGAGGCCCCACTTCCGCGAAGTTGTCAGCATTTACGCCCACTTAGGATCACCTTGCAGTCGTTGTCGCCTCCCACTTGATACTGCTAAGATGCATTCTCCCCTGACACCACCCTATATCCCTACCTACCTCGCTCTCCTGGGACTCCTAGGACTTGGAATTTACTTCTACCGGCAGATCGGTTCGAGGACTCGGATGCGTGACCTTCAGCTGCCGTCCAGGCCTCGGCGCTTACGAGTCATAGTCGGGAATAGTATGTCCGACTTTCCTAACGTCAGGCCTTGGGTAGAGCTTCAAGACATGCGTAAGAAATACGGTCCGTGCTGCGCTTTTCTCACTCCAACCCCGCACGGCTTATAACTCTTGTACAGGAGATCTGGTGTACCTGCAAGTACTCGGTCAACCCACGCTGGTGATCGGCAACGCAGACCTGGCGGCCGAGTTTCTCGACAAGGAGCCTGCAAAAACCTCATACAGAATGAGCAGCTCTGTCGTAGAACTGTACGTTGACTAATAATGACACTCGACACTCCAGAGGAGTACAAAACTGAATATCCGTGTATTGCGTCGTAGATCGGGACAGGCCTTCGACTTTGCGTTCATGCCGTATAGTCAGTGGTGGAGGGACCATTGTCGCATCTTCTGGCAGCAATTTTTTCCCTTCGTGACGGCAAGGTGTCGACCTATACAGGAGGTCAAGACTCGCACCTTCCTTACCAAGTTGCTCGAGTCGCCGTCGCAGGTGCAGAATCACATAAGAAAGTTGGTGCCTTCACAGCCATCGCATACAATCAACCGCTCATTGCTCTTACGCATCACTCCCATGTACCCCTGCACAGCCTCTTCTCTACCATCATGCTCAAGGTAGTAGTAGTACGACGTTGACGTCACATATAAAGACGACGAGCGCATACGCATTGTGGAAGTAACCATCGCTGGCATGAGGTCGGCAGTACTAACCTGGTACCTTTGCCGTGGAGAGTACTATACCGTTCTTGCGGTACGTCCCTGCATGGGTGGCAGGGGCAGAATTTCAGAAGTGCTTCGCCGTCTCAAAGCGAGCGAATGCTGAGTTCATTCATGAACTATATGGCCAGGTTCAAGAAGCAATGGTGAGTGGGATGCTGCTTGAAGTATATTCCTACTACTGATGATATTGGACATCGCTATTGTGCTAACATCGTTTAACATCAGTATCGGAGCGAACCACAGAAATGTATTGCCTCAGATCTCCTGAGCCGAGTGAACCGGACATGGACCCGAAGAGGGCCGCCGCAGAAGAGCTCGTTGATAAGAATGTCTGTGCCGTCGCGTTTGAGGGTGAGTAATCCTTCTCTACAACTCTGTTTTGTCCATAATGATATTGATAATGTCCGACGTAGCGGGTGCGGATACCATGAACATCACCCCATTAATCATGCATTCTCGACGACTCTTCACTGCATGTAGACATTTTCCTCTGCCCGAGAGGCCTTCGCCGCCCTTGCACACCGCCCTTAAGTCCTCAATAAAGCACAAGCTGAGCTCGATGCTGTTGTTGGATCCTCGCGCCCATCAGACTTCGACGATAGTGACGCACTCGTCTACATCAACGCGCTCGTAAAACAGGTGCTGCGCTCGCACGTAGTGCTCCCTCTTGGTATACATCATCGTACCGTCAAAGGCGAGGCGTTTCATGGGTGCTTCGTACCCTCCGAAATCAACGTCAGCCCGAACACCTGGTACGCTAATCCTATTCCTCCCTTCGAGGACCCTGGTGATCACGAAACTGAAAGAATGGGCTTGGCCCATAGGGAAATGCTGCATGATCCTGAGGTGTACGACTACCCGCATGATTCCGCCCTGAGCGCTTCATTCGGGATGGGAAGCCCAACTCGGAGGTACGGGATCCGAATACGAAGTTGATGTTCGGCTTTGGCAGAAGGTAATTGATATTAATTGATATTCATATCGACGCGGGGTCTACATGTGCTTGCGGCCTTCCAAAACTGACTGCTAGATTGATGATAGGGCGATACTTTGCCCAGGCGACCTTTATCGCGCTCGCCGCCTCCGTGGTGCATGTCTTCGACATAGGGCCTCCGTTGGACGTGTGCGGGCGGACCGAGAGGTTTGATTATGAACAGACGCGCGGGTTCCTGTCGTAAGTAATGTGACGGTTCAACTTGAAGCTGAGTGGTTAATCGCAGGTATTCTGTCGACGGGCGCTGCATTATCACTCCGCACTCAGAGGCGGCCATTGAGCTCATCATGAAAAATACACGGAGGATGTCGCCGGAAAGAGTCGTCGTGGGCGAAGACACTGAGGCTGTTCATGCATCATGAAGGCAGCCATGATCGGGCGTACCATAAGTAGTAAGTACCAATAGTCGATATCCTGCCGTCATGAAACCTGGTTAAGTCGACACTAACTATAGCTTAAGCCTGAGCTTACTCAGCCAGTTGCAAAGGGCTGCTGAGTTGAGGCCCATATCTGTAAATATGTACTGGTACTTAAGGGTACGGCGAACCGCCTGAAGGCATCGTACACCTTACTATATAATCACGATATCGAGTCGGAGGCTTGAAGTACTGTTTGCAGTAGTCTCCGTAGCTGACCATAATAGAAATCGATGATAGTCGATCGATTTGTTCTGCAGCAGCCTGCAGCGGTGAGTCGTGATCAACGGGCCAAAGATCAAGTAGCTAAAAATAAGCCCGACAAGCACAATGATCGCCTGTTTAGCGCCCGTGGCGGCCTGGATGAGTCGCCGTGGTGCCTTGTTACTCCTCGCTCTCACCTTCCTCCTGCTTGTCGTCCTCGACGTCTCCCTAACGCTCCCCGCACTCCTACTGGTCTTCGTACCTGCCGTTCCTTTTCCTAGTCGCTCGTTTGCATTGCTTGGTCGGTAGCCCACATCTTTGCAGTACGCTTTCTCCCGTTGCGCGTCTCGTCCCCCGCCAGACCTGCTCACCTTCGCGCCAGCTCAACCAACAACAAACCCCCTACGCCTCCCCACGTTCTCAAAAGATCGTCATCATGTTCGCGTACGCTGGTCTTGTTGCTCTCGCCGCAGGCGCTGTCGTCGTGCGCGCCGATCCCACCCCTACCGCGCCCGGCCCCGGCGACGTCTTCAAGCAGGGCGGCCAGTGCACCTTCACTTGGGACGTCGACACCACGGGTACCTGGAAGGAGATGAACGTCGAGCTTATGACCGGCGACAACTGGAACATGGTCCACCTTACTAGTATGTCGCGCGATTTTGCGCGATTGGATGTAACGCTCACCAGCGCCTAGCGATCGCCACGCTTGACGGCACCGACGCGAGCCAGACGACTCATAGCTATGACTGTCCCCAAGTCAGTATTCTGCCCATGTTGTTTTTTTTCGCGCTATGTGTCCGGGTACCTTGCTGCTCGAAAGTCCCTCCTGCCGCGCGTGAGCGTTTGCGAGGCGCGCGCCTGCTTGTCGCTGACAGTTCGTCAAAGAAGGCTAGACGAGGTTACTGTGATGCGGAGCAGCTGCAGCGTGCGCTGCTCCTCATTCCTCTGTCCGCGGATGCGTGGGCGTGAAAAGCACGGGAACAATCGCGACGCGTCCTCCTGTTCACAGATGTGCTGACGTTTGCGCCTCCGCAGGTTACCCCCAACTCCGCTATCTACTTCTACCAATTCACCTCCCCCTCCGCCGCGAACCGCACATGGACGACCCGGTTCGCCATCGGTGACGCCAGTGGGAACACGACCCCCGCCCCCAACGCGACGCAGCCCGACGGCCAGTCCATCCCCTGGGGCATCGGCAAGCTCGTCGACCCGTCCACGGCCGTCGCCGCGCCCTCATACCTCACCAGCGGCTCCACCGCCGCCACGACCGCCGGCACCGGTCAAACCGTGGTCGCCTCGTCTGGAGCCGCCAGCGGCACCACCGCTGCGGCGGGCACTCCCGCCGCCGGCACCACGCAGGCTGCGACTTCGAGTTCGGCCGCTGCGGCGACCCCGAGCGGCACTGCTGCGTCTAGCGCTGCGGCGAATAAGACGAACACGAACACCGGCACGGGCAACACCACGTCCGGGAGCGCGAACAACGGCGCCGTCGCTGGCCTCGCGTTCGACGGTTACCTCGTTCGCGCGGCTGCTGCGCTCGGCGCGGCCGCGGCCGCGTTCGCGGTGGTGCTTTAGAGGACGTGTGGTGGTTGTGGTCGTGTGCGTCGGTCCGTTCGGAAGGAATCGCTACTCCACATGGGATTCTTGTGTTTTTGACTGGGTCTTTGTTGCTCTTTCAATATATCCGGGATTTGATACCTCGCGCTGCGAATCTCACGCGTGGATTAGGAAACGATAGAACTATGGTTGTCCTCATTAGAGCCTCTGCCGACGGTAGATACAGCATTCCGATATGTGTGATTCTGGAAGTGGTGCATTCGGACGACCTGACAGGATACATCTGCAAATTTGCAAGTATTCCATTCCTCTAAGTATACTCTTCGGCCTGTTTGTGATGCTTGGGACCTAAGGGTCAGGGGGCTTGGCCTGCCCACTGCCACAAAAAGTGAATGACAGGAACGAGCAAAATAAATATTGAGACCCGTAGGTCTACCACTCCGGGAAAGCGTGTCATCCTTGTGCAGGGGCCATGCTAATCTTCTCTGTATCGTTCCAATTTTTTCGTATGTCACCCCGAAGGGGACAACCAACGGTAGGTGAGGAAGCGGAGAGCGTACGTAGTTGTGAGAATTGCTGGGCTGGCGGGTGGATGTCAATAGTGGCGCTTCCTTTCTAAGTATCTTCGCGACACTGCCACTGTTTTGTTCCACGACAACGATCCGATTCTTCCCTCTGGATCTATATAACTCTCTCTTCTTTCTCGTATACTACGTCAAGGAATACCCTTCAATCCGAATACCGCACATACGGGAGGATTTTTGGCAATCACCCCGGCCTGTTTACGAATTTCTCGGAGCTTGTTGTTTGTGATAATGTGCGTCTGTACTAGTGGTACCCCTGCTGGTCCCCATATAAGCTGACATAGCTTCAGAATCCTGGTCTACAGTTGTGTAGATCGTTCCGCCATCGTGTATACCACGCTTCAAGTGGTGTAGTCGATCCTTTCCAGTGGTAAGTTTGGATCCTCCACCTGAAGTACGCACACGTCACTCACCGTAGGACCTAGACTAGAATCCGAGAGCGCTTTGAGTCATGTTTGACTGGGGTGGTGTTCCAATAGAAGTCTGCCCGGTCTGTGGCGTCGGACGATCACCCTCCCAGAGTGACTCGACCCTGTGACAGAAAGCCTCGACCTTCCGCGCGTGAAAAGGCCAGAGACTCGACGGTGTTGCAGGCATCGTAATCGCTGCAACGACCATTGGAGACATCTCACTGGTTTCCATTTCTCTTGCAGGAAATGCGATAACGAAGCGATCACGTTTTCTGGGTGGACAGCTGACAACATACGTTTGTGTCCTGGGAGGAACGCGAACTCCCGATCGACGCCCACTCCGAGCCAGCCTTCTTTCGCTGTTCGTTCATCCGGTAGCTGGACCGGTGAGAGGCCGATCGATCACCCCACCCGCGAGTTGGCGCGGGACGCGGCTACCACGGGTTCTACGAGACACTCGAAGTGTATAAGCGTACTCGCGGCAACGACTTGACACTCATCGGAATCGACGACGAGTTCCAGCCGGGAGACTTGTGTTGGCTCGAGACGCCTTTGAACCCCATCGGAGAGGCGAAGTACGTCTTGGAGTTTCTGTGCGTTCATCGACGTAGTGCTAACGGGTAGGCAGGGATATCAAATACTACGCCGACAAGGTGCGTCGAACGGTGGCTGCCGTTCTTATGCGGTATGAATGGTACTCATCCCTTGTAGGCCCATGCCGCCGGAGGCTCTATTATCGTCGACTCTACGTTCGCGCCTCCTCCACTACAGTTCCCTTTCAAGTGAGGTGCAGACATGATCATGCACAGCGGTACGTTCGGACAATCTCCCGGCTCCCATTCATTATTCAAGGTTTACGTCGCGTAGGCACAAAGTACTTTGGTGGGCACTTGGACTTGGACTTGCTGTGCGGTATTCTCGTAGCTCCCACGTTCGAGAAATGGAAGGAGGTACGAGAGGTTAATGCCCCCTGATTCATCATGCTTACCCTTCATGTCTTCCTAAGCTTTGGAACCTCCGTACGTTCCCCGGAAACGTCATGGGCTCGCTCGAATCATGGCTCCTACTCCGGTCTCTCCGCACGCTCCATCTTCGGGTCCCGCGCCAGTCCGAGTCAGCGTTCGAACTCGTGCAGTGGCTCGCTAAAGGCACGGGGGTACGTCCTTCCTCATTACATCCCTTCCCGTCACAGATGGCTACTAACAAATTCTGAACGTCGATAGGGCAAATCCGCGGACGGCATACCCACTGGGATGACCGATAAAGTGCGGCATTCGAGCTTGCAGGCCGTTGATGCCAGAGGGTTCGACCCGAAGACGCAGCTCGAGGGCGGATGGAACGCCACTTTTCTGATCTCCGTAAGCGTGCATCCTCTTCGTATGGACCGCCGGTACCCGGCACTCGTGCTCACCTTCGGCGCGCTAGTTGACGGACGAGAAAAACGCTGCGCCCTTCCCGCATTCGCTGCAGTACTTCGTCGTGACTGAAACCTCGAAACATCTGGGGTCACCTCTCAGCGCTCAGCAGCGGTTCTGACGTGCGTGCGTTCTCCTCCTAGCCGGCGACGAGCCTCGGTGGCGTCGAGTCGCTCATCGGGCTCCGCATCCAGTCCGATGCCAAGGCCGACCTGCGCCTGATCCGCATCAGCGTTGGGGTAGAGGACGTCGAGGTGCGTTTGCTCACCTGTCGTTGTGGGGTGCTCGTTCAGGAAATACTCACCCGTCGACGTCACTCAGGATCTCAAAGATGATTTGCGGCAAGCGTTCCAGAAAATAGCCTCGCAGTAGGCGACGAGCACAGTGTAACTCAGCATACTGTTCAGACAGAATAATCAGTCGTGTGCATACAGGCTGGCGGATGGCCGTGCGGGCAGGGGCTCAATGACGAATTTGGTTCGAGTTGGCGGAACGCGTTGCGTTTTACTATTATCCACAGCGGGGGCGTATCCGGGTTAATTCGGATTGCCAGCCTTTTATACTTGTGAGTCCATTATCAATTGTATAAAACATAAGCCGTACATCACAGCCTGATTTGGCCGAGTTGGTTCAGCTACTCATTGTAGCCCCAAAACGGGCGAACGGATGTGGGCCGGACAATGGTCGCGTGCGGCCTGATGACAAGCTCAAGCGTGCCCCGCCATGTCCGGGCGCTTCCTCCGAGTCCTTAAAGCGCGCCGTGCATCCGCTCTTAGCCACAACTTCGCTTTTGTTCACGACCTTCATCCAGCCCCACCGCACTCGTACGAGCTACAAGATGCCGCCGAAGAAGAAGGCACGGACCGATAACTACACTCCTCGCATTACACGCTCGCGCGCGAGGCGCGCTCTGGCGGGGGTAGCGCACCCCGAGGATGTCCCAAACAATCCCGAGGCACCACTCGAGTCGTGCGCGCAAGGAAGCGGCGAACCTGCACAGAAGGTTGTTCGCATTCGCAGGGGCTCTCTCCAGCAGCTGCCCGAAGTAGCTATCGAGATCCAGAACATGGTTGGTGCCAGTGGCTACTACTCTTCGTGTGTCGACACGGTGTGGCTAACCACTTCTGCTGCGCCATCCAGATATTCGGCGATCTGGAGCCCCGGGATCTCTTCAATCTATCACGCACATGCAAACGGTTCCACGCCCATTTTCTCAGCAAGAACACCGAGCCGCTGTGGAAGGCCGTCATGCAGAACGCTCCCGACTTGCCGGAACGTCCGCCGTGGCTTAGCATACCCGCATACGTCCATCTCTTGTATTCTCAATTCTGCCATGTACGTTGTCTTTCGTCCTCTTTCGTCCTGACTGAGTCGAGGTGCTCATCGAATCGCAGAACTGCGGAGCCCCCAACATTCGCAAGATCCAGTTCGCGACCTTCATGCGCCTCTGTTCTACATGCGTGCAGAAACTGTGAGCGAACATATCCTTGCTGGCGCGTTGGTGGCCTGTCTGACGCCCTGAGTGTGTCAAGGACCGTGTGGTATAAGAACGCTTTCGACACGATGCTGACGGCACGCGAGCGCAAGTCGTGGCTCTTCGCGACCTTCCATTTCAACGACGTACACAAATTCATGCCGGTGTTGGAGTGGTCGAGGTGAGCCCAGTACTGGCAACCGGCTTTACCATGCCACGCACACTAGCGTTTCCCTCGTCGTTCCTTTTTTTTCAAAATACTGACCCGTCCAATGATCAGTAAGAACAAGAACCCGACGAAGAACCGCGTGCTGAAAGAGCACGTTATGCTCTTCGTGAAGGGGTTCAGAGCGGCGAAGAACCCTAACAAGGACCGCTTTCACGAGGCCGTCGTGAAGGTCTTCCAGACGATCAGAAAAGACCACGTCGCTCGATTACCGGTGAGGGGTTACCATTGAACACGGCGCGGCAGATGGTCCTGACATCTTCATATTTTAATGCAGTACGCAAACGACATACAAGATTGGATGGAAGAGCAAGACGACGAACGAAAACTCGATCTCGAGACTGCTCGAACACAGCGATTCGAACTGTGCGTATACTAGTCATTCCAACGTTGAACGTGGACTGAGGATCCCTCGTGTAGCATAAAGGCGCGCCTGTGGGAGGACGGCTGGGGAAAGGAGCTGGACTTCATAGGCGCGAAAGGCATCGAAGCCATGTCCAAGCTTCCAGTCGTACGCCAGTCGTCCAAGCTTACCGAAGGAGGCGAGTCCCCTATGTTTGTTCGAGGCGACGCGACACACTGATCATCCTCGTCTCGCAGCGTGGAGGAAGGTTCTTGCCGCTCTCGATAAATTTCTGCATGACGCCCGCACAAGACGACTCGACGTGGAGATGAAAGCCGTCCTGCGCCCTCGCATGAAGGACCTCGAGGAAGCGATCATCGCGCATTATCTCAAGATTCCCCGGACGCCCAAGATGGACTGCCGCCCACAGGCCATCGACTTCGCCTTCCTCCCGGAGTGCCGCGCTCTCCTCGAGCTTCCCGCCTCTCGCGTCGTCACCGACGAGGATTTCGCCTCCATCGTGCCCGCCTTGGCGGCTCAATGGGAAGCCGACCGGAGGGATGAGCTCGTAAAGTATCTCCGCCCGCACCTGGGCAAGATCGCGGACGACGTGGACCCCCTCTCCCTTGCCATCGCCGTGTTCGAGCACGAATACGGGGACGGGCAGCCTTCGTTGTGCATGCTCTACTACCCGGCTGTGTTGAGCCACGACTCCTGCGGCATCGGGTCTCTTCGCAAGCGGGACGCTACGCTGGACGAGCTCGTAGCGGCGGACGTGTACACGCGCGGGGTCATGACGCTCTACTGGACAGACGGTTTCTTTAATGACCTGAAGGCCGGGAAGACGCGGTACCAGGCTCCCCGGGTGCAGGTCCCGTTCCGGGCGGACCGCCTCTTTCAGTTCAAGAAGGCCGGGCGCGCGGTGACGCCCGTCGCGCGGATGCGGAAGATCGTCGCTGCGCTGGGCCTCGACCCCGCGCGGGCGACGTTCGACGAGCTGCAGAAACACGACGGGGCGCTGCGCTGCGATACGTGCGAGAAAGAGGATCCGAAAGACGCGGTCATGGCGTTGATGTGGTGCGCTGCGGTGAGTCTACTACGTTTCGAGGTACTAGAGAATACGCACACTGATTGTATTGTGGACTCGTCCGGCACAGTACGACCACGCTACGCTCGTTCATCCGGAGGGACACCCCAAGTGGCGCCGCGCGAGCGAGAAGGACATGAAGAAGGTGCGCGCCCACCTAAATCACCTGCCGCCACTTGGCAACGGAGTCTCCTGGACCTGTGCGCTGTGTACGGAGTTCGTCGGTAGGCCGGAGACCATACCAGAGCACCTGTCCGAAGTGTGAGCGTCTGTTTTACAGTGTGCATTCGTTTGGCGTCGTACTCATTCCCCTATTTCTATCCGAACCAGCCATCAGGTGCGGGATTACAAGAAGGCCATTCGCGATGGGACCATATACATCTCGCCGGGTCGCGAGAGGTGGCATTCGGGGGGAGAGGAGATCATATTGCGCAAGGGCGCGCCGAAGGGACGCCGTTGAAATGGTGGGCTTCAAGTTACCCACCTGGGGGCTGTAACTTTGCGTTGGTGTATCGTCACATGGACACTGCCAGTGACCCGCTTGTAGTAGTACCGAATGATTTGACTGCAGCTGGGTAATCGTCGCATATGTTCACATGTACTAAGTCACCTCGGACGAAGACGCACCTGAGTCTATCATCAACCTCGATCACCAGCATGAGTTGCGCCGTAAAGGTAGAGTATATTGGATGAGTTGAAGGGAATCCTAGTCCTTCGAAAAGCGAAAGCTGAAATGGGATCAAAGCGGGACGGCGTGCCACGACCCTTTACGCCCGCGCGCGCTTTACGATTGGAGGTGCAAGTTAGGTTCGCGGCATTCTTAGATATAGTCGGCGCTTAATTCCGGATTAGAAACGGAGCTACTGCGTTTGTTAAATTTCGTTCGGAGTTCTCAGTCCTGAAGCTTGAAGTTTGAACGCCGATCCACGCACCCATAACTTATTGAAGACGATCTACTACTGGTTTGAAGCACATTGACTTCTAAGTCAGGTTTGCGTATGGAACACGATATCATGGAGGTACGTCATTTCCATGCCGTGGAGCTCCGTGAATGAGTTGGCTGACACTCGAGGACGCGGCAAACCGCAGGTGCTCGCTGTGTTCAGGCCCAGGGCTGACCAGTGTGTCATCTGAAGCTTGGCGTTTGGGCACCTGGCACTAGAGTCCTCAGGGAAGTTTCTATTCACACAGTAATTAACACATATACAGGGGACGCGGAGCAAACTTGTAGTAGAGGTTTCGAAGTGGATCCCGAGACAACGGCACTCGACCGAAAGCCTGGGCGTTTTCAATTGCACAGTCAAAAAGCGCAGACATCGAGAGAACACGGTACGTACATTGACGCACTCCATAGCATCCGATGTGAACATGGTCACCTTACAGAAGAGAAATACTCATACCAGCCATGTGCATCAATCCTCCTCGTCGCTCCCTCATTCAATTGATGTGGCATCACCGTCATGACACGTCTCGTTCATGAATGGAAGCGGAGAGAGTTCTAGTGATTGCAATAAGTAGTAGACGGCTCCAGCGGCCGTGGGCCAAACATATACTCCGAGTGTCCTCGTCCTTTCGAGTCGAACCCTCAGCTCTCGCTGTGCTCGACAACTTCCAATTCTCCCTATGGACCCCCCTAACGGCACGTTTTACTTCTATGTTACCCTCCTGGCTATCTTCTCGTTATGGCCCGTGATTTTTTACATCAAGACGATTCTGGATTGGAAAAAGCGGATGCGCGGTCTGCCTCTCCCTCCCGGCCCTCCTCGGCTACCTATCTTCGGAAACCTGTTCAATATTCCTAGGATTAGGCCTTGGCTGGGTTTCCGAGACATGCGTAAAGAATACGGTGAGTATAGAATGCCATATAAAAGTGATTTATGTATTTGATGCCGCGTACCATCCATTCCAGGCGACCTCGTGTATCTGCAAGTACTACAGCAGACTATGATCGTCATCGGCAAGGCGACACTGGCCACAGAGTTCCTCGAGAAACATTCAGCAAACACGTCGGACAGAGCCAGGAGCCCCGTCATCGAACTGTACGTATCACCAGTCCTGCTGGCAGTAGTCGCTGAGTAGGCATCAATGATCACATAGCTCGGGACAAGACTTTAACACCGGATTCATGCCGTATGGTCAATGGTGGAGGCGCCATCGGCGTGTATTCTGGCAACATTTCCAGCCTAACGTCGCCACGAAATATCGCCCTATTCAACGATCTAAAGTACACGTCTTTCTGCTTCGGCTGTTGAAGTCGCCCTCGCATTCGAGACGTCATATTAGGAAGTATGTTCCCCACTTTTACCTCCCCTCGCGATCTACTTCTTAACTTCTCCCAGTTTGTTTACCTCGATGATGCTCAAAGTAGTCTATGACATTGACGTCACGGGCGATGACGATGAACGTGCTCGTATCATCGAAACTGCAGTGGATGCTATCCGAGTGGCAACACCTGGTAAATTTGCTGTAGAGGTCATGCCTGTCTTGCGTTACGTCCCCGCATGGTTTCCTGGGGCGGGCTTCCAGAAGCAGTTCGCAATCTCGAAGCGCGCTAATGATGAGCTCGTACATACACTCTACGATGAAGTCAAGGCATCACTTGTAAGTACAATCCCGCTCTGTTGTTTGAGCCTCTGTAGGCTAAGTTCCTGTTCCCTTAATTCACCACGCAAATATTGCAGCTCCAAGGAAAACAAATCAAATGTGTTGCGACCGACATCATCGACAGAGCGGAACGAAAAGGGGTTTCGGAGAACGCCGTGGACGAGGAACTAGTTTCTAAAAACGTTTGTGCCATTGCATTTGAAGGTAAGCGTGTTTTTGTACTACATTCCCGTCTTTGTTGACCGGCGGCATCATTTCGGCAGCAGGGGCAGATACAGTGGGTGTTCTTTATCCATAACGACAGTCACCATCTGACGATATTTTAGACGTTCTCTGCCATCTCTGCCGCGCTGGTCGCGCTGGCGCTCCATCCGGAAGCGCAGAAGAAAGCTCAGGCGGAATTGGACTCTGTTGTCGGCCCTTCGCGCTTGCCCGATTACGACGATAGCGACTCCCTTGTATACGTCAACGCGCTCGTGAAGGAAACGCTGCGCTGGCACATTGTGCTGCCTTTCATAGTCCCCCATCGCACTATTGCGGATGACGAGTTTCTGGGGTACTTCATTCCCGCGGGTACCGTTATCCTGCCTAACGTATGGTACGTTTGCTTACGCTTACCCCATTTGACGAATTTGAAGGACCATACTGGAAACCATACCAATGTTTACGATAAACTCTACAGGGAAATCCTACATGACCCTGACGTATATGAAAGTCCCGATGAATTCCGGCCGGAGCGCTTTATTAAGGACGGACGCTTGGACACGACTGTGCCGGACCCGGCAGCGTTCATGTTTGGGTTTGGGAGAAGGTGATCGTGTTCTTTTACGCGTCTCCCGTGTTTCCTGTCCATGAATACTAACTAGTACAACTGGACATCTTCGCACATAGGATTTGCCCTGGTCGCTACTTCGCACAAGCCTCACTCTTCATAACTCTGGCCTCTGTCCTCCATGTCTTCGACATCGGACTTCCGTTGGACGCAGACGGCAAGCCGATCGAGATCAAGTATGAACAGACCGACGGAATGCTCTCGTAAGTTATTCTTACCTCATTCTCAGCCCGAATCTTGCACCTCGACTCTAGAATATCGCTGATTCAGCCGTACGTGTGGTCATTCAGTTATCCCGTGGATGGTCGATGTACCGTAACGGCGCGTTCGACGGCTGCGGAGGCGTTGATAATGAACTCTCAGAACCTAACGGACCCGGCGGATACTCAGGACAGCGCATGAGCGTGCTCTCCCTGCAAACCCCCTAGGTCACATGATTTCCAAATGCCTAGAAAGATGCGCACCACGGGCACGACCTTTCCACCAAAGTTCAAGTGGAGGGCTACCTTATATATATGGTTGTGGATTCAATGGACTTAAACCCGGTTCGACGACTTCACCGCTGATATGCTTCGTGATACGGTGTGTTCAATCATGCAGAATGATTAATTATCTCGCCACCGCTTATTGAGTACAATCGGAAGACGTGTCGCCCAAGTTCCTCAATGGTCCCAAGCTCCGGGAAGTTGGCCCCGGCCACTGCAGCCGGTATGAAACGTGATAGTTCGCACATCATTTCAGTAGACGTAGACCATATATTCATGTGTGTAAATCAAGGGAGCTAGTGTGTCTTTATGTTTCTTCTTGTGTATCCGCTCAACAGGAAGTAGGTCAGAGTAGCACTTTCTCTGCCGCTGAGGCCGTTACCACAGTTGAACGACAACTCCGACGAAGTGCTCGGAGAAGTGCAGAACAAGCGCCTATTCTGTTTATGGTCGTGCGGTGATCTCCGAGATCCTTGATCCGCCCAGATTACGAGCCTGCAATCCGCCTCGCTGGTTATCTTCGAGTCCTCTTCCGTGTTTTTCAGAGATGTATACTCAAGAGTCGGGCAACCTCCTTTCCCGCGCTCAACATTTCCACCACCTACCACAAATTGGACTTGCACCTTTAATCCAGGCGCTCTTAAGGACGCCTGTCCTAGGTTCGAGTTTCAACCTTCGGCTGTTTGACCACCGCATATCGTCCGCATTCTATGGCCGTTATTTTTGTGTACATGGAACACCATACACCGGCAGGTGCAGCCTGCAGCCTAGGTACGTCTCGACCTTGTGCTACATCTGGAGATTATTCTACGAACACTGGTTCCGGACTCCGCGGAGAATTCTACAAGCTGCCACGCTTGGACTATTCTTAGCCCTCCGGGCCATACCATCTCTGCTCGCTCCTTTGAATCTTATACCCGAGGCCAGAGGCCCGCCCACAGAGTGGCTACTTTGATAGCTATGCGCCCTCGTAGCCTCGAATCGTGCCCTTGGGCCAACATCTCACAGTCGTGCACTAGCAGTCTGTCTCGCAGCAAGGTTGAGGGTAATAACCTCGGAGGTGACTTGCCTAGGGTCAATGCCGTGATTTAAACGGCCTGCCAACCGACTATACCTACTCGTAGAAGATCAGGCAATTGTCAAAAAGCACTGTTGTACCCACGCCACGTCGATCATCCGCGCTTATGCAAACTTCGAGACACCCCGTGCACTCCCCCCGACCTATTCTATTCGCGTGATACTGTGCGCGTGCACACGGGCTTTGCAGTGCGTACTCACTCCGGCGACGATCTCCGCTCCGATGTGCCCTGTTTGACCGGAGCTGGAACTCCAGTATCCGATGTGTACCGCCGGAACAGCCGCCTAGGAGTTCCCCCGGAGCAATTAATGCCAGCGAAACCTGCGGCTACTATTCAAGTGCGGTTTCACGTCGAACTGTATAGGCGTCAGGATACTGAAGTTGAATAGAACGACCCGGGTGGCACACCGGGCAACAAAACTTTCCTTAGTTTGTGAACACCGCTGGGTCACTGGTCGGCTTTAGGGTGGTCAGTACAGAGTCACGCCTCCATTGGGATTGGACCAGATATCGGAAGGTGTATCACCACTCTAAGTTTCTCCTGTTTTGTTTTGTAGGACGACCGGACTTCCGTTCTACATATCGGCCTTTCGCTGAACGACACCGGTCGTTACAGCGTCCGATGACTAGTTTGACACCACTGGCCGATATGGGCCTCTGACCATGGCCACGGGTCTATTGCTCCCTGCAAGGTGCCACTATGAGACTCGTACATTTTTCTTCCTGTTTTAAGCCTGTATGGCGCTGGTTAGAAGTAAAGTATATAACGGGACGCAGCGAACTCACTCCCTCTACCTCATCAACCCCGTTCACCTACATAGTCGCAACAGACACTCGCATTCGATCAAGATGTCCAACCCCAAGACGACCTTGGAAGACTTGGCCAACCTGGGCTGGCCAGTCAACAACATCCTAACCCAAGCCAATGCGCAGCGTGGCAACACCATGCACGGCACGCAAGACGTGTACGTCAACACAGGCATCGCTGCTCAATACCAGTACGTGCCACGTCTCCGCCTCTTTTTTTATCCGTGTCCTATAATATACTAACGTGGACACACTAGGTGGTGGTCCTACAACACGACCATTGGAACTCCCTACCTGCTCGGTTCTGTCCCCACCAGCACCAGCTCGGACACGACCACATGGAGTTACGACAACTCCGAAAATTCGGAGGCCTTTGCACAGTCGTGGACGGAGGCGTGGCAAGACAGCACCACAGCGACCGTCGCCATCACCAATACCTGTACGTTTTCAATAGCTCGCCTGTTCTCTGCCGTCAGAGTGATGCGGTGGCCATATGCTGACTGCGGCAAATTGGCACGATACGTCCAGCGACGATCACGCTCAGTAGCTCGGTCACGGTGTTCGATGTCGCCTCGTCAGGAATCGACCTTTCTTTCTCCACCACGACGTCCGACAGTAAGACGGATGAGAATTCTCACGATTTGCAAACTACCTGGAACTTGAGGTTTGCCCCGCCAAGGACTCCCTCAGGAGTGCAGGAACTTATCATGTACCTCTCAGCGTCGGCCCATACGAGAAATTATCTCTCGTCCGTACGATCACTACGGAAAGCCAGGTTGCCACCTATGGTCAGGTGAGCGCTGCCTTGCTTAGCCTCCCTCGCGACCATGCAGTATACTCATTGCCTGTGTTATAGGACTACGGGCTCCAGACGGGAAGCCTGATGGGCAGTGAGTCCTCGTATACACATCTCGACGTAGTATCTTCAGAATTTACTTATATCGAATCAACCCGTATAGCGAACGGTTCCAAGTAAGCGATGATCCTCTATGTGCATAGCTGTGCATTACTAACCGACATATTCTAGGTGGAACGGTCACTACTACTGGGTATGGCTACCCGCTCACCATCGCATACGCCCTGCTTTCTCACTAACGCCCGTCATCACAGGCGTTCGACCTCAACGGCCTCCTCAACAATCCGAAGGGCCGGATCACCATTCAAGGTGTCGCTAGGACCACGAGCTACAGTTTCAAGCTCATTCGCGTCGGCCCGTCGGGCACCACCGAGACGCCACTCCCCGTCAACACTATGGCTGCTTTGGTGAAGACCGACGCGTCGAAGCCCGCCCCGGCGGCTGCGGTCGTCGCCAAGTGGGACGCTATCAGGGCTGACGCTGCCGCCAGGCTGGGGCCGACGATGATCCCCGGTCCGTCTCAGTAGAGCATTGGCGCGAACCTTGCGGCGGAAGTATTTCAGTGGGTCCGGGCTCGCGAGTTAGGCTTTCAGGAGGGTGTATTGTCTCAGAGATACCTGCGTTTCACGTCTTGTCCTATGCTGGTCGGTTGTGGGAATGAGAGTTAGCTTGGTTATTCGGTGATACACAGTGGTATTGATCATGTAACTGTCTCGGGCTTCTGAATGAGTGCTCTGTGCGTTTGAATATCTGCTCACCGGAATTGAACAGTGAAACTGCAGGCTCTAATTCGCAACGCCCCTCTACAAGGCGAGTCAAGGGAGAGGCACTGGTCCCTGCTAGAAAACAATGCAGCACACGGGCGTCCGAGTCCCTGCCTTCAAGGTGAGAGAGAGGCAACTCGAAGAACTTTGCTGAAATGCTGTGACTGACCGAAAATAGACAACAGAACGGGGGGATAACGTAGTCGAACACTCCCGATAGCGCATATCTCGCAGCCCCGACCACGTTCGTGTCTGTTGTGTGATAGCAGCTAATGGCCACGAGATCGTCGGACGCTTGCGTAACGGTGCGTTGGGAGAGCGAATGAGTACCACCAAGCCGTCATCCGCGTCGGGGTTGACACTTTACGCGAGGGAGATGAATTAGAGGTGAGTAAAGATCATTAATAACGGACGATGCGAGGCACATAACACGGCCCAATTGACAGTCCCAGTGCATCCGTATGGAAGGCAATGAACGGCACAGAGGGTTGCGAAACCTGAACGACAGGTCCTTCGAATGTGCCTGAAGGGCGTGGTAAGCTCATTTCACACGTTCTGTCGACATCTCAAGGGGAATATGATGCACAGACCTCTACTTGACAATTTCCTAGTATCGCGAACGCAAATCACGACGAACAACTAACTGCCTTAAACAATACTTGGAGGTGAGTAATGGTATTTGTACGGAAAACTCGAGACGATAAATCATCGATTGCGTCTGGACTTCCTGTGCGCAGTGTTCAGAAGACCGATGAACTTGACAGCCAGACATCTCACGATGAAAGCGGGACTGACCTCAGGCCCGCCAACGTACGTGTTGTGCGGGTTGTTGGCGCTCTCGTATTTAAGGTGGGCCGGCTAACGACAGAATCCCAGCGGCCACCTTCGTCCAGCTGATACCATGAAGTTCACGGCTTTCTTCTACGTCGTTGTCGCCTTCGCCGCCTCCGGTACAGCGAGTCCCGCGGTGAGTAACGCCAGCCGTCCAAGCTTCTGCGCAACATAACATGGCTTACTCGTCGCGAGAAGGCCATCGCAAACCGAGAGGTGAACGGCGTTCACGCGGCGTCATAATCGCATGCACCGACCGACCTTTTCGTCTCGCAGGGGACAAGCACCATCATCAGCGAGGCCGAGTTCGCCTATTGGCTCGCCACTACCGACGCGGAGCTCACCTTCGTTGGCTCGCGCCCCGATTTCAGCCCGCTCGCCAGACGCTCTGCGCAGACGACGGCCCTCACGTACTGCAACAAGCGCATTGGCACCCTTTGCGGCGGCAGCTGCACTGTCTACATGGGCGGCGCGACGTGCATCAATGCGCCAAACACGGCGTGCATCGCCGCCACCAAGGACGTCGGTTTTTGCGACGCGAGCGGTTGTAACGGGAACTGCGGCCTGCTATCGACGTGTGGTACGCAGCTGCCGGGAGGATTCTGCGCGGTCGATGGCACCCAGTCGATCGTGGTCTCCCCTCTCTAGGACCACTAGCCATGTAGTGAGTGAAAAACTGCGTGGCTACTACGCTCATTAATTCGCATGAATATATTTCTCAGTCAGGATTAATGGAGAGCTTACGGTGATAGGGTACTGGGCCGGCCGTTAACTTGAAGAACACGGTCCCTGCCGGTCTAGTAAGATCCAATTCAAGGGTGGGCAGTAGGATGTTAAGGTCGAATTGCTGGCTCTATGATGGTATAAATGAGTATTATTTGATAGGTCTGGTTGCTACAGAGGCTTCTTCAACCAGCTTAGCTAGTACTACGGCAGCTCTAGCCTAGTCTTGTCGGAAGCGACTCCCAGGAAGTTGCCAGTGATAGTCCCACTGAGATGCGCTAGGAAGAGCTAGACTGAAGTCCTTACTGCTAGTCTTCGTAAGATGCGCGCAACATGCTACGTTGCATGCGCTGATGCTGTCGCTTTCAAGTTTAGATCTTAGACCTTGAGGCCTTGCAAAGGGTTCGTTACCGTAGGAAACAAAGTTGCGAGCCGTACTAGTCAGGCTGGCAGTCCTGTTGTGACGGTGAATCACGCGATCCGTGACCGACGCGTTCGGCGAAGCACGGTTGACCGAGGGTGGCTTCAAACTTCTCAAGCGTTCAAACTGCGTCGACAACCAACTCAGAGTCAATACCATCCACCCTTATTGCTTCGTTCGAATACCTCCCCAGCGCATGTGCCACGACATAAACTCAGGCGCGTGCGGGTTTCCCATAGGAATATACCGTCAAAAGACATTCGATACCAGGACACGGACCGAATTATATATGCGAACACTCGACCCTCGAAGAGAGTTGAATCGTTAGGCTCGAAGCAAGGGGCCAGCGTCCCATGAAAAAAACGATGTTCGTCATGAAGCAAATAAGTGGCATAAAATGTTGAGGACATGCTATTCGGGGTGTGTAAGGTGGGTCTCGTTCTTCCTCATCTAAAGAACCACGTCGAGCGATACAGCTCTGCAAAAGCATCCCAAACCATCATATCAGTACACTGGCATACGGATGCGGATGAGGAAACGCCGTACACGCACCCATAATGTTACGACATGGGGCTACCCGTGGCTCATTCGCTCTCCTCGGCCCAAGCCTCTCATTTGACCCCGGAGTTCCATCTGGTTCAGTTATGAATCTCCGGAGGGCGCTTTTCCACCTCCACTCTTGCGCCAAATGCGTCTCCAAGATCTGCTCAGTGCTCCGTCCACCTTGGGCTCCGCGTGCGGCCTCGTAGAACGACTCCGCGACTCGGCACGAAGGGCATCGACAGCGCTCAGGGGGAAATTACGCCGACGCGGGTCTGTGTTGGGTACTCCGGGGATTTCTGCGTCCCTAGGGACAGTTCTCCCGTTGCGTGCGCGTATGTTGAAGAGGTAAGTGAATAGGTTTCCAGATCCAAGTGGTATGCCAGACATCCAGAGATCTGTTGCTTATGGGGATAAAGTGGCGTAGGTCCAACAGAGCTTAGGGGCGGCGTTAGGGGTGGAGGGCTCTGCAATACCTTCCAGGCTTTCGCAGGGCTCTTATACCGCCGCTGTCTACCAGCATCCATTTTGTAGGCGTTCTACTTCCCAATTGTGGAACCGGAGCAATGTCATATGCCCATCCTTCCAGCGCCCTCGAAGCTATACACTGTATTGGCCTCGTGTAACTCGACGTTCCGGCGTTTCATTCCACCCACAGGACACGACTTCCGGCCGGTCGACTGCGAGGGGCGATCGGACGCCGACCCGTACCGCAACTGACTCGATTTCCTTGAAAGCAGTCGTCGCTCGATCACGTAGTAGAACATATATGCTTGAGGCGTCGTCGATGGTAGACTCCGAGGGCGGCGTACATATGTAACATGTACCAAGTGTCCCATCGTATAATATAGCTCAAAACAAACCACTACATGCACCACTAAGATGCACCAAGAACGTTGGCCGTGGCGACCTACAAATCCACCAACCCGCTCAAGCAACCACCGCAAACGCCGCTACCGCCACGCCGAGCGCCAACACAGCCTGGCCCCAACCCGCGCGCACCGCGAAGCCGCCGTTGTTGTTTCCGCTCCCGCCGTTCCCGGACCCGTTGTTCGTGGCAGTGCTCTCCGTTGGGGCAGCGGGCGCGCTCGAAGGCGTCGAGGTATGCGTAACCGTAATGAAATTCGTGGAGCTTTGCGCGTTTGTGGTCTCTGCCCCAGAGCCGGACGTCGACTCCGACGCAGACGCCGAGGAAGACGTGCTAGACGATGACGAGCTCGAGGCGCTCGCACTCGCGCTAGAGCTCGAGCTACTCGATCCACTAGCACTGGTGCTCAGAGCACTAGAGCTCGTCGCGCTGCCTCCCGCGGGAGGCGCGATGCCTAGGTAGCTCGGCGCGGAGACTGCTTTGGACGGGTCCACGAGCTTGCCCGTGCCCCACGAGATCTTCTGTCCGCCGGGCTGCGTATCGTTCGTGGGCGGGACGGTGTTGCCCTGCGCATCCGCGATCGTGAAGCGCGTCGTCCAGAACCTGTCCGTAGGCGCCGCGGGCGACGTGAACTGATAAAAGTAGATCGCCGAGTTCGGAGTGACCTAAGCACGCGCGCAAGAGAGGTTAGCGACTCGAACGGCGCGGGAGAAGGAACCTATGGGGTTGGGGGACGAAAAGAGTGAGGCGCGAGCTCACCTCGGGGCACGGGTAGCTGAAAGTACCCTTTGACGCGTCCGTACCGTCAAAGGACGCAACGGCTAAAAAAGAAAGCGTACGCGCGCGTGGGGGTCACGTCGTCAGTGAAATGCTAGTGGACGCGCGCCGGGGCGGGCGACTCACTCGTGATGAAGACCATGTTGAAGTTGTCACCGGTCATGAGCTCGACGTCGGTCTGCTTCCAGACGCCGGACGGGTCGGGCGTCCACGAGAACGTGCATGTCCCGCCTTGCTTGAAGACGTCGTTCGGGCCAGGGGCGGTGGGCGTCACCCCGCCCGGCGCGGCAGCCGCTGCCGCGGCGACGTGGGCGAGGCCTTGCCCGGCGAATGCGTTGCTGAAGAAGGCGTGGAGGCCGTACATGGGGTATTAGAGGTGGGAGGCTCTGCGATACGGAGGGTGAGGGGGCCGGAAGTGAGCCTTGGCACACGACGGGTCTCAGGGAGGAATGTTCGGATGGGACACGCACAATATTAGGCTTTTGTCGTGAGTGGTATACCGAAATCGGGATCTAAGACCTTGACAGACCGCGCGAGTCGCAGCGTCGAATGACCCGAAGAGAGCGAGAGGCGCGAAGGACCAAAGACCTAAGAAATAAGACAAGTAAGGCCGGCAGAGGGTCTGCGCGAACAGCGATGGGGGGAAGAACGAGAACTGGGTGAAATGGGAGTCGTCCGCGCGATAGACCGCAGGCCTATGTATACCCTCCCCACAGGCGAGCTGCACGACGGGCGACGGGTCACGGCGCCCATCTTGGGAGCCGTACTGCCCCATCGCGGCCGGCGCGCGTGGGAAGGCAGAGGATCACAGCACGAGCACTGTTGCTACTTGACTTCTAGTTGATCGCGCGGGCGCGCAGATCCCGCACGAACATTGCTTTCCAGGGAGGCGTCAAATACGCGCGGGACACTTACACGGTGGTACATGGTGGTGGACTGGGAAATATTAGGGGCTGGCGGCCTCAAGCTCAAGAACGCGCACAGCATGGCGAACGGGCGCCTATGTACCTCTCCTCGTCTCAACCTCGTGGCTGCGGGTGCAGATGGGCAGCCGTACATGCTGCCTTCGGGGACACTCATAGCGCCGAGACGTATGTCCAGGAGCTTAGGATACGTTGACATGTGTGCCAGTGGGCGGCCTCGTGGTAATGCCGCGGTACCACCGGAGGGCAGCACGGTGACTGGTATGCCCGCATCTATGACATGGGAAGGGCAGAGCTTGTTTGTTGGCGTGCGGACTTTCGACGAGCGGTATGCTACATATAGGCAGCGAGCTCATCTAATTCGCTCTGAGACTCGCGATATTTCTCTTTCGCATCCTGCGTAGGAGAAGGTTGGAGGGGAGAGTCAGCACAAAATAGGTGAGGACGAGTCGAGAAGGGCGCATGCATGGTTGGACTTGGGGAGCGTTGTGCTTTGATCGAACGTATGCCGCTGCGTAGATGACACACCTGGTACTTCTTCTCCCACTCTTCGATTTCTTGTTCAAGTTGGGAAGCCTTCTGCTCGGACTCATCTGCTATCTTCTCCGTTTTCGTCAATCTGAATGCACACACCATGTTAGCGGACCATCGTCCCAGACCGGAGCTACTACCCTCCTACTTGTCCTCGACTTCACGGAGCTTTGTGCGCGTCACATACAGGCTTTGCGAGAGCTGTAGCGTCTGTCTCAGGGCCGACAGCTGTTCTTGCAGAGCAGCACACTTCTCTTCCTTCTGCTGCAGCGCCGCCTCGTACTCGCTGACCTTCGCCTCCGCTGCGTTTGCGCGCGCTCGCGCTCCTTCGAGGCGGGCGCGGAACTGTTTCGCATCAAAGCGCACCTGTTGTACGCCCGAATGCAATCAGTGACTAGCTTAAGTTTCAAGTCTATCATATGTGCTTACGTCCATATGGGATGGCTCACGTCGATGTGGGGATCTCGTCAGCGGATTATTTGGACAATGCCATTGGGGGTGCAAGACCGCCGTCTCGAACCATCATGCAAGCGCGAGGCTGCTGAGTGCATCCGAGCGCTGCTGGAAATCTCCGAGAGTGCGATACTTGATCGATCGTACTCGAGTGGAGAGCGCGCACGCGTTACAGTGGCTAGCCCGGCGTCGACCACAAAAAGTAGCCTATGAGCACCCACCGGTCCCGACCCTACCAGCCAGTGCTTAAAATATAGAAGGTACGATGTCGTGCACAAAGGGACGGGAGCGCAAACCACCCGGTAATGTTACACTGAGTATGACATGGGTTCACACCATAACACACCATCACATCGTACAAAGATAGGACGTACGGGGTAAGTACTAGCAGTCCTCCATTCGATGTATCTAGAGATGTCGATGAACGTGAATACGAAGACATCAAGAGAGGGAGCACCGATACTCACCTCTGCCGAAAGCCTCGTCCACTCAGTGAGGGAGCGTAGGTACTCATCCCGTCCTTCATCCACTGGTATATCGGGGTTCCACAACACAAACGAGGAAAATTGCGCCGCGGGGTTGAGTATACGCACAGGTCTCTCTACCTGTGCCTGATCTACTCCCGCACTCTCCAACTCTTCCGTGTCCTCCATAGCGTCCTGCGCACGTTTCGACCGCCGCGTACTCCTTCCGCCCGCCTTCGAGTTCTGCTCTTCAGCTGTCCTTGAGCGCGGCGCGGCGCTCTTTCCTTTGCGGTCTTCGGGCGCGCGTAGAACGACACCGGCATACCCTTCGGGAAGATCGACTTTCAGCCCGTGCATCAACCGGCCTCGGAAAGCCGCAGTGAAATGGCGAGAGTCAGGTTGAGAGGATGACTGGGGAGCGTCTCGCATGTCTAGGTCTTCCAGGGTCGCGGACGAGCCGGACGCAGTGGCGGAAGGATTGGGCAGGGAGGCCGACTGCGAATTCTCTACCAGAGTGGATTGGGAATCTTCCACGGCAGTCTGTGACTCAGATACGGTGTCATTCGACGCGGATGGCTTGATTTCGCGTCCGAATGTAGGCTCTGGCGCATTACGGACGCAGAAGTAGGTTGAAACGGGTGCAGGTCCAGAATATCCGATGTGAAATGGCATGAGCTGCGGGGTGGCGACAGGAAGGGGGTCCTTAGCAGAAGCAATCAGGAGAGCGGGCGGTGCAGCGGCCATTAGGATTGGGGCTGTTGCAGGACGCGACTTGGAGGACTCGAAGGTTAGCACGGGCGCAAAGACCTCGAGCTCGGAGCGACAGCCACAACGCGTCGAGACGCGAGACGCCCGGCCCTAAACCGAGAATTTAACCGGCTGGCGTTTAATCGTTAATTTATTGACCGATTTGCTTATGTCTCAGACGTCTTCCCAATCGATAATCTGCCGCTTATGACCATCTGTTCACGGTCGAAGGGTGAGGATTATTCGCCCTTCTCAGACCGAAGCAAAACATCCTGACGACAGTGGGATTCGAACCCACGCCCGTGAAGACTAGATAGAACCTTGGGTCCTGATTCTAGCGCCTTAGACCGCTCGGCCATATCGCCATGATAGCTTAGCGACTGGAAGTACCTGCAACCGCGGTGGATCGGAACTTGAGCGAACCAACTCACTCTTCCATAAACCGCTTGTGCCCGCAACCATATCGTACTGGCACTGAAAGCGCCCGAGCCGCGCTGGCCGTATTGCTTCTGACGGTCAAGTCCTTGAAATACTTGTCAAAGCCATAGGACAGCTAGAGCACTATTGGTGAGCCCGATTACGTGCGCAATAGTTCAGGGTACTGCGTGCTAACTATTGGCGATTCAAACGAAGTGCGATACTGCAGTAGCTAACTTATCTACGTCATGGCCCTGTATGACCTCCCTGTGGACATCCTTCTCGACATTTTCGGGCTCTTGAGCGTGTGTGACATTATACACGTTCGGCAGGCAAGTATCAAATTCCCATTTGATTCCGAAGTCGTCGGGTCTCACCGTTCGCCGCTCATAGACATGCAAAAGTCTTGAAGCGGTCACTCGTCAACGCACTGTATGGCATGAGGCTCTATCAAGACATGCCGCGCGGAGCTGTCTCCCCATACCCATGCTGGTAGAACACAACGCTTCTGACTCCTCGGCAACACAGTTGGAGCGTCAAACTATACGTGCGATACGCTTCTGGCGTAACTGGCTGTCCCATCGTCCGGCAGCGTATCGGCACACGGCCATACGGCCGGCTAGACCCGCTGCCCGCAATCGCACCCTACGAAACCTTGGCGTCATGTTTCTCCCCCACGTTCCTGACCATGTTTTAACGTTGACGCTGTATGATGATACCGTGCAGGACCGCCGCTTCTCCTTCGAGTTATGGGACTTCCGGCCCGCCCAGTATGGCGCCGAGCCGAGATGCGTGGACATTCTGCAGATTGAAGCTCTGCTCGCATATGCTATGAATGTGGTATCCGGCAGCACAGTTGCGTTAGCAATCACACGTCGAGATCCTATTACCCAGCAGTCAGTCGGTTTAGCTCGTATGGTTTTTAATACGTTGGATCTGAACGTTCGAATTTTAGATGCATCACTGAGGCATACGGCATCGACTCCTTGCATTCTGACTGCAATCCGCATTTCAAACTATTGACGGGATTTCCTGGTTACCGGAATACCATTGGACTACATGGAGCATATCTGGTAGCGACTGACGCCGAACAAGACGTTCGCATCATCAACGTAGAAGAAGGTCGCCTAGAATATACCCTTAAAGCGCCGTTAATGTTGAACGATCCTACTCTACGATTTGCGGTACGTCGCGCCTGTGGAGACATACGTCTAGATTCTGAACTGTATCGGTACAGGAACGACAATGTATGGATGCTGTCGTGCTAGACAATTTCGTCATCAGCTTCTGCAAGCAGTACATATTCCTCTACCATGTTCCACCTACAGCAACATCGCACACCAGCCAAGAACCTGCAGATATCGTGCAGGAAGCATCCAACATCGATGCGATAGCAACTTACAAATGGCGCTGGCGTATCGACAGCCTCATTGCAAGGCCCCGCCGTGCTCCTCCAACTCTCAACCTGCACAGGAAACGCACCCACAACACCACTTCAGCCCCACCCCTTATCGACATCCTCATTCGATTTGACACCTGGTTCCCCTGGCCCGTCAACATCCTGCATCACTTCGCGCTCGCGCCGAACCCCGCCTACACTCCCGCCGCATTCACCCCCTCAGACCTGTCCACATACCCTTACCTCCTCTCGGACACGGACGGTCCGTTCATGGTGCACTCCATTCCCTCGCCCCTACGCATATTCACCCCCTCGGACATGGCACTCGGCACGTACGGCACCGCAGTCTGGCTCGACGCCGCGGCGGACGCGACGACGCCGGCGCAGGCGGGGGACCGCGGGCAGCGCGTCGCGGGGCGCGTGCTGACGCGCACGCCTGTCCCGCTCCCCGCTGCGCGCACGCGCCCAGGCGAGGGTCCGCAAGACGACCATGTGAGTCCGGGATTGGGGGACCCGGCTGCGCTGAACGCGGGTGCGACGGCGGAGACGGTGGAGCTTGCGACGGGCGCGATCCCTGCGGGCCGCGGGAGCACTGTTGTGTCCGTGTTTGACGTGCAAGAGACGGAAGAGAGGTGGAACAGGGTTGCCGTGGACGAGGAGAGTGGGAGGGTCGCTGTGGGGCATGTGGATGGGACGGTGTCGATATATACCTATGTGCCCGCTTGGTAGTCAGATTGGTTTGTGCCGGAACGGATGGCACACTATTAACCAATTGTGATGTTGGATTGATATTTCGTCTACACATTTTAAGTAAAATGAAGGCTCGCGGGTGTATGACCACTGGTTGTTTGAATTGACGAGGTCGAAGGCGGAAAGAAAAAATAAATATTGAGACCCGTACTAGGTCTACCACTCCGGGAAAGCGTGTCATCCTTGTGCAGGGGCCATGCTAATCTTCTCTGTATCGTTCCAATTTTTTCGTATGTCACCCCGAAGGGGACATTAATCGGGGAGATACGAACGGGCGTGTGGGCATGTATTCGAGTAATGCTAAGATGACGGGTGTCCGCGGCAAATATGGGCGTTACTAAACGCAGTTCACTGGTATGGGTCTGCAGGTTTAAACGGTAGCCTTTACACGGATCACTCTTCTCCAGACCACGTACCCAGATTCTCGTTCCTTCGGTATTTCAATGGAAGGGCGCAATAGAGATAGAGAGATAAGGCCGAGTGAATTTTAGTAGAAGAAATTTTCCCGGGCGTCCGACGAGTCGACCTCAGCGAGTGGCCTTGGCCCGGCGGTTTGATTTTTAAATAGGCTCTCAAACCTCTACTGATACAGTTTCAGTCAAGACGGCAGTAATGCAATGTGATTAAGTTGAAGCGAAGTAAATAGGGGGAAAAGTAGTACCGAAATGTACTAAGAGCACTCTGTTCGAGTTGGAAAACGGTCAAGAATACCACGGCAATAGCCCGTCAGTCGTCGCTTTTATCTTCGTCGTTCACGAGAAATGCATGTAGCGTGCGTTCCGGATAATCCCATGGTGCCTTTCAAAGAGCAAGATAAGCAAGCTGTGAGGCGGACACGATGAAATGCACGGCTCACGAAGTGGTTCGCCCCCCGAATGCATAGCGTGGTGGTGCTCCGAATCTGCCTCCCATCACGCTTCGCGTTGGCGATCTCCAGGCGTAGTGCGTGAGCGCCATAGGGAACTTCCCATATCGAATGGTCGCCCCAGACGTAGCGGACCTCCACGCGTCTCCATTCATCTCCAATCACAGCTGTCCCGTCCGGCTTCCGCCCGTCCTCGGAAAGGGAGAGAGCGCCTTTGCGCAGAGTTTCGCAGATGCCGAGGGAAACGCAGCCGTGTAAGAGCGCCCAGTCCGAGCCGCCCGGGGCGCCAGGGGGGATATGCACCGTCGCTGCGAAGTCACTGCCCGTCATAGTGGAAAGAGTCGTCCTGATCGCTGACCGTCGCTCCAGCTTGTCTGGAATGTCATCATGCGCGAAGTAGCTCGTGACCCAGTTCGTGAAGACGCTCCCGCGTTCCTCGTACGTCAAAGACGTATCGAAAAATGGATTGTATGGGTCATCCTCGGGTAAACGATATCCCAGCAAGCATGCTGGCGGGTCTGAGGGCACAACGGTAGCGTTAGATCCGGACAGAATGTGATCAGCTTGAAGGCTTGATGCGCACCTGACAAGATGACCTTCTTGATGTAGTCGCTGAGATTAACGCGGCCTAGAGGGAAGTCGGCTACATGGTTCAGTAGTGCGGTCATCCAGATCGCACCGAGCGACCACCCCACTAACACAATCCCGCCGGTCTCACTCGGAGAGCTTGAGGTAGACGGGATTTTGCACTTTTCAACCAAGTCTTGCAGCGAGTTGTACAGCTCGTGGGCACGTTGACGCATGAACGTTTTGAGGCTCTCTGCTGCTGAACGTATCTCGCCTACGTTTGAACGAGGGCAGTCGGGGACTGGCGGAAGGAGCGCGCGTTCATCAGGTGTGTATGGGACGGCGCCTGGATATTCCCGTCGATTCAGCAAAATGATGCGGACGCTCTTGGGGGATGCTAACGGCATCAACTTGCAGAAAACGCCTGGATCATCCATATAAGAACGCACTCTTCATTAAAAACCGATAATGAAGCCTGTAGATCACTCACCGCTGTGCCAGACATAGCCGTGAATGACGACGAGAGTGGTGTAGTTATCGAGACCTTCGGGGACTCCCGAATCCTTGGAGATCGAAAGGCCACCGGCGAGCTGCATTCTTTTCGTATTCGCGTAGCCAAGTTCCGAGGGAGACTGTCTGGAGGGTTCAGTCGAGTCACACTAAGGAGTCGACTTGACTAGGATGGTCCTTGTCCATTTTATAGCGGGCCGTTTCAGAGTACGGTCCAAGCCATGGGACTGTGCGGCGCCTGACGTACAAACGTCTCATCATTGATGAACCTAAACTTTGTCCCCAACACGGAACTATACGATGCTCACGGCGCGCAAGAGTAGTGGGGCCTGATGGGATGACGCCACGTATATGGGTGTAGCTTCCTAAGATCCGTGAGCCGTGGGCGGTAAACACAACCCTTCATTAGATATACCGCAGCCACCTCGTCTTGAACCCACGCCACCTGCAACGATGCCATATGTGAGTTACTGCGGGGTATGCAGGATTTGACAGAAGAAATGGCACCCAAGGGCCAAACTCGAACCTTGTCCTGATGCCACGTTGGGTCTTCAGGCGCACTAAGTCATTTGGCCCAGGATGGGCTGATGCCTAAGGTATCTGTCCGACAATAGCGACACAGAAAATGGCGCCGCTTCGTCCGTCTAAACAAGGAACGAACAGCGAGCGACCTCGTGTCACCCAATCGGAGCGGTGAGTCGAGAACCTTTCGTAGCGCTGAAGAACATGATCACTTGGGTGGGATAGGCAAGTGCGCCAACGCGAAGGGAAGCTTGAGGACTGGCATTACGCGCTGGTCGAGGGGGTACTAATCGCCTGTCACCGGTTTGAATGCTTGATTCAGGTACGTTCTCCAAACGCTGGTGACTAGCGTCTCGTCCCTAGCATGGGAGGAAGCGGTGATGAGTGCAATCCGCTCTTAACAAAGTCCACTGATCAGGGCTATCAAGGATCAAGAAAACGCACCCCACTTGGCTCACGCCTGGGAGTCCTGGTATGCGCAGAGACGTGTTCTCACTCAGAACTTGTATACCTACCATCACTGGCATACAACTTCTCACGGCTGCCATGGTTCGGCGCGACGCCCAGCTTTGAGATAGTAGTACTGGAACGCGGGCACTAGCCACGGAATGATTCGATCACGTCAATAACCCCTTCTTGCACAGTCATCTTCTGGAGCAAGCGCACACACGACCTTCGCGCAATCTTTCAGACTTCTATGGACGCTTGCGAGTTTAAAAGTTGTAGCTGGGCCGAGGGGCAGCTGCACTAGTTCTCGTCGGCTACTAGCACCCTGAGCCGAAACGTCGCCCACCCCCGGTAGACGCGGAATATAACCCAAGACGAGGTACATTCCGACAGAATAGGAAACGCACAATCACATTCTTCCTTCACATGCTATGCTGCACGTCCACGCCTACCTGGAAGCACTGGTCAACTTAATCCACGAGGATCTGAATACGTTGATAGTAGGTAGTTCGAGGCCGGGGGCATACGCTCGCTTGGATATGCAGATCCGAAGAAATGGAGACACAAGAGAGAGAAGACAGTCCGTGAGTAAAGCTAAGAATTGCTGAGTTACCGGGTCGTGGGTTGATGCATAGTAACCTCCAGTCAGGATTTCAGGAAAACAATCGTTTAGAGGCTAATACGAAGGCTACATGCGTGCGCGCGTGAGATAGGAGGCGAGTCCCTCGTGGGAGCGTTGGAGTTCTAAATGCCCTCCGACGACGGAGGGACTTGCTTCACGGTAGGAACCCCGGAGAACACATTAACACAATCCAAAAAAGCAACGACTGCACTTTAGTGGCACTGAACTGCTTTATGAAGCATTTTATCAATTTACACGACGCAGCGCAAGATCCCACTAACCTCGTACGGTGGTACGAGCATCATCGCATGGGGATCAATGTGGGGCCCGAGCCAGAGTCGTGATTCGGAAGAAACGGTTCTTCCTCGGCACCTGACGTGCTGCTGGAGTATCTGTAGCAGATGTGAGCACCGCGGGAAGTGGAATGCCGCTCGAGAATATTAAAGCATGTGGTAGTGACCTCTGTAAGCGTAGTGGTAGTATACGTGCCTTCGAATCCGTTGGAGATTCGCGACCTTCCTTGTTTTTGAGAGCACGGGAGCCCGAGCAACCCGGTAGCCCCAACATCCAAGGAATCAGTGGTCTGCACCATTGGGCTCTTTGTCTTGCTGTTTACACGCAGTAGTTTAGAAATGTAAGAATTCAGGCCATCTTCACAGCGACGTCACGGGGGCCTGTTCTGGGAGCGTACAAAAAATCTAGGCCTTAGTAACGAGAAACACTAGCCCAACAGTTGAAGATGATGAATTCCCTTCGAAGCTCCTGTCTGCTTAAGTTCCGCTTGCTAACACACCCCGCCGAATGACAAAAGTTGTGTGTCCGGCTCACCTCACCGTAAAGTTGGTTTGTTTGATTTTGTTGGGGACCCTCGTGAGGTTTCGCTTGCCGCTACCCGCGTGGATTCTTATACAGGATATACCCTATGGCTCAAAGCTCTGTAGTCCTCAGGTACGAAACGTTTCTCTCGAGTGAGATCCGTCGAATGGAAATGGAACAAAAAGTTCAAGTTGCCGTAGACGCCGGGCGCCAACGACCACGATGTTGCCGCGCCCGGGCGCGCCAACGGAGCGTCAGCGCCTATCACTGACCCTTGAACTTCGAGTACATACCTCGGTCCTCTCTAATTTGCTCCTAGGCTGCTATTGGCTCCGTTGGAGCGTATACTATGAAGTACTATGGGGGAAAAACAGGGCACAGAATATACATTATCCGCTAGACTCGAAACCAGTCGTTCGGGATGCCACCTGCCATTCTGAGGGGGCGGAGTATGAAAGGCAGGTAACTTCCCAGAACGACTGGTCAAACTCGGAGGGGTTTTGGCTGGGTGACCCGATTTGGTACCCCGTGTGAAAACGGACTTCGCGTTTGCGCGTGTTGCACACTGAGAAAGCTCTCTACCCCGCTCCGCATCGTCTATCGTATCGCTTGATTACACGCCTGCCCATCCCATTCAACTTGGATACTATGAACATTACAACCGCTAAAGCCATATCTAGTTTTCGTTCGCCATCTAGTGAATTTGATGTATAGCAGACAGTCTAGTACGTCTATCCTCTGATCCCTCTGGTTACTTATGCGTCCAAACACCCGCTAACTTTGAAACCGTAGATCAGGTTCGCATAGCCTAAGGACGCCTCCTGCGCTATTAGTCGACACGGATGAGCTTCTGTACGCGCGAGTCCCAGCGCCGTATCGATGTCATCGAGCGGTGCTCTACAAGCAACGAAAATCCCTTGGGCGCACATACTCCTCACCCGATGCCTGGTATGTACCAGTTCTGCCTCTAACTCATGGTATCCTTATAGAGGCTTTGCCCGCTGCACTTCGTGATTGCGGGGCCCTCTACTTGCAAACTGTACGTTGACCTCATCGCTCTGCCAGGTACTACCTATGTTGGCTAGGCTCTAGCGCCAACTTAGCCGGTCACTTGCCCCGCAGTCACCCGATCGATTTTGTACCCTGAAGGCTCACCACCTAAAGACACTTTGTATGACTGTATTTCCCCGACGACTTTGCTCCGCGGCCATTCAAAACGGTGAGCTCTTCGTAATGGTGGGTGACACTTGAATGGGCGCTTATAATCCATTTCCAGCACTGGCGCTTAAGCAACTACTGGGCACTAGTAGAGCTCTCGAGGAGTCAAAAAAGCGATCCATGGCACGGCTCTTCATCTTCATCGCTTTTAATACAAGAATCCAGTTTACAAAGGGTTTCCTCTAACAGAATAACACACTTTAGTCCCCCCATATGCTCACACGGGAGTACAGGACAAAATATTGTCACGGCGGTTCAGAGACAATGAGTTCGATTTCACCAAGTCCGTTTTCACACGGGGTACCAAATCGGGTCACCCAGCCAAAACCCCCCCGAGTTTGCCCAGCCGTTCGGATATCCTCACTAGCGGAGCGACGGAGTTTCAATATCCGAACGGCTGGTTCACGAGCCTAATTATCCGCATCCGCCGCGAATCATAATGCCAGTGTCTAAGAGCGAGGCTCAGCTTTAAAAATATCTGACACGAGCGGCATGCGGTTCGGCAGTCTCCGCGTGGATGCCACTGGAACGTTGACCCTGGACCTCTACTTACAATGTCGCTTTGATGTTCTACTCGAGGCGCTCGGTTGGCTAATACTTGATTCGTAACGGCTTGAGCATCACTGTGCGCTACAATGCTCATAGGTCATAGGCCAGGCTTTTCACAATCCTCAAGATCAGCCAGGAACGCTTGCAATGTACCCTCCGGGTGATCCCAGTGAGCCTGGACGTCCACAGGCGGTTAGCGATGTTGCGAAAGAGAGGAAGCACACTCACGACGTGGTTTGCACCTCTAAAGCGCAGAAGCGTGATGTTCCTCATAGCCTTCCCCTCCTTCCGAGCCTCCGCCATCTCGCGGCGCATCGCGTGAGCTACGTACGGACCTTCCCAAAACGAGCGGTCGGCCCAGACCAGCCGAACCTCCACGTCCTGCCATGCATCGCCAACCGACAGTGTCTCGTCGAGCGAGCTACGCTCACTTGTCGGAAGGAATAGAGCGCCTTGGCGCAATACGTCGTATAGCCCATACGCAGCACCCGCGTGTAGTAAAACGAAGTCCGAACCACCCGGGAGACCGGGTGGGAAGTAGAGAGCGGCAGCGCGCTCATCTTCTGTCAAATAAGTGAGCGTGGAAGGCGGCGTCTTGTCTGGGTCCCGCCGCTCGAGAGTGTCTACGGTCTCGCCGTGCGTGAAGTACGAAGTGATCCAGTGGAGAAACGCGCCGCCGCGCGCCTCATGCGTGAGCTCGGGGCTTGAGAAGAGGGGATTGTACGAATCTTGCGACGCAGGCACGGGGTAGCCCATGACCAAATTTGATGGATCTGCCATGGCACCGCGTGTAAGCATGGAACCAGACAGCCCGCCGGTACGTGCGTGCCGGCCTCAGCGACTCACCCCACAAGACAACCCGGCGAACATAGGTACGGAGGTCACACTCCGTGTTTGCAGGAAATTCGGCGACGTGGCGAAGCAAAGCTAACATCCACGCCGACCCGAGGGATCCACCCGCGAGTATGATTCCGCCAGTGTCGGACGCTGGTGGAAGGCCGCGTTCAGAGACAAGCGCTTGCAGTGACTCGTAGAGCTCTTTAGCGCGGTCGCGCATGAATTTCTCGAGCTTTTGTCTGACCGTAAGGATCTCCCCGTTGCCGGTAGGCGGGTCCTCTGGGACAGAGAGGAGGACGGCACGCTCCTGAGGTGTATACGGGGTAGCGCCTGGATAGTCCCGCCGGTTGAGGAGAATTACGCGAACCTTAAAGGAGTTTGCGAGAGGAATGAGTTTGCGGTATGAGACTGTGGATGTCTTCAGCTGATAGAAGCGGCCAGCAACGAAGTATTACCCCCAAGTGCAGAACAGTACTCACCCCCATGCCCCACGTAACCGTGAATCACGACGAGTGAGGTGTAGTCGCTACGATCTGCCGGAGCGCCAGAGTCCATGACAACGTGCAGACCACCAGCGGGATTCATGGTCGAGCGGAAGCGGGGGCTAGAGGTTACGTATGATGAACCGCGACGAGCGAAACTGATGGAGGTATATACACGGTCTCACATTAAGAAGGTTCCACTGCAAGTGCACAGTCTGGATATGGTTCCATCGTGCGCTGCCACCCGGGTTTGCTACCATTCATCGTGGCGTATCGATGACGGTAACACGAGGTCGACCCTAGAGCGTAAGACAGGGGCATTGCCCGCTTGGGCAAGAAGCATCATGAACTCTCAATGGAAGAGAATCAGCGGTCTCTATGCATGCACCAATAGGCACGATCGCGACTCTGCCAATGTGACCATCAACGAATACAGTCATAGTAATGAATCCGATAAACACCGTATGTGAAGTGCGGACGAACCTGCAAATATACGGACGCCGGGATGATCTCTTGACATTGGCGAGGATATAGGTACATCCCAAGATTTCCTTCTGCGGGTGGGCCGTCGTCGTCACGTATAGAATTCGTCCACGCAAGTCAGGGTGGGATCGCGAGATGAACGGAGCTTGATTTCTACGTACGAGGAAAGCGCCGCTGGTCATCGGTTGCGTGTACTGATACGCCATCAGAGTATGCGGACTCGAGGGGATGTAGTATGCTACTTGGGGATATCAAACTAGCATGTAGTGGCGGTTCTGTGAGTAAAGCCTGTTCAAACCGCAGAGCGTCGACGCTATTTGGTTATGCGCACACCTGTTGGACGTATGCATGAGATGCATGAGTCTAAACTCTATTTTTTGCAGTTAAAAAGCCATATCAACCGCAAGACATTGGACGAGTCGAGTAATCCAACAACCTGAGCGCCGGGTTGGCCAGGCTCGGCGCTCGGCGGAGCCCGGCGCTATGGACGTGCAAGGCTTCTCGGTGTTCGCTGTAAAACGGAGTGAACCTGTCTACACGCGGACTTCATCTGTGTGCCAGAGACGCGCGAAGCCTGTTCATTCATTAGCTAGTAACGCCGTGATCTGGGGGCATACATAGATCTAACGAAGTAGATGTCGAACAGGATCATGACAGTATCCGACGAACAACGAGCGTTCAAAAACATGTGGCCGACTGCAGAATTGAACACGAACATCATGATTCCATTAAGATGCATACTCAGCTTTAATCCCGCATTGAAATCTATCGCGCCAGACAGCGAAAGCAGGGCTCGTCGGGATGGAGAGTGACTCAGGTGGGCGTTAACGTTGACAGAAGGAGCACGCGCTAGCGCCCACGACGCTAGACGCCACAATGCTGTGGCTCAGCCACTAGGCGCCATTATGTAGACGGTCAAGTCTCTGACACGACAACATCAATCCCCAACCGTAACCGTAATTTCTATAATATTTCATCCGCCCTATTCGACTCTGACTTGGCAGCCTGCTAGCGCGTACGCGACGGTTTGAGACTCGTACATTATAAGGACGCTCGCAAAGCATCAGTAGCAAGCCTCGTGTCCGTGAGGTAGGCCTGGAGGGCAAGCTCAGGTAGATCCCATGGGGCCTGTGGCAAGCAAAACCGGTCAAAATCGAAGCTTCAGCGTGGATAAGCCTTAAAGTGCATGAACTAACGTGGTGGTTGGCACCCCTCAGGCGCAATGTCGAGACAGGTCGCGCAGCTCTTCCGGCTTTCTTCGCTTCGCTTAGCTCCTCGCGCAAGGCCCAGACCGCGTGGGGCACCTCCCAAACAGAATGGTCTCCCCAGATGTGTAGCAGCTCCACGCTGTCCCAGTGGCTGCGTCCGCCCGAAGGAAATAGTGCACCCTTGCGCAAAGTTGCGAACACGCCGACCTCAGCGCAGCCATACACAAGGTCGCTGTCAGAGCCACCCGTCGCGCCCGGAGGCACGGGTACGCCCGGCGGGGTCTCGCCGGTAGGAATTGTGACAACCGTTGGTGGCGGCTCGTCCAGCGTGTCGCGGCGCCGAAGTTCGTTTACTGTATGGCCGTGTTCGTAATATGCGTGGACCCACATTGCGAATGCCCAATTCCGCTCTTTTTGAGAAAGCGAAGTCTCGAAATAGGGGTTGAAAGGGTCGTCCGGCAACGGGTACCCAAGATGCAGTGTGAAGGGGTCTATATGCATACGAATCTATCAACACAAGGTCGTACAGTGGATTAGGGTCAGATCTCACCGTGCAATACGACCCGCCGGACGTACTCATGTAGCTTCACTTCCCCGATGGGAAAGGATGCGACATGGCATAAGAAGGCGGTCGTCCACACAACACTAAGCGACCAACCGACCAACACGATTCCACCGGACCTTGGTTGGGCTGGCGGGATCTTGCGCGACACGACGAGTGCTTGCAGGTGTTCATAGAGCTCGCGAGCACGATCTCTCATGAACGTCTCTAGTGAATGTCTGACCGATCTGATTTCTGCTTCGTCGGTACGTGGTATGTCGGAGTGGGGAGGGAGAAGTGCACGTTCAGCGGGTGTATATGGTGTAGCCCCGTTGTAGTCTCGTCGATTGAGCACGATGATCCGAGCGTTGTATCGCGGCGCGAAGGGAAGAAGTTTGTGGAATACTCCTGGAAAGACCGTCAATACAACCCGGATAGGCTGAAAGTCAGGGAACTAATACTGACGTCCGTCGTGTACAAACCCGTGCAGAAGCACGATCGTGGTGTAATCCGACCGTCCGGCTGGTGCGCCAGTGTCTTCAAGGACATGTAACCCTCCAACGTTCTCCATGGCTGAAAAGCCTGTTAGCGTACTGCACAATACGAGAGTCGAGACAGCTCATTTTATAGGCAGGATCTGTAAGCAAAGCGTTTGAGAGCTTGAAATTACGGTGCTTATATGCTACGGTCGTTCGAGGGCCTATTCGCAAATCCTCGGGTAAGATCGGCTATTCAAGACCAGGCGGTGTAGATAGGGTGGAGGTTAAAACGTTAATCGCCGGCCATGCTTGTTCCTCCGCGGACGTACGTGAACCTAAACACCCTAAGTTTATATGGGGTTTGAGCATCATGGCCGTGGTTGAAAGTTGTGTAATACCTATCCGTTGGTTTGAATATAGGGCCAACCACCTTGTGACGCACAACGAAGCTCGGACCCGGATTGAAGGTTGGCGCCCAAAAATCAGATAGGACATCGACGACAGTATGTTCGAGGGCTTTTCGGGATGAATTGTCGTACTTTTGAACCTCACGACGCTTTGCAGGTGTAGGCAAGTCGACGCCGGATTAGGGATTTAGTCATCCTCACCCCGTCCCGTTGAAAAGGGGCCATCTGATCATGAGACAGGCGTTGGTCAGAATCAACGGCATGTAAGAATCGAAGATAATTTGCTCAACTAGATATCATGCGGTTTTTCACTAATTCAAACACATATTCTTCCCTTGGCGCTAGTATATACTAAGCGTGCCAAAGCACAGGAATGAAGTACCGTGATCGTCACACGCAAATTCAGTCGGAAACGGTAGTGCAGTGAACGCTGGTCGCAGCCAGCGACAGTATATATACCTAGACATGCTATTACACACAAACCATTGATTCATCAACCTGGACCAGTTAAAGGCGTGCCCGGAAGGCGTCCATCCCAGATGCCCGATTCTCGTGCTCCTTGGGGTTGGCAAGGAACGCCCGTAACGTGCGCTCCGGGTAATCCCAGTGTGCCTGTAAAACGTCCTATGAGCGAACGGAAGCGCGACGAAGAATTGACAGACATACAAAATGGTTCGCGCCACGCACGCGCAGGATAGTCACGTTTCGCACCGCCTTGCCGCCCCTCCTCGCGGCGTCGATCTCCTGGCGCATCGCTCGTGCGGCATACGGGCACTCCCACACCGAGTGGTCGCCCCATGCGTAGCGTACCTCCACGTCGCGCCAGTCGTCGCCGATCAAGGGCTTCCCGTCGAGCACGCTTCGGCCGCTCGTGGGGAGGAAGAAGGCGCCCTTGCGCAGCGTCTCATAGACGCGAAGCGCGTGGCATCCGTAGAGCAAGTTGAAGTCTGAGCCGCCACGCGTGCCCGCGGGCGGGTACATTGTGGCCTTGTACTCTTCCTGGGAAATGTTGGCCAGTGTTGACGGCGGGATCTTCGCCGCGGCGCGTCGTTCGAACGTCTCAGTCGTGTTCCCGTGCGAGAAATAGGCAGTGATCCATTTGATGAATTCCTTGCCCCGTTCCTCAAACGTCTGGGTAGTATCGAACAGAGGGTTGTAATCGTCTTCTTCGGGTTCAGGGTAGTGAAGAAGGCAGTTGGGAGGGTCTATCGTAACGCGAGGAGTGAGCCCAACTATAGTCACGTACTAGGTCACGGTGTAGACGGCTCACCCCATAGTACGACGCGCCGGATGTAGTCGCGCAGGTTGATCTCGTTCACGGGAAACTCCGCGACATGTCTGAGCAGTGCCAACATCCATGTAGCACCGAGTGACCATCCTACCAGTACAATGCCACCAGTGGGGGCCCCGGGACGAACGGGTGGAATGTCTAATTCCTGGACGAGGTCCTCAAGGGAGTCGTACAGCTCGCGGGCCCGGTCCCGCATGAACTTTTCGAGTTTGAGCTTGTCTGAGCGGATCTCCGCAGGGTCGGTGAGAGGTTTGTCAAGCACGGGTGGGAGAAGAGCGAGCTCCTCGGGCGTGTAAGGAATCGAACCGGGGTAGTCCCGTCGGTTCAACACAATGATGCGGACGCCGTGCGAAGCGGCTAGCTGAAGCACCTTGGAGAATATAGCTACGGTACCGTCAGGATATGAAGAGTGACGTAGCCGGTACCAATGCTTACCCCCATGCCAGACATAGCCATGGGTGATGACCAGAGTGGTATAGTTGCTGCGACCTGCGGGCGCACCTGTGTCTTTGAATATGCCAAGGCCGCTGACGGTCGTCATGTTATGATCTCAATAGTGTGGATCGCGGGTGGTCGGGTAAGGAAAGGACCTTCTGTCGTGGGGAGACAAACGGTCCTCAACCGTCACTTTATACGACCCTACCGGGCGCGCTCCGGTTCTGGAAGGACGTCCTTCCTACTCGGCAGAGCGCCATTTTTCCAACCAGGGACTGATGAAACCTAACGGCGACATGGAACCTGCCGTCGAAAACTGCGTCCGCGAGCCACCGCTGCCGGCATCGATAATGTCGCTGCTCCGTACGCACCACAAACCCCGCGGCGAACTTCCTAGAGGTTCGAATTTTGGAGCAGGGACCAATAGCCTCGTTTGTGCATTTCCCCACCACTTTGACGTATTATGGCGGATGCTATCACGAGTAGGGATTGGCGAAACTGCTGTTGACGGCAACCGCTTAAGTTCACAGCGCACGGGCAAGTCAGGATATGACAGACCTTCGGATGCTCTTCTGCGGCGTAGCGGCCCAAATGGGGTGTGTTGCGGTATCCGCTTGCGACATGAGATAGGGCGCTGCCACGGCGTGGCACGCGCTGATGAAGGTGAACTGTAGGGATCGTACACACCCCCATTGTGTTGGGTCTGTCAGAACCTGATCCACGCGTGCCTATGTCCCCAACCTACTCTCCGCCACCGCTATGGAGAAGGAGCGCCATGACGTACCCCCACAGGCGTTCCGGGGGGGGGGGGGCGAACTCCACGGCATAAACCAGTACCCGCCACGTAGAGAATGAGCCTTGGACGCGGAAAGACCGATAGCCGCTCGCCATCTTGCATACCAAGCTCTTACCGCCCGTTGCGAACTGGTCGCAGAAGCAAAGGGTGAATACGGTGAATACTAACGTACCTTCCCACCCAGAAACTACTTCCACGTTCCCCAACACGACAAGACCAAAATCACGGCCCGTACATCAGTGCATCGTGCCCCTCGCGGAACGAGTCTTAGGGTCGGCGATAGCCGCGAGCACACGACTTTGCCACACACTCATACTTTGCGGGCACGCACCATCCAAGTAGCACTTCTGCCCGGATGGCACGCTCACATCGAAGTCAGGCCCGTGCGTGCTCACCGTGCCCCAGGACCAAACTTTGCGAAAATCTCGGGATTTTATGCGGCGACCTGTCTGCAGGGCGTCCGGAAAGACTTATCACCGATAGGCTGGCAGCGGTGCCAGTGGCGCCGTGGTGAATGCGGGCCAGGCGCGCGTGGCTGATTCGCGGATGAATACCGTTTCGTCAAAGAAGGGTTCAGCATAAGGATGTTCCGGAAGACATGGAGCCATGGGCTCACCTCCGTCTAAAGCACTGCATGAACAACTGCTGTGCCGGCGGTCCCTGCCCGCCCGATCTCGCCAAATGTCTACATTGTCCCGCTATGGCTTCGAGCGAGCTGCAGGCCGTTCATCATACGCTCCTTTCAGACCCATCCGTTTCCACGCCGGCGGCCGAACTGGAGGCCAGAGCCTGTCCACATCGCGCGCATAATGCGGCTCAGGAAGCCTTCGGGATAAGAAAGAACTCGAGAAGCACCCCGGGGCAAGGTGTGCATCGCGCCCAGCCTTCTTCCCGGTCGCACGCCCGAGCGGTCCGAGAGCTTACAGGACGCTCGATCCTCATGGGATGCACCCCGTTGTCATAAAAGGTTAAGCGAGAGCGTTCATGGACGGGAGCAGCAGCGCCGCAGGATCGTCGACTGGCATCCCCTATGCCTGAAACTCGAGGTGCTGACCAGGATTAGTTCATGTCACCTCCTCGCGAGCCAAGCGTTGCACTCACCTATATTTGAACGCTAGCCAGGATGTTTAGTACCGCAGAACATCCGCCCTCAACGACGCTTGTTTATAATGGCACGGGCAGCGCCGTAATCCCGTAATTCTCTATTAGTGCATTAGAATACTCCACAACTCCATCCACGCCACACAGATACACTAGTAGTTGATGTTGCACAACAACAAAGCAGAGCCAAGAAAACAGAAGAACAAATGGTCGTAAGGACGTTGCAGCAGGTATGCGTGTCGGGTCCTAGTCGTCATCGTCACCGATGACGTGGTGCGCTGGCTCGACGTCGTCCGCACGGGGCACGGGAGCATACCACTTGTTGCTTTGCGTGAGCTCGATCGCGCCGTCGCCAGATGCTGCAGTGGTAGCATTGCGCCCGGTCGTCGCGTAGAGGTTGATGAGGGATACGATCAAGGCGTATAGGATGAACGCAATGCTGATGGATTAAACATGAGCTGACAAGGAGCATGCTACGCTGGGCGAAGGGTTTGTACCTGAACATGATGAGAATGTATGTGACATGATCCATGGCGTTGTCGTTGACAAAATGCAGCTCTTCGTCCGTAGCAGACATGAACAGCAGACTGGCGAGCAATCGTGAGGATCAGCTAGATGAGCGCAAGGGCGCGCACGTACCCAGAAGCGACGAGCAACTGTGAAGCCTGGTGTTAGAAAATGCGTAGACACTACTAGCACGACAAGCTTACAAATGGCGGAAGATGCCTGAATGCCCGACTTGGATTTGATACAGACGCAGCTTGATCCTCACGGCTACCATCAAGGGTGTGTTCGCTGTGGCTGTCGCCCGCAACAATGTCTTGCGTGTACTTTGGCGCAACAAAGCACACTTCGACGATACGCGTGAGGCCAGCGGACATGAGTGTGTATCCAAATATAGCGTGAACCTAGATAAACGTCGTCAGCGGGCTGGATATCCATCGCGTGTGGCTGAATACTGGATGAGTGGAAGAAAGTGATTTGGTTCACTTCCTATACCACTACCAGGAACGGTCCCCCGTGTTCGTTATATCCGCATATCTCACCTTGGTAGATAGCATTAGTGCTTGGGTGTGATCAGACATGGCCCAGCCGGTGAGGATGATTCTAAACATCTGGTTAGAAATCCTGGTCACAATATCATCGGCATACGCACATCAGCGACGGGACGATGGAACGCTAACAGCCCGTGAAAATAAGGTTAGCGGTCTGGCTGTCGTGTACAAGGCAGAATAACTTAACCTGATTATTCCTGGATAAGAAAATGCCAAGTATTCCTCCAGCCCACCCTATTCAGATCAGTAAATAGGTCCACAGACCACAGACTGGATAACCTACAGAGAACCCCAAGGATTCTGAACATACAGTTTCAACGAAGTCGGTTACGCGGAAGGTGAAACCCACGTACGTATGTTGCATATCTTTGACTGACCACACAGAACCGCGATGTTCCGTGAAAGTGTTTACTGCGATAATGTGAGAAGTTAAGTTTTAGTTGGCGCTTGCAACTGCTACTCACCGATGCCCTATAGGGAGCACATACACGATCCGACTGAGACGCCGTTCAAGATGAATTGAGGTCGTTAGGACTCACCCAGAGCATAATGATCCATGAGTCCCACCAGTCGGGACTGCGCCCGCTGCGCCGTACCCATGCTTCACCTACCAGCAGTAGTATGGCCATAATGGTGCCATAAGCAATGAACCCACTCCCCTACAGGCCGCGCGGTTGGTCAAAGAAAGTGAAGATGGTGTAACGAACACACCATGATGTAATGCGCAAGGCATTGCCCTAGGTTACCGCCGCGGCAGTATCCTCTGAACGCGATAGCGCCGAACAGCATCTGCACCCAGCCGAAGATGGGGTACGCCTTGCCTACAACACCGTGAAGGCGTACGGCCCACGGCCTGAGTGTTTGTTCGTGTATATGCAGCTTGAGGTAAATTCCGAGGAACAACTGCAGTGCGATAGGGATGAAGAGGATGTTCGCGGTTTTGCCGTGCGCGCCGGCCAGAAACGCTCGACCTTTATGCGAATGCCCAAGGACATAACCAGCGATAGTCAACGCAAATCCGGCACTCTGGCTGAGTATGAGACTACAGAGCCAGACGAATATGCGAGAGGAGCGTACCTGTAAAGGGACGTGCCATCTGCTCCGGGAGAGCCCCAAGACCATGCCTACAGGGAAGAGGACCCCCCACACAGCTGCCTGAAGGAAGATGTGTAGCCATAAGATGGTATCGACAGGCGCATTCTTCTGTTCCTCCGTCAGTTCATCGTGATGCTTGTGGGCGAGCGCAGACCACGCGAAGAGGAAGAGGAGGCCCAGTCTTGGTGCGGAACGCGAGATCATGGTGATAACCTCCAAGAGTTGGGTTTCAGAGCAGTTCCGCCGACCCCAAGAGAACCACTGCAAGTAGCAAGAGCCGTGCCAGGCCTGCGCGTCGAAAGGGAAGAGACCAGAGGACTAGGTTCGGAGCAAGGCGGGGAGGAGTCCCTGAGGCAAAGTAATCCTAAACGGCTCATTCGGCCGGGAGACGCCCGGAAGCCGATCCCGTGCGTCATCGGCGTAATTCCCACGCCTGGCCTGGTACTCGTCCGACGAGGCCCGGCGTTACCGGTGCTGCATGCAGCAACGTTAACGTTCTGCTCGTCTTGAGGTCCTAGACTCGGAAAGATTTGGGAGCAGCTGTCTTCAGCTTTGACTTCGTATCTGCGGCTGTCAAATAGAACTCCGCGAAATATTCTCTCTCGAAATTCCTTATGCGTTGACAAGGATGCTAATCTCAAGTCACAGACGGAGTACACCTCAAGGCTTCGATGCTTCGAATGCCAGGAAAATAATAGGCTATTCTACCCCTTGAACATCTAGATTGCTCGTTCAACCGCCGTCGCTGTTCATTGCAATTGGAGACGTCCTCCGTCAAGTATCATTGGTACTCGCCGTTCCTTACAGAGCCCAACAACCGAAGTTATACCACAAGTGTACGCAGCGCTTGGCCTCCAATCATCAATGCAGTCAATCTTGACTGCCTTTCAAGACGTGTTTCTACCTCTAGTTCGACCCAAGGATCATGATAAACGGACGAATCGTGTAGTAAAAGCATGCGTATGCACGCGATGCTAGCAGTGTGGAAATGGCTCCCAAAATCCTGCACGGGAAGATCTCGAAAAGGGCGTGCGCTACATTGCCGGACGCGGTAAAGGCAATAGTCATAGAGTAGTGGCAAGTTCGGAATGTTCACCAATTCAAGTCTCCATCTCAGGTGCATGTGAGTCCTGCAACGATCCCCAGAAAACTGCTCTGATGTTCATTATATTTCAGGACCGTATTCCCCCACCATTTCCTGACGCCAACACGTTTCCACTTGCGTCGGCACTGCTGTCATGGCTCCGACTTGGCCGACCCAAAGTTCGAACATCTTTAGCAGCACCGACGTTACAGTTACCAAGACGGTGACGGGTGTGTAAACGGCACAATACGCAAAGCTCGCAACGTTCCCACATGAGAGCGCACTCCCCTGCGTATCCGCTATCACCTAGGCCTAGATTGACTCTTGGGTAGGTCAGCACGCAGCCTATTCTGTAAGTCTGGCCAAAACGCCCACCGCTCTGGCGTTCCTATGATCGGTCTCCTGTGACAGTTTGTCATGGCATCGGCGTGCATTTTTCTGACGCGCTTTGCAGGTTGGGACGCGGTCAACACGAGGAAAGTTGAAACTGCTATGGCGCAGGGAGCTGCAGCTAGAGCACTAGTGCAGCGAGTGCCAAGGCCGCATGTTAAGCGCCGTTACTATGCCACGCATAGGAAAGCGCAGCGGCCCACAAGGCCGAGTATTCTGAGACGAACGAAGCGCTACATGTACGGAAAATAAAAGCGTACGAATGTCCCGTAACAGACAAGGTACCGTGCGCACCGTTATCCCACAGAGGTTCTTGCCGCTGACGAAGCACATCAACTAATTAGTGAGCACCCAAGCGTCGAAGTCCCTCTAGATTTTCTGGCGTCGGGTATACGCCCCGCCGTCGCGTCGACACGTAGGGTCGGGATATGGGCTCCCGACGGGATTGGCTGCATGACGGATGCCTCCAGGCTAGAGCGTGCGTAACACGCAACCCTGCAGCGTCGCAGAGGAGAGAGAGCCCCTTTCTAAGCGCCCATCGGATTCCAACTGGGCCTGAGTCGGGTCGGCCCTAGTACTGGCATAAATACGACGTTCGGCCTGCGGGTTCAAGCACCAACACAAACGGTTATACACCCCACCCCATTGCCCCCAACCGCAAGAACGCCTAGTCATGTCCATCCTCACCCAGCAGAAGACCCTTTTCCTCCCATCTAAGGGAGCCGCCTTTGTCGTCCGTCCGAACGACGTGCCCAAACCCGGCCCCCACGAGCTCCTTGCCAGAGTTGAGGCCGCAGGTCTCAACCTGCTCGACTGGAAGACACAGGAGTCGGGGCTCTTTGTCCAGCAGTGGCCGGTCGTCCTGGGCTTCGACGCCGCGGGCACTGTACTCGCTGTCGGCAGGAACGTTACCTCGGACTTCAAGGTCAGCGACCGAGTGTAAGTCACGTAGGTGGATTGGAGCGTCCACAAGTGGCTAACCTATCTCGCTAGTGCCACTCAGGACACCTGCACGACTTCTGGCAACACTTATCAGCAGTACATATCCGTCCCTGCACAGTTCGTATTTAAGGTGCGCTACTGTTACGTTTCTGTAATCTCTATGCAGATGTTGATTTCAAGCACTTCAGCTGCCGGATAGCTTGTCCTTCGAAGCGGGGGCCACTTTCCCTATCTGCGCCACTACCCCGGGGGGTTCACTCTATAACAAGAACGACAATGCCACGGGCTTCAAGCTCATTGCGCCTTGGGAAGAGGGCGGCCGTGGCTCATACGTCAACAGGTCCATACTCGTCCTCGGAGGCTCCACATCTGTCGGCCAGTACGGTACATACGGTACACCAATCATATGCACTGGAACTACCGGGAGGGCTGACCGTCCGCCTACAACACATCCAGCGGTTTAATTCCTCAAACTCTCTGGCTTCTCGCCCATCATCACGACCGCCTCCCCGCGTAACGCTGCATTCGTGCAAGCCCTCGGCGCAACGCACGTCGTCGACCGCACGCTCCCCGCCGACACGCTGCGCGCGGAGTTCCTGAAGCTCGCAGGGGCGCCGCTCGCGTACGTGTTCGACGCGGTCTCCGACCAGGGCACGCAGAATCTCGCGTACGACGTCGCCGCGCCTGGAGGCACCATCGTCGTCGTCGTCCCTGACAGCGTCGACGTCGCGAAGAAGGCAGACGGGAAGAACGTGCGCATCGAACAGGCGCAGGCAGCCCTGGGCTTCCCGCAGAACGCGGCGTTCGGACGGGTGTTCGCAAAGGAACTGCCGAAACTCCTGGGGGATGGGTTTGTCAAGGTGCGTGATGTTGAATGCCTTTGTGTGGGATCGGACGACCGTTGACCGTGCATGACATGTGTAGCCAAACCCAACTGAGGTGCTCCCGGGAGGATTGAAGGCGGTTGCTGGGGGTCTGGCACGTCTAAAGGCGGGGTCAGTCAACGCGAAGAAGCCAGTGGTTGTTCGGCCGCAAGAGACGGCGTGAGTGCCACACAAATGCTGCAGCCGTTTAACTCGCCCGCCGCGCCGCGCTGTAGGAATATCCTGTAGTACACATATTCTTATTGAAGTCGACATACTTGATTAACTTTGGTGCATCCCTTGGTCCGCCGAAATCAATATCAATATCTGCAGCTACCACCGACCCACAACGGCAGATTTAACTTTTCTTAATCGCTGGTATGGGAGACCAGGCAAGCCGTTCACCCAAAATTCTAGCGGAGCTTTAGTCTTCCGGGGAAGTGGACTTCTACTTGCTGGCACCACGAGCCACTGGTGACTGAGCCCCCGTGGCCCGGGTGCTGATCGGCGGGGATACGGCCGAGGGGTGACGGTCACAGACACGTGATCGTGTTGAGAGGGATTTGGGTTGAGGTGGGCCGAGGGAGAGAGTCAACTTTATACTCTTTGGCCTTTTACCCCGTCGCGTCGTCGTCCGTTCATTGTCTGGCTTTCTCCTCCTCCTGCGCGTCCGTCTGTGACGGACAGGATACCTCCTGCTCCTACTCCTTCTCCTGCGTCTCCCCTCTCCTCCCCCGCCAAAATGGAAGCACTCACCTGCGGTATCTGTCTCGACCAGCTCAAGGTCCCCGTTTCCACGCCCTGCGGTCCGTCTCTCCCCGGCTCGAGTCCTCCGTTTCCCATGCTAACCCCACCCTAAAGGCCATCTCTGCTGCGAGGCGTGCCTCACGTCCTATATTGAGGCCAGCGCGGACGCCCTCAACGCCTCCTGCCCCACCTGCAGGAGCCCCTTCTCCATCGGTGCGTAGTGAGCCGTTCCCCTGCGCCCGCGCCATCCGTCCTCACGCATGATTATGTAGCCATACCCGACCTTCGTTTTGTGCCCAAAAAATACCACTCCCTCATCATCCCCAGCATCCGCCGCGTCTTCATCTCCCCCAATGCCGTCGCTGACGCGTCTGCCGAGGCCGAATCCACCCGTGACCTCCGCGCTCAGGTCGCCCGCCTCACCGACAAGATCGATGCCCTCGTCCGCGACAAGACCCTCCTTATGGACCGCTGCGAGGCCGCCCTTCGCGCGAGTCAGGCCCATGCCCAAGGCGAGCGCGACGAGCGCCTCGCTAAGGAGCGATTCGAACGCGACCTCCGCGACCTCCGCAAAAAATATGAGGGCGTCAAGGGCAAGTACAAAGCCCTCAAAACTCTGTAAGGCCTTCCCTCCATCCTCACCATCACCCTTGCACCTCCTCCCAGCCCCAACCAATTCCCAAGGAATACACGATTGCTGACAAACGGCCGTTACCCTACTATGTAGCCATGACAATACGCCGGCGTCCGCGGCACCCACCCACATGAAGCGCACGAGCAGCCAGGCTGCGCTCGACAACGCCTCGTACAGCGCGTCGTCGAGCACAGACTCGCTCGAGCTCCCACCCGTGCCGGAGCTTCCCGCCGGCCGCCCCATCCTCCGCATCCCGAAGCGCCCGCGTCTCCTCGGCTCGCCCTTCGACCTCTCGAAGCGCATCGAGTCGCGCCACGGCCCCGCCCGCCTTCGCGGGCGGCGCGTGACCGACAGTGACGAGGATGAGTTTGAGGACGCAGAGGAGGGACACAGCAGGAGCGGCGGGGCCCTGCGCGCGTCGGACCTGAGCTCGAGCGCGGGCTCCAGCTCGGGCTTGAGCGCGAGCATTGGCCCGCAGCGTTCAGGCCTCCCCGCGGGCGACATCTTTTCACCGCGGCGCCGCGAGGAGGGGAGCGGCCACCCGGCGTTTGGGTACGCGGGCAGGCGCGTCACGGTCTCGACGGGTTTCAACCCTGGGTGGCTGCTCTCGCCTGAGGACGCGTAGGCGTTCTTTGGCGCGCTTTTGTGTGTGTGTGTTGCGTACATACTGCACAGTGCTGAGTTTATATAGTAGTAATATAGGTAATGCGCGCGGTGTGCGCGTGTTTTGCGACGTGGTGTGTGTACAGGAAGGTTGGCCCATCCTAGGTAGTTGACGCTCGCCGTGGGCCACCGAGCCGCTTGATCATCTCAAGACTGAAGTGGCCTGTTTTGAGTACAGTGTACTTGTTCTAACAGCTGACTTCGCAATATTGGTCGCCCAGGTTGAATAGAGACGGTCGGGCCCCCCATACGAGCGAGTAAGCATGGACGTCCACTTTAATGTGACCATGACTTCGTTTACACATAATTGCTTATAACAGGCCTTGAAATTTAGAACGGATTTATCTACCACAATTGTTGAGTTGATGGTAGGTCTTTGTTGGATTCGATGTTTAGAGTTTGCTTTGAGTTTATTGACCGTGAATACACACTAGTACTCGAATGCTGCGCACACCATGAAGACGCATCTTGTCCATCCTGTCAATCTGCCAACTCATCGCTGGAAGGTAGGATGATCTACTATACCACGCACAAGCTTCGGGCTCATGCTCATCGCACGCTGCCTCCCATGATCGCGAATTTAACCAGCTATATACTAAGGCTCCGAGTCAAAGTTTGACTCGTGCTCGGACTACGTAATGAACCGCGTTGTACTAGTGGACTATGCCGTACTGATAAGACCCCTTCGGTTCATTCATGGTCATATAACCTCACAGGCCATCTGGTATAAGGTCTACCTCGCCCAGTTCAAACTTTTACTCTGGCCCTCATTATCCGACCTCATGATGCTGTCTACACAAGGTATCTGTGCTAAAATGCGTTCTAGGTGGACGGAGCCCTACTCACCTTGCTACTAGGATTCTTAGGAAAGGCTCCCTTACTTGGCATACATCCCGCGGCCCCGTTCGACGAGCCATATCGAGACGTGATCCTACGCAGCATCGACGGCGTCGGCTTCCACATGCCCCAGCAGTTCCTAGAGGACGCGTCCCCCATCTTCGCCGACATTGTTCAGCATCCCCCAACCGCCCTCACTCTCATCCAACACTAGCACCAGCGCCAGGCCGACAACCCCAGTAGTAGACATGTCCGAGACGAGCGCCACGCTCGACGGCTTGCTCTCGTTCTGCCACCCCCTCGCACCCGAACACACGTTCCCTACCTTCGACATGCTCGCGCCCGTCTTGCACGCTTGGCGTAAGTATGACTTGCGCGGCGGCGCGCACTCCCGTGCGATGTGCGCCCTCGCCCCGTGCCTGCGTCGCCGCCCGATTCAGGTGTACGCGTTCGCGGTGCGCAGCAGTATGCCCGGGCTCGCCCGCCTCGCCGCGCGTGCATGTCTGCGCCTCACGGCGAGCTTCCCCGACGACGACGAGTTCAGAAACCTCGACGCACAGGCGTACCGCGCGCTCCTGGTCTTCCGTGACGAGTGCGCACGCTCGTTTTCGGCACTCGCTTCGATGGACGACGTCGGGCGCGACGCGATTTTTGGGCAGCGGTGGGTTTGGGTCGACTGTGCCGTGTGTCGAAGGCGCGCACATCGTCGTGGCGACGTGCCGTGGTTCGAGCGGTTTTATAGGGAGCTCGTGCAGTCACTCACGGGCGTGGTGGAGCCTGGAGAGGACGAAGATGAGCGCGAGGAAATCATAGCGGAAGCAGCACAGCGGGCGATGGTGTGCGCGGGCTGCGGGAAGTACGCGCACAATGAGCTGTCGCATTATGCGAGCCTGTGTGCCGCAGAGGTGGAGCGCAGGTTCGAGGAAGCTACCCGATTGCTTCCGTTGCAGGTGGAGTCGTCTCCTTGCGTCCCTTATGCTGGGTTCTGACGAACGATCTTCGCGCCGAACTTTACAGGAGTGACCTTGTGCTTGGAGAGCAGTGAACGTTTGACAAGTGAGCTAAGGCATCCCCTCGAGTTTAAAGAACCTGCCATGTATGCTAAATCGCGCATAATCGTCTAGCCGTTTATATCGCGATTCTATCATTGCCAAAAGAGATGTACCTCCTTCGTTGTGCTATAAGCAATTCTGCCAACACAGAAGGACCCAATTAATGTAACACCACGCCAATGGCACGCTGCTCCAGTATCTCTAGCCTCGAGGACCGTGGACGCGTACGAGTATCGCCGTCCATCAAGATACGACATCCCCGCGTGTACGTAGAAGGCTTTGGCTAAGTAGATGTTAAGTCAGGTGCGAAATACCATGGCGTTAATTATCGGTCCTTCCTTGTGGCTACATAGACATGCATGGCCGAACGTAGCCAACTTGACTTGTCGTTAGTACCCTCAGGGTACTGCCGTACTCCACAATCAGCGTGAACAGCAGAAATTGTGTTACTCACGTTACTCCGGCGGAGTGTACATCAACAGAGTTACAGATCCGCGGGAAGTTCGTGTGTAAGGTACCATATGGTATGACGTGCCCAGTGTAGAAACGTTGAAGGCTTCCCCTAATCCGCGCTAAGTTGCTTTCCGAGCCATCTGCTCCCGCACTCGAGAGCTCGACCGCGTCCCGCGCTTGGAAGGCCCGGGCTTCTCCTGTTGACCTCTCGACGTGGGCCTCCCCGTACGAGCTTCCGTTGTTTCCGTCGCCTCTTCCGCCGACGCTCCATGCGGCAGTGTCGGGGGACCCATGTCGCCGATCTTTCGCCGTTTGTTCATCTGCGACGCGTCTGAGCGAAGAGAAGCCGCAGTCTTTTCGAGGCTGACCTCGTCCAGACATACCACAGACCGTTTCAACATCTTTTGGGTCACTGGCCCAGTAAACGGCGCCCGAAGATGAGGACGCGACGGATGGGGCGGAAAGGCGTTGTTTTTCAAATGTGCTAGTGCGTCAGACGCTGAAGCCGCTCGACGCGTAGGGAGGGCACGAATAGGGCGGGAATCGAGAATTTCTGGGGCGGCCGTCATGACGGTGGCCGCTATTCCAGTCCGGACATCCCCATCTAGAAGTGTGCACGGACGCCAATCCTTCTCCGGCCACCCGGGCATGGCGAGAGCGGTGTCGAAGATCTCTAAGACAGCCTCGTAGGTGAGCAGGGTCGGTTTTGCATTTCGTCGAGTGGTAGGAATGTGCTCCAGTACGAGAGGTGTGAGCTCCTTGAGTAAGTAAGAAAGTGGCTGGTTGTCCGGTATGTCAAAAACAACGCTCTCGAGCCAGCCTCTCTTCGCATTTGCGCTGTCTTTGTCGTTCCCGTACTTGAAGACGTCGTTGCATATGTCCTCTCCCTGCCCGTGGTTGGTGTGTCGGACGACTACCCAGAGAAGAACCCAGTAAAACGATTCCAAGTCGTGGTGGGTATTGTGGATGATTTCTGGGACATTCAACATCTCGATCGCCATGAAATAATATGTGCCCTGTGAACGCATATACTCTTATTAGATGCCTTGTTCAAAGATCAACAACGTAACAGCACTGACCGTGCGTTCCTTCTGGCTGGCGGGATCCACAGATCCCTGCGGTGTGTTGGAAGCGTCAACCTGAAGCTCGTCGGCAACCTCGGGTGTGCCTTCCTGGCCATCAGCTGTAGCGTCGGGGTCAGGTTCCATGGAGCTGTAATCAAAATCATGAAGGAAGCCGGTGAATTTGTCACTCTGCTTCTTATCATCCTTGATGAGGATATTCCCCACGCTAACGTCACGGTGCAAAATGTTGGCTTTCTCCCATAGTAATCGATGGCCTGAGGTACAGACGTTAGGAAGCGTACCGAACAGTTGTTAGTGGGCTGACCTATGATCGCGTCTCGCACCGCGACGACAAGCTCGTGGGTGCAAGTAAACTCTGTCAATGGCCGTCCGACATCATCAATGACAATCCGCATGTGGCTCCGTTCACGATGCCACTCCTTCGTCCCTTGCGCCAGACGCCACGAGTATGTCTGATGCTGAGAGTAGTCAAAGGGAAAATCTTCCTTGGGAATGTATCGGTGGCTAGACTCAGCCTCGTCACCAACGGACGGGCTTTCCGCACTCCCAATCGAGGAGAAGAGTAGCGGCGGCGAGGACGTCGACGGCTTCTTCGACCGTTTTGTGGGAGGTTGAGATGCGGATTCGTGGGCACTCGCGGGCTTGCGACGTTCTGGCTGAGGTGTACCATCCTCGGGGTCCTCTTGTCGTGCCCATCGTTTCCCTGTTTCTTCCCACCACCGCAGCTCAAACTCACCGATGTCTCCCCCACACGCCATCTTCGGCACACCGTACCGCTCCTCGTCCGAAATACGACCGTTGATTCGGTCGTAAAACGTCGCTTCCGCCGTGCGCACCAGCTGTCTCCACGCCTCCTTCAGGATCTGAGCCTTCGGGGCCTTCGGGCAATGACCGTCGTCGATGAGCCGCCCCCCCTTCCACACCCGCGTGTCTTCCAGAGCACGCCAAACCATCGTTGCACGCGAGAACAACCGGCCATTGACGTCGACGAGGTGGTAGAGCACGTAGGGGATGCACCGTCCCGTCTTCTCGTCGTAGACCTCCACACGACGGCCCTTATCGAGCTCGCCGACGTGCTTCTCCCAGCCAACAGTGCCTCCCTTCTCCAGTTGTTTCTTCACCCACTCTTGGCTCGCCTTGTCCAATTTGGACACCGTGGGGTCACAGCCGACGACCGTGTCGCCGATCCGAGGATGAACGAAATGCCACAGAAATCGCTGCAGGATCTTCGCCGAACCAGATTCTCGCAAATCGAAGGCTTTCGACACGAGCGCGCAGGTGTGGTCGAAGCGGACGAGGCGGACAATGTGGCCGTAGATCCCGACGACGAACGAGCAGAGGAATCCGTGGGCCAGCATCAGGTTCCGCGCGTTCTTCGCCAGCTGCTCGACGGTACGGACGTTTTTGAGGCCTTTCCGAGGGAACGGGTCGTCCTCTTCGTGACCCTTCGCCTCGACCACCATGGATATATGTTGCCACGATCCCCGTATGAACGTCTTCTCTCCGGGAAAGCTGAAGGAGATGTCAGGGCGGGTGTGATGATGATGCTTGACAAACGCGTTGAACGGAAAATTGTGGCGGTCTTCTGAAGTGTCAACGACCAAGGGTGTTCTGTTCCTCTTCTCCGTCTTGTTATTGAACGGTTCGACAATTGTTCGGAGACCTTCCACCTGTGCGGACCCCCAGGCTCGATCAGGCGACACGTCAATGCCATCGAACGGAGTCCCGAGTACGCACCAATGCTGGATACGACTCTCGTTCTGCCTTTCCTTTCTTCGGTTTGTAGCCTGCGAATACTCCGTCGAGGTCGTCTTCCAACTGATAGGGTGTCGAGCACGGGACTAGCGTGTCGATAAATTCATCGGCATCCTCTCCGAACTGGAGAATACGGCCGTTCAGCTCGTTTGCCCAGCCGTCGATTTGTACAGGATTATCCCGTTTGATATCTTCTCGTGCTTTAGCCGGATGCTGTTCGCCCCTCCGCGAGGTAGGGGTAGATTGAGAAGCCATACCTGAGAAGCCGGAGCGGATGGAACGGCTGCAGAAGGGGCAAGTAGAGATCGACATTGTTATAGTTTCTTGAGCCAGCCAAAGTTGGGGCGCAGTTGTGGCTTGTGGCTAGGAGAACAATGAGCACGATGGAGCCAAGCGCGGACGAAATGGGCGAAATACTAATCGAGCGGGCGGGATTTTCCGTGAGCATATAGGTCGCACAATACGGAACGGATGCGTATTGACTTGGGAGAATCGACTACTGGTTCGGAGCGTTAGACGGTCTCGCCAGAAGTAACTCACTGGTACGCTCGCCGATCACTGGATAAGACGTCGAAAATATGACGATGGACAGTGTTCCTCACCTCTGAGCTGAGGTAGAGTATTTACTCATGACCCAATGTATACCGCGCTGTGGTTGTTCAAGCGTTTGCGCTTTAACGCTCAAATAACACGTTGTTGACAGGCGGCAATGACCCCAACAACAACCCCCGGGAGTCACGGTGAGTCTGGGTCGGATGGCCAACAGCATCAGTAATACTTACATACAGTGATCCTTTTGATTTCAAGTCGAGGTTTTGAACGTCGCTTGACCTGACAAGTCGGTAAGAGCCTACCCTATGCAAATCTGAGTGTGTTTGAAATGGGGTTTAAAGTGCGAGTGGCGTGCAGGCCAGTAATAGTACGGGCGTCTTGATATGATGGTCTTGATACGTGGTTCACCTTCGAAGTACAAGAACCTGCGCCGGGCGCTTCCTGTGCTCCTACTCATCCTGGGACCTGCAGAGTACTGGCAACTTCGTCTTGGACATGACGTCCTAGCTAAGTACAAAGAATCGCGTAAGGAGGCTAGCAACGTTTAACGAAGTCTGGGTCGCAGCCCACTGAGCGACGGTCGACTCCAAGCCCGCGATGGGCGCCTGCAGGCCTCAGATCGCTCTCAGATCTCTCGAACGACATCATACGTAGACGCCACGCCTTCAAGCCACACATGTACACAACTAAAGTCTTTTTACCGACGACTTTCCAAGCCCAGTGCCGAACACTTTGGCCAACACACTGCGGGAAAAAGGTGTTTCGTCAGACTTTCATGGACCATCCGAGCCCCACGCAAGGCACACCACTCGACACCTCCACTCTTAGCCTGTGAGCTAGCGTAGAAACTGCTTGCGAACGTCGCGGTGACTTATCAGTCGTTCAACTCGCAGAGCGGAAGGTATGTCCGTACTCGGCCTCTCATGCCACTTGTGGCTTGAGAATGTTGCTCAGGGTGACACGTAGTGTGATAGATGAGCAGACGGTAAGGACAAGCTCGTCATCGTACCTACTAAAGAAAACCTGCTCCGTCTACACAACCCCGTCCCAAATGAGCCGCTCAACGTCTCGATATCTATTTTCTTATCGAATTTTGGGAACACTAGTCACGGAGTGCACCCGCTTATGTCCTGGCCAGACCTGTTCGATGCATTCGCGTCGCTACCCTTGATGAGCTCAATTCGGAAGTTGTGGATTGAGGCACTCCATCCCCTCGAGAAGCTATGCAAGGAGGATCATGACACCCCTTCTCTCCTCTCCCAATGCTCTTCTCTCGAATGAATGGTTCTCGGCGACAAAGTTATTACTACTAGGAGCTCCCGACGAGCGAATGTCCTGGATCTGTTTAGTGCCGGCTTACACCTAGGACCGCCACTTGGCTCGGCCCCCGGTAGTGGGCGCGTCCACTGTCCTGGCCTTAGGACCCTCGTAATTGACCTGCGGGGCACTGCTGGGGATTCTGCGGTCTCGTTAGCAAGGTCACACGGCGTAGTCGGCTCCCGAGCGGAAGCGGGCTGCCCGCTGAAGGACAGTCCAAGCCATCGTATATCAATACGACGATGCGGGGTCTCTGGTGGGAGAAACATATCTAACGAACATGGCGAAGACTGTGGATGATTGGACTCAGGTAGGCCTCCCTTCGCAGTCTCGGGCGAGAAAATCTCTGACCCAGTTGCACCTCCTCTAGGAGTTTAGAGAGACCGGACGCATTCACCTCCAGCACCGTAGTCCTTGGTTATAGGATTTCGTAATACCTAGCTATAACCATGGATCATCAAGGGGGTATCCTTACCTGAAGTGAGGTACGTATGTTGTCGGGCGATTTTATAGATAGCTCCAAGAATGGCGACACTAAATTGATTTCAGCCCGTATTTATTGATTGAAGCGGTATGGAGAGCCAACCTGTAACTCATTGCTGCTTGAGTGCCTATGAAATCAGGGAGCCTTGCGCTGCAAGAACGTATAATTAATCTCAGACCTCTCCGTTCTTTGCGAGGACCAAATTCGCATGTTTCTGCGATGCTAATTGTGACGCTTTGGATTGAGAGTGTTTGCGACAGGGAGCCTGAGGTAGCCATAGCTTCTGATAAGATCGTTTCCGTGCCTTGGCACTTTGGTATACGGATCTATAATAATACATTCGCGATAGCGACCATCCCACGGCGTACTTTGTGGCGATGGCGTCGAAAGACAGCCTTCAAATGAAAGGAGACAAGATAATGCGCCGAGAGATGGTTCATCTAGGCCTCTACCTTCTCAAGGTTACGATGAAGCTCAGGCTTGACGAGAACGACGCGGTCAAGTAGTTTCTTGACGACCTTGTCCTTGTTCGATTCGTACTGAACCCGAATCTCCTTCTGCTTTGCCTCCGTCTCGCGGTCAACTGAGGCCTGGGCGTTCTGCGTGTTTCCTGCGTGCTAACGGTGTTCACGGACGCGATGAATATCATATGGTAGGGGTGATATCATAGGAAAAGAAGGGGACGTACAGACGCCTCGAAAGCCTTGAACTCTGCTTCCTTGCTCTTCTTGTACTCCTCTATCTCCCTTGCAGCCTCGGAGCGTGCATCCTTGAGTCTCTGTACACGATCTGCAGTCGCCGAATGAGTATAGCGCACGGCGTCTGAAGGAAGCGCGACGGACATTGGCGAGCCTGCTGGACGACCTTTGCGGCCTCTTTCTCTGCCTCGAGGAGGGTCTGGATACTCTGTGACTGTTGGCCGGCCTTTGCGTGCTCTTTCAGCGCATTTTTCGACAGAAGAGAGGAGAGTAGACACGGACCATTGCTGGAGGAGTGCAAGGCGGATTCAGACTTCGTTGCTAGTACTGGCAGGAGTGACGCACTGGGAAAGAGCTTGTGCGCGCGCGGCTTTGGCGCCGGCCATTGGGCATTGGCTCAGCGCTCGCCGCTCAGGCTCTCGCAAGTCGTCGTAGTACGCATCGCGTCGACTCCCGCCTCCGCTCTCCAGGCTTTCTTCGCGCCGATATCCTGCGGCACCCTACACGACGTCCGACACTCACTCTGCGACACTAAGCTTACCGGCGGCCGCCAACTATGGCCGCTAATGCCGCCGCCGTCGACCCTCTCACCCAGCTCTCCCTGGCGCTCGCCGCCCCCGCCGACTCCAAAGAGCAGGCAGACCTCCTTACTACCCTGCGCGAGTCGCTTGAGAATCACCCGAGCTTGTCTATTCTTTGCTCGACGCTCATTAAAACGCTCTCTGGCGCAGGGGACTCCTTACTCAAGCGATGGGTGCTTGACTTGCTTCATTTCGCCATCTGCCGGTCAGGCCTGAGCATAGATGCGCGCACTCAGTGTGCGTGACACCTTGTACCGTTCAAATAAATGCCTTAACTGTATTTTAGTGGCGGAACAGTCGCTAGAGATCCTCGTAGGGTTGTTGAACGACAGCAACGTGAACACAGTGAAAGTGACTGTCCAGTGCTTTCCAACCGTGTACGCGTTGATGTTTCGGAGTCTGTGAGTCGCATACGGTGCTCGCTGAGAGACCCTCTCTGACGTGCGCGTATCAAGGTGCGCGAACCGCAACAATCGCCGCCCCTGGGATATCCTCAACCAGGCAAAGACGCGAATACTTGAACTTGTGTGGGCACCGCACGTGAACAACGGTGTCCGACTCGCTGCTGTCAAATTCATGCAGCGGGTCATATTGGTGCAAACGCGAGGGGTCAGCGATCCGAGGGTACTTGTCTTATGTCCTCGTGTGACGCATGACCATGTTTTGATGCTGCTCCCTCAGCTGCAAGACAAAGACGACCCTAATCTGTCTATGTGCCCTACGGACCACCCATTCATCTCCATACAGGCTCTCGAGACGGAAGGAAGTAAACTGCTCGAAGGTGTTGTGAGATTACTTTACAGTAGCAAGTAAGTGCTGGCGTGCTTCCCAAAACGGCTGGCTGATTGGTGGCGTTTCAGCAATCCGGATGTGCTTTCCGCCGTTATGAACAGCTGGGCGAATTTGACTAAAAAAAGGCCAAATCTTGTGGAGCTTGTTATATCGTCAATCATACATTGGACACCCGTGCAACTTAAAGGCCAGCCCTATTCGGTGGTCCGGAGTGTTGAGAAAAGTGTGAAGATTCTGCTCACACACGTATCTCGGTTTGTCTATGTCATCGTTCGGCACTCTATCGATGCTAATCCCCCATAGTACTCCGCAAGGTGCACCGCTTGTGGGGCTGGTTCAAGCCGCCCTTCATGCCCAATCCAATCGCATGGAGCAGGCTGCTGCAGAGGAGAAAGCTCGGAAGGCTGCTGCTGCAGAAGCATCTCGCAAGCGTGCGGCCGCCGCGACCCCTGTAGCAGAAGCCCCCGACTCGAAGCGGCCGAAGCTAGAACACGCACCCACCCCTCCTGCTGGCGGTGCTGCCGCCGGATTCGACTTCAGCTCTTTACCCGCCACCCTCGTGACAGACCTAATTGTCGCTAACTTGCAGGCATTCACTGAAAATGCTCTCATAGGCCTCGTACAGGCACACCGACACAAGAAAGCGGCAGGTGCTGTTGTTGCCACCCCGCCGGGAGTCACTGCGACCCCTCCACCGTCTGCGCCGGCCGGTCCTGCTCGGGCTTCTTCTACCACCGCTCCTGTGACGGCCACCCCTCCACCCACCGGACCACGCGCTTCTATTCCCCCTTCAGAACCGCGCGCTGACAGGAGACGCAAGTCGGTGACGCCTCCTCCTGCACCTACCGTGAAGGAGGAGCCAGTCGACCCGCTCAAAATGGACATCGACGATGAAGAAATGGAGTATGAACCCGACAAGCTCAACCTGGAGGTAAGCCCAATTGTCGCGAACCGCCAAGTGCTTCATTCTGATCATTGTATGGAGATGTCTGGCGAACCCGAACCTGTCGACGAAGCGGAGGCCGCGCTAGACCACGACATGGACGCCGCAGAGTTACCATTGACCGACTTCAAGCTCCCGCCCGCGCGCGAGCTTGACGTGGATGAGCGGGACGAACTCCTGCGAAAGACGATCACTCGAATACGAGAGGGTGCGAAGGAACTTGTCCCGCATGAGTTCGCATCCGATATGGCTGACGGTCATCGGACGACCTCCGCGGACATGTGGATGCTCCTTCTCGTGCGGATGGTGACACGTCTGAGCGACCCTGCCGCCGACGCAGGCGATGCGCCAGAAGAACAGGATGGTGCGAAGGCGGAGGAGGGCGCGTTAGTGCGTAGGTCCGAGATCTACGAGCGGCAGGACAGGCTACGGCATGCGCTATGTGACTACATCATGGCAGACTTCTCGGGGCGGTATGTAGGCGGTGCGACAAAGCGCGCAGGACAGCAGTTCGCTGATTCACTTCGTTAGGGCACGACTGGCCACCACGTGGATGAACGAGGAGTGGTACAACGACCGGGTACGGTGGCAACAAGACCGTGACTGGGTAGGTTTCTGCGTGTTTATAACCCCCGTAGTATACCAACGCTGCTGTTTTGCAGCAACCTAACTACGAGACCTGGCTCAACCAAGTCGTGGCCGCATACCAGACACATGCGGATAACAAAGATAGGACGTTCTCGCGATTCTTGCTTGACCTACCACATGTGCCCCAGGATATCCTAACGATGCTGAGAGAGTCATGCGTCGAGCCTGACAGGTTTTTGTTACTTTCATGTCACCTCGCAATGGAGTTTTTGACTGTATTTATATAGGCGGCAAATGGGCTTTGCGGCGTTGAGGGAGTTCGTTGCCCAGCGGCCATCATTACGCCCCGAGGCCATGAACATGCTGCTTGAGCTCACCACTCATCCCGACAAAATTACCCGTGGGGCGGCGATCAACACCGTCAAGCGATGGACCCCAGATGGGCAACCCATGGCGGACATGATCCGCGAGTTCGCACTGCAGCTTCTTCGTCGGCTACAATCGCGACCGAAAAAGTCCAAGGAGGATAACGCTGAAGCTAACGGGAAGGACGGCACAGGCGAGGAGAGCAGTGTAGTAGATCACGAACAGAAGTCTCCGCCGAGCCCGAAGGCGAACGGCGCTGGAGGCGATCCCGACGACAATATGGAAGATGGTCAACTACCCGCAGAAGACATTATTCAGACGTCATACCTGCCAGAACAACTGGAGCTTCCGGCGGTTGACTCTCAGATTTTGCAGCATCTAGAGTTATTGTTCGCGCTGTCAACAAGATTACCGGAGTTTCTGGACGAGTAAGCATTCGATCTACAAGGCCATAGCTCGACAGCTCACATTCGGTGCAGAATTTTTGCTGCGTACGGTGGCATGGATATTTCCGTGCAGGAGACTATCCAGCAGCTCATCACCCCGCTCATCCGGGCCCTCGGGCCCTCGCACGGCAAGCTGCTCACACTGTTACGAACATTCCCTCCCGGCGCCGACTCACTGGCCCTGCGTGTACTGACCATTTTCACCGAACACGGCCGTCCAAGCGCTCAGCTTGTCGCACTGGTCAAGAGTCTTGTCAACGAAAGGGATCTCGACGCCCGTTTCCTCATTCCCATCATCGCTGAGATGGACAAGGTACAAGATGTCCGCGCCATCCCGAGCGATACGCTGACTGAATAATTTTACGCAATCTACAGGCCGATATCGTCCGCCACCTCCCGCAAATCGTGTCGATCTTGAACAGCACGCAGGAGCCGAAGAATCTCGTCCGGTCCGTGTTCAGCTCCATAGTGACGGTCCCTCCAGAGACGTTCGGCAAGGTCACGTCTAATTTGCCGCGCGTGCGGCAGAGCGAGTTGCTGACGCCTCCCGAGCTCATGGTGCTCTTGCACCAATCCGAGAAAGAGATCGGGCTGAAGAGCGCGATCGAGGGTCAGTAGTCCAGGTTCTTCTCTTTTGCCGGCGGCGAGAGCTAACGTCTGCTGCTTAGCTATCGGGATCTGCTTCTCTATGACTGAGATCTTCCGCTCCGAGATTCTTGCAGTGGTGATGCAACAGCTCGTTGACGAACCGAACCTACCTACGTTGTTCCTCCGGACGGCGAGTAGCTCCCTCTCCGTTGTACGCGGCTACCCTCTAATCCATTGCATACAAACAGGTCATCCAGGCCGTGACGACCTACCGACAACTCGTCGGCTTCGTGTCGACGACGCTCCTCTCGCGGCTCATCACCAAGAAGATCTGGACGAACCCACCGCTCTGGGAGGGCTTCATCCGCCTCGCCCGCCTCATCGCGCCTGCGAGCTTCGGCGCCCTCCTGCAGCTGCCCAAGGACCAGCTGCGCGAGCTCGTCGACAAGCAGCCGAGCCTCAAGGCCGGCCTGCGCGAGCACGTCATGAAGAAGGGCGCGAACAAGGCACGCGTCGCGGGCTACCTCGACATCTTTGGCGAGGACGACGCCAGCGCCAACGCGAGCAAGGAGCAGACCCCGGCCCCGGCGACGCCCGAGCCGCTGCCCGTGAACCCGCCAGGGCCACAGGCGTCGTGAGCGCGCGGTTCGGGTGGTTAGATAGTGTATATACATGCTCATTCTTTGCTCGCTCAGGCGGGGGTGCGTTCGGCCGAGCCGGGCCCAGTCTCCCCGCCCCCAGTGATATCGGTACGCATATTCTTAGTGTATAGTAAGTAACAGCCCCGACAGCATGCGCAGATATTGCGACCGAACGCTCTTTTGGTATTAGTTACAATAGGTAGTACAGTAGCGACCCCGCTTCGCCTGTGAAACGCTCCCCGTCCCTCTACAGCGGTATCGAGGTCTGGGATCAGTCTGCGACTTCGGCGCTCCCACACCGCGACGAACGCGCGACGTCGAAGGTAGGGTAGGATGAGGGTACGGTAATGCGGCTCAAGTAGTGTCCATGGTGAGGAGGCCGTCGCCGAGGTCGAACGCGGGCGGGCGGTCGGCGAGCTCCATGCTCGTGAGCAGCGTCTCGATGTCGGGCGTGACCACGAAGCGGCGGTTGACCTCGCCGAGGACGGACAGCCGCTTGTGCTCCGGGTCGACGTAGACGGCGTGCTGGAGGAACGAGGGCTGCGTCGCTGCTGTCACCTGTATATCCCGTCAGGCGAGCGTGAATATATATGCATACGTGAAATCCAATATGCGACGTGCAGAGGGTTGGGGTGAGTGAATGGGACGTGCACGTACATCCATGACGATCCCGTTGCCGAGGCGGAGCTTGACCGTGCCGCTCTCGTAGATCTCGAGCTGGCCGACGATGCCGTCGACTTTTGTCTGCGCTTCTTGCTTCTCGGTGGCACTTGGTGCGGGAGGCGCCGCACCCGGCGCAGGGGGTTTGGTGTCCTGCGCAAAGGTGACTTTCTTGCCTGCGTCCTCGCCCGCGTCGGCCGCCTTGCCTTTGCCTTTGGCGTCGCCATCTGGCGCTTGCGCAGATGTGAACGCGGGGAACGGGTTCGGGAACTGGAAAAAGTACAGGCGTTCTTGCCGCACGTCGGTGTCCTGAGCACGGAAGTGAGAACGTGTAACACAAGGATTGTGGGTGGGGCGGACGAACCTCTTCGGCCTCGGCTTGCCTCTGCGCAAAGTCGTCAATGATGTCTTCTAGCTCTTCCTCCTCCTCGCTCTCGCTCAGATCCACGGCGTTCGCCATGTTCACCTCCTCCTCTTCCGGTGATTCTTGGCGGTCTACGTCCATCGTCTCTCCGGAGACGCCTCCTTATCCCACCCATGAGCACCTCTCACCTACACCAACCTACAAAAACGACGCACCGGGTAACTTCCCCTCGTCCCTCTCTTCCTTCTTCACCTTCGGACCCTTCCTCTTCCCCGCATCCCGCTCCTTCCGCAGACTCTCCGGCGCCATCCAGTCCATCTGCCGCACGTTCTCCATATCGACGATCTCCACGCCCTCGTCCGGGTCCGAATACACCTCGCCGTCCGCCACCCCCGCCCCACCACCCCCACCACCCTTACCCCCCTCCGCGTCCCTCTCGCGCTTCAGCGTCGGCGCCGTCGTCGCCGTGAGCCCCGCGCCGAGCCGAGCCGCCCCCGGCCCCTGCGGCACGATCGGCGCAAAGTTGGAGCGCGGCGCCGCACGTCGCGCGGACGTGCCCGCGAGCGCGGGGCCCATCGCGAACGGGCCGGACGCGGTCATCTCGACGGCGGGCGGGCGGGGCGCCGCACCCCGTCCGCCACCGCCTTCGCCACCACCGCCACCGCCGCGTCCGCGTGCTCGCCCGCGGTCGGCCCCACGGCCGCGGCCGCGGCCGCGCTCTGTGGGTGTGGAGGGCGCGGGGTCTTCCTTGGATGTCTAGGTGAGCGGGGGGAGGGGGAGATGCGTTAGTGGGGACGAACCTTTTTGGCATCTCTGGGTGTGCAGCGTGAGGCGCGGTGAGGGGGTGGGCGCGGGGGCGGGCGAGGGCGCGGTACTCACTCTTTGACGCGGCGTGTGGGGAGGGTGGGCACGAATTTGAGCTTCTGGGTGCCGAGGCGGGTTACATCGTTTTGCTTCTTGGCGAGGCTCGCGATGGCTTTTGGGGGGTTGCTGCCTGAGCCCGAGCTTGATGCGCCTGCGCTGCCTGAGGGTTGGTCGGACATGGCGGTGAGTATTGTTTTGACGAGGTGGAGGAGAGGTTCGAGGAGAAGCGACTCAGTGCGTCTACGGGACGCCGATCGGCAAGAGCGCGCGATTGGCCAGGGCCCTGCAGCAGAGGCGCGCATCTTTGGAGCAGATAACGCGGAAAACTGTGCGCAGGAGATGATCTTATCCGGCTGTATAGATGGCATAGATGGACGATTCGAATGTGATTTATCGCGTTGGCCCAGCATAGCGACCTCTCCTTTCCTTTTCCCTTTCTTCTTTCTCCTTCCTTCTACCCCTCGAGGCCCAGCTGCTTCCCTCTCCTCCTCCCCCTCTCCTACCCGCCGACGACAGAGCCATGGCTGCACTCCAGGAGCCCGAGCACCTCCGCGTCACGTACAACGACGTGCACAACCTCATCCGCGCGAGCGCTCAGAAGATCGCGGAGTTCAAGCCGGATATGCTCATTGCCATTGGTACGCCCGCCCGCCCCCCGTCTTCCAATCCCGCGCGCTGACACCCACAATTTATGCAGGTGGAGGGCGAGTATACCGCTCTCTGACTTGTCTATTCTGGTCCGTGCTTGACGCCTCCGATACAGAGGTTTCTTCCCCGCGCGCGTCCTGGTACGTCCGTCCCACACGGCCGGTCTCCTCCTTGCCCACGAGAGGCTCAACGCGTCTCTGCGGCCGTAACAGCGCACCTTCCTGAAGACGCCCGAGAGGAAGGCCAACGTCCCCATCCACGCCATCGGGCTCTCCCTGTACGAGTCCCTGCCCGGCATGACCGCAGAGCAGATCGGCGCGGAGGTCATCCGCACGCAGTGGCTGTAAGTTCGCCTAGACCTCCGAGTCCCTGTCCCCGTCCCCGCAGCCGTGCCGCACGACGCGTGTCTGACACGGCCGCACACACCCCAGGGGCCCCGAGTCCGGCAAGATTCTGCTGGGCCGGCGCGCGCTCATTGTGGTCAGTACGACTCATTCCTGCGCATGCACGCCCGCGCGTGCTGCTGCGCCGTGCGCACTCATCTCATCCGTGTAACGTGTGCGGCCCGATTTAGGACGAGGTCGACGACTCGAGGAAGACGCTCCAGTAAGCTTCTGCGTGCCTGCCTATTCTTGGGCTCTTGGAGGCCGGGGGTCGCTCACGTCTCGTCTTCGGCGCGTCCGCGACAGTTACGCGGTGAGCGAGCTGCAGAAGGACGTCGAGCGCGAGCTCGCGCAGCTGCCCGAGGCGGAACGCGAGGCGAAGCGGACCGCGTTCGCGGTGTTCGTCGTGCACAACAAGCTCAAGCCCAAGCTGGCGGAGATCCCTGCTGACATCCCGTGAGTGGTCGTCTGTCTGTGTCTGCGGGCGCACAGCGTTGCAGCGGCGGCGGCGTGTCTGAACGGCTTCGTCTAGATATTTCGCCGGGGAAGAGATCGAGGACGTCTGGTGAGAGAGATTGATCTGCGGGTATTGATAGCGCTGTGGTTCCCGCTCATTGAGATTATCTGTGTGATAGGCTCGACTATCCTTGGGAAGCGGTGTAGGTGTTCTCTGCTGCTACTCACGCGTACGTGTACTGAACCCGGACGTCGCAGGGACATCGAGGAGCACGACCGTCTCGCGGAGGAGGCGAAGGCGAAGAAACGCGAGCAGACGCAGGCGCAGGCGTAGACGGACTCGGAGGTGCACATGGGGGTGGCAGTCTTAGAGGCACGTCGAGGGCCGTTCGGATCGGCGTCGGACGAAGGAAAGAAAAGGCTGGTGTAAGCTGTATAACGCGTCTGCCGCGATGTATCGTAGACGAGGAGGAGAGTGGGTGCGAGGATGAATGGGCGGGGGAGCGTGTACCGTTGAGCCGCCGACGTCGGGTCCGATTGGGTGGGACGCGGCGCGGGCTGCGATTGGCGGGGTCTGTGCGAGCATGATGGACGGTGTGAGCGGAGAGGGCGCGCGAGAGAGACGGCCCTGAGCTGAACAGAGGCTGAGCCTGGCTGAGCTGAGCAGGCGGGCCATGGCCATCGCCGCGGCAGAGTGCTCCGGAGTCCGCTGCGAGTGCCACGCCCCTCGCGCTTTCCCATTCGCTGCCCGCGCCCGGCTCCCAGCTCCCTCTGCTCTGCCACTGTCCAAGCCTCTCCAGCTCCAGCGCCCCTGCCACCGCACTATATAGCCCACCCACCCTCCGCCGCGCACGCAGCACCTGCCCCCTCCCCGCCCTCCCCCGACTCGTCGCCCTCGCCCCCGCGCTCGCCCTCGCGCCCCCTGCCTCCCGCTTTCTCCGTCCAACCGTGTCCCGTTCGTTTCTGCATCATTCTCGTGAGCGTGTCCGCACTTCTTTTCGCACACGACGACCATGGAGGCAATCGAGGACATCGAGTATGAGGGGCTCTCGCCAAACGCCGGTCTCGGGGTGCGTTTTTCTACCGCGCTGTCTTGAGCGAAGCAGGCCCCGCTGACGGCACACTCGTCCAGGTCAACATGGCCGCAGGTGCCCTGGTACGTAGCCGTAGCGCGGCGCCCACACGCAGAGGTGCGAAAGAAACAAATGCTGAGAGCGACGCCCGCAGGCCGGAATCACAGAACATGCAGTCATGTTCCCGGTGGACAGCATCAAGGTGCGTCAGAGCGACCACGTCGCGCACCCACGCAAACGTGCTGACTCGCTGCCCGCCCGCAGACGCGGATGCAGGTGTTCGCGACGTCCCCCGCGGCGGTATACACGGGCGTCGGGAACGCGTTCACGCGGATATCGTCCACGGAGGGCATGCGCGCCCTCTGGCGCGGCGTCTCCTCCGTCATCATGGGTGCCGGGCCCGCACACGCCGTCCATTTTGGTGCGTACGAACTCGTGAAGGAGATGGCGGGTGGGAACGTGGAGGGCGCGAGCAACCAGTGGATAGCGACGTGTGCGTGTCTCCCGCCCCTTTTGACCCCGCTATGCGTTTTCCCTGACACGTAGTCGCCTTTCTTCGAATCTTTACCCGCACGTCAATATGCGCGGAAAACTATGAAAAACAGCGCTAGCAGGAGCATCGGCGACGATCGCGAGCGACGCGCTCATGAACCCCTTTGACGGTGAGACGTCCGCTGCCCTCCCCGCGAGATAGTGCATCCGACGCGTTCTTCCACCCCCTCCTCTTTCTCCCGCGACCGCCCTCCCGCTCTGCGCGCCCTTCCCGCGCCCCACAGTGATCAAGCAGCGCATGCAGCTGCACAAGTCCGAGTTCCGCTCCGCGATCGTCTGCGCGCGCACCGTGTACCGCACCGAGGGCCTGAGCGCGTTCTACGTCTCGTACCCGACGACGCTCACGATGACCGTGCCGTTCACGGCGGTGCAGTTCACCGTGTACGAGCAGCTCAAGGCGCTCCTCAACCCGTCCGGGGCGTACTCGCCCGCGACGCACATGCTCGCCGGCGGCCTCTCGGGCGCGGTCGCCGGCGCGGTCACGACCCCGCTCGACGTCGCGAAGACGATCCTCCAGACGCGCGGCACGTCCGCCGACCCCGAGATCCGCCACTGCCGCGGCCTCGCGCACGCGTTCCGCATCATCTGGCAGCGCGACGGGCTCAAGGGCTTCGCGCGCGGCCTCGCGCCGCGCGTGCTCACGTTCATGCCCAGCAACGCGCTCTGCTGGCTCTCGTACGAGTTCTTCAGTGCGTACACGTTTCTTTCTTTCGCCCCGCTCCTCTTCCTCTCCTATTTTACTCCTCTCTGTTTATATCGATGAATCGGGGCTGACACGTGGATGGCACGCCGCAGAGGCCGCAATACGAGATTAAGCGCACCGTCGACGGGGCGTTTCCGGTGCGCAGCAGCCGCGCTCGGTCTGACGTCCAGGCGGGCTCCGCGCCCACGCCCGCCCGCTCCCCCCCTCTAAAAGCTTCGCACGGCGACGCGCAAGCGTTCCAACACACTTTTGCAACGTAGTGGGGGCCTCGGGAGTGCGCACGCTGCGCGCTTCCTTGGTGTCGATCCACCACTACCCACCACCACCACCACCACCATCGCCGTCCATGAAGCGTCGACGCCGGGGACGAACGAACGTCGCGCGGCCTGGGCTGCGATTTCGGGCCGTCCTCATTACCACCACCACTACCACCACCACCGGCCTCTGTGACGCTCTGTCCACGTACCTCTATCCTATTCGTATTCTTTGGTTGTAATCGCCCGAGGGGGCACGCTGCATGCAATAATATGAGAACGCGACGAGACGACGTCTGACCCTCTCCGATATCTCACACGTGGCGTGAACTTGAACTTGTGAACCGACCCGGGCTCGATTTCTGCTTGTACTGCGCTCATCATACCTATGTGTGGGTGATCAAGGACGCTTGATGAATCCTTTTTTCTTGTATGTTTGTTGTCGAAGCTGTGCTTTCACCCATCGAACGCTCGCGATGGGTGTCGTCGCAAACGGCCCGGGTATGCTCGCGCTGCTATTGCTACAAGCTACTACGCTGGGCGCCAAGCGCACGACTGTAGTAATTCAAACAAGACTATTGAAGCGGCGGCTCCTGCGGCGGCCCTCCTGTGGATGGCGCGACGTACGTTGGCATTTTCGAATCACTCTCTCGCGACGGAAAGTCGGGACGAGCCCCTCGCTCAGGTATCCGCAGCCTAGGCAGCTGGGGTTTCTCGTGTGCTTTCAGAGAGAGATGTGCCCACCGCGGCGGTCCTGTCACGGTGGAACGGGAAGCTTTCCTATGCCAACGAATTGAATACTCGTATCACACTGCTGGAGACCTTTCATAAACTACTTCCCCCGCAGACCCAGGTATGATGGCTGACACTAGTACTGGCACTAATCACTGGGCCACTCAGGCCATAGAGGCTAGAACGTCTCGGAGGAAGCGCCCGCGCGTTCTTGTACTTTGTTGAACCACGTATATAGACGCCCGTCCCGCCACTCGCAGTACTTTCAAGTTCCCCACCTCAAACTCACTCGGGTTCGCGTGAGGCCCCACCAACTTGTTAGACTGACCGAGGTTTGACGGTTCGACTCAGACGCAACAGGCTCGTCGTGCGTATCAGTATTGGTGTGCTGACCTGGCAGGTTCACTCACGGAAACGGTTGTGATCGTAGGCTGAGTACTGTCCAACAACGTGCTATTTGAGCCAAAAGGCACGAACTTCGGTTGTACAACACCAGTGCAGTGCAAACCATATCGCACACAAGCATTTTAACTGATCTCAGAGGTGAGTAACACCGTCCATCGTCGCATTTTCGATGTCTTATCCAACGAGAGTCCGAGTCGAGCGCACCAGTGATTTACTCCTGGCGGGACCTTCGTATAACGCCCGCGCCGAACGAGTGATCGGTCTCCCAAACTTGTATGTCAATACGCATCCGTTCTGTATTGTGCGACCTATATGCTCACGGAAAATCCCGCCCGCTCGATCAGTATTTCGCCAATTTCGTCCGCGCTTGGCTCCATCGTGCTCATTGTTCTCCTAGCCACAAGCCACAACTGCGCTCCAACTTTGTCCGGCTCAAGAAACTATAACAATGTTGATCTCTACCTGCCTCTTCTGCAGCCGTTCCATCCGCTCCGGCTTCTCAGGTATGGCTTCTCAATCTACCCCTACCTCGCGTAGGGGCGAACAGCATCCGGCTAAAGCACGAGAAGATATCAAACGGGATAATCCCGTACATATCGACGGCTGGGCAAACGAGCTGAACGGCCGTGTTCTCCAATTCGGAGAGGATGCCGACGAATTTATCGACACGCTACTCCCGTGCTCGACACCCTATGAACTGGAAGACGACCTCGACGGAGTATTTGCAGACTATAGACCGAAGAAAGGGAAGGCGGAGAGAGAGTCGTATCCAGCATTGGTGCGTACTCACTGGGCTGTCGAATATTGCTGACATATCGTCTGACCCTGGGGATGTACATCAGGTGGAAGGTCTTCGGACGATTGTCGAACCGTTAAATAGCAAGACGGAGAAGAGGAACAGAACACCCTTGGTCGTTGACACTTCAGAAGACCGCCACAATTTTCCGTTCAACGCGTTCGTCAAGCATCATCACCACACCCGCCCTGACATCTCCTTCAGCTTCCCCGGAGAGAAGACGTTCATACGGGGATCGTGGCAACATATATCTATGGTGGTCGAGGCCAAGGGTCACGAAGAGGACGACCCGTTCCCTCGGAAAGGCCTCAAGAACGTCCGTACCGTCGAGCAGCTGGCGAAGAACGCGCGGAACCTGATGCTGGCCCACGGATTCCTCTGCTCGTTCGTCGTCGGGATCTACGGCCACATTGTCCGCCTCGTCCGCTTCGACCACACCTGCGCGCTCGTGTCGAAAGCCTTCGACTTGCGAGAATCTGGTTCGGCGAAGATCCTGCAGCGATTCCTATGGCATTTCGTTCATCCTCGGATCGGCGACACGGTCGTCGGCTGTGACCCCACGGTGTCCAAATTGGACAAGGCGAGCCAAGAGTGGGTGAAGAAACAACTGGAGAAGGGAGGCACTGTTGGCTGGGAGAAGCACGTCGGCGAGCTCGATAAGGGCCGTCGTGTGGAGGTCTACGACGAGAAGACGGGGCGGTGCATCCCCTACGTGCTCTACCACCTCGTAGACGTCAATGGCCGGTTGTTCTCGCGTGCAACGATGGTTTGGCGTGCTCTGGAAGACACGCGGGTGTGGAAGGGGGGGCGGCTCATCGACGACGGTCATTGCCCGAAGGCCCCGAAGGCTCAGATTCTGAAGGAGGCGTGGAGACAGCTGGTGCGCACGGCGGAAGCAACGTTTTACGACCGAATCAACGGTCGTATTTCGGACGAGGAGCGGTACGGTGTGCCGAAGATGGCGTGTGGGGGAGACATTGGTGAGTTTGAGCTGCGGTGGTGGGAAGAAACAGGGAAACGATGGGGTCGACAAGAGGACGCCGAGGACGGCACGCCTCCACCAGAGCGTCGCAAGCCTGCGAGTTCCCGCGAATCTGCATCTCGACCTCCCACAAAACGGTCGAAGAAGCCGTCGACGTCCTCGCCGCCGCTACTCTTCTCCTCGATTGGGAGTGCGGAAAGCCCGTCCGTTGGTGACGAGGCTGAGTCTAGCCACCGATACATTCCCAAGGAAGATTTTCCCTTTGACTACCCTCAGCATCAGACATACTCGTGGCGTCTGGCGCAAGGGACGAAAGAGTGGCATCGTGAACGGAGCCACATGCGGATTGTCATTGACGATGTCGGACGGCCATTGACAGAGTTTACTTGCACTCACGAGCTTGTCGTCGCGGTGCGAGACGCGATCATAGGTCAGCCCACTAAAAACTGTTCGGTACACTTTCTAACGTCTGTACCTCAGGCCATCGATTGCTATGGGAGAAAGCCAACATTTTGCATCGGGATGTCAGCGTGGGGAACATCCTCATCAAGGGCGAGAAGAAACTGGATGATAAGTTCACCGGGTTTCTTCACGACTTTGATTACAGCTCCATGGTGCCCGATCCAGAGACAGTTGTCGATGCCTCTACAAGCACTCAGGCTTCCGTGGACGACCTTGGCGCCGATGTTCCTGGAGCGCCCGTACCTAGCTCTGTCGACCCCTCAAGTCAGAAAGAGCGCACCGTGTGTACCATTCCCACGTTTACATTGGGCTGCTTTCTTAACAGTTATACAGGGTACATACTATTTCATGGCCATTGAAATTTTGAAGGTTCCCGATAGCATTCATAACATCCATCACGACCTGGAGTCGTTCTATTGGGTCCTCCTTTGGGTTATCGTTCGGCACACCAACCACGGGCAAGGCGAGGACATCTGCAACGATATTTTTAAGTACGGAAACGATAAGGATAGCGCCAGCGCGAAGAGGGATTGGCTCGAGAGCATTATGCTCGAGATTCCGGACAACAAACCACTCTCTTACCTGCTCAAGGAGCTTACGGTCCTCGTACTGGAGCACATTCCTACCACTCGACGAAATGCAAAACCGACCCTGCTCACCTACGAGGCTGTCTTAGAGATCTTCGACACCGCTCTCGCCATGCCCGGGTGGCCGGAGAAGGATTGGCGTCCGTGCACACTTCTAGATGGGGATGTCCGGACTGGAATAGCGGCCACCGTCATGACGGCCGCCCCAGAAATTCTCGATTCCCGCCCTATTCGTGCCCTCCCTACGCGTCGAGCGGCTTCAGTGTCTGACGCACTAGCACACTTGAAGAACAACGCCTTTCCGCCCCACCCGTCGCGTCCTCATCTTCGAGCGCCGTTTACTGGGCCAGTGACCCAAAAGATGCTGAAACGGCCTGCGGAATGTCTGGACGAGGGCAGCCTCGAAAAGACTGCGGCTTCTCTTCGCTCGGACGCGTCGCAGATGAACAAACGGCGAAAGATCGGAGACATGGGTCCCCCGACACTGCCGCATGGAGCGTCGGCGGAGAGTCAAGAGGCGACGGAAACAACGGAAGCTCGTACGGGGAGGCCCACGTCAAGAGGTCAACAGGAGAAGCCCCCTTCCAAGCGTGGGACGCGGTCGAGTTCTCGAGTGCGGGAGCAGATGGCTCGGAAAGCAACCTAGCTATCCGGATCAGGGGAAGCCTTCTATGTTTACGCCTTGAGATCGTCACAGCATATGGCGCTACTAGCACACGAACCTTTCGTGGAACCGTCAATATACTATCTTGAGCAACACGACCCCTTACATCTTTGCTCGACGTTGTGTCAGGTACCCATTGTCATAGTATTCCCCTGCCGGACCACTCACTGCCTCTGGGGCAAGCACCAAGTTCCCGAAATTGACCTCAAGGCGACTTGAAAGATGCTGCGCTGCGGTTTATCATGATCTCCTCTGTAGCATCTCAAACAGTAGCACTATTTTACAGTCTAGCCTCCCGTGCCGTTCAGATACACGAATCATTTCGAGCTCAAATATAGCCGTCATTCGGGTTGCTGATAAAATCGACCAACAGTACTACAAGTACCACCCTGCTCCGGATACTAACATGGCTAGGTATCGCTTGAACATTTGAACACCTCCAGGTTACCGCAAACATCCCAGACGTCGGTAAAGGATCTAGCCTCTCTGAACTCCTGGAGAAAGTGATCAGACAATTTCTTATCCAAGACTGCCACTGTGCGCCTACGAAGTGACGAACTTTACAATGCGGAGTGATGAAAAATGCACTTAGTCAGTTATAGTGATGCGGAAGTTGTGGATTGCGAATTAGTGATGAAACCTGCGAGATTCAAATACTGCGAGTTAAAGTGACCAAAAGTACAACTAGTTCCGGAGGGAGATGATTTTTGGGCGTCTAAATGATGATCCACGGAAATCGGCTGGGCGCTTCAAGCCGGAAAGGCGTACGTGGCCGTCCGCGAGGGACTTGTCGTCAACACCCATGTTCATCTATAGCGCTGCAACTGCTGCTCTACCTTCTCCCGCTACTGCAACTCATACTCCATACTCTACCTTCAGTTCTCTGCGCAAAGGCATCTGCATGTCTGTCCTCATCCTCCTTCCTTGGTCTTGTGGCTGTCGCTGGTGATCGGACTGGGCGACGTACTGTAGCGACTTCAGCCTAACGATACTGGCACCCCTAGACTTGTCGCTCCTACTAGTTGAGCTATCGGCGAATCCTGGATGGCTATCTGTCTTGCTGTGAGTTCTTTGTGTCTCGCATTCTAGTTCTCTGCAAGTGCTACCTTGGTTCTCTGCCACCCCTCGGTTCCTCGCCGGCCTAGCCTTGTAACTCTGGGACTTGCAACAGGTTCCTCCTGTTCTTCTGCTCCGACTCTGCTCCGCTGGTCTGTTTCTACTCTGCTACTTTGGACCTGCCTTGGGAGCTTGTCGTTAATCACCTCTAGATGTCCTGTTCTATCTATGCTTGTATCTGGTTCAACTACGCACCAGGGTTGCTGCACTAGCTAAACTACTATGCTTTACATCGACTTGCTCTCTAGCGTAATAGGCCATCCCTCCGATCGATTTCAATACTCCGGGCGTGAGCATCCCAAGGCCATGGATCCCCTTTGCAAGTGCAGCCCGTGTGTTGTCAGTCGCAGGAGAGTGCATGCGCGCGTGCTTAGCGCTAATGGGCATCCATGCTCAGGAGCTCTTTTGGCATTCGGGCTGTGGTGCAGATATCTCTGTTGTTTACACCTTGTTGTATTATGGATTCAGTCTTTATGAATGAATATGATTTTACCTCTATGCCCCTGGCTAGAATGTACCGGTAGCCTGGAATAGCGAAGCAAATGGTTTACTATTAAAGTGATGATACCTGCAAGATGAAGTGACGGTTTTGCGGACTTACACGTAGTGACGAAACGGCAGATATACTTTGGAAATTCGTCACCTTTCCATGTCACTTATACTGACGGATTTCGTCACTTTTTCCCAAGGGCGCTTGTGACACAAAGGTGCGAATTTCGCTACCATACCTCGTACATTTCGCTACTTTTTCGTCACTTTTAAAGTGTCGGTTTTCGCAACTTTCCAGTCACCCAGTGTGCAAAAAGGCCAACCTGAGTCCACTCGTCTACAACGCTCCCTTTATCTGTTGAACCTGACCCTTCCACCAAAGCCCCTACTTCATCATACTCGTATACGGTTACCTCGGACAGGCCTTCCTCATAGTTAAATTGACAGGAGACAAGTCGGGTGATCGGGCAGCCTGCCCCCGCTCGAGAGCGGATCAAGTCATGCCACCCAGGTAGCAAGACTTCAGTCTTGGGCGAGGCCCCTCGACTGTCAAGTGCAAGGGTCCTGAGGTTGGGGCATTGAACGTGGCGCTGGCCGCGACAGGGGGCTAAGCCGGCGGCAACCAAGACATCACCTTGTGGCAGGAGGGTATGCCCACCACCTAGGGCCAGCCACTCGAGGGAGGAGCATCGGGAGAGCAGGGAATGGGTGTCTCGGCTATCGAGTTTGACAAAGTAGGGCGCCTCAATCCACAGCTTCTGGACCGACCTCATCAAAGGCAACAACGTCAATATTGAATGGTGTAGATGCGACCAGGGCATCCATTTGGTGATTCCGTAGATAGTGATTTCGGGATTGGCTGAGAAGATAGATATAGAGACATCGAGCGGCTCATTTGGGTCGGGGTTGAACAGACGGAGCTGGCATGCTGTGACGTTGTCGTATATTATAGTTTCGTCGGGTTTCTTCAAGTGGACGTGCGTAGCTCGCCGTCCGGAGCATAATCGATCCAGCACGAATGGAAGATCTTGGTCCCTAATCCACGCTATTTCCGTGGCACAATCCAAGGGTATGGAGATGTGGGATAAAATGTATGTCTGGCACGCATGATGTGCCTCTCGGCTCTCTGTAAAGGCATGTGACATGTTCAAGTTGAGTCCCTCCTTGAGGGCGAAGAACTTGAGGCTAGGCAGCCTGGTATTTTTGCACTGACGATTGAGCTCCAGGTCGTCGAAGGAAGTATGACCGAAGCTCATGACGGATGCGAGTGTGAACGCTTGCAGCGCAGGCAGTCCCGACAACAATCCCAATAAGTCGCTCAACCGTAGTTTGAATGGTTCAGTGATGTACAAGCTGATTAATGCTGGGAAGCCGACTGAGGGCAGAAAATTGCACCGATATAGTCTTAGAGTACGAAGCTTGGTGCTGTTGGCAAATATGGGTAATGCCGTGTCTTGATCCTGATCTGAGGGTAGCGACGCATCGCTGATGCTGCAATATTCTAGAGCGGGAAGATCCAAACGTAGCACAGCGTTGAGGTCGTTGTGATTCCAGTGGTGGGACCAGAAAGTCTGCCAGTTGAGGAAGAGCTCCCGTACGCGATGGCCCTGATCCTGCAGCGCTCCCAACGTTGAGGCCGATATAGCGGAAGACATATATACATCCAATGGACCCCTTGTAGCGCGGCACAAATACCCGAGGTAGAGAGGGACCGTTCGTGGAGGAACAAGACAGCGATGGCGGCCCCAATCCTTGACCCCAGGCATATCTTCAGCAGTACAGAATAGAAGAGTGGACCACAGTGATGGGGTTCCCAACACGACCTCCCGCCACGTGCGACAGACACGAGTGAGAGGACAGAGCTTTCGCACATCGAGCATCTCCGGGGGAAGGATGGTATCGAGGTTCCAGGCACTGGACATAGTCTCTAATCGATCAGGCACAAGGGCGAAGGTCCGCAAGAGAATCTCCGTAGGGAGTTGGTTAACGGGGCGAGACGCATTGATGTAATTGACGAGTTCATCGATGGCCGTATAGATGCGGCCTGCGGCATCGTCGAGGGCCTGTAGCTGTCAACCGGACGCACATGTGAGCCATTTCAGTTCTTGAGGGCTGTTTGGTAGCACGATGGCGACATCCTTACATACCGTCTGCTCATCTGTCACACTTTATGTATCATTGTGAGCCCGCAACGTTTACGACTGACACGATAAGTGGGATAGTAGTGACAAACGTACACACCTGCCGCCTAGCAAGTCGGTTAGATCGTGCTGATAAAACTCCACGACGTTCGCGAGCAGTTTCTGCGCCAGGTCAAGAGTGGAGGCGCCTCAAAGTGGTGCGCCTTGCGTGTGGCCCAGGCGGTCCGACATGATGAGTACTTCGTTTTGACGAAACAAGCTTTCCCGCGTGTGTTAGCCCCAAGTGTTCGAGCGGTGCCAAACTTCTGGACGGTGTCGATGAAAGGCCCTAGTAGTAGTCGGAGCTCTAAGAGCAGTACTACTTGTAAGTTGTGCTTTTGCGACCCGCATCGCGATGATCGATCGCGCGGGGCGTGACTTGCAACTTCTTGAAGGCGCATGGACGGTGGCATTATTCAATGGCAGGTCATCTGGTCGAATAGGCTATCTATAGAACTTAAATGCCCCGCCGGAAGGACCTCAGGGCAGTGTAGTAGGCCGCCTCAAAATAATATTCTGCTGACCGTTCAAAGGCCTCCGGCCTCCCCCTGGCAGCTGCAGTGCACGGTAAACCGTCTACAGTCCTAAGCCTCTGTTCCGGAGTGTCAGAGATAGGTGTATCCGCAGTGTAAGTATACGCACAGAGCAAATTCAAGCACGGCTTGCACCGGGGATCGATATCTGCACATATTTCAAAATAGTCACATACAAACAACCAAACTTACTCGTTCAAGTTGCTCGAGTCTTGTACATGATACCAAGACCTTCCACATTTCAGGATGGCCGTTTGCAGGTGAGGGCCCGCTTGTGTTGAACCTACGCGTTGCGCCGGGCCGAACTTGATCCTAGGCCAGGGCCCGTACCCATGACTCAACCGGTCAGTATTCGGAATTCAACGTTCTATGGTGCAGGGCGCCTAAACACCGCTACTTTGGGACAGCGGCGAAATCGAGGAGGCAGCACCGATAGGGCGCTTATGTGGGCGCCTAATTAATGACTAGGTCAGACAACCTTCTATCTCAGTCGCATTCGCCAATGGAGTAGACCATGATTTATATGGAATGGGTTTGTATTCGAAAGATGCACAATTACATGTTGAAACATTCAATATCATCCTGCCTCATCTCCGCACTCCGGAGACAGTCGGTGGTATGATAGGCGCTTATTTACCATATATAGCCACTCCACTACCATATCGGTACATTTTTCCCATCACTGGCGAAATCCGCGGGCCAAAAATTTTATAACTCGGTCAGTTTTGGGAATTTCGACAAACGGCTTGACAGTTTTGTTCCTACTACGGAACTGAGCCGATTGGTCAAGTCATCAAGAAATCGGATAAAAATTGACCGCCCAGTTCGCGTTGTACAAAAGTAGCGGTGTCTAGGCGCCCCGCACCATATGCATAGTGCTATCCCTAACGTTTATATAAACGTTTGAACGAGCTGCATAAAATCTGGAACCCCGGTGGCGAACTCCCTCTCTCGACGGCCCCGGCCCTCGCCTCCAGAGACTTATTCGCCCTTCGAGCGACGCGGCGAAATAACCCATATACACTATAGCTAGTACTACTACTACGGCGTGTTGTACATATATATCCAGCAGACAGACACAGCTGGCCTAGCTCTCTTCCCGACTTCTGAATCTCGGCTTCCCAACCTCCAAGAACCCCAAGATCAAGACGTGCGACCACCACCACCACCGCGACTGCTACTGGCTACTGCCGCGGTCCCGCATCGACCAGCCAGTCCAACCCCACCGGCGCAACCCCGACCCCAACTCCATTCGCCAGTCCCGCAAACGCAGCCTGACTCTGACTCTGACTATGGCTCTCGGTCGGACTCTTCCCCGCCCCCGCCCGACCCAGCGACACGTCCCTCGGCTGACTCTGACTCTGACTCCCGCTCTGACTCTGACTCTGACTCTGACTCTGGCCGAGCGAAAGCGCGCTCGCGAACGCCTCCGACGGCGGCCGCCACGAGTCGAGCAGCCCGCTCGCCTTGAGCGACGGCAGGTTCGTGGAGTACGTCCCCGCCCCCGCCCCCGCGGCGGCGGCGGCAGCGTCGAGGTCGGACAGCGACGCGTGCGGGCGCAGCAGCGCGCGGGGGTTCCCCTCGCGGCGTCCGTCGTACGAATGCATCCCCGACCCCCCACCCCCACCCATGCCCCCGCCCCCGCCCCCGCTCCCAACCCCTCCGGGGGACGAGTGCGCAGACGTGGGCGAGCCGGACGCGGACTTGGCGTCGCGCGGCTGGTACATCAGCGCTTGCTGCTGCTGGGCGGCGGCAGCAGCAGCGCGGGCCTTGCGCTGCTCGGCCTGGCTCTGGCGCCACTGGTCGGCGACGAGGACGACCTTGAAGCCCCAGACCTTTTCAAAGTCGCGGTCCCAGATGTCGACCTGGGGGTCGTCCGGGCTGTACTTGCTGTACGACTGCGAGAGCGGGAAAGGGAGGGAGAGAGGAGGAGGGGGGGGGGTACCGCGTCAGTCAGTCGTGCGCGTTCTAGAGGCGCGGATTTGTGGGGTGGTGCTTACCCAGAGGGCGCAGGCCGCTGATCGCGCGACGAGGGGGGTGGCGGAGTGAGACGCGGGGCGGGGCGAGACAATCGCGGACAGAGCGGACACGAGCACCGACGCAAACGCAAAGGGGAGACCTCGTCAGCGGGAGCCGGCGGCATGCGGCAGAAGGCGGGAAGGGGAAGGGGAAGGGGAAGAGAAAGGAAAAAAAGGGGGGACGCACAGAGGATCGAGTTCTTCGCGCGGGTCCCGGCGGCGGTGAAGATCATGTTGAGCTGGTTGCGGACCCACGGGATCGGTTCCGCCAAGGTGCCCTCGCCCTGGGAGAGGCCGCGGCCGTGAGCAAACACGGGCGCCGTCAGCGATCCGATCCGGCCCGGAGAGTGAGACGGGGGGGCTGAGCGCTGACGGGGGGGGGGAGGCGAAGGGAGGCGAGCGCGAACTGAGAGAGGGACGCACCTCGAGGATGGCGAGATAGCAGCACGGGTGCATGGCGTGCATGAAGCAGTAGCACCACGCGCCCGAGTTGGACGAGGTCTCGAACATGGACACTTGCGTCTCGAGGTTTTCGTCCGTAAACTGCAGGTGGCCCGGGAGCGAGGCGGCCCATTCCTACGCGACGCGCGCGCGCGCAGTTAGCGAGGACGTTCCCATTACCAGAGAGGAGGGAGAGAGGGAGGGGGGGAGAGGAGCAACTTACGTCCAAAGCCGGCCTGATGGCTGAGATCGCGGCGACGCGCTCCGCGCCATCTTTAGTCGCTGTCACGGGCGAGAGTTAATTTTTTCTGTTCTTGCGTGTACGTGTACGTGTGCGTGTGCCAAAAAAAGGGGGGGAGGGAAGGGGGAGCGGTGGTGGTGGCTCCCGAGAAAGAGAGGGGGAGCTTACCGAGGATCGTTTCCACGTTGTGGTATATTTCGAGGATGCGGCACATGTGGCCAAACTGCGACGCGTACCGCGTCCGCGGCGCCGGCCGGCGCAAGTACTCGGACGCTGACGGCGAGGAGGAGGGAGAGGAGATGGCGTCAGCACCACCCCAATTCGTGGCCGGATGCGCCGCAGCAGCAACAGCAGCGGCGATAATAGTAGGACTCACTCGCGGAGCTCGAGAGCACGGCGAGCTCGAACGTGGTCTCGTCGATGGGCAACCGCACCAGGTCCGCGAGCTCCGCCATGCGCGGGCGGATCGGCTTGCGGGTGTAGATGTTGCTTATCCACGCCATGGACTGGATGAGCCAGAAACAGCGGCGCGTGCACTCGCGGTCGATGAACTGGATGAGCGCCTCCGAGTTCGTGGGAGACGGCGGCGCCGTGTCGTCCAGCCGGTGCACCCCCAGGCTGCCCTCGAGCACCTGCAGCGCCAGCTCTGTCGTGCGCCCCATGCGGTCGCGCGACGCGAAGCGCGATCATCATCATCGTCAGCGCCCGCAGGCCCTTCAATGGGGAGAAGAGCGGACGGATGCACCCACCAAAGTACCTGTAGTGGCGCGTCCACGAGTGGCTGGCCGCGACTTCGTGCATCTCGAGCAGGCACAGGGCCTGAGCGGTGCTCACGCAGGGCTCGCAGAGAAGCCGTCCGGAGTTGTCGAACATCAGCGATAGAGCCTCCTGGAAGAAGGGCACGCCGGCGAGGCGCGCGTGAGACGCCTTGGCCGCCACCGTCTTGGAGAGCGGCGCGGCGAGCGCGCAGACCGCTAGAACGAGGTGCGTAGGGACTTTGTTCAGGCTCAGGTTGGCAGAGAAGGACGGCTTGTGGATGATCATTCGTTGCGGGTTACAGTGCGCGAAGAAGACTGCGGCGCAATGAGTCAAATTTATTTCATCAGGTACGGGTTGGAACTTACTGTTGACAAGCTCGTGCGTGGTCGCCGGGTCTAGAGAGCTCGCCATGGCATTTGTAGGCGCAGTGTCCGCCTTGGTTGCCGAAGGGGGACTTGGGGCACCGCCGGACTGGGCCCGGCGGGAGCGTTTTGTGGTTGGGTCACGCTCCACGCCGTTTTGCGGGCCAACCGGCGGGCTGGCTGCAGTCGCTTGTGCGGCCCAGGGAGGCGACTCGACCGTCGGCGAGACCTGCGGCAGAGAGAGCCATTCTAAGCATCTGCCGTCAGCTGATCGTGGGCGCATATACATACCGTGGCTACGGCGGCGGTAAGAGGGCGCTCAGGATTTGCATTTCTGGGGGCTGGTACGGGACGGCCTGCGGCGTCCGTGTAGGTGCAGTTCTTGGAGGCGTAGTAGCTGATGGAGGAGTGGTGTGAGGGACCCGGGAGCAATCCTGGGTACGTACGCGTGCTGCTCACCAGTTGCTGCAAGGTGCTGGTCCGCGAAATGGAATCCGTTCTGAGTGAGTGATCTCATGCGGTGCAGCGGGAGGCTCACCGGTGCCATCACAACGGCGTTTGCTCTTGTGGCAGGCGTCGCATGCCTGCGGGTGGTGTGTTGGAGGGATTAGAGGGGAAAGGTGCAAGGGGGAAGCGCACCTTGCTGAGACGTTTTCTCTTTGCACCCTTGACAAAAGCGACCGAGATGTGGTCATTGTCTGGGAGGCGGGCGGAGTCGACAGGAGACTGGAAGGAGATGGCCTGTGGGGAGAGCTTTGCGGAGGGGGAGATGTGGGATCTGAGCGGTGGCTGGTGGAGGTCTGTTGGCGAAGACATGGCTTGCCTGTGGCGGGGGGGGGAGGGTGAGCGCGGAGAGAGGGGTTGGTAGGACGGGGCAGAGTGCGGAAGGCGAGGAGAGGGAGGTGGAAGGAGAGCAAGAAGGGCGGGAAGCAGAGGGCTGGAGGGTCGGAAGCGCGGCGCAGGAGAGTGGGAGCGAGCACGAGCACGAGCGAGAGCGGCAGCGTCAGGGCAGCGGCGGGAGGGGAGGGGATATGATGCACATGGGGAATATAAACGGAGCAGAGCGAGAGCGAGCGAGAGACTCGGCCTCGGGCCTCGGAAACGGGCGAGGGGCACGGGCGACCAACCGCATTGGACCCCGGGCTCGGGTCGAGCAGTCTCAGTCTGTCGGACGCTGCGAGTGCCAGGCTCCGCGATTCGTCCCAGTGCGCCGGGCCCCCCGCCACTGCCCGGGGCCCTTTGCGCTTCTGCCGCGGCATCCGTCCGTGATATCTAGCCGATCCCGGGGGCGCCGTGCCTGTAGATCGCCCGCCCCCGCCTGGCCATCGTCCTCTCCCTCCTCTCCTCACCCAACGCCCATAACGTGAGACGGCACGACGCCGAGCGACGCCGCTGCGACGGTCCTCGTCTGCCCCCGCCCCGTCCGGCGGCGGCCCGCGAACGGCTTTCCCCACTCAGGAGTTCCGCCCCGACCCACCGCGCTCCCCGCCGCCACCGTCGGAACGAGCGGCCTCCAGGCTCCCAGCTCGCCTCGCCGCCGGCAGCGACTGACGCGGCCTTGGGAAACACTCGACGCCCGCAGACCCCGTCCGTGGGGGGCCGCCGGCTCTCACCGAACCGCGGTCCGCCTGCGAAAACACTCTCGGGTGGCAGTACGTCTCGTACGTGCCTGGAAGGTCCGTCCCCGGCTCTGCCTCTCTCTGCCTCCCTCTCCTCTTACGTCCCATCCCTCCCGTGCCTGAACTTAGTACGTCCCCGCCCAGATCCCGTCCCGATCACTGGGCTTCCTCCTCCTATATTCTGTTCCACACCACCCGTGGCAAATCAGGTTGACGACCGCGGTGCCGCAACCAACACATCATCATCATCTGTGGCCCAGCGTGGGCTGCGTGGCTCCAGCACCCCCATCCTTGCCCACTTGAGACCCGAACCGCTCTTCTTTCATAAATTCGTGTTCGTCGCGGTTGCCTATCAAACCACCGCAGCACGTACCAACCATCTACGTTTCGACACCCTAACCGACAGCACGCGTGCCTGGTCCGTGCAGCTGTCATCACTCGCGAGTTAATTTCTCTTCTAAACAGCTTCGTCCATACCGCGTCCTTCGGGTCTACGGAACGATGCCTATTGGCACTTTACAAGTCTTGGACACAAAAGAACAGCGATCATTCGGCGCTACGAGCCGTATGGAACGCTAGATTCGATCACCTTTCACCGATGCTTTGTAAACGGGCATTGGCGATAAAGCAAACTTCGGATAGCATGAACGTAAGGGGACACTCCGGGTGATCACACAAGCGGTATCGGTCGTGCATGTCATCATTGCAGCCAGGCAGGCGCAGCGAGTATGGTACGTTTTAGCTAGGGATACATGTCTTAGTCGAACAGACCGAAGCCCATGTCGTCGTCGGACTCCTCCTGCAAGCGCCTCTGTCAGATACCACACCGCGAGAACAAATGTTGGCGGACGCACCTTCTCCTCCTTCTTCTCTTCCTCCTTCTTCTCCTCGGCAGCAGCGGCGGGAGCACCACCAGCCGCGGCGCCACCAGAGGCAGCGACGGCACCGCCCGAGGGGACCTGCATCCGGTAATAAGTACACGTACAGTCAACGGTGCGGGACTTGGGACGTACGGAGGCCAGCTTGGAGGAGCCCTCGGCGATCAGGGCGTTGACGTCCTTGCCCTCGAGCTCAGCGATGAGCTTCTCGAGGCGCTCGTCGTCGGCCTCGATGCCAACGGCACCGAGGACCTTCTTGATGTCCGCCGCGGAGGGGGAGGCGTTGCCGCCGATCTGGAGGAGGAGGTACGCAGCGAGATGACGCATCTGCAGCCAGACCGAAAATAAAAAAAAACAGAGTCAACAACGGAGGGGTTCGGCTCGCGCACGCTTTCCTCCCGCCGAGCGAGAAAGCGGGAACGGATGGAACTGGACGCACGGTGCTAGTTTTGGGTGGTTAAGAGGGAGGACCGGTAGCCACAAATCACTGCACGGCGCGGCGGGAATGACAGCGTCAGCATGCACGCCCCCGGGCTCGCCGCATTGCTGCACCACGACGACGGCGACGAGCAGACGCACCTTTTAATCCGCGAGGGAAGACCTGTGGATTCTATCCGAGGACGATGGGATACTAGACTTTGCGCAACCGGCGGGCGCGCGCTAGCCACCGCGCGGCGGCGCGGGGTGGCTGAGAACTGTACAGCTGCGTTCCCACGCCCCGCCCAGGCGCTCAGCCACCTTTGTGTCGCTTTCAGGCTCCGTCCCAAAGCAAGGCAGGAATCTATCGTGCTCCCCCCCCGCGCCCCCTCCGCAAGACCGCCCCACGACAACTGCAAGATGGTGAGTGCTGCCAGTGCACCGAGTCGATCGCTGCGGAGGGGACAGTGCTGACGGGACGTTTGTTGTCGTGTTCGATCTAGGCTGATTCCTCCGTTACCGACCCCCAAGTCGCTGCCGACCTCAAGAAGAAGAGGACGTTCCGCACGTTCTCGTACCGTGGTATCGAGCTCGACAAGCTCCTGGACCTGAGCAACGAGGAGGTGTGTGTTTATACGCTTATCGGTGTCGGGGGGAGGCGCTGACGGTCCGCGGTTCTGCAGTTCGTTGAGGTACGCACTTGGTGAAACTGCAAAAGACTCAAAGCAACGCATCTTTATGCCCGTCCGTTCGTTCGTGCTTAGGTCGTCCACGCCCGCGCCCGCCGTCGGTTCCAGCGCGGCCTCAAGCGGAAGCCCATGGGGCTCATCAAGAAGCTCCGCAAGGCCAAGAAGGAGGCCGCCCCCAACGAAAAGCCCGCGGTCGTCAAGACCCACCTCCGCGACATGATCATCGTCCCCGAGATGATCGGCAGCGTCGTCGGCATCTACAATGGCAAGGTGCGTAGCGGCGTCGCCGTCTCTGCCTCTCAGAAAAACCCGATTCATTGGGCCGCGCGCGCGTTTGTGATCGTTAGGTCTTCAACTCGGTCGAGATCAAGCCTGAGATGGTCGGCCACTACCTCGCCGAGTTCTCGTGCTCGTACCGGCCCGTCAAGCACGGTCGCCCCGGTATCGGTGCCACCCACTCCTCGCGATTGTGAGTCGCCATCGGTTCCCCACTTGTTAGCGCCCAAGGCTGACCGATTTTCAAAGCATCCCTCTCAAGTAGAGGCCCGGGTTTACGACTTTGTTATGTCTCTCCACCACCACCACCATGTGCAGTAGTCCCAAAAGTAATATGCAAACATGCTGCTATGCGCACCGGGATCGCATGCTCTTGTCTGCATTGTACGCCTGCAGGCCGCAGCCAAGATGTGTAGTATAGGGGACTTGTGCTTCAGATCATATGGAATACCGTACTCGGCCACCAGACACCTTCATCAGGGGCCATACAAGCATAACTGAGATCGTTCGTTCACCCGGAGCACACGTTATTCCAATTTTCGTCGTTTCGTTGCCCTAATGGCTCGTTTGAGAGGGTATAGATGTTCGTCCATGCTATAGGTTAAATGGAGTAAGGTGGAGTACAGATACGGCGGCAGAGGAGGGCAAAATCGGGGATAGGGAGTGAGGAGAGGCGCAACATGTTCAAGGAAAAAGTGCAGTGGATGCGGTACGCGATATGGAGTATATACGAACGAGAACGCGAATGAGTGCGGGTGGGTAACCATGCCATACCATTACCATTGCCGTGACGGCGGACGAGCGAGCCATGCGCGTGAGGGAGAGGGAGGGAGAGAGGGTCAGAACCGGTCGACGAAACGGGTGTGCCAGTGCGTAGCGTAGCAGGGGGGTGCGTGCGTGCGTGCAAAAAAACACAAGGAGGGAGAAGAAAGAGACGGTACGACGGGCGAGTCAGCGCTGCGCCTGCCCGTTGGGGACGTACGGGTGCGGGCTCTCGCTGCTCGTCCGCGACGAGCCGTTGTGGTTGTTGGCGCTGTTGATGAACGACGACGGGCGCGAGGACGGCCGGTTCGGGTCCTGCATGATGAGCGACGACGACGGTCCAGGCGGCGGCGGCGCGCGGTCCATCGCCCACTCGGCGCTCGGGCTCTGCATGTTCTGCATGTTCGCGGGCGCGCGCGGCTGCGGGGAGAGGATCGCGCCGATCGAGGTCGGCGTGGCGGAGAGCGGGGCGCCCCCCGGCGGCGGGTAGGAGAAGGCGGAGTGCGGGATGGGGGGCGGCTGCGACCGGGACGGGGGGTGGCCGTTCCGGAGCATGCTGTCGGAGGGAGACTGGTTCGCGAGCGGGGGCCGGTCCAAGAACTGCGGGTTCGATTGTGTAGACCTGGTATGCTGTCAGTTGTCGGCCGACACTGAGACTGCAACGCGAGACGTACCTTGGCGGCATCGAGCGCATGTCTTCTGGGCGCGGTGTGCCCGGGTTGAAGTTAAACTGCACGTTGCCCAGCGTTGGCGAGGTCAGCCCTGGGGTCCGCCCGCCCGCTTTGATGCGCATATACGCCTCGACCTTCTTGAGGAAGTCTCTGCTGGGAAGCTCCATGCAGTTGGCGAAGTACTCTTCGTCCTGAAGGATCGGCAAGAATTCCTCCGGGACACAGTAGAACTCGTCCTGGTTCTCCAACAGCGCAGTGACGACGCGAATAGAGCCAAAGCTCTCATCTCGCATCGCATTCTGGCCGCGAGAGTAGAGAATGCTTGGACAGATGACGGTGGCGAGGTTGGGGAGATCCATCTTGCTGCCGGTCTCTTCGTCGAGGTGGGCGAAGGATGCTACCCATTTCAGGAAAACGAAGAGCACCTCCAACGTGTCTCGGTGAGCCTTCGGTAGGATGAGCGACACCATGTGAAGCATCCGCTTTCGCTCTTGCTCCGTAGGAAGAGCTACGAAACGGAGTTCAGCGACCAGGTCTCGTGCACAAATGACCACAGAACGCACATTGTGTGGCAATGAACAGCCGATGGAGTTTGTACGTCATGAGAGGATCAGGAAGGTCTCGGAAGAATTTCTTGAGCAATGCGGCGAGCTGCACTGGGTTGTCCTGGGAGAGGTCGACCGATGACGCATCTCGGTCGATTGCTTCTGTGAGCTCTTTCAGTCGGCGGATGTTCCCGTTCCGCCGGAAGATACCCTCAATAGACATGTCTGAGAATCTCGTAAGTCGCTTATAGACTGGGACACTGAAGATGAATGTACCCATTTGCCGCATAGCCGACACAACGTCGTCCACAAAGCTGGGAATCCGCAACGTTGCACGCGAGGCACCGAGAAGGGAGTCCGAACCCTCGCGCTCGACTAGAAGCTCCAGAGGTACGCCGAACACGCCTGAAAGTCGGTCGTTGAGCTGCTATACCTTGAACATACTCGCGTTGCTCGGACCACTCACCCTTCTTCTTCACGTTCTTCTTGTCGTTCCCGGGCTTGAAGAGCTTGTTCCAGAACGAGCTCTTCTTCACCTCGACCAGCTCGAGGATCTCGTCCAGGTCGAACTGGTCCCGCAGCTGCGACCGCTGGAGCACCAGCACGGCACAATGCCTCACAATCGCCAGCTGGAGAGGGGTCAACTCCGCGATATACGGCGTCGCACTCTGGCTAGGGAGTGATCTTCGCTGCTCGCGCGCCTGCGCAGCCTCGACGAGTTGCGGGATGTCGGCGAGGGTGATGCCGTCCTCGATTCCCCCGACCATTGGCTCGTCCCCGTTCCCGCCGGCAGGCGAGCTGGGCCCCGACTCATCAACGATCTTGATAGCAGTGTTCCCCCGCGCGAATGGGGGACGGATGACCTGCGATTGCACGCTCGTGTCGATCGTGCCTGGAGATGGTAATGACCTCTGTTGGTGCTGATTGTGCTGGTGCTGGACCTGTCCTTGCGCAGGGGCTCCCTTCGATGGTCGCATGGAAGATTGCTGTGCGGACTGAGGTGCATGACGCGCGCTCGCGGGCACCTCCTGTGGGCGGTGAGCCATATCCGTGGGATGGGCAACTTTGCCAGTCGGGGACTCAACGATCGTCGAACGTTTTGGTACCCGAGCTGTTGAAGACAATTTGCGGTCCAGGTGGACGGACCGTAACTTGTTAATGTCCCCAGAGTTACGATAAGGATCCTCCTCCAGCTCGCGGGGTTGGCCGGGCGCGGTTGGTGCTGTTGTCCAATCCTTAGTGATGACAAGGTACGCTGCAGCAAGGGACTTACCTGGCGAAAGAGGAACAACCCCACGCTTCTTCAGCAATACGTACAATCGCCGCAGCGCCACATTCAGCAAGAACGCGTATTGTTCCAACCGCGAGACAGCTTGGAAGCCAGGTCTGCACCCGGAGTGTGCGTGGTCCACGCAGAAAATGACCGTCGGCACGGTACCGAATGACGAAGTCTCCTTCATGGAATCAGTGTCGTACACGAATGCGTTGACATTCGCTGGCGGTCGACGAGCGGTCGAAAGCTTAGGCTTCGAGTCCTTATCACCTTGGCCCACCATCTCCTTCTGGTCGTCCTGGCTTGGACTCTTGACGGGCTCCTTGATAGCTGGCATAGCTGCTACCCTCCCGCAAGTCTGACACGAGAGACAGTGCGAGTGCCACCGTTGGTACGTCCCCAACCGCACGCAGTCCTCCTCCACGGTTTGATTACACTTCACGCATAGATCGGAAGGCGGATTGACGACGGCCACCTTCGACAGCGCCGGGTCTTTCGGTGCACCGCTGAAAGGGCTCTCGCCGGCATTCTCGGGAGCGAGACTCTTGAAACCATACGTAACGCCCTGAGTCCCAGTATTGCCAGAATCGCTCTGGGGTATGAGCTCGCCGTTTGCACGTTTCATGATTCGTCGTACTGAGGGGTTCGCGCCTTGGATGGCAAGCATATGCAGCTTGTCCAGGAAGTTGGTGATCGCCTCCCGAACATCCTGTTCCCTCTCCAGCTTCAGAGCGCCGGTGAGTGCGATTCGGATGAGAATCTTAAGGTAATGTGCCAATCCTGTAACAAGCGCGAGTAGTTCCTGAGTCATACCCATTCGCCGCGCGCCTGTCTCCTGCGTATGTGATAGCAAGGTGAAGAGGTCGACCGTCTTGCGGCACAGCATTCGCGCCTCGCGTACGTGAGACATGCCTATTCGAAGAAAAGGCATCGACATCAGATGGGACTCCTGAGTCGCCAAAGAAACGACTAGCCTTTAAGCTTTAGACGGGAAAAATGATATTCCAGGTCGTCGATGCTTGCAAAGAGGACCTCGACATGCAGAATGAACTTCTCGGCCATCCGGATGGCATCGAGGTACTGCCCGTTGCTGACCTGCCGCAACATATCGGATATGCAAGCGGCACTGGACTCTTCGAACGCAGATAGCACGCTACGACAAGTAAGTCCCAGCTCGATGAGACACTCGAACGGTCTGGACTTACGTCCATATCCTGTAGACTTGCTGTTCCATCCTGATCTGCTTCTCCCTGAGTGATTGCGCAGTCTCTCGTCTCTCTTCTTCCGAATATGGTGGTTCGGACGAAGAGCTGCCTTCTCCTTCCTCCGTCCCTGGCGGTGGTAGACTCGTTGGTCGACGCGATGATACTTTGACGTTCCAAAACTGCGACAACGCCTCAGTGCATCCTCCTTGCCCAAGAATGTACGCACATACCTTGTTGATCATGTAACACTCTGGATGCCAGCACTCATCTCGCATGTTCCGGTTGATCTCAACAAACTGCTTCAGAATTGCGCTGTTGCATCCCGCGCACTTGGTAGCGTATCGCGTGGAATAGTGGAAATGGCAGTAGACGTCGCCCTCATGCTCATAGTATGAATCTTGCGGGCCAAAGAGCGTTGGACAGACAGAGCATGTGAAATGCTCGACATGGAACTTTTTGTCTAAGAGGAAGGTTCGTGACCTCTGAACCTACTCCACGGAGAGGATGGCACTCACTGCATGCCGTGATATAGCTGCCCCGCAACGCCATCCCACACTTGGCACAGATCAGGTTCAAGCGCCGGAAGTAATCCCGCTCGCAAAGAGGGTGTTGCTTCCCATCTTGGCCGTCAATGGGGAAGAACTTGGACGCGACCACTGCACCACAGTCCTACCCAAGGTTCAACATCATGATCGAGTATGACAACTTCGGGTGATCCTTACCATGCACTTGAAACATTGGAGATGGTAGACAGCGCCTAATGCCCGTACGAAGGCACCTTGCATGGCCTTCCCACAGGCCGCACATGGCCTACCCGAACACAGCGTTAGATGACGTCCATGACGAAAAGAAACCTCGCCGGAGACATTTCGGATGTCTCCAAGCGGCGCAGGCACAGCAGGGGGAAGCGGTGAAGACTTACGTAGAAGCGACGCTGGTGCTGGTGTGTGTCGTAGACGTCCCTCCAGGCTGGCTGCCACCGGGAGTAGACGAATCAGAATAGAGAGACGAGTCTGAGTGCACGCTCCGAGGTCTACTACGAGAAGGCTCAGAGTGATCGGAGGGAGATGGAGGGTTGTGATAGTGCGAGCTGCCTGGAGTGCCTGGCCGGCTGCCCACTAGGAAGGGCGGGGCAGGAGACTGAGACAGAACATGGTCGGGGTGCTGCTGATCGCTGCGAGCCCAAGACGAAGAGTGGTTAAGGTCCTCACTGCGAGCGTGGGGGTGGTCGTCGGCCCTGGGTTTCTTCTGATCGAGGTCGTGCGGGGAACTGACGGTAGACGCTCTGGTGGGGACGTATGTGCGATCTGAGGCATGAGAGTCGGCACGCAGAGAGGCCGGGTGTGCACCGTTAGGATAAGAGGGCTTAGGGAGGTCGTGATCGTGGTCAGAGTCCGGGTCGGAAGCCATGTAGGCGAGGGTCGCGGAGTCGTTAGAGGACTGTGAGGAGACGGAGTTCAGCTGCTTGTGCTGGCGGTCGTGGTCAACGGGTCCGCTCATGACAGCGACAGCGCCGCGTGCGCACTACTGGCGGCAGACGGCGGCGGGCGTCGACGGGCGGGGGCGTCGGGCGGGGGCTGAAGCAGGCGGAGGAGAGAGAGCAAGACAAGCAGGGCGGCGGCCTCTCAGCTCAATCTCGACGTCGCTCAATTCGGAACACCAATTTCGCGTACAGCACCCCGTGACGGCCCTGTCACACCGCCTCCTCATCGTGTCACGTTTATGTCACGTGCACCGGCCGGCTCACCAAGCCCACCCGCATCGCCCTCAGGTGCGCTGCCCCCTCCGACTCCGGAGCCCAACTTGCGCTCCCGCAAACGCTGTGTCTCTAGCATCTTACACCTTCTACCGTACGCTTAACAAGCTGCATCCTAATTAGTTGAGCTGCAAAGTGCCACGCTTCAACTCTCAAAAACTGCATTGCACCGCCTATGATACAACCCGCCTCAGCCAAGTGCTATGCAACCTCAGTCTGCTCCGGCACAAGTTCACCCCTGCTCCGGCAACCACGGGGTCAGATATTTTCTCCTCCGGAATGAACGGCAGAAGGTCCTCCCAAGGCTCCCGTTACGTCGACATTACGCGCTGAACTCGTCGGCGTTGAGGATCAGAGTGCTGAAGAACCTGATGACCTCCAAGAACGCATCCGCCTCCATATCTGAATAGCACGGGTCAGCAATTGCAGGTCCGCCCTTGCGGCGGGGGACGTACATTCATTGATCGTGTGTACCCCATTGCTCAGCGAGGTGCCGTTGCCAGAGTTGTGATGGTTGTACCGGTAGATGTGCGGCGTGAGCGCCCAGTAGTACCGAGTGTCTGTCCGTCCCGCGTAGCCGAGAAGCGATGAGCAATACCGCCGGAAAGCAGGACACAACCCCAGATTCAATGGTCACATACCAGTATTGCCGGACATAATACCCGGTGCCACGATGATGTTGTCGTCTCCTTCGAGCTCGCGGTGTGCGTTATACGTCGCCTTGATACTGCCAGAAAGGAGCGCATACTCCGGCGCGTCGATAGGACTAATGGGTGCAGGCTCGAGGGGGTGACCCCACGCGTCGCTAATCGTAAGCGTGCCATACGCATTCCCGTCCCCGCCAGTGACCTGCGAGCCGAATGCCGTGTAAGAAAGGTTGAATTTCTGAGCGAGACTCTTGAGTAGTGCAGTATCGTGTTCTTTCACAGCGCCGACCGAACTAGCAACCCATGGCCGGTTAGCCAACATGTTACCGATAATTTAAGAGCTGCACGCAAAGACCGCAGCATCATACCTGTCGGTGGCAATGCGGTGGTTGACGACAGCCCAGGCCTGTTCGGGAAGCGCGTTCGTCTTCACGCCACCGTTGATAAGGTCAATCGCCTGTGTTGTACCAACTAGCGCATGGAACGCTTTGTCCTTGAACAACTCGGTCTGTGCCTCCTTGAGGGCTTTGTCAGACTTGATACCCTTCTTGAGCGCCTTGCGGAGCTTGTGGGGCAAATTAGGCGCGTGGGCAGCCAGGCACTGCGATTTCCAGTACATCGGCGTACCCCGCGAGAGCCGCGCTTCGTAAGGGTTGGCCTCGTAGTGAACCAGGAGCTGTGACAGGATACCGATCGTCTGCAGCTTGACGTTAGGACGAGTCGCCAATCGTGATTCTGCGCACTGACCGTGTGGGAAGGCGGCACACTGGAATGCCCGCCAGGCGACGTAACCTCTACACGGACATCAATGTACCCCTTCTCGGCGATGCCGGGGGTCGCGATGACCCCACCGAATTCCTGTGCGAATCCTCCTATTTTGAGCATCAGTCGATGCTTCCGACTCATATGTAAACGCGCACTCACCTCCCTCATCAACGAGCAAAAGGAACGCGTTCTCGCCGAATGCCGAGAGCAAATGCTCACTGATGGACGAAGCGCCCTACGACGATGATTGAGGTCGATCCCACAATAATCAATAGTCCCTCTACTCACGCGCACACCACTGACTTCCTCGTCGAAACCAAACGCGAGCACAATTCCGCGTGTAGGCTTGAAACCCTTCTCCAAAAGCGATTCGACAGTGGATCTGCAAAATGTTAGTGAAAGGCACCAACTGTCATCGGGATTGAGACCTACAGAATGCCGATCAAACCGCTCTTGTCGTCGGAACTGCCGCGGCCCCAAATACGCTCCCCTACAACAAAATACGGTCAGTTGTACTCGAGATAGAGAACATAATGTGGGGAACTATTCCGTTTGCTTGAGACTTACCATCAAAGTAACCGGAGAACGGAGGATGAGTCCATTTGTCTACAGTGTCAGGGTTCACGGGGACGACGTCTATGGGCCTCTGTTAGCAAGCCTTAAACAGAGGCTGATGATCATAATCTGACCTTGGTGACCAGCCAAAAGTAAAGGCTTCAGAGACGGATCCGAGCCCTTCCACACGAACACCAGCCCATGAGTGTTGACCTTGGTGAGCTCAAGCGCCGAGTGACTGGGGTGATATTAGCCCTAAAGTGCCTCTAAATTACGACATCTCAACGACTGACGTCAGAGGGAAGGCCTTCAAGAGGTAGTCGTGGAAAGGCGGGAAGACCTCCCATCGCGGGTCCTCGCCTACGGGACCCATCTTGTCAAATGACTCGGTCCTGAGGCGCGTCACAGCAGTCAGCTGGGTTCCACTTGTACGTACAAACGGTGCGACTTACGGTACCCTCACAGCGCCCCCGAGCCATTCAACAGCGCGCGACTTGTACGCGTCTGTGCCAATAGTCTTGCCCAGCGACTGCCACAGTTCCACATTCTTCTCGGGGACGACGGCAGAGGCTTGCGTACATTGATGGGCACTCGCGTCTACCGCCACGGATTCATTCGACCAGCACGAGCGTACGTCCACGACTTCAAGCGAGTGCAGGCAAGTGAGAAGAGCGAGAATGACTACAAGGCCCTTGACCAGAGTGCGGCCTACGCAACGCGACTTCTTCTGCGGCTGCGACACGGGCTCCGGCATGTACGGGGACAGGGCTGCTGCCTTGTCATCGTACATGGTGGGCTTGGCCGACGACATGGTGGTGGTTGGAGGATGAGATGGTGCGAACGCGAAGGGGTGTGAGGTCACGCAACCGGCGGCGGGCCCGTCGCTTTATATTCCCGCGAGCATGTGGGACTTTCGACGGCCTTATCCGGCCCTCCGTTTAAGCAGAAGAAATCTGGGGCTCCTGGACCGCATTCTATGGAAGGTGATAAGCAATAGAGCTAGAGGGGTGTGCGATATTAAGCGTCGCCCCTGGGCGATTGTGGCTATTGAGGTATCTGAAGGCGTCCATGATCATGATCGTGCTTGGATAATACGACGGGTGCTCAGTAATTGGACCGGGAAAAATTGGAGGTCAAGTGGACCAGTTAGCTCCATAACAGTGCGCGAAGATATCGATGTGGCCATCCACAAGTCCTGCAGGGGTCGAGAGTACTTGTGTATGATGATACATAGTGTGCTTTTGACCGTTATGTCTAGTAATGGGCGCCTAATTGACACCCTCGCGGACCCGAGTTCCGGATTCCGTATGGACTTGGGGTGGCCGGGGTCTTCCGAGGTCGCTGACCGGGTCCCAATTTTTCGGAGTCGAGCGCGACTTTGAAGCGCGTGCTGGCGGTGGAAGACGACGACGACGACGATCCCCATGGGCTATGCGCAACGGAAGGTCGCGTCTACGGCCGCTAAGCTTGCCCATGTCTCCTCTCAGCATTTAAAATCTCTTCCACCAAAACACGCTATTGCTTCAGGAAGGTCCGCCAACGCGGCACCCGCTGTCTTCGACGCACAGTCTTGGGCCTCCTCACAGCCGCCCCCACGCTCGACCCTTGCAGCATTTGCCCACCGAATAGGCCTCGCCAACGTTGTGCCATCAACGGAAGTCATACAGCAGGCGTGCACCCACCCCTCCTTCATCCAGCTGCACACACGACAACACCCTGACCAGCCCCTCCCTGCCACCAATGCCTCCCTATCAACCCTAGGCAACTCCCTTCTGGGGCTCTTTGCGACAGAATACGTTAATTCGTCGTTCCCTCACCTTCCTACCCGCGTCATGAAGGCTGCCGTGAGTGCACACGTCGGTCCGACGACTTGTGCCAACCTAGCGCGTGAACTCGGTGTCACGCCGATTCTGCGCTGGCAGCGGACTGTGAGTACGTCGTGTTCGATTGCACGAACAAACCTGAACACGTAAACAGCCCACATCAGCAGCGAATGCAGCTGTTCTCCACACTGACGCGTTAGCCTCGGTGCCCCGCGCGCTCACTGCGCTTGTGTACCAGTATAGGTCACTACGCTCGGCGCGACGGTTCGCGGAGAAGTTCTTCTTCAGCCGAGAGGTAGACCTGCGGGGCATGATCAAGTTCCGGGATCCCAAACAGACGTTGTTGGAGACGGTGGCAAAGTTTGGGAGGGAACGGCCAATTTCGAGGTATGTCGCAGTTAGTAAATGCAGTACCCACAAACTGGGAAAAGCAGGTCTGCACTCCGGTCTTCAACCTGGGTCTTACCGGCCACTTTATACACTGTCATCGCGCCCGGTACAGCAACGTCACAGTTGTCGCAAATTCTATCACCTCGCACGACCGAAACAAACCCTTTCCCTCACGTCTTCTCATCCTTGCTGTCGCTTCGTTTAGATTCACCATGCTAACCTATGTACCATTCAGATTGTTGAAGGAGACCGGGCGATACTCAAATTCGCCGGTCTTCGTTGTCGGCATCTTCTCGGGGGCGGACCAATTGGGTGAGGGCTTCGGTAGTTCGTTGAAAATGGCTGAGTACCGTGTAAGTATTGATGACCGTAGTACCCGTCGCGTCGCTGACGCGCCCTTGGACAGGCGGCAGAGGACTCGTTGTTGAGGCTCTACTTGACGCGTCAGCCGCCACACTTGACACAGCTACCGACGTCCACGTTCCCCAACGCGAATGGGAACCTGTACGACGCGGAGGGACCCGAGGGCAGGTATGCACCAGTGTCTCTGGGAGATTCGGAGGTGTTATATGGCAGTGCGGGTCGGGCGGGCATTCGCGTGCCTGGCGCGCGCTCGACGGCTGCTGTCGCTGAGGATGATTTAGAGGACTACCTATAGTAATGCGAACATGCTTTAATACTTGCATAACCCACCCTTCGTTCATGGCTTGCTTGCTATGCATGTGAGACTTTTCTCTTTTGGCCGCATGTATGTGGTCTTGTAATATCCGGATTGTGAGTCCACCGCCGGGGACCACCCTTTGATCCAGTAGAGGCGAATGTGGCGGTGTGCGATACGGCGGACCCGGGTATATGCGCACTCCTGTCTCGCCGTTTGTGAGCGCGTACCGGTGCAGCACTGCTCCAGCACCTTTCCTCATTACCACCACGTCCGGATTCCTTCCTTTCGCGTCGAACACGCCCGCGCAACGCTCTGCTGCGGCACAGGACGTAGGCCCCACACAGAGCTCTTAACTCTCGCACGCACATCCTACGACTTCTGTTCAACCCTAGACGGGCACAAGTCTCCGTGCACCTTCTGCTGGCCGGCGAATTTGAATAGCCCACGATCGCTACCTATACCCTTGCGACAGACCGACGATGGCCGTCCTCTCGCTACCGCTCACGTTTTCGAACTCGTTCTGGACGCAGGACTATAGGAAGGGACTAGAGGTGCTATACGAACAACTCGAGCAGGTACGCGTTTTTACAACTTATAATGCCTCGGGGCACTCTTGGGGTGTATGACGTGGCTGACGAGCATTCTGCAGAGCGTCGGAGAGAATGCTGAGATCGTATCCTTTATTCGAGTAAGTGTCTTCTTGGTCATGTCGGGGTAACCGCTTATGGGCACGATTCCAGACGCGTGCTGCCGCTGAACTGGCCGTCGCTGCGACCTTGAATGCGCCCCCACCTGCGCGGTCCGCCTTCGACGTTGACGATGGCGCGTCGCTACTTATGGCATTCAAAGGCCTGCGCGAGGAGGCAGCCACCGAAGGCGCTCTGCACGAGAGTGTGGCCAAGGAACTGCAGACTGCGGTCGCGGACCCCTTTGAGAAATGGGCGGAAAGTTATAAGGTACGTCTTTGTAGGCGTCGGTCTGAGTTGTGATCTTGAAGGCTTTGCGTGTTCCAGGAGCGTTTGCTAAGCAGCAAGGCCAATGTGCTTGATGGCTGGATGTATTCTTATGAGCTAGGCGTGTCGGAAGTGGACAAGCTCAAAAACGACTACCTCACGAAGACCCGCAAGGCCGACGAGGCCGAGGACGAGTGAGTGCCTGCATATGACCGGGCGCGGCTTGCCAGCACTGACATATCGCCTAGCGCCCGGTTTGCGCCCATCACGCACCCGGTGGGTGACCAGTACACCTCGTCGCCGAAGTTGAAACCTCTCGGCGCCAACCCGAATGCGGCCCCGCGCCCGCCCCAGCGTCAGGCGACGATGTCTGAGCGCATCACGCAGCGTCTGAAGGAATTTCGCCTCAACGCTGCGGGCAATACGCCGCCACGCGCGGCTCGCCCGGAGAAACCTGATGTGCAATTCGACGCCGATGTTGAAGAGGAGAAGCAGGTTCCTAGGGTCGACAAGGGCAAGGGTCGCGCGGTGGACAGTGGTAACAGCACTCCGCAACGGGTATTGTCGCCGCCCCCAATTGAGATGCCTCCTGCGGCGGCCAAGGTGAATCCGCCGAAACTAGAGACAGACCCTGTCCCGCCTCCGCCCCTTCCCCCTTTGGACGTCGCTGGAATCTCAATGACACCCACCGAGCTTTCTGCGCTGATGAAGAAGGCGAAGGCAGAGCTTCCACTGCGTGCGGTAAGGTTTCCCCTTTTGGGCGAATACCAAGAGTGCTTCTCCGGCGAGGAGTTCGCGAGCTGGTTGAACGAGAACGTGAAGGCGTTCGATGGGGATCTGGACCATGCTGAGGTCGCGGCGCGTGTCCTGACGGAGAAGCACAACCTGCTCCGCAGGCTAGGCGAGCTCGGAAACGATTTTGAGAACGCGGACGACGCGTTCTACCAGTTCCGGCCCAAGGTAGCTGCTTCTATCGTATTCCTGCACAGAACTAGTATTCACCAATTCGCAGGCCTTCACTCTCGACGCGCCTCCGCCAGCAAAAACCGCTACACCGCAGGTTCTAACGCCCATTCAGCAGCTCTCGCCCCTGGCACAAAACGTTGCGGGGCGTACAACCGGGCTCGCGAACCTCGTGTCCAGGGCTTTCGCAGCTAACGGCGAGCCGCCTCATGTCCGCGCGCGTCGTGAGGCTGAGGCTGCAGACAAGGAGTACCGCGTGTCGGTCCGGAAGCTAGACCGACAGCGCCTTGGTCTCGAGGAGCGTATTGAGGATACCCTCAAGGTGCTGCAAAAGTGGGAGCTTGAAAGGCTTCGGGCGGTTAAGACAGGTACGAGATCATCTAACTGTTGGCGTGTTATGTGCGTGGAATTAATTGACGCATGTATGATAGTCCTTACGCAGTACTACAACACGCTCGCGAAGATCTCGCAGTCGTCTTCCGCGAGTAATAAGCGGGTGGAAACACTTCTCGCGTCGTACCAACCCGAGCAGGATATTAAGGTCCTCATCGAGCGATGCCGCACTGGCCCCTTCCGCCCTGTCGCGCAGGTTTACGAGTCTATCTCGCACGACGAGTCGGACGTCGTATTCGGCATCGACTTGCGCCGATGGGCGGACAGTGCGTACTGGAACGTTGCGAGCCCAGGTCAACAGCAACGTGAGGAGGCACCCCCAGTTCTGTCAGCGTTGCTCGGCGCACTTTTGGAGGCGTACCCAAAGCTGCCCAATGATGCTGGTAAGTAAAGATCGAGCTGCTGGACACCCACGTAATGTTAATCCTGATGAACAATCTAGAACGTCGTAAGACTTGGATTTACGAGGTTCCTCTCCCTGCAGTGCATCACCTCCGGGAGACTCTCAACGCCGTTCCTCCTGAGGAAGACATTCCCCAGGATATGTTGCAAAAGTACGACGCTCCTGTCCTTGCCAGCGGGGTTAAGCTTTGGGCTCTTGAACTTGACCCACCGCTCTGCATGTACGAGGGTTGGGATGAGATGCGTAAACTCTACCCCACCGGTAAGTTCTCCCTTCCGTTCAACTTAACGAGCCTTCCATTCACGATGCGAACCTCACAATAGTTGGGTCAAGCGCAAACCAGGAGTTGAAGCCTTCTACTGAACAGCACTTTTTGGAGCTCCAAGCGGCACTACAGAAGCTTCCTAAGATTCATCTGCTTGTTCTGGACGTCATCGTCAAACATCTAAGGGAGTAAGTACCTGTTTGACTTAACTAGATTGTAAGCTTACGTCCCTGAAGCCTTATCGCGTCTACTTCGGAGTCCGAAACGGAGGCAAACGAATTATATATCACCAAGTTGGCGCTGAGTCTCGGTAGAAGTAAGTCAAACTGCTGTATAGTCAATTACGACATTAAGTAATGGTCAACTAGCCATCCTCCGACCCAAACAAGAAAACGAGCTCTCTATCCAAGATCGTCATCCTACTTGTATGTCTCACCGTTTAGCTGGCAAGCCTCGCTTATTGATTTTTTGCACAGTACTCTTCATTGATTTGTTGAGCAAGTACGATGAGATCATCCCGCCAGCAATCGCGAAGAAGAAGCGTGAGTCCGAGCGCAAGGTACCTATTCGTCGACGCACTCGTCCTGTTGATATGCGCATGTCCCGCTCGCGCATCTCTGCTGGTGCCGACCTCAAAGAACTTCATGCGCAACAACTTGCTCAGCGCGGTATCAGAGTAACCAAGTCTCCGCCGCCCGTTCCTCACGTCACGGCGCCTTCGCCGCCACCGCTCGGTGCTACGGCCGGCGTGAGCGTCCTTCCTCAGGTGCCCGAGAGCCCGCGGCCATTTACCGAGGAGCCCGAGGGTGCTGATGGACATGCAGCCCCGCCACTGACAGCTGAGCCTGAAGAACTCCATGAACTCCCGCCTCCGCCCAAACCCGAGCCTGGCGACATTATTCTAGAGGACAAACGGAGCTCACCCATACCCGTGCACGTTGTCGATTACAGCAGCATCCCGCCGCCGCCTCCATTGCCTGTCAAGGCTGCTACTCCACCATCGCCCGCTATCGCAGCCGTACCTCCGCCCCCGGCTCATCCAGTATTCAAGGAGCCCCCGCCCGAAATGGACGATGTCCCGCAGCGCCCTCAGTTCAAGGAGCCCCCTCCGGAGCCCGAGTCGCCGCCCCCTCGCCCTGCACGTTTCATTGAGCCCCAAGTGGACGACGAACCCGCACCGACCCCTCCACCCACTGCCGTCCCGCCCACTGTTCGGCGTACGTCCAACCCGCGTGTGACGCCTCCTCCCTCGAGAGGCTCGCGTAGCCCTTCGCCCGTGAAGCCCGTTTCGCCCTCGGCCTCTGGAGGATCTGGGGCAACAACCCCCACCGGACTCCGTGGCCCGCGGCTTGCTAGGGGCCCGCGCCCAGTGAGCTCGCTCAACCGCCACTCGCTCGTGCGCCCGTCTAGCCCCGGATCGCCGCCCGCGGGGTCGAACGGGTTCCCTAGTGCCGCCGGTGGCGGTGGCGCGAACTTGAAGAGGGCCGGCTCGAGGACGATGAACAAGCGGAGCAGTATCAGCCGAGTGTCGGAGCTCAGCCGCCGCACTATGGCGAGCGACGCCGAGGACGAGGTGTTGCAGTGAGAGTGGGTGCTCATCGCGTCCGCTCAGAGGATGTCGCCGCGTGGAGAAGTACGCGCAGCGCAGAAAGGACTCCTTGATTTTTTCGGACCGATCCTATGGTAAACTATTTGCGCTACAGCCTAAGTCCGATAGTTGGGATGGTAGTTGCGTCTTGCTTTTTCTGGCCTTCTTTTCTAGATACCTTGCGTCCTGGGGGTGCACTACGGTACTGACGTTTCGTGAGATACGGCCCACTATGTTCTACGCTACTTATGTCTGGATATAACGATTCATGTCCACTGAAAGTTCGTGGAAGTTGGCGCCTGGCGCAGCGGGGCTCACAGCAATATAACGGAGCCTACGGTGAAAAATACGAGCATCCCATGAACGATTACGGTTTCTCAAGGGCTGATGGATTCTAAGATGCTGGTGGGCGGGGACGCTTGGGAGTTAGGAGCAATAGAATATCATTATGTCCTGTAGTCCTGGATATCGGAGCGTGAGGAACCCGTGTGCTGGGTATAAGGTTAGACAGCAGAGCGATGAGGCGGGAGAACAACATGTGCGGAGCGAAATAAAGAGTGTGCGGTAACGAAACGAGGCAATGAGGCGAGGGGAGAAAATCATGACGGTCCACCTCGTGTATCTTGCAAAGTAGCAGCTCCTGCTTGTCGCATGAGCCTGCGTAGCCGGCCGAGCTCTGCGGCAAGGTTTCTGGGAATACGGTAAATGTCAGCGCACGAGGAGCACCGGCACATATAAGGGGACGCACTTGGCTGTTTGTGTCGCCTCTTCGCTCTCCGTTGTTGACCGGTCGACCTCCGCTCGCAACTGCCGCATTTCCGCGCGGAGACCCTCCTCGATCTCCTTCCCTATCCGTTCGTTCTCGCGCGTAAGCCTGCGCAGCTCGCCGATACCCTCGCCGCCGTCCTCGCGTTCCTGCTGTATCTTGTCTAGCAGCTGCCGATACTTGCGACCCATCTCCTCCGCGTCGCTCTTGAGCTTCTCTTCCCGCCGCTGCATCTCTTCGCGGAGCGTCTCCGCGTCTGTCTGAAACGACTTCACCAGGCCCTTCACCGACTCCTGGAGCACAACGTACTCGCGCTCAGTCTTTTGTGTGCGCGCCGTGTTCTCGGCGAGGGTGGTCTCCATCTCCCGTATCGTCTTCTTGGATGTCGACGTTTCGTTCTTGAGTTGTGACCGTAATGTCACAACCTCGGCTTCTGCTTTCCGCGCTCGTTCGAGCACCTGGATTTCCAGGGTCTAGTAAACAGCGGGTGCTTCAGCCGCTAAGACGCACCTCCTGCAGCAGTCGCTCTTTCCGCGCCACGACGTTGTTCAGGCCCTCGTTTTCTAACCGCAACCGCTCCCGCACCTCCTTCAGGTCCTCCGTTTGTCGCGTCAACTGACTGACCTGTCGCTGGCTGACGCGTAACTGTGCCTTGGTATTCTCCAACGCATTCTTCGCGTTCAGCACACCAGCCTGCAAATCTGCAAGCACCTTGGTCGTATTCCCTGGCGCGAAGGATGAGCGCCGCGGCGATGTTCCGCCAGAAAAGGACGATGTCGATACAGAGAGGTGATTAGAATGGGATGTGTTGCCGCCGTCCTCTTCCGCGAGCGCACGCGCATTTCCTATAGACAATGGGTCAGCTAGCCGCGCAATGTTCTGCCGGTTGCACATTAATTAGACAAATCATGCGCAACATACCTACAGATGAAACGGGGATGCCTAGTACGGCTCAATGGCGCGTCAGACGCAAGACAAGAGGTGGTGTCACGTACGACTCAGCGTCCGTGTCGGACTTGACGAACGGTTTCCTGATCCCGAGGCAGTCGGGATGCCTTCTCTAATGCTGGTCTCGCTTTCGCGTCGCGGGAGTGGTAGATTCGAGTCTGGTCCTGCGAGGCCCTGGAGCGCGTCATAGCTACTCCTGCGCGCGATGCGCGGCGTAAACGAGCTCGGGGGAGCTGAATCAAGTTCGGCGGGTGACATCGGGGGCGAATTGAATATGCCTGGAGGAAGGGGACGCGGACCACGGAGCACTTCTTTCTCGAGAGCGGCGAGTTGGGCTTGCTGATGGCGAATATTGTGCTTCAGCGTGGACATCTGCGTGCGGATGGCCACTATGTGTACCAGGATCGTGAGCGGGTCCGGGGAGGGGATGGGTGATGTCAGTATCGCAATCAGGCGTATAATGCACGGGCGGTGCGCACCGTTGTCGTCTCCTAATGATACACTCGGGCTGGAAGAGCGTCCTACGGATCGGATAGAACCTCTTGAGGACGGCCGGGACAAAGGACGGGGAGGGGAAAGTGGTGAGGCGAGGTGGGGTCCGCTGGACATTTACTTGCTACAAGGGGGTGTGCGGCGCGTGCACTGCAAAAGAGCGTTACGTGGAAAGAGCGGTCGTCCGTGCTGGCCGATCCTGACGGTGGTGTAGAGGATGGTCGGGCTCAAGCACGGTGACGGTGCGGTCTCATGTTTAGCGTCGGGAACGCTGTGCACGGCGAGCTCACTGGGCGGTACTATGCTTTCCCACGGTCGTAACATCGCGGTCGTCGCCGTCGAAGCACCTCTCGTCCCCAATCCTCTCAGTCCGAGTGTACATGTGCATGTAAGCCCTGATATTGATCATGATATGCCCCCGACATTCCTGACATTCACTCGACGCGAAAGATGCGCCCATGTTCGATAAGTACAACCTTGATGGCCTCGAGAAGGGCGCCGGCAACGTCGGCCGTCCGACGTCATGGCGTGCCTCGCGCGGTCATTATATGTCGTAGATTCGTACCCAACAAACATATCGCTAATTCCCAACTCGATTTCGCATCTCGCACACACTAAGACCAATACCTACATCGGGGATCTTGAACTCCATTGAATCTGCCTGCGAAATGTAACGCTGCACCGCCGCACGTCGCAATGACGGGGAATGCTGATGGTCCCACAATGCTAGAAGCTGTCAGCAGCGGACTGGAAGGTGCCGCCAAAGTGGCTTCCTATGAGTTCAAACGGAGGTGACACAATTGCGCGCAGAGGTTACACGAGATACACTTCATTGCGAACACGACGGAGGCAGAATTATAGAGTACTTACATGCTGACAGTAGTTCGGAAAGGCAATAAATTCAAGAGTCACCGTGACGAAGCCTCTTTCGTGAGCCTGACTGGACGGGTTTCAACGGTTTCCCGCGACGGTCAAGGGCGATAGGACACGAAGGATTCGGAGGCGCAGGCACTTTCGCTTTCCCATTATTCTTCGGGCGAGAGAAGTTCCAGTCGGTGTTGAAGACGGGTGGCCGTGGCGCCGTAGTTCTTGCAGATGGCTCAGGCCTCTCGGGAATTGGTGATGGCGGCGGGCTGTCGTACTGGGACGGCATGCCGGGGTCTAAAACAACGAGATCGTCTTCGGACCCTCTGCGCTTGTGCGACGAGGTGGGTATTCGCTCAAACGTAGCCTGGGAATCCTCCAGGACAATATCCATCCGCTGTTGTACGTGAATTACGATATAAATTAAAGAATTTGACGAAACAGACTGACTTCGCTGCTGGGTCCTGCCTTAGAGCTGGATGGACCAGACTCGTCAATGTCCAGAAACGCGGGTTGAGAGGCGGTGAGGTCGCGGATACGGTCGGCGTTGGACCTTGCTTCTGCGCGCAGTTTCTCAATCTCTCTCTTCTGTTCGCCTTCCTGCAGCCCCACGGTGTTAGATAACTAGTCATAGCCGTACGAGACGGGGGAACAGACCCTTTTCTTCAGAGCATTGAGCCTGTCAAAGAAGCTACTAATCTTCTCATCCTTCTCTTTCAGCACTTCCTGATGGGCTAACTCCATTTGCTCAATCAGTTTTTGCTTCGTCCGCGTCTCCTCCCGGGCTGTGGCGAGGGCTTGATGGGCCTTCTCCGCGGTCTCGAGGACCCTAGCAGTAGCCTGCTCAACCCTCGAGGTTGCGCCAACCGCGGCATCCCTCGCCGCTTCCGTCTCGCGCAACTGAGCCTTTAAACGTATCACTTCGTTCCGCTCTTCCGCGATCGTCGTAAATAGGGAGAGCATTCCACGCCAGCGCCCCGCTACGGCCGCAAGGAGCCCCTGCATACAAACGTGAGTATGCAATGTATTCTCAAGGGGGCAGACCCTCAATACTCACGAGCATGCACTCCGGACCATCGCCGCTCAGCTCTGCGACCTTTTCTATCTCCTGTGCCGCCCTCTGCACGGTCTGGTGCCGGAGATCGTCCTCCACGCGTTTAACCTCCCGTAGTGCAACTTCCACCCGCCGATGTACCGCGTCCGGGTGGCATTGCTGGGGTGCACTTTCATCCTCTGGTGAATTGGGGTCTTCGGTGTCGAGATAGACGGGATGCGGGTCCTTCTCTCTAAATGGTTCACGGCAGCTAGGACATGCGAACTTGGACGCCGCCCTACGCCGATTGTTCTCCGCCCTTGCGTTGATCTCGACGAAGCTCTTGATACATGCCGCACAGAATGTGTGTCCTGCGAGCATACGTTGCATTCACATTCACATGCATGTGCAAAGCGGAGAGAAAATAGATAACGTACCACAAGGAAGACAACGTAATCGTTCCGCGCGATACTGGTCATGGCAAATGCTACACAAGAAGAGAGCCATTTGTCAAACAGCCACTCGAACGCTGTCTAGCGGCTTCTATCAACGAGACGAGTGAAGAGATGTGCTCAGTGAGAACTTTTCGTGCGCAGATACAAGGCGAATAATGATGGAGACGGCCTGGGGAAACCTTGCAGTGTATAGTATGCTGGAGCTCGATGGTGGCGGAGGATCAACAACGCGTCGCGCCTCGCGCCGATGATAATAATCACGTGACCGCGCGAAATATGAACGTCAGGTACCGCCCTGAGCGCTCCAGGCTCAGGCCCCCTCACAGCCTGGACCCCCATTGCATTGTGCCTCTGCGCTCGCCGCTGGAGTTACAGTGGTTTGCAAAAGAAACTGCAGTGTTGCACGCTGTTGCACGTCGCGAAAAGTTATTTACACCTATTTGCTGATGCCAAAGAAAGCCCGATATAGTAGGTTGCCAGCGTCTGATCAAGAGATTTCCACGAGCGAACCTCGCCGCTGTTATCTACTACACTTTGTATTTCCCCAGATATGCAGCTAACGAATGATCTGTTGACATACATTGGGTATAAAAACTACGCTATGTAGGTAATGAGCACCGCTGGAACATATGTTATATGCGACAAGTCCGCATTCGTTATAGCCATCTCTTCATCAAACGCCGTTTGTCTACTATATTGGGTTTTATTTGGAATCAGCAAATAGGTGCAAATAACTTTTCGCAACGCGCGACACTGCAGTTTCTTTTGCAAACGACTAGGGGTGCTCCTTCTGTCGTCTTTACCTCGTCTCTGCAGCTCTCTCCAGTGAGGAGATATTATTTAAACGTTCGGGCCATCCTCAACTCGATCATTGATGACCATTGATTTATTTCCAAAAGTGGGATGTAGACTATGGCTGTTGGGAGCCCAAGAGAGCCCAAGTCGACCATTTTCAGCATTTCGCACCTCCTCGCTTATGATCATCAGACGTCCAAGCGCCCGTTGGAAGCGTCCGACGCCGACGACCGACCAGAATTGAGCACCCCTACTGTAGACGGAGCCCCTTGGACACTGCCAATCATATAGCACGAGGTGGATACTACAACGTTGTTTAAATGATACATATCTTTTTGTCCTATGAGCTCGTTACGAAATATCGGCAGAGCATATATAGCTCAACATGTGTAGTACTCGGAACTATTCACCGTATATACGTTGAGTTCATGTCATCGGTAAATGAAGAACATGAGCCCGCCCAGGCACAATTCAACGTTAAGCACTCGTGCGACACGCACATCATGTCGGAACCGGGCGCTTCCATTAGGCATTCCGTCAAGATATACAAGCGGATATATGGAGCTCGTCTCGACACGTTCCTCGTGCTACGAGGTCAGTAACACGAACGCCGTGCACGAGTTTATAGAACAACTCTATGAACCCCAACATACTGAAGATAATCCACAAACATACCCGCCCAAAGCACGAATCCGACCAGGTTACCGTTTGCCTGCACGAGAAAGGGCCCAATCCATGAGTATATTTCCGGTTGCACTCTCCTTCGCAGCTCACCTTGAAAGCCTTCAAGCATTGCTTGTCATCATCGAAATCCAAAGTCGCCATCTGCCAAGCAAAACAAGCTACACCTCCGCCGACGGTGATGGCAAAGTAGGACGGGCCCGAGTCCATCACCCGCCCGGCAGCTACGAGGCTAAAGACCACCAATGAAGCGAAAAAGGTCAAGATGGGGCGAACCCAGGCACCGAAGAGCACGGCGGTGGACTTAACACCCGCTTTCACATCATCGCGGCGATCCTGGCAGCCGTAGATTGTGTCGTAATAGATCGTCCAACTGGCAACCAGTGAACCACGGTTAAGTTACTTGAACAACCGCGAATAGTGAACCCGTCTACAGCTCACCAAATACCCCCGAAGAAGAGCGCAGCCAGAGCATCTAAATTTGTGTACCCTTGGATCGACACCCAGGCGACCGCGAGGCCCCATGTCATGACAGGGCCTGTATGTGGTCAACCTCGTCTTCAGATTGCGCCGATACATAACGGACGAACCTAGCCAGGCCTGGGGCCAGTGTGTCCAACGCTTTGTGAGCGGGTAGATGGGGTTGAACACAAACAATCCGACCAGGCCTACTTTCAGTCTGTTGGTAAGGGTGTTAGGTATGAGTGTGTTGTAATGTGATGTGGGTAGACCCACCCCTCAAGACCCGCAAGTGTGAGGAAGAGACAGCATACGATGACGTGGGCAAGCAAAAATGTGCCGGCGCCCGCCATGGAAATTGCCCCGCTTGCCAGGGGCCTCGTCTTGGTTCGTTCTGTCGATGCGCGAGCGGTACCAGGTATCAAATAATCATATCATGAGGTGCACGAGGCATACATCTAATACTTACCGACCTGCCTATCATATTCGCGGTCGCACATGTCATTCCAAATGCAAGCAGCGTTGTGGACCAACGTTTCGCCGACTAGACAGAGCAATGTCTGGACAACAACCTCCTGGGGGGCCATCTTGACCATACGCGCACTCAGAACGATGCCCCAAGCTGAGGTACCGGCGTCAACAATCCAAGTAACTCATATATAGACATAGAAGAGTTCATACCGCCAGGCCAAAACATGAGGCTAGCGCCGAGCGGGAACTTGTGCAGCCTTGCCAGGACGAAGTAATTCCACAGCGCGGAGGCGCTCGCTGATATCGGCGGAGTTGGCTTGTTGTCAGACATGGGTAGGTAACGTATTGAAATCTAGCCGTGCGGGTATTAAGGGCGACGTTGCGACTCGGTGATAGGGCTGATCCAGGCAACAGAGGTTTAATGTCGGATGAGGTGGGTCGACTGAACGCTGCAGCGCATTGGTATTTATCTATGAGCCCAAAAGTACAGTCCGACACGAGCGCGGGAATTGGGCCAACTCTATCGGTGCCAACGGTCAAGCACACTGCTGTGGAGGTCGATGATGACATACCTAAGGGTCACAAGGAGGTAGGAGTTGTGCCAGCATCGAAGCTAGCGAGATAGGGCGTCCAACGGAAGTGCGGCCACGAGCCGAGACAGAGCATCGCGGGCAAATCGGACCTCATGGTCGTGGCGTTTACTTACCGTGCACCAGATCGGTACCTGCAACGTCTCGTACCGAGTCGTGCGGCGTATACAAAGGAGAACGGAGACCGCTATAGATCGGGCAATACTTAGTCGCACCATCGCAATGTAGTTTTGAAGATTGGCAACGTCAGCGACCGTTAATAACGGGGTAGACGAAGTTGCTAGACTCACCTTGTCGTTGGCTTCACATGCGAATGTTGGACTAATGGTCCGCCCCCAATCCCAGGGTCACGCGAGTTTCAAAACGACCAAAGGTAGCATTACGATGATATTGTACAAGTGAGCGACCTGCATATGCAGAAAGAATACAACCGTCCGAGGGTGCGTACGACAAGTCTACTGGGTGGGGAGCGCATCATATGAGGCGCGAGTCCTTCACATATAGAACTCGGGCTTGCGAGCATTGATGCCATACTCCGCCAGGGCCGAGCTGAGATCGTCCATAGTGAGTGTGGTCTTCGTTTTGTCCTGGTACAAAATCGTGAACATGCGGTGAGTCAGCAGAAGAAAAATGCGCCCACCCGCGCCGAAGCCGGTCCTGGTTGGTTCGCCCGCGAGCGACCGCCTGCGGCGTTTGCGCGTATACGCGCGTGTTGGTACGCGTCTGCCGCAATATCCGACACAAACTTCTGCGCTGCAAGTGAGAGTAGTCGCTTGCTGCATGCGTCGAGAACGCGCGGAGGCCCGTTTGAACGCGCGAACAATCGTCAAATGCGCGCCGACACTCACAGTCGTACGTCGTCGCACTCAAAGCCTACCCTCTGGAGGTAGTACTCGGTCACTTCGTTGGGTATCTACCCTGGTAAGTCAATACGCGCACCGGATGTCCACATTTTGACCGAAAGCCACACGAGCTGTGCTGGGGTAGTGTACGCACCAAAGGCTCGTAGTCATCCAACATAAGGAGGAACTCGGCAAGAGTCTTGTCCTTTCTAGCCTCCTCCGCTGCCTGCGCAGTCGTAGGTCGCGATTGTTGCGACGTGCTAGGACCCGGCTGAGTGTATTCCGGCGTGGACTGTTGCGGATGTGGAGACGGAGCCGACGGTGTCGACGTTGTCCCATAGTAAGGCGCAGCCTGGCTTTGTTCCTGGTAAGGGGTCGACATCCTCTGTTTATTCTGCTGAATTTATGGAGGATAACTAGAACTATGGCAGAGCGGCGCGCGGAGGGTCGTGAGGCTTGTGGAGAGAGAATGGCGGACTCAGTCGACAGGCTCAGCTGTCTCACTCGATGCGCAAGTAGACGCTCGCGTGACAGATCGCGATCGCGTCGGGCGTCTAGTAAGTTTCGCCGTATAAATTTCACGCGTTGCACCCCAGGGTCCCTCATCTCCTTCTTCTCTTCTCTCCTCCCTCCTCGTCCACGTAGCATTGAGACTCAACTCCTTGCTTTCTTTCGGTAAGTGTTATCGACCATCGGTCTAGTGTAGTTTCTACTACTCTACGTTATGATGTTTGAGGCATTTGGCTTTAGCGGGGCTTCCCTGCGGTGCAGAAACCTATCTCAGCTACCTTCGGGCGTTCGCTTTGGCGAATTGCCCGCTTTATCTGAACCTATAATGTGTTGAATGAAACATTTACTGAAGCTGACTATCTTTTCCCAGATTTGCTTTGCGTTAGAATGTGCGAACTTATAGTGAGAGCGAGGGGTATGTGCTTCGTGTAATAGAGCGATGGCATAGGTCTCGTCCCGTACGTGTACATGTATTGTCAATGTAGCTGTTGCGCTCTACTTCTCAACATCCCTTTTACTGCACCCTGCCGATCTTCTCGACGCCCTCGGGCAGCGTATACTTTCCTTGCCGGCGAACCTAGGTGCACTAGCATAAACACCACATACTAAATATGTGTTGGCTAGTACGTACCTCATCGAAAATTTCCATCACGATGACGCTCTTTTCGTGGTTCCAAGTGTCACTCTCAGTTTTCCCGTCGCGCAGGCACCGCGCAACCTCGTCGGCCTCAAAGTGCCAGCCGCCGCCGACGTACTTGAATTTCTTCGTTTCTTCTCTCACGATTTCTCCCCCAGGCTTGTCGAAATATTGCACCGTGAAGGAAGGTGAGCGATAGATGGGCGGCTTGACGAGGATGTTGCCCTTCTTGTAACGGATAGTTGCGCCAAATGCCGGCTCGAGCACGGTGATGCTGCAGCTCAAAATGGCCTGTGCCTGCAGGTGCTCGGTGAAATTGAGCGTGAAGCTCGTAGAAGAGTCGGCGCCAGTGATGGGTGTCTTGATAATGGATCCTGTCACACTAGTAGGGCGAGCGTTCTTGTTGGAGGGGTGTTCGTACAGCGCAAGCATGGCCTTGATACGATAGTGTTCTGTTAGCTCGCGGTTGGTGGCTTGGACTCCAGATATCATATACTCACCCAGAACAGGGGGTACGGACCCCTACACACAAGGTAACAGTCAATTTTTCTGGGTGGTGCATAAGTAGTCAAGGTCACTTACAGGTCAAGTAGAGCTCCTCCTCCAAGTTTAGGATCTATGATTCGGTGGGTGAGCGGCAAATCTGCACATGAAATATTAGTCGGACAGCCTTCTTTGAGGAGACAAAGATGGCACACCTTCGATATGGAAGTCCATCGACAAGTCTGCATGCAGTACAACGGGGTCCCCGAGGGCGCCCTCCTCTGCGATGCGCTTGAGCTCGAGTGTAAGGGGGTGGAAGCGAGTCCATAATGCCTCCATGAAGAATAGCTTTTTCTCCTTCGCCAGCTTGAGCAGTGCCTTAAGCTCCGTTGCGTTCGAGGTCGTTGCCTTCTCGCAGAGGACGTGTTTCCCAGCGTTCAACGCATCCAGCGCGTTCTCGTAGTGTAACGTGTGCGGGGTGCCTAGGTGAATGCATTGGTCAGTACGTGCCTGCAATATGGTGCTGGAAACTAGGCATACCAATGTATACAGCGTCGACATTCTTTCAATATTTGTCGGCATGTCAATACGACTGATGGAATACGAGGCCCAGCGCGCTTGGGCGTACCGGATCGTTGTACACCTCGTCGTAGGTGCCGTAAGTCTTAATGTCCTTCTCTTTGGGCGCGTACTCGGCGATGAACTTCTGTGCACTTTCAACGGTACGGGAGCCCACGGCGGCAATCTTGTGAGCTACATCCGTGACATCACGACTATTATATAAGGGAGCCATTCTTCTGAGCATCATTCGCTATGCCCCAGTATTTTACGAGCACATACGTCTTCGGGTCTTCTAACAAGTCCTAGCACCCAGTATCAGTATGGGAGATCCTCAGCTGCGCCAGGCAGTAGGCACCGCATACCTTGACGAACTGCTGAGCAATCCAACCGGTGGATATGATGCCCCATCGAAGTACAAACGGTTGGTTGGCGACCATGTCGCGGTTCAAGTATGTCCTCTGGGTTCAGCAAATGTGGGGAAAGAGGCACGACCACCGTGAGCACCACATCGGTCGGCTTATATACCGCGGGCGCGAGTGATCGCACAACCGTCAAGTGGGAGGCCGGCGGCCAAAGCTATCGATAATATGACGATGGCGGGCCGAGGGCGCCGCTCCCCACACGTTCTTCCGATGGAGTGGTAGGTTCAGCTGTAGGTGGCGCACACCAACACGACGAAGCTGGGTCTTGAGACCGCTCTATAAATGGGTACAGCACGCCCTGGGCGGTGCGTGGTATGCAAGTCATAAAACAACAGAGCAATATCGACGATGGAGACTGGGAAGGGGAAAGGGAGAGGCGCTAGTGCAATGTCCGAAGCACATCCTTTACTGTGCTGCGTTCTCCGAGCAGGGCGAACAGCTGCCAACGCTGGTCTTGCATGTTCTTATTCTTGAGGATTATGTCATCCTCGGTGGCGTCGTTCTCGCCAACTGCTAACCGCATCGCCGCAGCGGATTTGTTGGGTAGAACAGCCGGGGAGACAGTGAAGAGGCTATCGAATGACGATGCAGGAAGCACATAGCTATGCGAATGAGGTTCCGCAGCTCGGATAGAAGTGATCGCATGGGAGGTGGAAGTCAGTGAGAGGGCTTGCGTGATGAGTTGTTTGAGCTTAGCCTAGGGGAAGCTGTGAGTAGTGCGCGGGTATGGAGGGGAGGGCACGCTCACCTCGAATGCTAGCATCATTAGCGAAGCGACTTCTCTTGAAGGCGCACCAAGGTTGTGTTGTGCGGATATGAGGTTAATGCGATCCGAGATATGTTGCAACGTCGGCGCGCGTGTCATGGAGGCTAAATGCAGTGGTAGTCGAGTACCGGGTTCTGCGTGTACGTTTAGTCGTTATGGTTCATCTTAGCGTGTGAACGTACGCACCTCCACGCTCTTGCAGCAAAATTACCCCACGCTCCGCTGCAATCTCGTCGGTGTACGGTCTCGGTACAATCGGTTCATTCGTAGCGGCCACTTCGAGTGCACGGATCCGATCCCGCTCGCGTCTTCCCAATCCAATAGCCCATTTTTTGAGTCTGTTTGATCTCAATGTTCCATCGTCAGTCGCGTCTGGGCCTTGATATGGTAGCGTACGCTTCCGCTTTCGCGTAGGGGGCTTAGGAACGTCTGGTGGCGGGGTAGGGGGCGCAAGGTGTGCAGAAGTATCAAACAGAGAGACTATGAGCGTGTTGTGTAACTGAACTGAGGGCAGAATTAGCTGGTTGAGTATGGAGTAAGCTGAAGAAGCCTAACCTAGCTGAATAGAATCCAGGTATGTCTTGACTTGGTCATCGTATTCGGTCCGCGAGATGTGGCCAGAGAGATATTCCTTGAGAATCTTGAAATATGGTGGCGCCTTCGAGCCCAGCGCGGCACTCAGTTGATTCTTGATGGTAGTTGTAGAAGACAGGGACATGGCCGCAAGAAAGCCGAATGAATTACCCGTGCGGGGTCACTGGAATGTGGGTCGGAGCACGGACGAGTTTAGCTACTAGCGCGCAACGGCCCGCCACAAGAACGGTTACATTACGTAATGGCATCACAATGGATGCATGGGCGCTTAAACGTCTGGACGTTGCTGACTGCTGACAGGACCCCCGACAATTCACCCAAATGCCTGATCCAAAATCGGAAAAATCGAAATTGTCTGTCCGGTAGATCAGGCCTACTAAAATGTCCATTTTGTCCGGGTTGGATGAGGCATTTGGCCATTTTTGCTCCCAATGTCCGGATAGATGACTAGGCATGTTCTGCTGGCCGGTTTGTCCGGATTCGCCGGATCAGGCCTCCGTCAGAGCCCCAAATTGTCCGAATGCTACCAAATTTCTGCAGTTTTTATCCCCAGGGCTCGAAAATCAGCAGAGCGGATAATGGGAAAGGTATACGGCTAGCTGCAGTGCGCTACGGCGCTGCTGAGAGATGTAAATGCGGCAGTATTAAATAGTGAACTCCTCACCCTGCGCGAGCTGCGCTTGGGCGCCTCTACCTCGAACTTGAAAATCCCCGATATGGAGGATAATAGTCGGATAACAACGGTAAGTAAGCCCGACAAGTGTGGTAAGAACACGGACAAGTAACCTTGGGACTCCGGCGCTTCAAGTACCAGCGCTGAGTGTTTTACCAGTGGTAAGTACGGCCCATAGGCCCGATTATACCCCTCACTTATGTCCAACTTATGTCCGGACACTGGATTAGGCCCAGGCCAATGTATCCGCCCCATGTCCGGATGTCGTCATGTGGCCTGGGTGCAATTTGGGGCCAAATTGTCCGGATTATATCAGGCATAGGTCATTTTTGAGTCCGACTTTTGTCCGGATTAGGCCTCAGGCATTTGGGTGAATTGTCGGGGGTCCTCTGCTGACTCGGTGGCTGCAGTCTTTACCGCAGGTCAGAAGTTGGAACGACGCTTCTTCGTTCGCGCTCCGATATATACTGCTATCTATCTCTGCTTGTCGTTGTCTTCTTCGCTCTGCCGGGTTCTACGCTTTCTTCGTTCCCTTTCACTCTCCCGGATGTCTGCAAGCACGGTAACACACAATAGCGCGAATACCGAGAGGCCGGTGACGTCGAAACCTCGCGGGGTCTGCAAATATTAGTGAGTATGCCGTCGCATTTCGAGCCATGCGCCTTTCATATTGACCGAAGCGCTGTCGCAGCAAAACTGACCGCGGGTGCTACCAGGGCGATCGCTGCAAGTTCCTGCATGGCGAGACGGAGCGCCTAACTCCCTTCGACAAGAGCAAAGTGTGCAGGTTCCATGCGGCTGGTTTCTGCAAACACGGAGAACAGTGTTGGTTTCTACACACAGACCCCAGTCAGGTTGCGTCGGGAAGCCAATCGTCTGTCTCACTCTCAGAGGAGGAAGATGAATTTCTGTGCTCCATCTGTTACGACAAGCCTAGCACATTCGGTCTTCTTGGTAAGTACTGTGTGTGGTATTGCTCAAGCAGGCACACGGAACTGCCTCGAATCAGCGTAGGATGCTGATTAGTAACGCATAGTTGGGTGCAGCCATGTGTTCTGTATATCAGTACGTATATGCGCCATCTCGTCTCCTGAACGCTCCTAAGCGAGAGTCATTCCCAGTGTATCAAGAACTGGCGCGAATCCGAAGGGAAATCCGAGGACATAATTCAGGCAGGAACAACCAAGACATGCCCAATGTGCCGCACCTCATCACGCTTTGTTACGCCATCCGCCTTCTTCTATCCGCAAGACCATCCGAAGAAGGCTGAAGCGATCGATGCGTACAAGGCTAGCATGGCGCGCGTGAAGTGCAAGTACGTCACGCACCCCGTTGGCAAGGTCTGCATCTAATCGTCACATTCCGCAGGCATTTCGAGAAGTCCCCATTGCACAGGCGCTTCTGTCCGTTCGGCAAGGAGTGCTTCTATAAGCATGAGAATCCGGACGGTACAACATACGTGTTCGAGCATGGCGCCGCGTACTACATGGAGGTAAGCGCGAGCCTATTCGCTCGGGGTTCCGCTTTGAAATCCAACCTACCCTGGACTGTAGCATGGGCGTCCTCGCAGGAGCCAAGATGACTACGACTTCGGCAGCAACGGATGGGGTACCGATGTCGAGGAGAATTTCGAGCTCATGCTCAACACCATTTCCCGAGTGCTTGGCAACTCACAGGACATGGTAATATAGTCCTCTGTATGCTAATGCTATGTATGGCTGACTAGGCTTTGTCCCCACAGCGGAGAGCTCTCCGGGAGAGTATGGCGGCAGTTTTCGGCTCCGACGCTGTGCCCGCCGTGTTCCGAATTGACGAGGAGGTGGAAGAGCTTGAAGATGACCAAGTCGACGAGGAGGACCCAGATTTTGCCCCCCTAATGGAGTTAGTACCATCTATCCCGTCTCTGGGGGAGTTGGATCTTGCATCTCCAGAACCCTCACAACTAGAGGAAGTTGACTCCGACCCTACTGCAGCCCCAGAGGCGAGTGAGACACTTTCGCATTCAATCGCCCAGTCGAACCTCGATCCTACCATCCCCGCGTTCGTTCCATCCCGCCTTCAACCACTACATCCTCTTCGTGTGGCACCGACGCCTTCATACCATCTTGACAGACTCCGCCCCCTTCCCGCAGGACCTGAGCCGTCGGACGCGGAATTACCAGGGGAAACTCACGAGATGATATCGGCAGAGCCCTCGTTCTCTGATTTCGAGCCGCTCACAGACGCAGAGCTTGATGCGGTTGCTCCGGGAACGCGCACAAGGCGACTCGCCCCTTCTGCGAGTCTTGACGCGACGCTACGTGCGCTGGGATATACGGATCATGAAGAACCGGGCTCCTCCGGGACAATTGAGGAAGCGTATCGGGTCATGGGCATCTCCAGACATGAAGCCACTCTATCCAGCTCTCCTCTTGACATCCCGCCACTACCATCTGTCTCTCCGATGGACAACTCGCCCGCAACGTCAGGCTCATCCTCGAGCCTTAGTAGCTACACACACGCTACCTCAACCTCGACCTCGTCACTCGACACCCCCTCGGACGGGCTTCCGACCGTCCAACTCCCCCCACCCGACACCGCCCTCGTCCTAAACACCGACCCTCCATTTGTGACAGACGGTCGTGGACACGTCGTAGGGAGTAGCTTGTCTTCGCGGGGCCGCCGGGGCCGGGCGGCGTCCTCCTCGGCCACGATCCTTCCGCACCCTAAATCAGGCTCAGATATGCTCTTCTCAGAGGACCGCGACGGCAGCTCGTGCCACGGCTCTCCCATACAGCGGCCGGTGAGCCTCGTGCGACAGCGTTCTCTCCCGCTCGTGGGTGTGAGCAGTGCCCCTGGCGAAGGCTCGACGGGGCGCCCGGCTGAGTTCGTGACTGATGGGCGAGGGCGGGTCGTGTACGCATCGAACAACTCGACCAGCCAATGCCCCTGACGGCGGAAACGTTTTGGTCGAGGTTTGAGGTTCTATCTCTCATCTTCGTAAAGTGTACATCATCTATACTGGGACCGTTTCTGATTCAGCTCTCACCTCGAACGGTGCTCTCACACGTTTTGTATTCCAGCTTACTCCCGTAAACATGCATAACCATCGCATAGCTGTATGTATCACTAGCTTTCGACGAATCAGCTCTGTCTACGCGTTGCTCGGATTAATACCAATGATGAAATGGGGCGTGTTTCGACCATTCGAAGGCGATCGCCAGTGGTGCGTACCACTACAAGTTAGCTACCGTCTACTAAATCTAGGCGTATGTATCCTATGACGTGTATGGCGCATGCGGCATGCTGCCCTAGTTCTGAATGAAAGGGATACATAAAGCATATAATGCAGTCGCCCTGTGCCATCTTCGTCAAGACAATTGCACTCTAACTTGATGCAATGTAGCTCGGGGATCGGACTGGCATGCATGAACGCCGAGCGCGTTCGAACCGGTCGCGCACGCGATTGTACGTCACTTGCCCACGGCGCGTCTGCACGCCCTCCTGCCTGCCGCCCGCTGCATTTCTCCCGGCGACCCCGGCTTATCTCGCTGCCACGACGAGCTCGCCAGGACGCGCCGCGGCCCCTCTGCTCGACGTCTGCTTCATAGCCGCGTAAGAGGCTTATATCCTGGCCGCGGAGATCTTCTATCTCGAATCCGAACTGCTTGCCTTCGTTGTATGTAATCTTGTCGTACTTGGGCCGCATATAAAGCATCCTTCGCGCTTTCCTCCCGAACAAATCTTCCTGGCTTCCGCCGTCACCTCCGCTGAACCCGCCCGCCCTCGCTCGCTCCGTTTCTGTCCTGCTGAACGATCTCCTCTTCGGACCGGCCTCACCTGCTCGATCGCCCGATTCAGCCACACTCCTCTCTATCTGCGTCTGGGAACCAACCACGTTGAAGGATGGCCGAAAATAGTGGTAAGAACGAGAAGAAGCCCGAGCCGCAAGAGCAGCACTCAGCCGCGGAGTCATCGAGGAAGGCGAGTGTAGACGATTCGGGGACGCGCGCAAAGTCTTCCTCGCCTGTGCCGTCCCCGGGCTCGGACAACGGGCGGCGTGGCCGGTCGCGGACGCGGACGCACGCCGCGCGCCGTTCAGAGGATCTGGGTAACCGGAAGTGAGTCCTATAGTCATCGCTATCGACCGGCGCCGGAGCTCATGGATACGATCGTTTGCGCAGAGGCTACCACACCCTCATGTCCTCCTTCGGCAAGGTGTTCCAAGTTGAGAAACGGTGGAAGCTCATCCGCGAGCTTGGCTCTGGGGCGTACGGCTATGTCATGTTTGTTACAGACTTTTTTTACGCGTCCCGTCCACTCTGAATATGAATGCGCCTACCCCTCCATACCAGCTCCGCCGCGGACGAGATATCAGGCGAGCCCGTTGCGATCAAGATGGTAACCCGCGCGCTGGAGAAAGTTGCGCTCGCGAAACGCGTCCTGCGCGAGATTACGCTTCTTCGCCACTTCGCGCACGAAAACATCACAGGTCTCATTGACGTCGACTGCTCGCCAGACCTCAGCGAAATGCATGTGTTCCTCCTCGCGCCGTCGCGCCGTGTGCCGTAAGACGCTAACGCTTGTCACAGATACATCTTCATGGAGGTCCGTCCTCTCTCTCTTACCGTGTTGTCAGAGCTCATGTCTGATGAGTCTGTTCGAAGCCCATGGAAGGTCTGTAGTGGCGTTTTTGTCCAGTGGTCGCCAACCTGAGTTATTTCGGGCCATTTTATTTTTAGCCGACTTACACCAGATCATCAAGTCCGGACAACCACTGACGAACGAACACGTCCAGTACTTCGTATACCAAGTGTTCCGAGGTACGTTACAAGGCAACCTCATTTACAAAGTGGACGCTCACGGCTGCATCAGGGATGAAGTATATTCATTCTGCCTCAGTGGTTCATCGGGACCTCAAACCGGGTAACCTACTAGTGAATGCTGACTGCGAGCTGAAGATCTGTGACTTTGGTCTGAGTCGAGGATTCAATTCGGCACCAGACAAGAATCCTACCGTTATGACGGAGTACGTCGCCACACGGTGGTATCGGGCTCCTGAGATTATGCTTGTGTACAAGTAAGCAGGGCTATAGCCGCCCTGAATCCTATCTGACCAACCTTTGGATAGAGCGTATAATACAGCGAGTCAGTGCTTCGGACGATAGAGCTTCTATCTTCACTCACAATGCTACAGTCGACGTTTGGTCGATAGGTTGCATAATGGCAGAACTAATGATGGGAAAACCATTATTCAAGGGCAAAGAGTGAGTGTGTTGTTCCTAGTCTTGTTAAATTACCCTAACGTAGCTGTGGAATAGCTATGGTCAGCGGCCTCAAACCATCGAGAGAGAAACGGGTACTAACTGTCTTACTCAGTGGACCAGTTGAATAAAATCCTAGATGTTCTCGGTAAGCGTATTTGGCACATTCATCACAGTAATTCTGATCGTTTTGTAGGCTCCCCGGACGATGCTGTCATTTCTCGAATAGCGAGTCCAAAGGTTTGCACAATAACCCAATTGTTGTGCAAGCTACTAACGCCTAGTACAGGCGCAAGCATATATCCGGTCACTACCATTCAAGAAAAGGGTACCCTTTGAGAAGTTAATCCCAACGGCGGATCCCCAAGGCATGATTTCGCTGCCGTTTTGTATATCCTACAGCGCCTGACCTCTTCCATAGCGATAGACCTCCTTGTGAAGCTGCTGCAATTCGATCCTGCCGCTCGCATCACCGTTGCCGAAGCTCTGGAGCACCCATGGCTATCTGCATATCATGACGTCAGCGATGAACCCGAATGCCCGACAAGATTCGAGGGTTGGCAGCAAATCGAGGAATTGGAGACGCTACCCCAGTTCCGGGAGGCAATATGGAATGAGATCCAGGACTACCGTAAGGAAGTCCGGAGCATCTACTTCGACGTTCCTGAGGGACCCGCGGACCGGAGTCCCAGTATCAAACGACCGAGGGAAACCTTGTCCCCGACTCCCATAGAAGAACAGACGTCGCCGCCGGCAGAACCCAACAGAACATTATCGCCCGAAGTATTGGACAAGCCTCAGGTCCGCGGTCCTACATCGCCAGAAGCAGTCACCATCCCTACTCCTGCAGAGAGCCCCGCGGACGCCACGCTAAGTCCGCCCATGGACGGGGCGTCACGCCCAGAGCAGTCCGCGGAACGGCGTGCGCAGGTCGCGGATCCCGTATACTCATACGTCCGGCGGTCGAGCTTCATGCAACCCTCGCGGCGGAGCTCGACGTACTCGCAATATCAACAGCGACACTCCGTCGCGTACGTGCCCGAAAGCCGCAACTCGCTCGAACGGCCGCCGACGAGCTCCACGACGGGCGGGGAGAGCACGATCGCGTTCCCGACACAGCAGGAGTACGTCGTGCCCGCACGCTCGCGCACGGCGTCGATGTTCGGCGACGGGATGGGCACCGCGTCGCGCCGACTGCTTCGCACGCTTTCGACGGTGTCGATTTACGAGAGCGGGGAGGGCCTTGCGGGCGGGCTTGCGGACATCGCGCCGATCGGGCGCTACATCGTGCAAGAGCGCGACGAGGCTCTCCCGTCAGAGATGCCGCACGAGTTTGAGTCGCCACCGCAGGCGAACACGCACACGCAGGGCTCTTCGCCGAAGTCCCAGCAGAGCCAACACTCGGCAAACTCGCAGCGAAGTCAGAACTCCGAGAAGAGCGGGAAACGCTTCCACATTCATGAGTGAGGATGCAAGGCGGTCGATAGAGTTGTATTGATATTGTATTTGTGCATATACGGCCTGCGGTAGATAGATACTCATACATATAACGGACTCATGCAAACGTAGTGGTAGTAGAACGGTCATTACATCTAGACAATACAATGCCCTAAAAGTACATGTGAGTGCGAACGGTACAGGATCCAGCCAGGCGCGCCACTTCAAGCGTCCCCAAGTTGGTTCTTGATCTCTGAAGGCAGTCATTAGCGTTCTCAAGTTAGAAAGACATCGGAACAGCGACTTACTTTCTATGATGTCAAGGTATGCGACACTCGCTGGGCTATCGGGGTACTCGTCCAAAAAGCTCACACCATAATCTGCGCTCTTCCCTATACGCGGGTCAAGCGGGACTGCTCCGAGGAATTCCACGTTCATGTCCTGCGCAAGGCGCCGCCCTCCACCAGTGCTCGGCTTGAAGATCTGCGACTCGTTCTTGCAGTTCGGGCAAACGAAACCAGACATGTTCTCCACCAGTCCCAGAACGCGGATGCCGACCTTCCGGCAAAAGTCGATCTCCCGGCGCACATCCTGCAATGCGACCTCCTGTGGGGTCGTGATGACGACTGCACCGTCAATGCCGCTCTCCTTGAGATACTGTACGATGCTCAGGTGCTCGTCAGATGTACCCGGGGGTGTGTCGACGACGAGGTAGTCGAGATCGCCCCAGTCGACGTCCTTGAGGAACTGCGAGATGAGTCCGTTCTTCTTCGGACCGCGCCACATGATTGCGTCCTTAGAAGAGGGCAGCATGAAACCGACGGACATGACACCGAGGTTGTCTTGCACGTAGACGGGTGACCAGCCTGATGATGATGCATGCACTTGCTCCGAGGCGATGCCAAGAATAGTGGGTATTGAGGGACCGCAGATGTCGACATCCATGATTCCGGTCTGGGAGGCCTGTGAGCATGGACTAAACACAAGGGGAACTGGGGCGCACCTGCAGCTGCTCGTCAGCAGCAAATGCCCAGCCAAGCTGTGCTGTAAATGTAGACTTCCCTACGCCTCCTTTTCCGGAAAGCACCAGAATCTTGCGCTTCACACTTGACATTCGCTCGCGCACCAAAGGAAGAGCTGGATCAGGCCCTCGAGTCTGTCCCGAGGCACAGATGTCTTGGTTCGCGCATCCCGCGCATGCGTCTGCTTTCCCAGCTAGCTCTGATTCCGTTCCCTGATAGTATCCTCAAAATCGAGGCGATATATTCGGGTTCTTGAATACATACCGGACAGTGTTCCGGCGCGTTCGCGGGTACTGAGAGCGGATCAGGCGCGGGGGTGGCCTGCTGTAAGGCGATCATTGACAGTGCACTTAGCTGAGATTGGCGTCACTTTGTTGAGTTGGAGCCTGCCGTATAAAAGTGCGGCGCACTATGCCGCCCGCGAACGGTGGGCGACAGAATGAAGGTGGTGGACTGGGAAAAACGAGCGGATGAGTCGGTTGGAGCCTTGGAGGTGCGATTTAGAAGCCAGGGGCGATCGACTTTGTCATCACTTCGACCAACTTAATCTAATCTTATCTGGTTTGTGTGGCCCCCACAACAGGTTGGTCGGAGGGCCGTTTTCGATCACCGTGAACTGTACCGTCTTCCTCTTACATCTCTCCCTTGCACCGGAGTCTAGGTTTCTCGCAGAGGCTTACTGCGTTCTTTGCTACAGAAAATTTTCTGTGTATCGATTACACTTGCTATCGGTTCTTCCCTGTAGTCAAGGCCTATCTGCACCAGCGCGCATAGGTCTTCAGAACGCTTGATTGGCCATGGACGCGCAGGCCACCATATTGCCCATCTGCACGGTACAGCATGACTTTCAAGCAGTTGTTAAGGACGTACTGGATGGTGTAGTCCCTGAAGACACCTTTTGGGCCTCATACTATAAGTATAGAGAGCCATCAGTGCACGGCAAGGTTACGGCAACCTTGGACGAACATGATCGTAACCTGGTACTTTACAAAGGGCAAAATGGAGTCCAATTCAGGAAATATGGCGAGGTAGGTATACACGTGTCTCAATGGGAGTGAAGGAGGACTTATAGCTCATTTTCCTGCCTACACGACGTAGAATGTGTATTCTGCCGCGTCTCCGGGGCTCAGCATAAGCGAAACTCGAATAGCCACGCCCGGCAGCACTTACTCGAACCCATTGGAAGTCCGCAAGGTTTGCGCTCATCCTCCCTCAGAATCGCTTCCCCGTTCATCGAATTGTTCGTCAAAAACTAGGGCCAGATCACTGCGTTTGATGTGGCCCCCGATGGGTCCCAATTCGCCACCGGTTACCACGATGGCACCGTGTATATCCGCCCGGTATCTTCATCCTCCGCACCCCCGTCGACTTCCAGTAAACCCCACCTGAGCTCCGTGACCTCATTGCGCTTCTTCCCCTCTTCACGGGTGATCCTCACGTCCGGTACAGACTTTTCCCTTTCTATCCTGTCTGCCGACCCGCCGGAATCCTCCTCATACACTACGACCAAAGTTGAGCCCGCCCGCACACTACGTGGGCACACTAGAGCAGTCACTTCTACGGCTATCATCGCTCGCGGACGTAATGTCCTCTCAGGCGCGAAGGACGGGACGATTCGCCTTTGGGATATGCCTTCCGGATCTCAGATTCGAACACTTGCTGCAGGATCCAACAGCTTCGTGCCCGTTTTTGCTCTCAGCGTAGGAGAGCGTTCTAATGTTCCGGTGGGAGATGGGGATACCAGAGATACCCCCGAGAGCCCTGATGCTCGCGAAGTGGAAACCTCTGACAAGGTCGTGTTCTGTGCCCTGCAAGACGGATCGTTTGAAGTGTTTGATCTTCGCACCAAACGCGTGGTCTTTCGCTCGCAAGTCCGTTCCCCCAATGCTCGCTCAGCACTCCAAGCGATCGCCTACAGTTCAGAACGTAATCTACTCGCCACGGGTGCCGCATCCGGGCTCACCTCCGTGTACGACGTCAGGGCCCTTCGAGACGGCGCTACGTTGCAGTTCAGGCGGAATGAAGCTCCTATCGAGGATCTTTCCTTTATAGAGCTGGCCGGCTCGAAGTTTGGTCTGGGATCTGTGCCCACGGACTCGGCAGAATCACCCGGTGCAGCGGTGGGCCTTGCGGTAGCCACGGAGGACGGCCTGCCGTATCTTGCTGCGATAGGATCGTCTGGCCCAAGCGTTCGTGCAGAGCTGGTAGGGACTGATTGTGATGCCGTGCGGTTCGTCCGTGTGGTGGGGGACGACGTTTGGAGCGCGGCAGACGATGGAGTGGTACGAAGGTATAGGTCGTAACTGTAACGTTCATGTGAGGAACTACACCACTTCGGGTTCATACATCTGACTCACTATGCACAGAAACGTGTATCCATAGCGGAGAATATGTAGGACGTACGAATATTAAGGTGTGGCCACAACGACTTCGATCGGGACAACCTATGTCAAGTTTCCGACTCCAAAAGATTGTCAGGAGTGGAACCCGCTTGGACCGACACTCTGACGGTGAACCTTCAACATATTTGAGCGCACACTGTCATCTGTCCTACTACATTGTCGGCGTCCTCTTTAGCGGTCATGTCCAATACCCTGACCTCAGCAATGAACAAGACTATCCTTGTCAGCCATTCTCAGACAATCTGAGGAAGCGTCAACGAAGAAATAATGATGAGGTCAGAGTCCATGCAAGAGGCGGGGACGTAGCCTCAAGGTCTATTCACGTCGGACGGGGATACACCATGGAAAGACCGAGTTGGTGCCTTTCTTTCTCGTACACTCATTCGTCACCCAGCTACCGTGGAAGAATTCGAGAGGTTGAGAAGAATAGTAAGGGCCTAACGCCAGTGCGCAGTAGAACTAGAAGTGCTTCGGTTCACTTCCGTTTCTACTGGTACTTTGAACGGTCACAAATGACGAAAAACAAGAGACCGCACCTGGGCTATTCTCTCCTCTATCGCGCTTGCGGAATACGCAGCATTACAAGACAGTTGCAGAGCACTCCGGCCCCCAAAGCAGCCGGTCAACATGTCAATATGAGGTGTAAAGAATCCTTCAGAAAAGATTCTCCGGCCTACCCATGCGAGTGTGAGGCGCGCATAGGGGAGAGCAGGGTGGAAAGCATTATGCCATAATGGTAGGGACATCGATATGGACAGCAAGGTTCGTAAATTTCGACAGGGCGGGTGGATTGTGGTCGGATCATTAACATTGCGGACCGGGAGCGAGCAGAGAGTTGATTGAGGATTACATTGGGCGTCACACCGGAGGATCGTATGAGCGCGTGAAGAGCGGAAGCAGAGTACGTGTTAGACGCAGTTGCCGCAACAAGAGCTATCTGCGAGAGGCTCGCCGTATGATGGTTGCGAGTGCGAGCGTGCTGAGTGCCGCGACGCCGCCGACGATTGCCATGCCAATGTACCCCTCTGTTTATACACGCGAGGCCGCATGAGCAGTGGGAAGCGAAGGTGGACCGGGACAGGTGCGTTGAGGGATAAGACGTACCTCGTGTGACACGGGTGTCAATGAGCGATGCTAGGCTCTGTGCCTGTAGATTTGAAGGTTCCTTGTCTAGTAGTAGAGCTACACTTTGTGATGAGCCAGACGGGCTAGAGTATAGGGGGACATTAGATCTGGACCCTGAAGGGGACGCACCGTTGAACCGTCTAGCCTCCTCATAATTGCCCATCTTGTAATGCCCCAAGGCCAGGTAGTACAGACACTCTCTACGCCGCGCAGGTTCTGCTCGGTAGATCTCTGCCAATTTAAATTAAGTTCCTGCCAAAGGCTCACTCGCGTGGAGGGGCTACGTTGAAACGGAGCGCACCTTGTAATAGACGGACCCCTTCGACTTGATGCTCTCGTACCGGGCTCTTCACAAGGCCCCATGCATAATTGAATTTGGTCTGAATTGTGACATGTGCCTGAGAAAGCTCTTTCTGGTACTGAAGCCTTAGAACCTGCAATAATAAACGATCAGCATGCAGGGTGGTTAGGTACTACCGCCATGTGGCTGCGGTGCAGCGGGGTAAGTGGAGAGTTAACTACCTCAAGCTCGTCGACAGCTAAGGACTCTTCGGCATCCGCAGCATATGGCAGCTCTGTTGGCATATCTAGTCGCGAGCAGCGAAAAGAATCAGGCGAGGAAGAGGGTATCGGCAAGACCGAGAAAGAGGAGACAGACGAAGGCGGGAGACGGGAAGCGGCAGGATCGGGACAGGACGCGCGGGGGCAACAAGCGCCCACGGTATGCTCGGGTTCGGAAAGCGCCCGGCTCGCACACTCTTGAGTCTTGGTCCTGTCTGCCTCTCTGCAGGCTCAACCAACGTCTGGTTTGGCCTCGCGCTTCAGCGTGCTCTTTGGCAAAGAAATGGTGTCTCGGACAACAGATGGAGGGGTTGACAAGTCCACCGCACCTCCTCTTCCCGATCCTCAGGCGAACGTTGTCCCCGAGCCCTATACGAAACGCTTTAAGGTGCGAGCACTATACAGTCGCAAAGCGTTTCTCATTGACCCAACGTACCTGCCATCGCACACACCTGTGCGTCAATTTGACATGATGGACAGGGAAAGGAGGTCTCTAAGTTTGTCGAGTATGTTTCACCGTTCAACCCCAGGTTGGCGCATGCAGAGGAAAGAGGGCCTAACTCAGACCCATCTCCAGTCCATGCGCTGAGGCTTCCAAGGCGTCTATGGACTGTATGAACCATCATGACTATGACAGGGACAAGTGCCTGGACTATTTCCAAGCATACAGGGATTGCAAGAAAGCTTGGGTGAGCAATACAGTGGGTGCAAGTCTCGTGGCTATGTGCTAACGTCTACACGCGAGCAGCAGACGCAACTAAAGGCAGACCGTCGAGCAGGAAAGGAGACATAGATCTTTATATTACTTCTGTTCTAGGATTGGTGTCTGCAGCACGAAGCTGCCAGAAGTCAGGAAAGGATTCATCGGCTTCTGAATTTTCAAATTGGCGATCTGCCTAGCTGAGGCGCCTGGCATCGTCTACCTGTTGATATCCAGATGGGTATACAATGTGCTTTCGCAATGATATGTCTGTTACTAGTGGAGGAAGTTTCCTAACCCCTTCTTCAGACTATATTGTAGCGCGTACATGAAGTACCAAGGCAAACGTATGGTACTTCGCGTGCATTATATATACCAATATGGTGTACCGTAAGTCCATCAAGGATCATTTGTTCGTTTGGCGTGGGCCACTCAATCATCCCTGCATGACTAATTCCAACGTTCAATCATGCTTCTAGATAGGTATCTCACAGATCTTAAGATGCGTGACTGTCGCGCGAACGGCTGGTTGTGTCTTCCCTCCGCTCCCTCGACATGGTCACGGCGACGTTGCCCAACGAAGTATGGGATGATGTGATCGACTACTGTCGCAGCAGATCTACTGGCTTCTTCTTTGGGACAAGCGAGACACCCCTAGGCCTCTCCTACGACGTCTTTCGTACATGCTGCCTCACCTGCCGCGCTTGGGTGCCGCGGAGCCGCCGCAACTTGTATACTATTCTGCGGTTCCGGCGGGCCTTTCAAGTAGACACATGCTTCGCGACTATCACGGCACACCCCTTCCTGGCGGACTACGTACGGGTCATATGGGCCGACTCTCAAGAGGAGTACATCCCATTCGCGAGGACAGACATGGTGTTGAAGCTGCGCAATGTGCAGTCCTTGATGCTCGATGGAGATTGGAAACCCTACCCACCGAACCACCGCTACCACGAGCTCGCTGCGCGGTACCCGATCACCCACCTAACTCTCGGGGCGCAATTTCAAGTGAAGGAGCTGGTGGCCGACCTCTTCCGATTAATCTGGGCGTTCGACAGCCTTCAAAACCTCCATCTCGATGTAGACACGGAAGGCTACAACATAACCGGCGCGGAATCTTTCAAGATTAGCGCTCTCGCAGAGCGCCGCGGTCGCTGCAGGGCCTTGAAAGTACTTGAACTTGGTGTAGGTGGCGGCCCGGGCAGCGACGTGCATCACAAGCCTCTCTCTGTTGTGTAGAAAATGCCTTAATACAGTACTAACTGCCATGCCATTTGGCAGGACCGCCTCGTACCATGGACCAACTTCCCACCAAGACTCGCATTTAGCACTGCTATAGTGGAATTGAGCCTGCAATGGTCTAATTGGAGGCCGCGCAGCAACGGTAAGCAGGCCGTCCGCCCCCTCAGACTTACGCATGCATCCTATCTCACACGACTTCCGGTACGCCCGTCCAGACTCACAAGCGCTTCTGGGCTACATAGCGTGCCTAGGCTCATTGCAGAAGCTGACGCTCGACGTCAACCCGCGCCGTTACCGCACGACCGCCGGAGAGGACGGGCAGGCGTTCTCCACTTGGATCACCTCCATCCTCGCGCAGACGCGGGCACATGCGACGCTGCGACGGGTCCGCATACGGTTCTGGCGCCCTCAGACGGACTGGTTCAGCCAGCCCATCAGCCGCTATGTGTTCTTGGAGAGGCTGGTCACGCCTGCCTTTGGGGAACTCGTGCGAGAGCTGCCGGCGCATTGCCAGCTGGCTATCGAGTTGCCGTACGGACCCGACCTGGTCGCAGATTCGCCGGAGTGGTGGGAGAAGGAGCTTCAGGCGCGGCTTTCTCTGCGCGAAACCACAATCATGGTACGCCTCCATCATAGGACACCAGGTTAGTTTGTCGATTTTGATGGTTAACTCTTGTCTGACGAACTGCCTCTCGTCGGGCGCGATTGATCTACTAGTCAAGTGGAACGTGTTTGCGTCTCGGCCGATATGGATGCCCATGGATCAGGATGACCCCAGCTATCAAGAGCGTGAAGAATGGCTCATTGATTAAGCTTGGCGGTAAGCCGCTACGAATACATGATGCGCTACCCTGATGTTCGCACGTACAAGAGCTACAAATGCTCGTCCCAATTGAGTATGAACCTGGTGAAAAATCGGACAGACTCTAGCCACCCGTCCGCTCGGATAGCTACGGCGTATCACAACCAGACCCGTCAATATCTCTGGCTACGACGACAGCGAAAGTTGATGTTGCCGCCTACTTACCTTCGTTCACAGTATGGAACCCGTTGTATCTGTCTCCCTCACGCACATGCGAGTATCGCACTATGTGTCGCGTCAGGTTCCAGTACCGCGACGTATCTTTCGCTCTATTGTCATCCGAGGCCGTCGCGCAGAAAGGCACCTTTCCGGGACTCACCCGTGTTCCCGACCTCGATTTGCGGTACGACCACAACGGAATGACTCGTGTTGTGGATCTTCGAGCCGCCAATGATTCCTCGAACCGTCCCGACGAAGACTTGGTACGGGTCCTCCGGCCCTGTAGGCGTGACGGGCGACGGGTCGAGCGCGTACCCGAATGCGACGGAAAGCGCGAGATGGCCGCCGGTGCCGCCTGCGCCCACGTCCAACGGGCGGCCGAACGCATCCATCGTCAGGTCGAAGCGCGCCGCGAGCGGGCGCAGAACGTCCGCCATGCGCGTCTGCACGTCCGCCACGGAGCTGCGAACGCGGAGGGAAGGGGACGTGTGAGATCATCTTCCGACCAAGAAGCCTCGACTCGGACGACGGACTCGCGTCTTCGCCGCTGTGGAATGGACTCGGGCGTACCTGGACTCAACGATTCGATGGTTGACCACCGCAGCCGCGCGCTCCGGGAGCGCGTTCACCTTGACGCCGCCCTCGATGAGGTCCGCGGCTTGTGTGGTGCGGAGTAAGGCGTCGTACACCGGGAACGTTTCCAGTAGCGCGCGCTTGAGCGCCTCGAGGGCTTCGTCGCTGTGCACAGCCTCCAGTGCGAGTTTGCGAATGTGCTCGGGGTATTCCGGGGCGTACGCGGCCGTGCACTGCGTCGTGCGGAACGCGCTGCTCTCCCGCGTAAGCATTGTGGGGTGCGGGTGTGCCTCCAGCTCGACAATCATGGCCGCGAGCATCCCGATCGCCTGAGTTGGTAAAGGTCGATGTTAAGCGGCCGTTGTGTGCACACTGGGCGAGAGAAGGGCACGTACTGTGTGCTGAGGCGGAACACTCGAGTGTCCACCCGGGGTGCTGACTTCTATCTGGACGTCGAGATATCCTTTCTCGGATAGCGCGGGGAAGGCGAAGGTTACGTCGCCACCGTACGCGGTACCGTACGCTGAGCCTAGCAAATTAACGGATGTTAATCATCTCAATCGGGAGCGCATAGAACATGGTGCCGACCGCCTTCGTCCAATAAGATCGCAAACCCGTTTGTGCCATAGCAGTCTTCCAGGTATGGGGCGAGGTGGCCGGCGCCCTAAGAAGCGGTGAGTGATTCCGTGGCTTCTATCTTTGCACAATCCCGACGGCGGTGTACCTCCGTGCCGGAACTTTCCTCGTCAAACCCGAACGCCCAGACGAACGTCCGGCGAGGCTCGAAACCTTGTTCGAGCAGTGCGTCGATGGCCTGCCTGGAAGGTGCGGGCAGATCTCACGTGAGAGAAGAGATGTATGCGGTCAAGAACATGCGGCGGCCGCCTGCGCGCGACGCACAGAGATGCCACCAGGTCCGACTTATCGTCGCAAGAGCCGCGACCCCAGATCCATGTCCCTAGTGTGGTGCGAGCGCAGTAGTAAGCGGTTGTCTTTGTACAAATGCGGCTGCGCCGTCTCACCGTCGTACAGTCCCGAATATGGCGGGTTCAGCCAGTCTGCCAGCGTGGCCGGATCGACCGGTACGACGTCTAGGCCACGGCGTAGCGGAGTGAGCGCACACAATTAAGGGGCAGCGTGAAGCCTGAGGCGTGAGCCCCGGAACCCGGGCTCACCTTGATGGGCAGTCATTAGCACGGGTCGGAGCGTTCGATTGGAACCCTGCCAGTGCAACACGATCCCGTACGTGTTGATTTTGGTCACATGCAGGGCCGCGAAGCTGCGTGCACCATTGGTGGAAGCACAGAAGTGCGCACGGCGTCTGGGCTCACACTCTCGGGAAGGCCCCCTCGAGGTATTGGTGAAGCTCGGCGAAGACGTCCCAGCGTCGGTCTTCTCCCACCGGCCCTAGGTCATCGTACGACGCCGTTCTGCGGGGGCCGCCTGTCAGTTCTGCGCGTCGCTTGTCGGAGCCGTCGCGAGCGTTTGCATACGTACGGGATTCTAAGGGCACCCCCGAAGGCTTCGATGGCTGCCCGTCTGTACGATCTTTCTGCAAAGCGGTCGGCCAAGCGGTTGTCCAGCGCACGGTGTCTTGAAGGGAAGAGGGGGTCCGCCTGTGGACAAACGAAGTTGGACGAGCTCTCGTTGGGCGATGGCAGACTTGCAAGGCGAGCTTGTCCGCTGGGGAGTTCGCCCGAGAATGCCGTCCGCGGACGTCCGAGGGGTCCCACGTGCGAAGGTACCAATAGTCGGGAGTAGACACTGGCAGAGGCCACACTGTGCGACGCGAGCGAGCCGAAGAGGCAGAAAGAGAGCAACCCCGCCACGAGGCGTACGGCGCGCCAGCATCGTTTCGAGTTCGAGTTCGAGTTCCCTGCTCGGGAGAGCTTGTATGACGCTGCTTGCGCTCCCATCGCGAGTTGGGGAGGGGTTGGCGTGTCTTGATGTTCACGTTCACGGCGGGCGGGCGCCGTCGAGGACTGCACTGGCGTTTTCTATCTCTGTAGCCCCTTTGCTCAATAGACGGACGTCCGGTTGCAGGTCGCGGTGGTGCTCCGCGTTTGTGTCTATGAGGATGTGTGTGTACAGTTTCCAAAGTCACTACCAGTACCTGGACAGCCGATCAAGTCAAATCGCACGGTTATCCCAGCTGCCGAGCTACGAAGATCACGCCGGTAGATGCGGGACAAGAAGCAAGACAACGTCGACGCCGAGCAAGTAGTGTGCGAGTGCACGTAGAGGAGAACTTCAAGTTCGGATTCCCTACCGTCCCAGTGCGCATAACTTGAACTCTACTGGTCCGAGCGGGCGCTTCAGCACTGAGATCGTACTGAACGCCCGACGATCGGACGCCCACTCGGCTGCCGGTCCGAACTCCGCTCTTCAAAGTCAACAAGCTCGGAGGGGCCGCTGTGACCTGGAAGCTTGCCTCTCTTACCCTGCAATGAGTACTAGTTCCCATTAGTGAAAAGCCTGAATTGTGGTTTTTATTTCTCCGACGTTAGAAGCACCTAAGTGCTCGACCAGCGTCACCGGCCATGCGCACCAGTAGACACTAGACTATATAAACGTAGCTTACTCCTCGCGGACGACGGATCCGAGGTATTTTCGCGCGAGAGCGGGCCGCCCGTACTAGTAGTACTAGTGCCAGTGGCGGCGGCAGCCTAAGGGAGGGCCACCGACCTAAGTTTGTGCCGGCACGCGCGCCGCGGTGCAAGGGTCCACACTCACTAACTAGCAGTATGATCGCCCAGCCTCCCCGGCGCGTCCTGCCTAAACGCCACGGGCTCCCCATATATTCTATTCTGTTGAACTTGAACTTGAGCGGGACGAACCAAGATACATACGGACCCACATCAGTCGATCACCGGCCGCCCTGGCTGTGAGACATCCGACCGCTAGCGAGAAAACGATCGACGGCTCTTCAAGCCGAGCCTGACTCCGCTCGGACGTGCGGACTCGAGCTGGGGGCTTGCGCATGCCGAGAAAGGGGGGGGGAGCTTCACGAACGATAAACGTAGTGCTACTATACTACTAGTACACTTTACCTACATACATGATGCGTACATACATTGGGGGCGACTACGAGACGGCGACACCGACGGCCGGTCACGCCAGCGGCCATGGGAGGCGGCATTATACGAGGGATCTAGTAATGTACCGGTACGGAATATAAAGCATCCCTTCCGCGAGCGCGTGGTGGTGGTACGAGTAATGGTAGTAGCTATAGCCTGTTGCGGATTCGAGTCCTTTAAGTGTTCTTCCCCCCGCCCTCGAACGAGTCTTCGGAGGGGAGAGAAGGAAGGGAGGGGAGGGGAGGGGGGCTCCTCACTTGCCCTGCGCCGCCCACGTCCCGGGGCCAAAGTCCCGCGCGCCCAGCGCGCCGTCCACGACGCGCATCATCTCGACCACCTTCTCGTCCTCCCAGCGCCGCCCGACGACCTGCACGCCCACCGGCAGGCCCGCCATCTTCTCCGCGTCGTAGAACCCGCCGGCGCGCTCCTTGCTCTTGAAGCTCGCCGCGCCCTTGTCCTTGCCGCCGGGCCCGTCGCCCTTTTCGGCGGAGGGCAGCGGCTTGCCGTAGAGGAGGCGCTCGAGGAAGGGCGAGCCGTGCCCGCGCCCGACGCGCGGGTCCGTCCACTCGGCGGTGGCCACGTCGGACGCGCGCACGCGCGTGACGGGCACGGTGCCCACGGGCGACTCGACGACGTTGTAGAGCAGGTCGAGGCACGCGAGCGGGGAGAGGAACTGTACGGAGCTGGGGGACCGGGCCCGGGGAGGGGGGAGGAGGAGCGACGGACGTGAGCGTTAGCGGGTGTAAACAGGACTTGGGGGGGGGGGGGCAGGGACGAGGAGGGACTTACCCGTGAGGGAGGCCGGGCATGGCGAGCACGGGTGCGATGAGTCCGTCGAAGCCGTGTTTGTCCCAGACCTAATTTTGGGTACGCACGTACACACCGCGTCAGCGACGCGACGCGAGCACAAACGCACTGCAGACGCTAGCGCAGGCGCGGCGACGGAAAGGGGAGGGGAGGGGAGGGGACTCAGAGGGGGCGCACGCACCTCGCGGTAGAACACGCGCGCGTACTCGTCGCGGCGGCGCACGAGCCGGTGGTACTCCTCGACGGACTTGGCGCACGAGGCGCGCATCGTGCCCGGGAACACGTCGTCCTTGTATATCTTGCCCACGGCCCACGCGACTGCGTTTCGGAGCCAGCCTGTCGCGCGCGTGGCGTGAGCCCAGAAGATTCGCCGAGCGAAGGAGAATGAGAAGGGGAGGGAGAAGGGGGGTGGGAAAGACGGAGTGGGGCCCGGCGGGGGAAGGGGGGCGGAAGACGGGGCTCGGAAGTCGGAAGTCGGAGGGAAAGGTGGCAGGGATGAGAAAGAAGACGGAAGACGCCGCACCTGGTATCCGAGGGCCCATGACCAGGGGCGCGACGCCGGGTTCCTGTGTGGTGTGCAAAGAGGCGCGGACCGTCACCATCGCTGCCGGGGACAAAGAGAGAGAGAGAGAGCCAAGCACGCGGGGGGGGCGACTCACCAGCGGGTCATCGCCGAGGTCCGCGGAGAGCGTCCTGTACTTGTCGGCGGCTGTAAGCCCGATGAATATCTCCATCGCGCGGCGCGCTGTGTCACGACGGGCACGCCAAGATTAACCTCGGTAGCGTGTGCGAGTGTGGGTGGGGGGGGGAAGGAAGGAAGGAAGGGCACGCACCCTGGGGCACCTCGAACTCGACGCACTCGTGGCCGGCCCTACGTAGCGCCTCGACGGTCTCGCGCACGGCCCGCTGCGACGCGGGGGACGGCTTCACGTAGTTGTCTAGGACGCCGGGGTCAGCATCTCCATTCAGGGGGGATCGGCACGTATAATGAAGTCCGAGCAGCCCACAAGGGCCCGCTCCGGCGCCTAGATGCGCAGTCTACCGCGGAAGCTCGCGGGGAGGGGAGGGGAGGGGGGGCGAGGACCAGGGCGTGGGCGTACCTGACAGGTAAAACCCGAAGCGAAGCTTTGTCGGCATCTCTGGGTCGCGGTAGGGGAGCGGTGCGGGGTCGAACTCGGAGCCCTGCTTCCCGAAGACGAGGCGTGCGCCGAGCTCGATGTCGTCGACGGACCTGCACGCCGTCGGTGCATGACGTCCACCACCGCCATCGACCGCCGTCACTATCTGCGCCTATCTGACAGCACGAGCAGGCACACGCACCGTCCCATGGGTCCAGCCACGGTGCGGATGCCTTCGAACCCTGGCCAGGTCCCTGAGGACGCGGCCGCGGCGGGGTGTCAGCCTCGGAGCGCAGAGACTATACGCTAAGTATTTGCTCGCCTTGCACGCCGGTCATGCTGACCCGACCCCAGCCGGGTTTGAGTGAGTAGATGCCGCAGAACGAGGCGGGTATTCTAGCAGCCGTTGAACGCGGGCGTTAGCGGTGTGTGCTAGGGTCATTGCGGCTAGCGTACGTGGGCGTTCGTCTCACCTGAGCGAGCCGCCAATGTCGGTGCCCCACCCGAACGCTGAGCCGTCCATGGCGAGCAATGCAGCCTCTCCGCCGCTGCTGCCCCCGCACGTGTACGACTTGCTGTGCGGGTTGAGCGAGCGGCCCCAGATCGGATTTTGGCATTCGAAGAAAAATATGAGCTGGGGGACGTTGGTCTTGCAGATCGGGATGCCGCCCGCGTCGCGAACGAGGGAGACGACCTAGGCACGCGAAGAAGCGGGGTAAGTGCGCCTGCGGTGAAGATGCGCTTCTCGGGAAGCGGGAGAGATGAGATGGAGATGCCGATCCGTGCAATATTCCAGCGTTGGGTGCCCGATTATTTCCACCGAGCCCGGACGGAGCCGGCGCGCTGCGGTGCTTCCGTCTGACGCAATGCGAGATGGCCGGGCCAACGAGGCCCGCGCCCTGAGGTAGAGCGTGTCGGAGTGGAGACACTCACCAGCGCGTCTTCGGGACGGGGGTGGCCAGCATGGGAGGAGAAACCGAGGGTCGTGTCGTGGCCCTTGATGTCAACTGTGCAAGCGGGACTTCGACATCAGCAGGAAGCGTTGAATGGCCGGGCGAAAAGACCACATACAAGTGTCCTTGAAGCTCACGGGAACACCGTGCAAAGGACCACGCACTTTGCCCGTTTGGGCAAATTCGTCGTCGAGCGCTTTGGCACAGGCACGGGCCTCGTCGAAAAACACTAGAAGCGGATGGTATGATAGTCAGCGTTGAACCACATCAAGCGAGCGCGGTGGAAGAGCGAGCCGAGGCGGGGCACGTGGAACGGACCTTCGGTGAGGCAGTTGGTGAGGTCCTGGGCGAGGACTGCGCGGGCGATGTAGGCGTCGAGGACGTCGGAAGCGGTCCACTCGCCCTTTGAGATGCGCTGGACGATCTCCTTCGCTGCGGGGGAAAAGAAGCGGAAGACGCGTGAGCGGACGACGATCGCGGGCTTCTGTGGGCGAGACGGGAAAGGGGAGAGCCAGACCTGTTGCGCGCAAGTACGGGTCCGCATCTGGGCCGTCGCGCGGGAGGGCGCGGGCGGGGCGGAGGGCGTCGTCGCGGATGGCCTGCTTCCTGCGCGCGACGTCCGAGTGGGGTTTTGGCTGGAGGGGCCACATTGTAGGCTGGGCGGGGGAGGAATGGGGGCTGGCGTGTGCGGTCGGGGGACGGGGAGGGCGGCTGAGGGGGGCGGGGGTATAAGTACGGGAGGAGGCAGACGCCCGGGGGACGAGGGGTCCGCGGAGAGGCTGGGGCGGTTGGGAGTGGCGGCGGGAGAAGGGCTTCCTATTCGGGAGGCGGACGAGGCTGCAATCAAAATAATAAGACGTTCTGCGCGCGCGTTCGAGGGCGGGGATCGGCGAGCGATGCGTGTCCCGCCCAATCGAGCAATAGGCCACTCGCCTGTGATCCCGTCCCCAGCGTGCGCCTGTTGCTGCTGTTGCTGCTGCTGCTGCTGCTCCTGCACGCTCAGTTAGCCTATCCGTCCGCGTCGCAGTGGCCTCTCCCAACGCACGAGCTCTCGCAGCCACGGTTCGCAGCAGCCACCGGTCGAGACGACGGCAGCTTCACCCCTCCCAGCCCAGCCCCCGCCGTGTTATATACCCTGGCCCCTCTCCCGCCCGGCCCTGCCACCCAGCCCACCACTGATCGCGCCCCCTCTGCACTTCGCGTCCGATACGGCAGGACCCCCTCCCCCTCCCCCCCGGCTGCTGGGAATGCTCGCACCCTCGCACCGTCCCCTCCATCGCACGCAGATGCGCGGCACACCTCCCCCCGCAGCTAGAAGCCCCAGCCGAGGCCCGCTGATGCATCCGCACGTCCCTCCCCTCCCCGCGCGCCCGATGACGCCTAGCGCGTCCGCGTCCGCGTCCCCGGCGACCTAACGCCAGCCTCGCGAGACGGTAATTGGCCACGCGCCGCTGGCGCGTTGCGGGGCCGTACCTGTGGGCGTGAGCATCTGAGCACCGGACGCGGACGAGGCAGTCACGGCACCCGCTAGCGGCGCGTCCGCCAGGGCGAGCCCAGTGAGGCCCGAGGCCTGAGGCCCAAGGGGCCCTCCGCCGATAGGCCGGCTGTAGCACCAGCGCGGACGCGGACGTCGACATGACACGCTGCGCGGCCGGTGCAGCACCCATAGCACGTTGCAGCGGCCAGGCAGAGGTGGGAGCGCGTCTGATCTAACCTTGTCTGGCCCAACCAACGCAAACGGGCGAGCGCCAATTCGACCCCCCCCTCCCGCCGGGGTAAGCCTGACGCAGCAGGACGCAGCCCGTCCACGCAGTCCAGGGTGTATACAGCGTCCGCGTCCGCGTGCGTCTAGAACGTGAGCTGCCCTCTTCGGGCTCCCGCGAGCTTCTGTGGCCCCCCAGCCGCCAGCCAGTGCACCGCGTGCGGCGCACCCCCGGCGCGGCGGGCCTGCCAGTGCATCTTGATCTTCCCGAGTCCAGCGACGTCTTCATTCTACCCATCCAATGTCCGGTCGCGCGGAACGCACGGGAAGGGCCCTTCCGTCTTCACGCCCTCCATGACGGAGCGCTGTCGCGGGAGCATTCGATGATCTTCCGATGCGGCAGCGCGTTCAGCATTCAATTCCGGAGCAGCAGGAAAATGGCCTGCTGGGCCGTTGCCGTCGCCGTCCTCGTCCTAGTCGTCGTCCTGCCCCTTGCGTGCGCCGCACCCAGAACACCGCCCGAGGACGGACGGCGGGCGTGCACGCAGCCCTGCAGGAGACAGGCACGCACAAAACCGCAGACACTGACAGCAGCACCGGGGACCCGACGGTGGGAGCGACACGTCCGCGTACGATAGCACAAGCTGAGCGAACAACGTACATACACGCGCACACGCACACGCTAGAGTGACAGACATTCAGATTCAGCAAGACGGGCGGCACGCAGCGAGCAACACAGGCAAACCGGCAACCCATACGGCGTCCACATCGGCATCAGCATCCGCCCTCGTCGCCCGTCGCCCGTCGCCCCCCCCTCTCTCCGTCCCCGATTAAGTAGCCGACGATCGACGCTAGACGAGCCCGGGACGTCCGCCGCTGCACCCGCGCAGGAGCCGATCAGCACGACCGCTGCACCGCTAGTCCTGCGGGAGGGGCGGGGGCGCGTCCGGCTGCGGCGCGAATATGAGGTTCAGGGGCGGCGTCGTGTTCGCGTCGTCCGACAGGAGCGTCGCGATGATGCTCCTCCCCGCGAAGCTCCTCCCCGCGAGCGCCTTGAGCGCGTCCGCCGCGGCGCGCGAATCGTGGAACTTGACGTACACGCGGCCGACGCCGGCGGCCTCGTCCGCGCGCTGCGCCGCGATCGCGCTCTCCCGGCCCTCGCCCCACTTGGCCTTGTCCTTCTTCACCGGGCGCGGGATGCGCAGGTCCTCGACGGACCCGTACCGCTCCGCTTCCTCCTTGACGTCCTCGTAGATGTCCGCGTACTCTTGGTCGTCCGAGAGCTCCTCGGGCACGACCATGTTTAGCATGAGCAGGATGCGGTCTTGGGTCGCCTCCAGGTCGCGCTCGCCCACCGGCAGAATGGGCTTGGGGATCTCTGGCGCCGCTTCGTACATGCCCGGAATGGGCGACTGACCCGGCTTTGCGCCGACAGAGGCGCGCTGCACGACGAGGTATTTGTCGCCGAGCTCCATGCCGCTCAGCGACTGTATGGCGACATCAGTCACACCCGGGTCAACGTACTCGAAGAAGGCGAAGCCCTGTAAAGATATGAAAAAACACAGGGCTGTATCAGTGCCTGGACCATATGGACGCGAAACGTTAGGAAACCAGCGCGAACCTTGGATACGCCATTTCCGTTCTCCCGCACAAGGTTGAACGCCTTCAGCTCGCCGAAGCTGCTGAGCAGCTCCATGACCTGCTCTTCGTTCAGGTAAGTCGGCAATCCGCCGACAAATATTTTGTTCGCAGAGTCGGGCACGTTGGTCGACACGACGCCTGGGACATGCATGTTCGCCAAGAGGTCTGGTCCGCCATAATCTTTCGGCCGCCGGATCTTGAGCGGGCCATTGAGGAAGATGATTCCATCAAAGGCCATAGCAGCTGTGGCGTCTTCTGCACTGCGGAACTATTCAATGGTGGTCATGTTAATGTTAGCGGGTTTAAAACGCCACACATAGGGAAGCGAGCTCACCTCGACAAACGCGTAATTCTTCTCGTAATTGCATTGTACGGCCAAGACCGGGTTGCCCGGCGCACCGGTGCCAAGGTTCATTTCCTTCATCTTGGAGTTGAAGAAGTCGGTGAGATTTTGCTCGTTGATGTCGGGCGTGATGCTGCCGATATACAGGCGGCGAGACTGTCTCGACAGGTTGGGGTTCACGCCCGTGCCCATACCGAACGTCGAGACCGGCATCGGGGGAGGGAGGCCAGGAATCGCCAAAATGGGAGGAATTTGCGTCCGGTTGGCGCCGGGCAAGTTAAACAAGCCTAACGGAGGAAAGCAAGTATGATCAGCGCTGCCCGCGAACAGGTGGAGCGTTCCTAGTTCGCTTAAGCCAAGCGAAGGCATTGCGCGTGCAGAAACACAACAATGTACTCATGCGCCGTGGGCCACATGGTCTCATGACACGCTAGAGATTCTGTGTAGCTGACGCGTGGAATGTGCGTGGCACAGAAGACACCCCTCCACGGCCAATTCTAGGCATATTGTCCACCAAACAGCAGCCGCGCGGCCTCGCGCCCAGCGGACGACCTTCCCGAGAACTCAGCGCGTCCATGCAAGCCAGCCTCGAAGGGCAGCCGGTTGCTGCAAGAGGCCCCGAGGCGGTCGGGAGAATGACGACACTCACCGGTCTGCTTGGCCTGCATAGCGGTGTACTGTTCGTAGCCAGGGGCGTGCACGTCCCAACCGCTCGCCTTCCTCTTGCGCTGCGACAGCGGCACTGCTTCCGGCGGCGTCGGGGACCTCCTCTCGGGCGTGCCCAGCCCGTCCCGGTGCCTCCCTCGCCCCCTTCGGTCGCCCCGGTCGTCATCGCGTGGCGGCCTGCGGTGGCCGTGGTCATCGTCTCCGCGGCGTTCGCGTCTGCGGTCGTCATCCCGGTGGCGCCGCGCGTACTCTTCGTAGTCTTCACGGCCTGCTGGTGCGCCGCCTCCACCACCACCACCACCTCCTCCTGGTCCTCCTCCGCCGCCGCCTCCGCCTGCGCCTCCACCTCCACCTCCACCTCCGCGACCGTAGCGCTCTCGGTCACGGTCCCTCTCGCGCGGATCACGTTCAGAGTGGCGGCGGGATTCGTACCGTTCGCGGTCTCGGTCGCGGTGGCCGTCACGGTCTTCGCGGTGTCGGCGCTCGCGATCTCCGCGGTCGTAGTCTCTGGAAGAGTGGTGGCGGTCGCCGTAGCGCGCTGGGGGGAAGAAAAAGGGGTGTGAGTACGGCGTCCCGTGCTGTGTGTGGTCCGGTTCTATCAGCGGTAAGAGCCAGCAGGCTGGGCTGCAGGAACAAGGAGACACCCCCACTCGACTACTGGCTCCACGGAACGGTTCGGAGGGCGTATCGGCAACGGCGACCGCAGGGTGCTAGCTAGCTGCAAAAAAGGGCAATGGAGGTCACCAGTACGGGTTGAGGGCACCCGTCGATGCTGATGACTACAGCACGACGAGGCGATCCCGGGACACATTGACGACAACGACTCGGAGGGGCTAGCTAGCTGCAAAAAAAGAGGCTGGGAGACACTCGAATACGCGTGCCAGGTAATACATTGGAATCTGCGGCTAGAAAAAAAGCGGGGAAAGTCGGGGGCGACCAGAGACGGGTATCTGCTTCGCGTTCTACCCTGCCTCCAGAAGGAACATGGGACGGATGAAGAACAGAAAAGGCACTCGTACTCACCATTTTCCTCCGGGGCGCTCGCCATTGGTGCAGTAAACACGGTGTGAGGGTCGAGGTGAGGAGAACGGGCAGGTCGATGTTGGTGGACACCCAGCGTCTCACTCTCAGCGATGCACCCACTGCGGCAGCCGTGGGAGTCTGCTCAGACTTACCTGTCAAAAATATCCCTTTCCTGGGTTAACTCGTCCTGTCAAATTTCTATGCCAGTCCCAAAGGGGTTAACTGATAACAATTTGTTGATGGGCGTCTTGGGGTGGCTGCTCGATCATATCTATGTTCACTGAGGGGCGGCGGAGGGAGGAGTGCCCAGTCTGGTCTGCTCCTTGCGGGTTGAGTTCTGTCTCCCTCCTGCCCAGAGCTCTCGTAAGGGTCTCGCTAGTCCCCGCCACTGCCCCTGGACTCTCTCGCTTTTTCTCGTGCAAAAGGGCTTCCTCAGGCGTACGATCACGACCGTTCCCACCATGGCGAGCTTGTATCCGGAAGACTCCAAGGACCTCAAGATCGACCGCGGCGACAACCCGTTCGACCCGCCGTCTCTGCCTGGCTCTCCAGCTGCACTGAATGCTGATGTACAAGCCCCTACGAGACCTCCACTCGACTATTCGTCCGCCGGGGCGCTCGCGCAGAGCGTGTGGAGGCGCTTCGTGAGCCTGTGGACGAAACGCTTTATCCTCTCCCTCCTCGCGGGCCAAGTTGTCTCATTATGCATTACGTGCACGAACGTAACGACAACGGAGCTGGTCAACCGGAACTGGAAGCTGCCGACGACTCAGACGTTCTTCCTGTGAGTTCTGCGCTTCTAAGGGGAAAGTAGGCGGAGGGTGCTGACCGGCCTTGCAGATACTTCTCTTTATTCATTATTTATACACCGTATACGATATATCAATGTAAGCAGGCATCGGCGTTAGGCTCTATCGATATTGACTGACTACTTGGCTAGACGGATTTGTAGGATGGTTAAAGATGATCTACAGGGACGGCTGGAAATGTGCATTCCCACACCTTGCGCTGAAGTTATATCCCGCACCTCCGCTCATTCATGCTCCTCTCTAGATATCATCCTTGCTGCATGCGACGTCGAAGGCAACTTCTTGGTCGTCAAGGCGTACCAATACACGACGCTGCTCTCGTGCATGCTCCTCGACGCCTGGGCGATCCCCGTGTGCCTGCTCTTCAGCTGGATCTACCTGCGCCCGAAGTATCACTGGACGCAGCTGCTGGTGAGCGCACTTCATTTTTACACCACGGAAGCCAGGATTAACGCACTCTTTCGGTGCCCTACAGGGCGTGGTCGTCTGCATCGGTGGCCTCGGTATGCTCGTCGCCTCGGACGAGATCACGGACAAGGACTGGCCCGCGCTCAGCCGCGCGAAGGGCGACGTCTTCATGCTCGTCGGTGCCTCCCTCTACGGTTTCAGTGCGTCCCCGTCTCGCTTTCTTGACCTCATAGCTGGCTGGTACTTACGACGCTGACGCGCGCCACCCTGCAGCGAACGCGACGGAGGAGTTCTTCGTGCGCCGGTCGCCGCTGTACGAGGTCGTCGGGCAGCTCGGCATGTGGGGCGTGCTCATCAACGGCATCCAGGCCGCCGGGCTCGAGCACAAGGCCATGACCACCGTGAGCTGGAACGGCGCGACGAGTGCGTGTCCAAGCTGTTTGTATGGCGAACGGGCGCTCACTTTCTTTTTGCGTGGACTTGCTAGTCGGGCTGCTCGTGGCGTACACGGCGGCGATGTTCATCCTTTACACCGTCGCGCCCATTTTGTACCGCATGGCGTCCTCTGCGTACTACAACCTTTCGCTGCTCTCGAGCGACTTTTACGGGCTCCTCTTCGGGCTGTTCCTCTATGTACGTGCTTCTCCCTCCCCGAAGAAGATCCGCTTGGCGCTGACGCACATACGCAGCATTACTCGGTGTACTGGCTGTACTTTCCCGCGTTCGCGGTCGTCATCCTCGGCCTCATCGTCTACTTCTGGCACGCGACGCGTACGTCTCTCCTTCGCCTTCCCCAGAAGAAGAGCGCATTACTCACCCAGCGACGCCATCTAGCGGAGGAACAGGGCAAGCTCGAACCCCGCGCGCCCGAGTACGTCAACCAGCGCAACGTGAGCAGCCGCGTCGCCGGGCAGGTATAACTGCCAACCCAACGCCGTTCGATGTGGCATCTTGTTTAAATGCGCTCTCTGCTCACGAATCCCCGCGACTACGACAAAAGTGCCCCTCGGGGGCTAGCAGCAAGAATGCCCTGCCCCGAGGCGGGCTTGTACGACTATTGTGCGCGACGGCATGTACTGCACGATGTGGGGTGCCACGGCCATAACTAGACATAACAATGTATTGGTGTTATTTTTTTCCTCTGGTGATCTACACAAAATATGAGAACGAGTTTACGTGCGTGGAATGAGACGGAGAGATGTGAAATGCAAGAGTGGCATGCAAGGGATAGATCAGTATAAGTAGTGAACGAGGAGTGCGCGATCGGAAGCGAATCGATGCCGAATGACGAGTGAGGGGAAGTGAGGAGGAAGACGATGTACATGAGGGAAGGGGGGTACTACAGGCGTCTTAACGAAGCATATTACTGGTTGTACAAGATACAGCGGGAAGGGCGGAGCGGGGTACGCGGCTGATATGGCAGCGATGGACGGATAAATAGACAGCAAGACTGGCACGGTAGTTTATACCAGCCGACGCGGGGGCTCCGCGGCCTTCTCCTTAGCTTGTTGCTCTTGCTGCTGGCGCTGCCACTCCTCGAACTGCTTGAACTTGGCCTCGCGGAGCGCCTGGAGCTCACGCTCTTGCTGCTCCCGCTGTACGCGATGCTCGGCGAGTTTCTACAACGGTGGGAACGGAGTTAGTGTTGTTCGTAAGAGTAAATGCGGCAACGCTCACAGCTTTGAGGCTCTCAACTGTCGCGAGGAGATTATTGAGCGTCGCCTCAGACAGCTCGGTGATCTATCGCACCCCGCGAAGGTTCAGTCAGCTCCGGTGAACATTACCCGCCGAAAGCGAGACGCGTACCGTATCCGTCGCCTGCTGCACGATGTCCTTGTCGCTCTGCCCCGCCTTGTCCGTCGGAGGGGGCATGGGCGGGCCCCACGCGCCCTCCTGCCTCGCCCGCGGGTCGCGCTGCCACGGGCCGTGCCCCCACCGCTGCCTTTCGCCCTCTTGCTGCGCACGCGCCTCGCGATGCCACCCGCCCCATCCGCCGCGGTCGTCACGCGGGCCCTGGCCCTCCTGCTGATCGCGCGGCCACGAGCTCCAACCCCAGCCCCAGCCCCAGCGGCCGCCACCCTCGTGTGGACGCGCCGGGCCCGCTTCGGCAGCACTCTGCGTGTGGTCGGCGGGCGGGGGCGTCGGGAAGGGCGGTGCGGCGCCGGGCGCGGGGTAGGCGTCCTGCGGGATGCGGTCGCGGAGGCAGGCGCGGGCTTCGTGCCATCCGCGGACGTCGTGGTGGGTGTGCCACCAGGTAGCGGTTACGGCGCCAAAGGCGAACCAGAAGAAGCGGGAGGTGGCGCGGCCGCACCGGTAGACGTGGTGGTAGGGGTACATTTCGCGCAGGGAATGCTGGACGGTGTACTTTCTGGTGCTTCTTTGGTGGTCTGTCAGAAGAGAAGGGAGAGATGTGTTGGATGGCCGGCTTACCTCGCAGCGAGACGGTTATATGGGCAGCGGCGCGCCGTCGGGATGCGTCAACGAGACGAATGCGCGCCGTCGGAGGGCGAGTATGAAGTTGCCCGGCGCGGGGGGACGACGTTTCTGGAGCGGCGGAGGCTCCGCGAGAGGACGTGCGGCAGACGAGGCTGAGAGACGCCAAGCTCAGCTGCCGAGGCGTTGCGTACGGAGTGCAATCGAGAGGCGGAGATTGGCCGTGCCGAGGAGGCAGCAGTGCGCAGGGGCGAGATGGCGGCAAGAAGAGCAGGTGGAGAGCATGGCGAGGGCTTTTTCGAGGACTGGAGAGAGCGTAAGACGCACGGCAGCGCAGCGACGGATGCCGGCTCCCGGCGCTGACATGGCCCCGACGCCGTCGACCCGGCACAATTGACGCGTTCACCCGGCGCTAGACCTGCACCGCGTTTGTGACTCTCCGTGACACCTCGCGTCATCCCGATTCACACGGACGCCCGTTGGCCTCGGCTCGGAGCGCATCCACACCGTCAACACTGAACCCCGCCGGGAATCCGCGTTTGGCAGCATACACGCCGACATGCAGGGCACAATCCGTCGTCCGGTAAGTTGGCGAGCCATATGTCCTGGTACGGTCAACCTAAATGTCCCAGTCGGCCCACAGCGAGCCCGAGCCCGCGTCGGGTACATACAGCGATCAGTCAGCCAGCCCGGCGCAGCCGCGTCGTGATCACATTCGCAACAAGATCCTCCACCAGCATATCCAGAAAGCACTGCGTCAGCCACCTTCAAGCAAGGTCAGTCAGTATACTTACGCGTGACGATCCGAGTCCCCCTGAAGCGGAAATTCATTTGGCACCTGCAAACCGCTGCAGACATTCCCTCGCAGTCTGGCATTGAATATCATAACACAACGATCGAGTTCAGCGCTCCAAAACCAAGATGAGGGAGAGCACATCCCAGGCGGCTTGTCGCGGGATGAACTGACCTCCATGGCACCAGTAACTCTCCCGGTATGCCCCATTATCATTTTCTCAACCACTTGCGACAGTGACCGAGCCTCACACATTATCATGTCAGCGGCTTAATACCCGCCTTTGTAAGCGGATTGAGGACGAGTTGAAACATACACTGCTCGCCATTTTCGATTACTTCGCAGCGGATGAAGCCGAGGGTAAGAGTCGGTGACACGATCTCCCACCGCGTTTGTACCGAAGATTCTGAGCCGTCTGCCCTACAGCTGAAACCGATGAGGAAAACCGCCTTCAATCTGCAACGCGGATTCCAGACGAGGTTCGGCGGAGACAGGACGCGTTGACGCAGAAGCGAGCTCGTCTCACTGAATGCCGCGCGCAAGTCTTACGGCTGGTCGAGCAGATAAACGAGGTGCGACTTTTGCTCCCCTTTCTTTCTCTCGGGCTGCACCTTCAATCGTCGCGTCTGCTAAAAGCCAGCTGACCTATACATAGTCCCACCCCGCCCTTGAAGCAGAGCTGGCCACCGCGCTCGAGACCCTCCCAGCCCAACTGCGCGCCACGCGGGCCGCCCACGCGGACGTCCTCGCCGCAACAGTCGAGGCCGCTCTGCTCAAGCTCTCGCTTATCCGCGCGCGTACGCACCGCGCGGTCTACGGCCTCGCCATACCGCCGTCCTCTGGCTCCAGTAGTTCCAACTTGGCGGCATCGCGCGCAGCGGGCTCTCAGAAGACTCGGACGGTCGCTGACGCGGTTGCGGCGACGCATGAGGCGCTCCTCGCGCGGCAGCGGGCGCAGGCAGAGGAGATGCGCGCGTTGGACGGGCAGCTGGAGGCGTACGAGGGGATGCTGCGTATGGTCGATGGGAGGCGGGAGGGCGCGTTTGCGCAGGTCGTGAAGGACATGGCGCGGGTGAAGCGGGAGACGGACGAGTGTCGGAAGGACCTGCTCAGGCTTGGATGGACTGGGGATTGATTGGCTAGGAAGCGGTGAGTGCTCCGCGTCTTTGGTGGTCTATTAGTTAAGGCAGGGCATAGCAAAGCATAGGACGCGATGTGTGCTTGAGAGGTTTATGGGAAAGCACGCTCAGCGAGGCCCCTGTGAACGCATATTTGTTCGTGTTTAAATTAGAGTATAATACTAGGTGCGTCACCTCTGCCTCTGGGTCGGCGCACCAACTGAGTAATAGAAAACGATTGATAATGTGACTTCTAGTAGCGTCTCGGAGATCCCCTCCAGAGCACAAGTGGGGCTTGCTATACTAACTGCTCACGAAATATGCTACCCTCGGGCATTCAATTACACTAAGCCTCAGCCACCGCGTTGAATGTTTGGATCGGTGGGTGATCTCCGAGGGTCAAAGTTGTCTACGGCGCATTCTCGACTCCCGCTTGTACGACTGGAGGGCTTCATTGTGGTGCTCGAAACCGGCGCACCCTGGTGAAATCTTCCGAGCTAATAGTTTGTTTCAACAGCCGGAACAGCCTTACCCCTGCTGTGGCATCTACAGCCCTGAGCCTGCCCGTACTGGTCAAGCCGTCCCGAGTTGAATGCGACCCACATCGAACCCTTCACTCTTCACAGCGGTTCGGTTATACGTTCCGTTTGGCTAACTACAGGCAGGGAGGTGACATAAGTCGCGGCTTTGAACGAAACGGTCTATATATCTCACTAATTACCACTCGACCGACTGGTAGTAACCCGGGGGTCATAGCATCCCTATGGGAAAGGGCTTTGTCCACAGTGCCCCCCGGTCTGGCCGTACTCTTATGCATCCCCTCGCGAGCTCATGACCGGCTGCTATAGCCCAGGCGGCCCGCACGCCGTAGTCGCCGGGTTGCTGTCCTCCGCGAGTCCTTGCTCCACATGCCAAGCCTCTCCGACAATCATCACCGTCAGGCTTCTCAACCGCAGGTTTGGTTCTTCGTGTACGCGGCTGTGCAACGTTCATAATTTGCTGTGCATACGCGACTCCGAGGCCGCTACTAGTTGTTCGTTGGCGTCCACACTTCACTCTACTCTCAGGGGGCGAAAGACACCTCCGCTTGGCCTCACTATGATGGCATGTAAAGTTGATGCGGTGCCGCGACACCCTCCGCCAGTGAACGAGTTGCTTTGAGCCCACCGCTTGTGTGCCCCCTATTTCCACCTAAAATAGCGGTACACAAGTGAGTGTGGACATTGCCAACCAGGTCCAGGCTACTACCTTCCAATATTGTCTTCAGTTGTGCGGCCCAAATGGCCGCTGTCCCCCGAACCATCAGCGCCAAGCGCCGTTTGAGTCGATGAATTATGTATTATATCTGCCCGGAAGCAGTCTGCATTGAGTCCTTCGCTTCGGCGCGGGCTTGTCCGTCCGCCTATTAGCAACTTCGTTACAGTATTCCTCGGATTTTTTTGTTTCGGACACGCGTGTGTGCTCCACCTGCTACGCGAGCACGGTGTTCGACGAGCAGCGTGGGGTCATTCCCTGTGGCCCCGGTACTGTCGAGTGATGTATATAACTTGGGGGCAACGTTGCGTTCCAGCAGAGCAACAACCTTATCTTCCCCCCATTTCTAGTACCTGTCTTACGCCTTTCACTCTCGTCCCAATTTCGAAGATGAAGTTCTCCATTTCTGTCTTCCTTGCGGCCTTTGCTTCTATGGCTCTCGCAGCTGATCCCCTCGCCATCGATACTCCGTTAGTATACCTCTTATACTAGGCACTTGCTAGAACTGACACGGCTTGCGATGACAGTACCCTCGTTCAATGCGACCGTTCGGTCGTGTCCTGGTCGGGTGGCGTTGGTCAGTGATTCTGTCCTATCTACCTTACAAAATTCGAAAAGCTCACCATGGAATCCTTATTGAAGCTCCCTTCACCCTGGTATGGGCCTTGCTATTTGTGCTCTCATTGAGCTAATCTCGCTAACATGTTCCGCCACCTGCTCCGAAAATTTTAGACGTACGTCTACACGCTCTAAACTTCCAGGGCGTCTTTTTAACTCTCGCGTTTGTCTCCCCACTCTACAGTCGTAAGTTCGATGGCGTGCAGGAGGTCCGCCACAACCTCAGCGGTCACTCTGAGATTTGGATGACCAACTTGCCTTCTGGTACGCCTCGCACCCTTGCCGATTATGGAACATGGCTATGCATCTTGCCGTTTCGCCGTTTGACTCTGCTTCGTTCCTAGGCACCATCATGCAATTCGAGGTCCAAGACTCGAATGGGGCTATCGCCGACACTGCCGAGACCGTTGTGCGGCCGAGCAGTGCGTCTCCCTCCCTTCAGTGGTTGTTTTGAGCGAGGCTGACGGTGGTAGTGATACGCGATTTAGACGCATCCGGTTGCTTGTAATGGCAGCGCGTCCGACGGGTGACCACGGGTTTTCGTACTCGGATTCGATGCGACTCTGACAGCTCCCCTCCCGATAGAATTAGACTGGTATTGATATGAATCTATGCTTGCATTTTTGCTGAAAGAACTTCGAATTCGATGCTGGCGCGTACTCGTGGCCTGTAGAAGGAGTACGAATTCCAGTGCCAGTCCGTAGTAGCGGGACCGTACTAGACCGTACTACGATGGCTCGGACATTGGTCACGCGATAACTTTGGTAGAAGGACTAAGACTTCCATATCAATATAGAGGCCAATCTGGGGCACCCCTAAAATTAGAGACGTCTAGCAGACAAGACTGAACCAGTTGGAAGTTCAGGGGTTCTTGAGGGCTCGGAGTACTGCTGAACGGTACAGGCCTCGACAGGAATTAGCCACGTGGAAAGGGCGCTAAATAGGCTACAGACATGTGGTGGCTGTGCTGCTATAGTAGGCATGACGCTGGGGCGTGCGCGTGGGGTGTCTCGCCCCGAGGATGACGAAAGTTCGAGGGTTTTCGCTCAATCTCCCTTGTTCTCGCCTCCAACAACATATGGATATCCCGAAACATTCTCAAGCCCTTTTCTTGTGACGCCAGGCTGGTCTCTTGGGCTATTCTCTTTCCATCCTGCCACCAGCCTCCAAACTAGTAGTATACCAGTCCCGCTGCGCATTGAACTGGAATCATGTCGGCTCCTGCCTCTACAAACCTCTACGAGCTCCTCGGCGTTAGGAAGGATGCGACATCTCAGGAAGGTGAGCATACTATGCAGTCTAAGATATCACGTAATAGGCTAAAGCACGCGTAGTACGTCAAGCGTATCGGAGGCGTGCTCTCCAGACACATCCCGACAGATTGCCCCAAGACGTCAGCGCTGCCGACAAGAAGGCTGCGGAGGAGCAGTTCAGGTTAGTTAACAACGCATACGAGGTTCTGAATAACGAGGAGAATCGTAAGGTGGGTCAATGGAGGGCTTGCGCCCGCATTCAAGCTCGACCGTTTAACCTGAGCGCTGTAATAGCTTTACGACAAGCATGGCGTCTGGCCACCTCCAGCAGAGCGACCGGACTATCCCCGCCGCCCCAGCAGAGACCAATTCTCCCAAAACCCGTTCTTTAACGATCCGTTTTTCCAAACGCCGTTTGGTTCGGGCGCGCGCGCAGAACGTGGGTTCGCTTTCACCGATCCATTCGAGCTATTCAACTCCCTCTTCGGCGACTTGCACAATGCGTTTGACAACGACCCGTTCTTCTCCGGGACGCCATTCGTTCATGCCCCATTCAATGACCCCTTCTTCCGCTCTCCGTTCGACAACGACCCCGTTTTCCGCTCGGCATTCGGGGGTTCACCCTTTGGCAACTCTATGTTCGGTGGATCGCCTTTCGGCGCGCTTATGGGTGACGCGATGTTCCCGCAAATTGAGGGTGGATCGTCCAGCAGGGTGTATAGTTCGCGTACCGAGGCCGTGGGCCAGAACGGCCAGTGGGTTTCTCGCAGCCAGATGACAAGAACGGTAAATGGTCGTACAGAGACCATCACCAAACGAGTTGACGCAAGTGTGAGTAGCTCAAGTTGCGCGCATTCATTGAGAGACTCAGTGTATCGTTTTAGGGCAACGAGCATATAACCTATGCTTCCCCAGAGGGAGAACGCTACACTATCAACGGAGTCGAACAGCCCACACACTCCAACCGCCCAGTTGAGGGTCCACGTCCATCGGAAACTGCTCCCCCTCGTCAGCCTCCGCGGGCAATCGCGGACACTCCCGCACAACGCGCCGAAGACTATGTTCTGCGCCAGCAACCTCAGCCATGCAATATTCCCGTGTCCGGTGTGCATTCAACGTTATTCAGGATGAGGCTATTGTTGATGCTCTCCGTAGGCCCTACCCAAACTCCAGCGCCAGCTGCCAGTGCAAACGCTTATCCAGTTCGCGCGCGTTCTCATCGTTCCCACCACAGTGGGCACAGCGACCATCGCGACCGCCTCAGTGCGGAAGATGGACCACGGCGGAGCTACACCACACCAGCCCCCCCGCGTGGGTCCTTCCCGCCCCCGTACCCTCCTACCGACCCCCGCATGACTGGACATAATCGTGTCGACGTGGACGCCGCCCCGGTCGCACCTGTGATCCCTGGGCAGCATATCCGTGGAGGCCGTGACCGCACGGAGAGCGCTCGCCATGCGAGTCTGGACAATGGGCAAGCTTTGATGCGAGACCCGAGGCGCGACAGCGCCCAGAGTGCCCGGAGTTACCGTAGCCACCACGACCTCCACACAGGCGACAGCGTGAGGGACAGGACGTCTCATCGCTCGTCCAGGCACGAGAGCCGCGACTATGCTAGAAGCTACCCTCGCGAGCGGGACTTTGGATCCGGAGCTGAGGCGAGGGATACGGGGGCGGGCCCTGTTCTTCCGGAGCAGCCCCGCGGGCACTCGCAGCGCGGATGGCGCGGATGGTGAGCGACTATAGGTGCCGTGCGACGGTTCTGCGTGCGTTGTTCAGCGCTGACCGTCTTCCCATTTTGCTCTTTTGCCAGGTTGAGTTCAGTTTTGCATCCGTTCCGCCATACGCAGCACGGTCACCATGGACATCGTGACGGGCGTCCGTCGCAAGAGAGCCCTGTATCGCCGGTGTCGCCGCATTGAAGGTGCTGTGCCGCGTGCCTTCAGGCTAAGGTGTGGCCCCCCCGCTATCGTGTGTTATTTGCGTCGCTTCGTTGTTGTATTCGACCCATCGCTGTATCGTGTTTTGTATATCTACGACGCTGGCTCTCGCGCCTCCTTGTTCTCGTATATAGAATTGCAACCTATATCTGGATTTCCTTTAGTCTAAACTACTTACACTTTCCGTAGCATCCGGACTTGTTTCCTTCCCGATATCCGATGTAAATGCACCGTATCATGGGCGTATATATAACTAGGTGTACAGTACGAAGCGTAACGTGCGATGCGATGCTCAGAGCAGTGAGCGGCGGAACGTGGAATGTATCCCCATGATAGAACGAACGAGCGGAATCCAGACTACTACGACGTACACGGGGCCGAGGCAAGTAGATACAAGAACGAAAACCACGCGGCAAGGAGCATTCTCGATGGGAGTCGCAATTAGCGTGCTGGAAGTGCGGAAGGGTAGCTGAATAATATTAAGGACTGGCGAATGGGAGGAAATGCGCGGGGGGGATTGATGCAAGTACGGAGAAGGGGAACGAATGCAGGGAGAGGGGCAGGCGACCGGACTGTAGAGGCCGTCCGGTGTGGGGAACGAAAGAATGCTGGTCGTGAAAGGTCGTGACTGTGCAATGAAAGCTGGGGACGCTGTTCGGACTTATGCAGGGGAGGGGAACGACGGTCATGAGGGTGTCCTTTATACGACGGCCGCCGCTCGCGACTGCATAGGCGGGAATGCCGAGGACATTGGTGACACCTGCGCCTGTTGTGTGGTGGAAAGGTCCTGATAGCGTGCGTCCTGATCGGCTACGGAAAGGTTCGGAGCCGTACTGGCGCTCGGCGTCGCCGGAGTGCCCGATGATGAAGGGACCTTGCCAATGAACCATGACTGCGGCGGAAGGTCAGTTACTGTGGCGTATGGGTAGCTTACGTCGACATACCGGTACCCATCCACGGTCTCCGGTCTCTTCTTTGACGGCCTGATCCACATGTCATCCGATATAGAACGAACTAGTAGGCGAAAGGGGTTGACTCACGTATGACCAGTGATTGTACCTCTTAAAGACCCTCAAGAAGTCGTCCTTCTGCAGATCTAACTCTTCCTCTCCTTTCTTCTTGTAATCCATCAAAGCGATGCCTGGGAAACTGGTTGAGAGTATGCTCAAGGGGAGGATCGGCGTCGTGCCCGGGGGTGTTGATGGAGGCGAAGCGGGTCCACGAGCGGTAGCCTCCGCGATGGCAGCGGCCACAGGAATCTTCGTCTCAAGCAGACAGCCAGCAGGGACCCAGCCCTGCTTTGACGGATCTTGCTCTACCTGTCCAGTCCCTGCAGGATCGCGCTGAACGACCCACCATCCTCGCGCCCGTGAAACGATGATGAACGTATCGCCACTACACGCGGTCGGTCAACGGCAGTTAGCGGCAGAAGCGAAATACGCACACAACGACATCGAACTCGTCTTCCTGCTCTGCCATGTATGGGTAGATGGCGACAGCATATGATACCTCCGTCGCAGGCGGCATTTCGCGAAGGACTGGAGGTGTGCCGCTGTCTGCTGCCTCGGCAGTTCCGTTCGGGCCCGTGTCATTCTGCGTCTTGGAGGCATCAGTGCTAGGATCGTTCTTGTTCTCAACCATAGGTGACATCAGCTCTGGCCATCCCGACTGCCCATTTGGTACGCCGGTCAAAAGACCGGGTGTCTGATTCGGCAGTTGGCTGTTCACTTGCAGCTTGGGCGGACGTCCGCGCCCGTCTTGTGGTGGTGACTGATTATGGTGTTGGCCATGCGTCTGTCCGGCTGTGCCAGGGGTAGGTGTAGCCTTGGCTGATCCGCTGTCAGTAGCCGAGGCCTTCCGGGCAGCTTGCTTCTGCTGCGCGACGGCAATGGGGGACCGAATATCCTTGATGTGTTTGAGCATAAAGACGGGGTTCTTCTTTGCATCCTTAAGTTTCTGGAAAAGCAGTAAAGGCTTCTCGTCGTAGCTCAAACATCGTTCGATACGGCCCCCTGGTATTGAGTCGCTTTGTGAGTTCCATAAATATTACGGCATGGGCACAACACACCTGGAGCGCCGTAACAAATGAACATAGCGTAGTTCTGCCAATCCTCATTGTTGATCTTGTACTTCTTCAGCGCAGCGGGCAGGACTTTCCAAGCTGGATCGTCTAAGCTAACTTTGAAGCTCTTGAGATTGTCTTGACTATCCTGTCGCTGTGGTCGAGCGGGCATAGGGTTCGGCTGTAGGGTGTTGGCACTTGCGTACGATGCATGCTGGCTCGTCGAGGGCTCAGTTCCAACCAGCGTGGAGCCCGTCGTCCTTCTATCGGTGAACGTGGACGAAGTTTGGCGGGACGGACTACTGTGAACATCGTGTTCCAATCGGGATGGAGATGGTTGTGGGGACTCCACATCGGCGGTGGGCTTAGTGGGGGATTTTGACGGCTTGCCAAATGGACCCCATTTAAATGAGTGCGAGCGTTGAACTGGACTTTCAGACTCAACCTGCAGATTACGTCGGTACTGTTTCCAGGACATCATGATGCAGCTTACTGGTTGGGGGCGCGAAGAGACTCCGCGAAGTTGACCCAAATCCTCCAAGCAACCCGTCAACGTATCACTCAATCTCCGGTTATCGTCCTCTAACGTTCGAAGGCGTTCACCTGAGGAACGTATGAGCGAGAGGGACATGTGGTTAACAAGGATTATGCACTTTGGTCCTTTAGTAAGTCATACAGCTTCTCTACGCTCAACTCGTGGCGCTCCTCCACCTCCGCTGCAATTGACGTCAATACGAGTGATATGTAGAGGTCTCGAAACATACAAGGAGGTACGTAGTGCTCGGGTTCAATGGGAATGTTCTGGGCCAGCTTTACATTGTAGACGGCTTTGAGGATAGCGAGACGCTGTCCGATAGTTGCAATACCCATTTCCTTCAGACTCTCAGGGTCGAGGAGACAGAGGACATCGCCGGATATGTTGTGCTCTGGAACGTCATGGGCGACTGTTGGTATCGACGAGACGAACAAGAGAACACACCTTTGACCTGTTGCTCATACTGAGGGAAGCCAAGTTTGGAGAGCCAGTTGTGAACGTCGTTCTCGTCCCATTCTAAGATGCTCGTCTTGAGCTCGTTGGACGACGCGTCCATGGCGGAGGATGTGGACGAGAGTCAAGCCGGATGATTCGCGGTAGAGTCTGAATTGGAGAGGCGACAGCAACACCGCCGATGAATATCCCTTTCCTTGGTCCTGGCACTGTCCCGGGGCCACATTTGGGAGCTGGACCCCGGTGACTCTGTCCCGCAGCCATCACTGATTATGTTTCACGGGCGTCTATGATGCGCGTCTCCGTCTCGACCGCCTTCATTGAACCCACAGAGTCCAGACGACCCGACGACTTCTACGCCGACTCCCACCTCCGTCTGCTCGACTCTGTCGTAGTGTCTGATGTTCTACGTCTCTCACGCTCATGGACGATGACTTGTATCAAAACGCCTGGAGTGAAACGACCCATACGATTCCCGCCACGCTGAAGGCCACGAACCCGCCATGGACGCCAACCAAGCTCAACAGTTCCTATGGCGAAGAGGCCGATTTGGCAGCTCCGTCCTGGTCAACAGGTACTGATATACGCTGGGACGAACCCTCTCGCAGCCCGGGATTCTCATGGTCTCAAGCCGAACCGGACTTAGCTTGGGGACCAAGCACATACGAGGGTATCTCATTTGGCAAGGCACTTGATGCAGAAGGCTCTGCGAGCATTTCCGAGACGGCGGATCCCCACTCCGAGTCGTCCGAGCCTACCTCACAAGAGAGCCATGACCCTGGTGTGGGGGCAGCCCCATCCCCCACACTTCCGGTCGAGCTTGAAGCGGAACCAGCTTGGGGTGGCAATGTATACAAGCCCATTTCTCTCGAGGCGGTCCAGGCAGGAAGTGGCTCAGAGTCTGAGCTTGACGAACTGGAACCCCGCAACGAAGGCCCAGTGCCTCCCGCCAGGACACTATCTCCTACGGGGTTGGAACCTGTAGTTGGCGACGCCGCGGATGTTGTCCCGGAGCTTGTAGCGCCCCCTAGCCCCGACGGATTTGGTTCGTTCGAGACCGGACTCGCGGACGAGACAGTAGCATCTCCGGGGCTTGCGCTCAGCAATGCCGAGGCAGACCCGTGGGGTTCTTCTGCATGGGCAGACGCGCAGCCGGAAACGGAGGAAGCGGCGGTTGACGAATGGGAGCGCGCGAAGCAAGAGAAGTTGAAACAAGATCGGAGAGTGGTGAGTTATGAAGTATATGGCGACGTGCGTAAGCTAACGTTGTCCTATTGCAGCCTCCGGAATTATTGGCTGACATCCTTCGCCAATGCGAAGCGCTTGGGCGAGATATATGCCCGGATCCCAAGGCTGACGCTGCGGAAAGCGAGACGTGGCGCAATGATTGGCGCAGCGGGATGGACGGCGTCCCGGGTCTGTGAGTGTACTCGCAAGTCAGAGTAGATACGTCCTCGTACTTAACTAGATGTATGCTCGTGCGTACAATAGGACCACTTTGCTAGAATCATTCCTCCCTCCCCTTACTCTGCAAGCTCCAATGCGCTTCTCACAGACACAAGTAGCGAAGAAGATGGCAACTTCTGTTAAGCTCACCAAGAATCTTCCTCTTACGAAAGGTAGTCCTATGTCACATTACCTCTCCGCTAAGGGGTCCACGGCATGGGAAATCTCGGTCAAGGAACAGAGGGAGATCGTTGAGGACGACGTTCCAGTCGGATGGCGGATCGTGGAGAAAGCATCGAATGCACCAGCTGTGGACGGATCGAAAGAAAAGAAGTCTACCGGCGGTCTGTTCTCCTTCTGGGGCCGTCGACAATCCCAAGTGTCTCCCTTGTCAACAACCACTACGGCGACCGCGAGTCGCTCATCCTCCATCGACAAGCCGCGTAGCCCCGCTATAGAAGAAGTGAAGGTAGAGCCACAACGTTCCAGCCAGGATAGTGTACATTCCTCCACGACCAGTAACCAGCCTCAGCTATCCGCGCCACCTATCGCAGCACAAGGCGCCTCTTCTCAGAATCCTGCAGTGTTTACGGCAACTATTGCACTAACTGCGTCATCGTATTCTTCCGCTCCGGATCCCATACCAGAACGGTCCGGAACACCTCCCGCACCCTCTGCTGTGTCGCGGTTCCTAGGGCGATTCTCCCGTCGCAACAGCGGGATGAGTGGAAGCCCCCATAGCTCCCTCGCACTCTCCACGGATGATCTAGAATTTCTGTCAGACATCGTTCCAAGCGCTAGCGAGGACACGGATGACCATTCGGCTGACGCGCTGGAAAGGTTCGTCAACGCTCAGCGAGAATCACTTCCTCCCGCCCTAGCACCGCCATTGGCTCCTCCTCCGAAGGCCCCCACGCCTCAGCCGGTCGTCGGTGCAGCGATTAGTTCTACTTCAGCCAACGGTACAGGGCGCGTTGGGGGAAACGGCTTCGCTGACCTATTTGGGGACTTTGGCTCAACGAGCATGCTCGCTTCAACCACTCCTGCGCCTCCGGCTGGCACCCAAATAACTATTCCTGCACTGCCGCCGCCTCTAGCGCCATCACGGCCAATCACGCCGTCGGCTACACCTGGAGCCGGTCCCCAAAGAGCCTCTGTTCTCCCTGGGCCTGCGTCACGCTCTTCTTCATCTTCTCGACCCCCCTCTCGTCTCCAAACCTCCACACCACCAGTGTCGAGCTTTGGGTTACCCCCGCCCCCTTCGTTCAAGCCAATAGCTCCGTCGAACATAGCCACTAGGATGTCGAGGCCCAAACTCGCCTCCCCATTTCCCCTTCCTGATCTCCCATCGTCGCAGGCTGAACCTGCGCCTTCTTCAGCCTCCACCTCGTCTTCACGGACCTCATACAAGACTGCTGCTGAAGCATCGCCCACATCGCCCACTTCCTCCCTCCCATTGGGCGCTTTGTACCCTCATCTCGTGTCTCCGGTCAGTCCTCCACAACGATCCGCACAACCGATGCTATCCGTAGAATCCTTGCCAAATGGATTGTCTTCGCCCTCTGGCCTGCCTACCCCACTAGCCAGCGCATTCTCACCCTCACCTTCACCACTTCAACCCCCGGGCCCATCGGCGCTTCCGCCACACAGCTCGTCAGCTACGTCGCCCTCGACAGTTCCATTGGCATCGGGCCTTTTCGACAATGACGATTTCTCCGACTTCCAATCGCAGGTCAATCCTGTGTCTGTGTCTAAGGCATCTCCACCTATTCCCCCGCCCAAAGCACGGACGCCTCTGTCGTTCGGTGCCACGGCGTTGGTTGACGCTAAAGCCAAGGCACCAACTACATCATCGACCCTCTCTTCGTTTGTTTTACCACCGCCACCCCCCTCCAGTGCCGCGTCGGTACCGCAGTTGACGTCCTTCGATGACGATGACTTCGCGGACTTCCAGGCGTCTCCTTCCTCTGCGACGGCGCTAAGGCCCGGCTCACTTGCGTCGTCAACTTCCTCGCTTTTCCCTTCCAATGTGTCCGATCAGGCACTGTTGACGCCGAAGAAGCATTCAGGATTCGATGACATGGGCGATTTTCTCTCATCCACGCTTCCGACTCCCTCGCCGCCTCGCGTTCCTACGAAGTCTACACCGTCCCAATCCTCCATTCCACCTCCACCATCCGCATCGATGCCCTCCGTGTCTTCGATGTCATCGAGCTCATCGTTGCTCGCACGAAGAAATCTGCACGCCGCGGAGCACCTCCACACGCTTAACCTCATGGAGAAAGCCGCAGCGCGAACAGGTCGTTGGCCCGCACCGCCGTCCCCTTTGCCAGCTGCCATCCCAGGGCCCTTCTCCGGCCCTTCGAAGTCTTCTGAGTTCAACCTCTTAGACGATGAAGCACCATCAGCTGCAGCAGTCCTCGCGCCATCGTTGTCCTTGCCTGTGATGATGAACCCGTCACGACCGTCGAGTGGGATGGGAGGCACCACGGTAAATGGTTTTCAGACTCAAGGGCCGGTGATACCTGCGTCGTCAGGTTCGCTACTGCAAGGATGGGACTTCCAGAGTGGGCCGCCGCGCGCTCCGTCAGGAGCGCCTACTGCAAAACCGGCGAACAACGTACAACCGGGCGGGCTCTCGGCGCAGGACTTGTCGTTCTTTGAAGGTTTGTAACTTGGCCGTCGCACCCGTGGGCTCGCGTTGCTGTTGTGTAACTTATCGTCGCTTTCGAAATTGGATAACACTGCGAGCTGTTTTCCCCTACCTTCCTCTACTGAAATTATATACCTCTTTCGGGCGGGCCTGTGCCGTTGAGTTTAGCTTTGCTATCATGCCGTGCAATATTGTCGTTCATTGCTATTGTACCAAGTATAAGGGCCTAATAAACTAATTAAGCAATATCGTATACACTAGCTGCCCGAAATATAAAAACGTGAGGGGACACGATAAAGCAATACGAAAGCGATGTCCGGACGAAGTAAACCACAAACTAGATCAGCTGCTCTTACGACCTTTCTTCCGGGCCTTGAACCTGACGCCCATCTCCTGGAACTCGGCAGCGCGCGCAGCGATCCGCGCCTTCGTTGACGTCCACTCTTTCAACACGGCCGGGGCGCTGTCCGCAAGCGAGCTCTCGCGCTCCCAAGTGTCGTCGTCAGGGCTCCACCCCGCCCAGCGGATGAGATACTGCGGGTCGCTCCCCGTGCTGTTACGCTTCTCCGCGACAATGTGCGACACCTCGTAGTGCTGCTCGCCCCCGACGTAGACCGGCGGCGGCGGCGTGATGCTCTCGTGGCGGCGGCGCGGCGACTTGGTCCAATGCGCGGGCACGTCCGCGGTGATGGGCGCGGGGCGCGGGACAAAGTTACGCTTCGCGACCTTCTGACGCTTGCCTTGAATAGACGGGTGGCGCGCGCGCGCGTACTTCTCGCACTCACACAGGGCGTGTTCGAGGTCGACCATCGAGAGCCCCGGGGTACGCCCTGGGACGCGGGGGATACAGTCGGGGCGGATGCGTAGCCGTGCAAAGTGCGTATACTGCGAGCGGTGGAGGTACCGGAGCGCGTCGAGCTCGTGCCCGCGGATCGCCGGACCGAACATCTTGCGCAGGCATTCGAGCGAGCCCGGACCAGGCACGACCCACTCCTCCTCGGAGTAGTTGAAGTGTGCGGTCATGTTCAAGTCGAGAAGAAGCCTGGCGCAGGAGGGTGCTAAATTAGCGGGCGCGCAGTGGAGTCGGACGGTGGATTTACTTACTGGAGTGCCATAAAATCTCCCATGCCAGGATAAAGGCTGATCCTTCCATGTGCGTCCTTCAGGTGATGCAGCTTCTGGAGCTGGCTAGGTAAATCCTGCTCCATCATGAGCTGAACGAGACGGAGATGGTTAGAGGCGTTCGCACGCCCACCGAGCTTCGGAGACGGAATTATGTACGCGGGGCCGTAAAGGGCATTCTCTTGCTGCTCCGCAAGCAGGAGCTCCTCGTAAGCGTTCACGTCGAAGTCGCGCCAAGTTATCGCGCCGAAGTGTGCGGTGAGCAACTCCCAGGTCTCCATCCTATTGAAGGACCGGAAGAGCATGACACGAAAGCATTGTTCGTGTAAACTTTGGTCGCCCACTTCGATCACGTTGTGCAGGACGTACTGGGACACCCGGTCGTAGGTGCGGAAAACATTGGTGAAAGGATAAGACTGGAGAATCCAGTCAGATGTCCATGGTTGAGGCTCCCCAGCCAGCCGCCGTTGGTGTATTCGATGTCGCTCCGATACGAAAGTGAAAAATGTGTCGAAGAGAGTATTGGGGTGGAATTTTTGGCCGGCGAAAATAACAACCTTAGGTGTAGGACCTATCTTCTTGCTGGGGCTAAAATCGACGACGAGCGCACCTGAAGTTCGCCTTTTGCGTACCGGCCTAGGTATAGACGTCCAACGCGCCATGTCCGGACACGGTCTTTATGGTTCTGCGAAAGAAACATAACCTGGTGAGATGCACAAGAAAGTATCGGGAGGGGGGAGAACGAGGACGTACGGTGCAAACGTGTGGTAAGACTACTCGACGCGTAGAAAGGAACGCGATCGGCCCCGCTCCCAGACAAAGCCCTGACCACGTGGACTAGCAGCCGTCCGTCCGCCGGCAATGCTACATTGATCGCAACTTCAAACGACGCTAGTCGGAGGAGGGATCGGCCGGAGGCGCGTCAATTGGAATACGCGACGTTGGCAACCGCCTTTTGCCCGTGGCTGCGCAACACACGCGTCCTGTGAGAGGCGCAATCTCTAGAGGTTACACAATACGGTAACTTGTTTCGTTACGGTCGAAAACGTCGCGCTTGGTCGAGTAGGTGTGAGCGAACATAGGGACACACATGCATGTGCGAAACAAAGGCACAAGGCACAGATTGGGCGTCCTAGGCGATGCCCAATCCAGGCATTGCACAGTTGTTTCGCACATGCAGGCTGGGCGAAGTATATGTCCTCGGTGCATGTTGCCTACTAGTAATTCAAAATGCCAGAGGAGTGGGTGTGCTTCAGAGAAAAACAGAATCTGCTTCACCTGAAGGTAGATACACCCATAGCTCTTTGCAGTGTCTTTAAGAATCTACTCAGTTTTGCAGTACCTTCTTGTAGTGTATGCAGCATGAAAAGAACTAACATGGCTGTGGAGGTAATGCCCTTGCTGAAGAGATAAGCCAGCCTCCTGACCTAGAGAGCCCGAGAATAGAAGACGGTGAAACCTTCTTTCCTAGGTCACAAAACTGCAATACTGGATCACTGCCATCGTGGGATCTGTCACGATGTGTATGCGCGTGTCCTTGGGTGTCCCCGCACAGTGTTAACCAGTTAAAGTTGCTCCCAGTCACACATGTACTCTGGATCCCATTGACTCAAGTTACACTCGTACGTCTCTCAACGCATCTATAGTTGATTGTTACTATCACTCACTTTTTTCCTATCAAACAGAGGGCTGCTACAGTGCAAAGTATAGCCTTGACCAGCAATGAGAGGCCGGGGGGAAGGATACTGTATGTCACACAGCGAAGAGGCGGAGTCCGGGGGCTATAGAACAAACAGTGCTCTTTGTCTTCTTTGCCACAGAGCTCGAAGGCGGAGCTTGTTTGTGGGCAACACCGCGTAGCTCCTTGATGTCCTGCTTCTGCTCGAAGCTTGAAATCCTGTTCGTCAAGAAAGCCGCCTCACCTACTCGTTACAAGAATATTGGGACCTGACCGAGGTCAACTACTGCCCCGTCCGCTCGGCCCGGAAAACGCGTCGGGGCGCGTCAGCCTGGGCGCGGCGCGTTAATTTACGCGACGCACGTGATCCACCGTGATTCGAACATTGGCAGTCGAGTACCCGCGTACGCTGGCCTGCCTCCTTCCCCCGCGTTCTCCACGCGCTCCTTCACATTTGTACCATCCTGGATCATCCGGAGGGCTCTCATAGGCCATATGGCCGCAACGCATACCCTGTATGATATTCTAGGCATCCTCCAGACTGCCACAGCCGATGAAGGTACGTCTTCTTCTCAGTGATCTCTGCTACGGACGCGTATAGACGTGGCGGATGGCGTGTAGTGAGGAAAGCGTATAAGATAAGAGCTTTGGAAACGCACCCAGGTGGGTAGCCGAGCCTCATTTTATGAAGCGAATAGCGACAAATACGCACATCCAGACAAACTACCCCCTGGTGCGGAGGAGGCCGATGTAGAAGCCGCAGAAGCCGAGTTCAGAGATGTACGTATCCGACCTGACCACAAACACGTTTCATCAGTCCACTTACCACGCCCACTGACCGTGACAGGTGCGCACCGCGTTCGAAGTCCTGAGCGACCCGGCAAAGCGCAAGGTACGCTCCTGCATTCCTCGCGTGATCTGCTGCGTGCCGACGTCTTGACGATCGGCGCCGACTTGGAAGGCGTACGACAACGGGCTCAACTATACCAGGCGCCGCCGTTTCAACGCTGACGATGTCCAGGCTCGGCTCGCGCGTGAGCGAGCAGAGTGGCAGCGGCAGGCAGAGTTGCGACACCAAGAGCGAATGCGTGTCCTTCGGGAGGAGATTCTCGCAAGCCAGCAGCGGTATCAAGACACGCTTGCCCAGGCAGAGCTCCGTTACCAGGAACGAATGAAGGCGTTGGAAGAGCAACTTCGTCTCAATCGCGAGGCAGAGCGCGCTGCAGACGTGAAGAGCGGCGGGACTTATTCCCTTGCCGACGAACTGCTTAGCGACCTTCGAAGACGGTGCCCTGAGTGGGAGGTTCGCAGACAGAGGGTGTTCATGGTAAGTCATCCTACCCGGTCTCCTACTTGTGTTGATGGTAAACATAGGAGGACGTGCAGAAACAGGCTCCGCTGGTAGAGAGTGTACCAGTCGCAGAGTGACACGATGTACAAGAAGAAGACTCCTTATGTGCTATATGTCGTCACTGTTGTCTGCTTTGGTTAGGACGTTATTTCGATATTTATCGGTTGTTATTGGGTGCCGAACAATACGCGAGGAGACCGGCAATGTTGTTGTGGCACGGTATACCCCTTATACATACGTTTCGATGTTCCGGTATATCGTTTCATTAACTTCTCAGCAAAGGTGAGTTATGCATGGTAAAACGTATGGTGCATCATAGGTTCGTGATTTCGACCTACAGCGATCCAGCTAGGGTAGAGAACCACGTTGTCCAAGTTGCAAATAAGTATTGCAGAGCACGGATATATTGGACACGCACCATTCTGGACGCCTAACGCTTTCAGCCTACTCTTCGCGATCCGCCCGACATCCGCTACGGCCCTCTCGAGCTCCCTCGCCCACTCCTCCCCGCCTACCTGCACGCTCTCCACACTTGTCACAGGGGGCTCGTCTGCACTCACCGAGTGCTCTAGCCCTAGCACTTTCTCCATCTCGTTCTTGACCTCTGCACGCGAGCGTCCGTTTACGAATGTAATGTACACCAGCCCGGGGTATCTCCGTTCGTACAGCGCGTTCAAGTGCGCGAGGCGCGCCAGAACCTCAGGCGGTGTCGCCTTCGCGGTCTGCTCTTGCGCGGAGAGCGCCGATAGGCCCTTGACCTCGCCGATCCGGGGGTGCCCTGAGATGAACTGCGCCTTCTGTGTGTCTGGCCAAGATGCGAGCACAGCGAGTGCGGCATCAATGAGGGCAGGGTAGGAAAGGATAGGAGGCGTGTCCCGGATATATGAGGCGAGCACTGGTACGAGGGTGCTGTAGAGAATAGGCGAGGGCTCGAAAACGAGGGCTAAGGCGCGGGCGAGCGGTCCATCTTCCTTCCCAGAAGTGTCAGATATGCTCTCAGCGAGCGGAGGGAGAGACGTCGAGTTCGAAGCCAAGGTTAGGTGGCTGGCGGCCTGGTTGAAGTCTCCTAGAGGCGTCACCGAGTGGATCCAGCTTCGCATTGGCATTTCTGGGGCGGGTTGTGTAAATACTGGTGCAAGTTTAAGTGAAGAAGGGGAACCCAGGGCTCCCCGCTCGAGCGGGCCCGATCAACGATCGATACAAATTCAATGTTATCTCGTGTTCCTGCGCTGCAGCGGCACCTAAACATCATCCTTTGATAAGATCAACTCTAGTTACCCCGCATTCATCCACTTACTAGGCCTCCTGTGCAGACGTTACTTACTGTAGTACCTTCAACCACCAAGACTTTCAACAACATGGCCCCTCTCTACTCACGATGACGTCGCGGTCTAGGCCGCATAACCACGGGAAGCACCCCACGGATGGTGGGAGTGTCCCGTCGTGCATGGGACATTTTGCAGCCCAGCTCGGGGTCCGCCCCTGCACGAGGCATAACCCCCAGTGAGAAATCGTCCTGCCAAATTCCGGCAAAAAAAGGTCAAGCACCGCAAATGCCAGGGGAATCCTGGCATTATCGGGCAATTCTAGCCTTGCGCGTCTAATCAAGCGGTTGTGGCCCGGCCGCCCTCGGGACTTCGAAAATGTCGTGGTTTGCACGACGTACGCCAAGTTAGATCTAAGTCAAACACACCCCTTCACAGTGGCGTCCGTTCGCGCTGCTATGAAGTTCCGGCCCACCCAAGTAAACTTGGTTTGGCCATATTTTGACGGTTCGGATTCCCCACTCGCGCTGGCCAGCATCATCTGGATCCTGCGGCCTACCATCATTCTCGCTTGCTCCCCTCTACCCCCGTTTGCCATTATCGTATCTGCCAATGTAGACCACTTCTTTAGCAGACGCTTACTATGAAGACGGCGACAGCGGTTACTCCGGTGCGTACACGTACTCTTTGAAAGAGGCCTCAGGGCAGCAAGGTACGTGTTTGCCCTCATCGCGAAAAGTCGCACCGGCGGGGCATCGGAAGTCGGCATATACGTGTTACCCAAGCTAAGGAATACGTTCGTGGTAAGTACAACCGTGTCATCAAGCCGAACACAACAAGGTATGTTACTCAGTTCCGAATATATTGTGCACATTCTTGTCCAGGTTCGATGGCCCACTGGCACATCATACCGGTACGTTTCACAGTAGCCCTTCCAATACTCCGGTATCGAGGTGAGTTTATCGCATACATTAACATACGTATATTGAACCAAGGGAGTGCTGAAACCATCACAAACGTAAGGCGAGGGTAAGTCGTAGTCTTTGTTATCAGCTACAAGGGGCGCACTGCGCATTGACGTCGAATCGTGAGCTAATAAATGACTTCGATTACGCGCATACAGGGAATTATCAACACGACGAGGCACAGAATTACGCATACACCAACCCGCGCGGTGTATGCGAGGATACGGGAGCGGGACTCACGAATCATGCGTGCGTGGGCCAGGGGCGCGGGGAGCAGGGGGCAGGAGGCTAGCGCGAGCGCAAGCCGGGCCTAGTACCAGTGTACAGTAGCGGCGTTCGGCTGTATATCCCGGCAATTATCGCAGAATAACAAATATACACCGTTGTTTGCCAGAAATTGCCGGATTTAAAGCCTGGTACCCCAACGGCGTGAGGGCAGAAAAGCCGGAAAGGTCGGCAGGTTCTGGCAGTTCCGTATTATGACAGGAATTGCCAGACATTGGTGAACAGCGTCCGAAGTTTCCAACGGGTTGCCAGAAATTGCCGTTCCACATCAGGAAAGTGAGCGCGGATTTTATAGCGGGCTATAATGGGCTATAGAACTCGTAGTATGCTATAGATTAGGTAGCCGGCGATCAACAGCTGTATGGGAGCTATGGAGTCTAGTAGCTTGCATCGCGCTCAATAAAAATTCGTTGCATACTACATTACCACAGGCCCGGTTCCGTAGCATGCTATAGTATCGCGCGTGAAAGCAAATAGCTCTCTATAAGTTCTCGCACGATGTCAAATAGGTTGCTGTGAACATCTGTAATCGCTCGCGCGAGCATTCGTAAAAAGTTGTAGAAGGTCGCGCGAGGTGCTGCAAATAGTGATCATCACTTACACAACATTCATCGCGCGACATAGGAGCTACGTGGTACTGCTACTATGTAGGACTGGTCACAGCTCCTTGAGTGCGTAGGCATTAAAATCGAATTATTGGCAATAATTAGCTAGATAATACATGGGTACTGGACCACGGGGCTGCAGCGGGTCTGGCTGGCCGCAAAAAACAAGTTGAGGAGGCCGCCGGTGGAGGGGCGAGTTCTAGATGCACATGGCAAGTCACGAGAGAGACAAGATTAAGCGATCCCGAGAGCAGCCAGAGCAAGAAAATCGAAGAACAAAGTCGCAGAGCCCGGCCCACAACAGAGGGATGGCGTAGTTATAGGTACCGTTGCGCCGCACTCTATCAAGCATCTAGGTCACTGGTGGTCCACGCAGGGAAATAGACGACCTACCGGATGGTCTGAACTGCATCATGGCAGTATTTAACCCTCTCGGAAGCTCGATCTGATTGTTTACCGGGGTTTAGAGATGCATATAGCAAGCTATCTCGGCCCACTTACTATGTCTGCAGACAACCCACCCCAGTCTTAAAGCCTGTGGTAGACTACCGTCCGGGCTCCGTGACTTGTGTGAGAGGCCCCGGTTACGACATCTGGGATACCAGAGGAACGTGGGAGGACGAGCATGAGGACGGGAACAACCACAGAAGGGTAGCGGAGGGTGCGGATGAGAACCCCGGTGTTGGGGGCTGCTGTGATTCTCGCATAGGACCTTGGAGGACGGCATTAGAGGCTGGAGAAGGTACTGAGATGGTTTGAAGGTTGAGAAAAAGGAGACACAGGGGGTGCAGAAGACGGTGGGACGCAAGACGAGCTCGAGTGGGCGCCAGCAGTGAAAGATGTTGGCAGTAGAAGGGCAAGGTGTGAAAGTCAAAGGTTCACGGATGAAGACCATAAATACATGCACACTGGGCGAAGGGCATAGGGCATAGGGCAGAAAGTGAATGTAGGAGAAGTGACACGAAACTTTGAAAGACGTAGTAGGAGCTCAAGCCGAAGACCAAAGAGGGCTAGGTATATGCGCTCACGTGTTCGACGTGTCCCAACGCACTGGGGTGAATTGACGCCCATGGAGGACTCAGTCGAGGAGGTAAGTGTGGGGCGTGCGGGGATAGAAAACACACCAGCAAGGGTTGTCAGACATGCGCGATGTTCGTGTCCGGGGTTGTATGCTGCCTTAGTAATAAAAAATTTACCGGCCTTATCTCCAGTCGCAAGCTAGCATCCCTGTAGTGTACCCTAGCTCGACCTCCGTGGATTTGTCAAGCGACCGCTATAGATTATAGTTTACTGCAAAACTTGGTTGCGCGATATCATGGACAATATGCTATCGTGTTCGGTGACTAATTTATATAGGCTTCGTAGTGCACGGCCCAAGTTGATTGCAGACCATGTCCCACCATAGCTCTCTGTAGCCTCCCGTGTCGCCAACTACTGGCACTTATATTTGTCTACAGCCGCCGTCGCCGTCTCTAGCGCTCTACAATACAATTGCACCTTCGCTGATGCATTTTCCGCTATAGTGCAACCATCCAGTCAAACGCCGACACTTTCCGGTGTGTCAGGAATTGACGCAAAAAGCCGGCGTTTGCCAGGACGATTTTTTACCGGGCATAACCCATCAAGCACAAGTCCCAAGAGCGGTACCGGTCCTAAAAGCTTGAACGAGCATCCCATTCTTCGGCTGCTTCTACTGCATCCGAGGCTCGAGCCCTTGTACTCGCAATACGTATACCCCGTCTTCCGGCCCTCGCACTCTGTGGACCTGCACACACCATCCCCCTGTACATTCCTGCTCGTGCTCGTACTCTTGGTTTTGGCTAAATTACTTAAACGACGACGATGCGCCGTTCGCTCGATGTGCTGTCCGTGCTGTCCACGGACGACCTTGCAGACTACGATGTAATCTCGGACGGCCCACGCTCGCTTGAGTCCAGCATCGCCGACCTCGGACTCGCCTCGAGACCTGTGGGGAGCGAGCCTGCGCCTTTGCCGGCTGCGAGAGAGAAGTTCGATACGGTGGGCTTGTCCGCGGAGGACATTCAGGGGCACGTGCAGAGGGCTGTCGGAGCGGGAGCGAACGAGACGCGGACGTGGCGGGTGTATGTGGATGGTGTGTTTGGGCCGCTGACACCTAGGTGCGTTTCCGGATAACAGTCTGCGTCAACATAGGGCGCCGCTCAACCCCCATACGCGTGCAGAGATGTGCTGCAGCTCCGGCAGGCCAAGCTGTCCTTCCCCTCGGTCCACCTTTTGGCGGGGGTCTTCTCCGACGAAGTGTGCGAGGAGCACAACGCTGCGGTGGAAGTGTCCCATGCGGATCGGTGCGAAGTCCTGCGGCATTGCAGGTGGGTAGACGAGGTCGTCCCGGATGCGCCGTGGACACTCCACGAGAAGTTCTTGCGTGCGCGCCACATAGACTATGTCGCGATCGACGAGGGCTCGTCCATAGATCCGGACATAGACAGAGAGCGGCTGAAGGGCTATGACCTAGTGAAGAGCCTCCGTGAGTGTCAGAGCTCGGGCCGTTTTACAATGCCGACTAAGAGGTTGAACCGATGCAATAGGGAAAGCCATTCCGACGCGGCGAACGAACATGTCAACGCCGATGCCCAAGAGCGTAGACCCGTTTACAAAACCACAGAAGATCGAAAAAGATGCGGCACCGGCGAAGAGCACTGTTAAGGGCGTCCCCGCAAATTTGGCTCAGGAGCTTGGAGTGGATACAGGCCCCAGGCCGGATATCCAGGAAGCGTTAGACACGCCGTTTGAGGAGCCGTCCGAGTCGGCGCCGTTTGAAGAACCGAAGGTGGATGAGTTCGGGACGGGACATGGAGTGTGAAGGAGATCTTCCGGATTACTATGCGGTCTGGCTATGGTGTAATAGTATGTGCTCATATCTCGCGGACCGCACTTTTGAGTTTACCTTGGTCCTTGAGTCGTAACATATGGATCTCTCGGGCGGATACTTCCTCAGATATCTGCCACGTAGGGGTCATACCCGTCTATATATCTGTGTTGGACATGCCCTACGTGCGACTCTGCATTGTGCTTACACTGGGATTGGCTCGTCGGATTCCGACAGGTTGTGCTTGGCACTCGGACCCGCCAATATTGGGCGCCTCCCTCAGCCACAGGAACAAGCGCCGTATTGCTAGCATCCTACTTAGTTGAAGTTCCTAGGCCGTTGTTTATACCTGTGACCAGATTCATCCTTACGACGATATTGACTTCCTAACACATCCCAAAGAAAATTTGCCTACGAACTATCCCAGATCCCCACGGCAATGGCATATCCGCGCATAGAACACGCGGAAGCCGGCGGTGGGGTTCGAGAATGCAGTCCTTCCGCGAAACGCACATCCGACATGCTACATCCGCCCTCCTCGGATGGCGACATGAATATCATAAAGGGGCGTGCTCAACTACAATGAATCTTTCTTGTCTACTCACTCTACCTCCATCTCCCCGCCCATGTCAACCGTGCAAACACTTCAAACCGTTTCGTCGCCAAAGTCTACACCCTGGCTCCCTCCTGAGCTCGTCGAGCAGATCATCTTCGAGCTCTGGGTAAAGCCACAGTCACCTGGAGAGCGCTCTACGCTCTTTAAGACCCTATGCAGGGTCACTCACACCTGGCTCGGCCTCTTCCTCCGTGTCGCCCTGCGCGACGTGCATATCTCCTGCCCCCTATCGGCGCACGACTTCCTGCGTCTCCTTCCGGAGCGCGTTATCTCCCAAGGCGAAGCGGACGTCTTTACCGCCGAAGCAACATCACTGCTGAGCAAGCTTTGCCGCTCCATAACGTTCCACGTCGAAGGCGGCGACTTGCTCACGAGCGCGGACGGAAGTGAGCGCGCTATCAAGCTCTACTCGCAGAACGATGCCGCACCCACCGCGATATCGACAGTGCTGTACATGATCAGCACATTCGCCTACCTGCCCCAGTTACGTCATGTCGCCCTCAAATACAGCGACTGGGGGTACAGCGACCTCTTCGACCAGCTCCGGCTCGCGGTCTTCCCCGAGCAAGTCACACACCTCTCCCTCCATTACTCGTTCAGTATGCCCGCGCACGTGCCCGTCGCGGTGTACCTCAAGTCGCTTTACTCGCGGCACCAGCCGCCGCACTTCACCATCCCGACGCTGCGCCACCTCTCGCTGGACGGGGTGCCGACCGAGTTCGCGGCAGACATGCTGCAGATCTGCACGCAGCTCGAGACGCTCGAGATCACGAACCCGACGCGGCTGTACGTGCTCGCCCCGCTGCCGAAGACCGTGCGCACGCTCGTACTACGCATGCCGGGCCCGACGCTGCACAGGGAGCAGATGCACTGGTGGATGCTCATCGCGGCGATAGAGGGCAAGCTGCTCGACCCGGACCTGGGCGGGCGGATCGTCGTCCGCGCGGGCACGCCCGACCCGGTCGTGTGGACGGACACGAAGCGGTTTTGCAAGAAGTTCGGTGTGGAGCTCGTGTATGAGCGAGATGAATAGCCTTGTAGCCCCTAGTTCAATAACATGTCAGCCTTTTGCAAACACACCACCGCTCTGGTTGGGTCGTTCCGGAGTGTATGTTTTCGGCCGCAGACCTTAAAACAAGGTGTATAGAATCTTGGCCCTCATGCGTTGGTTAACACCATAACGGCCATCCGTCATAGCTAAAAAGCTAGCACGGCAACTTCCGCCCCTCGAAATAAGCAGAACTTACGAAGTATATCCAGCTACATAAGAACGATGTCTCAGTCGCTCATTACTTATTTTTCTAGCTGAGTAGCTCATTATTCCTATGTCGGCTTGGGTGTCCCCGTAGGCATTAAATCTCTGGCTGCTGCTAGCATCACCTCCTGTCACTGCACTAGCCGTTGATGCTTATGCTCCCGGTGATTTAGACTGGCTTGTATCGTGTCCTCGCGTTTTATCCTGGACCTCCAAGCCGGGAACGATTCTATTCTGGGTATTCGATGGTGACGATCTGGCGCGCGAAGCAGTTCGCAGCCAGAGTTCAGAACGCCGGAATCCCGGGGACGGTCGAGACTCGACTGCGGCATTGCACGGCGGCTGCGCAGGGAAGGAGGTTTTCGGGGTAAATCATCCACGTAGTACTGCAGTTCACAAATGTTGGACGCATTCGCCCCTTGCTGTGGTGGGATGGCGAAAGTCGTAGACAGCTAGTAGCGCAGGGCGTGCAGTATGTTGCGAATCGCAGAGGTTCGTAAAATCGTAGTTACCTGGCAGACGAACCTGTAAATATTGACACGCCGGCCCAGTCAGTACTGAGGAGGAAGGGCACAGGTCGTACCCAAATCGGGATATGCGGACCGATGGCTAGGAACGGAGACGCCCGAGCGGCGCGCGACAGTGCGCGACGCGATGTGCCTCGAAAAAGGCCTTGTTCTCATGCCTGATCGCCCGCTTCTCCGCTGTCGCTGCAGCAGTGCCGGATGCGTGTATTCGTGTTCCATGTCTGCGTCTGGGGTTCCCATCTTTTTGGCTTCTAGCTGAACCTTTGCTGCGCGACTTTGCCTCATTCCACGGCCCTTAGGCCGTTGACAAGCTGGTAGCACGTTCGATGGCGAATTCGAAGGGCACCTCTGCGGGGCACCTTACAACGTCCCCGAGTATCCACGTCGATAGCTAAGTTGTCCTCGGTTATGCCTTTGTGTTCTGTCGGGTCTGCCCTCGAGGTATGCTCGCCGGATGAATCGTTGTCGTGCGTCGTCCACGGTGCCTTGTGCTAAACGGGCGCACGGAGCCATCGGTCGGGCCGCCGCGATTAAACCTTGTCTTTGTGGGCGCATGGGAACGGCCTGCCGGAGCAGATGCCCCTTTCGTTATGGGAAATCCTTGAGAACGGCCTCGAGGGAGAGGTCGCCACGAGAGAACGCGAAGAAGGAAAGAAGCCTACTGACTGCAGCGATACTGCAGTTGATTGAGTTCATGGCCTGAGGACAATGAAATACTCGCTGCTGCCCGCGTTCCAAACGCCCCGCAGCGCCCTCTGTTTTCCCCTCGTTCACTGTGCCATGACCGACCCATCTATAGCCCACAGCTGCTTCTTCGACGAATTGCCGGGCGATGCGTTCGAGCATATGATCTCAATTCCTTTCGAATGCTCGGCCACCCAGCATTTTCTGCCGACCCCGGAGCATCGTCCGTATGCGTTAGGTGATGATGTAGACTGGACGTTGATCTTCGCCCGTCCAACATCCGTCCCTCCTCTATCACCTCCTACTGTGTGCTCTGATCATTCGGTGTTCCCCCTCACACCGGTTTCTGACGCAACATGTTTCGACGACTTTCTACCCGCTGCAATGGACGACTCTTGGATGGGCCCTAATGGTAGCTCAGATGGCCCTTTTCGGTTTGGCTCGACATCGTACCCCGCCGACGACCTGTTAAAGGAGTTTACCTTTGCGTATGAATACGACGCTCCGCCGTCGCCGGTATGTTTCCCCCGGTTGTTCGTTGTTCGTTTTGTTTTATCATTATACCAGCTGCAGCTTGCAATTGTCGTACAGTCTCCGGACGGCACCGCGACGTCTCCTACGAGGCCGCTCTCGCCGGATCCCCTCAAGCGCAAGCGTAGCGTTATCGAGGACATCAAGGTTGTTGAGCCCCCCAAAAGGGCAACCAAGCGTCGGCGACGCCAGGATACGACTCCCCGCCATAAGTGCGAGGATTGTGAAAAACGTCAGTACTCCTGCAATCGGCCCCGATATGCGCGTTTAATTATTAATGTTTGCCTAGTATTCGCTCGCAAGCATAACCTCGTCGTTCATACCAACACCAAACATGGCGGCGAGCGCCCCTTCGTGTGCAAAGCTCAGGGTTGCGGGCATGCGTTTGGAAGAAAGCATGACCTCGAGCGTCATCATCAGTCGAAACACACGAACCTCGGCTCCCCGCGTCGCAAGCTTGTGCGGCAGTGACTTTCCAAGGTTACGAACCGGTGAGTCTTCCGTGCACTCTGCTCACGCTCGACGCGGGACGCGAACCCCTCATTTGGAACAGGCATTCCGGAATCGCGCGGAACAGCAATATACTCGCCTTCGGGTCGCATGCCCCCGGAGCATTCAGCGTGCCTACATGTGCTGCGTGCTCGCCTCGGCGTGTGACCTGCGATGAGGGCGGATATATGGCTGGTGTGCGGGAGGACTGCGCGTGCGTCGCTGGTGGGGGATGGGGCCTTTGCTACATGGTAGGCTCGCCGGACGGGTTGAGCCGTTCCCTGCCAGTGACGTATGCGCGCGGGATCGAGTTGGGCCAGGATCTTGGTATATGATCGTGCAATGTACGTATCGTAAGGTCTTAGTTGTTTCGTCTTGTGCTTGGCTTGGTGGCTTGTTGTTTTGTCCTTCGCTTTTCCTCTCATTCCCGCCTCTGTTCTGTCGTTTTGTCTCCACGTCCATTTGGGAAGCGCAAAATTTTCATAACTGTGTACTATGGCCTCGCAGTATCATTCGGTCCCTGTATTTACACCGCCTTTGCTCGTTAAATGTCTCCGCTGTTCTACTCAAGAATATAAACCTCGCCGGCACTATCGACTCGACGCCCTACGGAGGCCTGATTTGATGATCTCCCAGTAGTTGAAAAATTATGGGGAGAACCCGACCTACTCGAGAATGCGCGGTGCGGCAACTGCGGAGGGGTTTGAGTAGAGACGGCGCTCGTCCAAGAAAGACAGGCTACGCGCAACGAGGAGAGCGTGGTGCGGAGGACCCTTGAACTAGTGCCACTGCATATATAACTTAGTGGTGTGTGCGGAGACTCGGAGGTTTCGGAAGAGCGAGAATAAGCCGACTACGTTGGTGCTTTCTTTCTCCTCCGTTGGCGGGCGCCGCCGCGCCAGTTTGCGTGCGAGAGAGTGTGTGTATGCACATGTTCAGTGTGGATTCGTGTGTCATTTTCGGTCGAGGCTTGTGGCGCCTCGACCCGGAAGAAGAAAGGGCGTTCCGGAGGCAGTAGACGCCCGGGCGGCAGAATGCGGCGCGGGGACGGCGAGCCAATGGGATCGCATACCGCGGGCGTCTGTGGGAGAGCAAACAGGGAGAGTTACATAAGCGGAAGGTGAGAGAGGGTGACTGGGAGGGTACTCGCGTTCAGTGCCTATCCATTCAGTCGATCGCAACGATGGCCCATCCCAGTTTATCGCCCTCCCTCCTGCGCCGCCCCCAAACGCCCTTGAAAACACCCTCACCCCCCTCTCGTCCCAACCACGCGAAAGAGCGGCCCCGCCGCCCCCAACCCGCCCCTCCCGCCCTCTTCCCGCCCCCAGCCCACTACGAGCATTTCTCCGCACTGCGGAGCACGCACGAGCCAGAACCGCCCCTCATGTTCCACCCCGGGTACAGCGCCGTCGACGAGTGCGGCTGTGACCCAGAGGCTGCCCCGGCGAGACTCACACCGTGCGAGGAATGTGCCCAAGAATGTGCCCAAGAGTGCGACAGCGCATCCTGTGCCGTCGAGCTCACCTCCCAATGCACAGACCAGTGCGTCGTCGTCGCTTGCAACGACGCCCATCACGGTGGGACCAGCTGTGAAGAGATTTTACCTGGACCCGCCTGTGGAAAGGAATGCTTCGGCGAAGTCGACTGTGCCGCTTTCGACGAGCTTGTGAGTGAACGTTCTCGACCCCACCCAACATGCCTTCCTCGACGTCGTTCCCCACCTCGCTACGAAAAAAAATAAAATGCTGATGATGTTTTCGGCATAGTTCCGCTGCTGCAACGAGTATCATCCGGAACAACCGGACTACAGGCCCTACTCTTCCGACCTCAACATGGCCGCCGCGTACGCATTTATCTCCGACCCCGCCTTCGACTCGTACTTTGCCGGGAGCTCGCAGACGCAGACGCTGCCGGCACGCGACCCCGTCGCGTTCCCACCGCTAGATTCCTCCACCTCCACGCCGCAGTTGGTTCCGAGCCCCGCATTCCAGCCCTCGCCCTCGCCGTTTGGCCAGCGGGAGCCTAGCGTAAGCGTCCCGTCGCCGCACCTCCCCGAGTTGCCCTCGCCGGTGGCACAGACGCAGCAAGCGCCCTTGCTGCAGTGCAAGTGGGCCGGGTGTATCGCGACCTTCAGCACGCTCTCGGACCTCGTTGGCCATGTCAACCTGCAACACCTCCGGCTGCCGTCTCCCCTGGGCGCGTTCCCCGCCCCATCTCCGTACATGACGCCACCGGGCTCCGACACCAGCCAACAGCAGGGCGCTTCGCAGCAGCAGTCCCCCACGGAGAATTCCGTCGCGTGTCTCTGGGGCGACTGCCAGCTGTACCCGCCGTCGCAGTCGGTGCCCGGCCCGTCGTCAGGCAGCAACTACGATGTCATCGACTTCCTCGCGAGTCACCTGCTGGAAGACCACCTCGGCCTCCCTGCGCGGGCGGCCCATCATACGCCGACGCCGACGCCTGCTCCCTTCGGGCAGGGCCTCTTCCAAGCCGGGCCGTCGCCCCTCGGACAGGCGCCGCCGTCCAGGTCGCCGCCGCCGCCGACCCCTGTGGTGTCCCTACCGGAGGGGGGCCCGCCGACCCCGGTGCCCGAGCACGACTGTTCGGCGCCGTCGGCACACGTGTGCAAGTGGACGGGCTGCGGGAAAAGCTTCACGTCGTGCGACACGCTCACGGAGCATATCGCGTCGGCGCACATCGGGAGCGGCCGTGCGCACTATGATTGCTATTGGGAAGGCTGCGGGCGCAACGGCGAGAGCGGATTCGCGAGCAAGCAGAAAATTTCGCGGCATATGCAGGTGGGTGCGATTTACTGCTCCGCGAGGATGTGGACGCTGAGACGGCGCGCGTGTAGAGCCATACGGGACATCGGCCGTTCCAGTGCACCGTTTGTAACCAGAACTTCTCGGAGGCTGCGACGTTGGCGCAGCATATGAGACGGCATACGCAAGAAAGTGAGTGTATGCTACAACACTGTCTTTAAAGATAGGATGCTGATTGAGATCGCGACAGAACCCTATGCTTGCGACTTCCCGGGATGTGGAAAGGCGTTCGCCATCGCTGGCGCACTTACCATCCACAAACGGATACACAACGGAAGCAAGCCGTTCAAGTGTAGCTTCTGCGATCGGTGAGTTAGGTCCTTTCATCTCACTAGGTCCATGCCTGACAAACGTGCCGCAGAGCGTTCTCAGAGTCGTCTAATCTGTCCAAGCATGTAAGTCGGTCTCATGTGTGACCAAGAATACTGTTCTTAACGGCTCTATGTTGACAGTTGCGGACGCATACGGGCGCCCGACCGTATCCGTGCACCGAGCCAGGATGCAGCAAGTCGTTTGCTCGACCGGACCAGCTCGCGCGACATATGGGCGTACACAAAAGGAAAGCGGCGGAGAACGCGGCGAAGGTCGCCGCTGCAAGTTAGTGCCCGGTCGGGCCGGGATCGTGCGCATCTGGTGCCCACCACGGGCCGACGCGCACATCCCATCGGACGTTCCGACGAGAGAGACACTTGAGAGTCAAGACGAAACGAGAAGCCACTTCGTTGTGTATACCAGCAGTGTATTACTACGCATGCACCTCTATAGCATCGAGGGTCAATCATGGCACCCACTAGAGCATACAGCTAGCACCTCAGGCACGTCCCTTCCCATCAGCACCGAGAGCGTTCGTCCGGTGAGTATCAGAATTTCAGCCGTGCCTATCTTGTGGGCGCTTGGTGGCGGCACGCCGCCCCGCTGCGACCTTCCATAGATAGGCATAATGGTTTGAGCAATACGCCCGCCTCCACACGCCACCCACTCGGGGCGAGCTCTCCGATAACCGGCTGACGGACTTAGATAGCAGTGATAGCACTCCCGACTCTCCTGAGGCACAAGTTGTCATTTTGACTCGGAGTCGCTCTTTGACCAGAACCACCACTGCGCATCGGACCCCACGCCGTCCAAGCTTCGAGCTCGAGCCTTCGTTCCCACCGCCATAGGTCGCGTATCCTCCAAAAGAGGCCCTCCTACTACATATGTCGTCCGAGAAATCCGTGTTCGAGCCGCGCGACGCGAACATGAAGGGCACGGCGATCCTCCCGGTGCCCTCCCAGACGCCCGCCGACCGCGGTGCGGCGCATGTGCAGCCGCGGACGACAATCACGCGCCGCGGGAGGCTCTTCCAGCGCCTCGCGCTCCTCCTCTCCGCCACGGTGCTCTACTATGCCTTCTTTGGCCTCGGGGGGCTCGCCGCGGGGACCCACCCCGCCAAACAAGCTCCATGGGCGGCGCCCCGGGGCCGGCCGTACTCAGGCTCGAGCTCGGTGAAGCCTGGGCCGCTTCCTCCGAGTGAGCCCTCGGACGTGTGCCCGCAGCCCGCGGCGCTCGCCCCGGCGAAGCACCGCGCCCTTGCGGAGGAGCTCGATAGGGCGTATGCGGACGAGGCGTTCAAGCTGCATGCGTACGAGACGCTCGGTGGGGCTATCCGGATTCCGTGCGTTGCCTGCCTCTCCGTCGGGGATTGTGGGGGTGATACGTGTCTTAGCGGGCCGTGGTACTGACGCGCTTTGTGCTGGTAGGACCGAGTCGTACGACGACCTTGGGCCGGTCGGGGAAGACCGCCGCTGGGATACGTTCGCGAAGTTGCACGAGTATCTCGAGCAGACGTTTCCGAGAGTGTGAGTGCTCATAAACTTCTGTTTCGAGTTGGGGTGCGAGGCGCTCATACGACGTGCTAGGTTTGAGACGCTGCGGGTCACGAAGGTGAACACCTATGGAATCGTGCTGCACTGGCAGGGCTCGGACGAGTCGGCGCCTCCCGTAGTTATTGCCGCCCACCAAGGTAAGGCCCAGGCGTACAAACTGCGAACTTAAGGATCCAAAAGTTAAACTTGTCGGCTCTTAGATGTTGTGCCTGTCGAGCCTGCTACCGCGGGCGAGTGGATTCACCCGCCCTACTCCGGTTTCTACGATGGTGAGCCGGTGTATCTCGAACCTCCTCTCCCCACAGAATGTGTATCGACTTTGTATTTCAGGTGAATGGATCTGGGGAAGGGGAAGTTGCGACGACAAGTCGGACTTAATCGCAAGCCTGTGCGTAGTCTCTTGCGACATTGGAGCGGTTGTTGGGACTGACACGAAACGCTTCTTGCAGACATGCCCTGGATGCTCTTCTTGAGAAGGGTTTCAAGCCCGAGAAGACGTTCGTGTTGGCATTCGGATTCGACGAAGAAGCCTCGGGTGCTCAGGTAAACCATATGTCGGGTCCTACATACATGAAGTCTAATGGGCACGACAGGGCGCCGGCCACCTCGCCGTATACCTCGAGGAAACCTACGGCACTAACGGAATCGCTCTCCTCATTGACGAAGGTGGTGAGTGTAACAAAAGGCCCTGATGGATCAAACTAAGCATTCGACCTTCACTAGGCGGTGCGTTCGGTACGCCATACGGTGGCGACGTCATATTCGCGGTGCCCTCTCTTTCGGAGAAGGGCTACCTCGACGTTCGGATCGAGCTGTCAGCACAAGGTGGACACTCCAGTGTCCCGCCCAAGCACACGGTTCGTCTCTTAGGTCCCTCAGTACTATCACGCGGATCTTCATATGCATTTACTAGGCTATCGGGTTGCTCTCCTCCTTGATCGTCGCCATCGAGGAGCAGCCGCACGAGCCTGCGCTCGTCCGGGGAGGCGGTCCATACAACGCGACCCAGTGCGCCGCGACGTACGGCCCTGAGTATCCCGATGAACTTAGAAGCCTGGCGCATTCTGCGGTTCACAACGACGAAGCGCTAGCAGGCCTCCGCGATGCTCTTCTCGACAACTTCCCACGGTTCGAGGCCATCCTCCGAACGACACAGGCGGTAGACCTTGTTCAGGGTGGTGTGAAGGTGAACGCGCTGCCCGAGAAGGTGTCTGCGGTCGTGAACCATCGTATCGCCGAGCACAGGTATGTTCGCTTCAACCTCCACCCCGATGTTCCGTCGAGTCCTGTCGTCTGACTGTGGCGATCTACCACCAGCTCCGTCGCCGAGCTGAAGGAACACTTTACGAACGTCATCCTCCCGGTCGCTACCCGCCTGAACCTCTCCATCGAGGCGTTTGGTTCTAACGTCTCCGCTGGCTCCGGCAAGGCTGGTAGAGTCGTACTTTCGGACGCGTTCGGTACCGGGCTCGAGCCCTCGCCCGTCACCCCCTCGGGCGGGGAGGACCCGTACCAGGTGTTAGCGGGAACCATCAAGGCTACCATCCAAAGCGCGGAGGGATACAACGCGAGCGGGGTGGTCGTCGCGCCGCTTCTCCAGATAGGCAACACCGGTACGTCTTGCGGCCGTATGAGGATGTGATCGGAACGTCGCTCACTACCGTGCTGCGGGTATGATACAGACACTCGGTACTACTGGAACCTCACTCGCAACATCATCCGCTACAAGCACGTTGACGATGGTGACCGTTTCAACGGCGCGCATACGGTGAACGAAGGTTAGTCGGCCGCCTGGTCTTTTGCTCAACTAGCATGTTTACCCGTCTCTGCGCTTGTTAGCGGTTCGTGCCGAGGGATGGATTCAGTCGATTCGTTTCTACACCAAGTTCATCTTGAACTCGGATGAGTATCTGTGAAGGGGAAATTTTTACGTGCACGATAGGCAGTTATGTTTGAGTGGTAGCGATTGCCCATATAGCGGGGGTTAGCGGCCCCGGGCTTACAATGTGTATCACCTCTCTACCCAACGTCTCATACTAGTTGTATCCCTGAATTGGACACCGAGGGCTCTGAGCTCTAGCGTGTCTCCATTGCAACACTTTTCTGAAGCCCGCCACATATACGATGCTGTTTCCATTGTGACGTCGAGGTCAAACCACAGAGACGTCCGTTGCGCGGTACTCCGCCAGGCTGGCGAGAACTCAGTATTATAAGTCGCTGTCAATGATCACATTTACTACATTTTGTGTGAATAAGGGGCGAGGCTATCGGAGTCTCCAAATCGATCTCAATTCTGGGTATAGACGAGAGCGAAACCTACGAAGCCCTATACGTACACATGAGACCCGATACCAGCGCACAGAGCGCGACCAATAGCGCTCCAAGGTCATTTTGTTAAGTTTACAGCATGGAAGCAGAGTAAACTTTGAGGGAAGAAAACATCATGGGTCATATTGTTCTCTGTGAGGATATGAAGGATCGAGGAACTTGGTCAGCATTCGCCGTGAAACATCTAACATTATAGCGGGCAGACCTTAACGATCGACCACTGAACCACAACGTCCTTGACGCGGTCCGCAAGACTCTGTTTGCATTGAGCACACGAAAGCCGCTCCGAAAGAGGCGCGAAGGCGCTTTGGATCGTGCTCGGCGACACGTCTATAACGGAAACACTGAGCACCTCGGCCCCTTTGGATTGTAAGCGCGGTGCGGAGTTCACCCACCTGGATGAGCGTCCCACGCTAGATAGGCTGCGGTGAGCGTCCACGCCCGCGTGAGGCGCTTCTGCTCCACAAAGTCGCAGTCTTCTGTCGGTGGGTGCGGATGGGGTGCGGGCATGAGCAGCCGCCTGAGCGCGTCGACGCGCTCCAGGTGGAGCAGATAGAGACGCTTCAGATAGACCGCCCCGATCTGTGACGCGGTCTCTTCCGTGCACGCTTCCGTTGCAAACGAGAGCAGGTGGCTGGACACGGGCTTCGCGAGTTCGTATAGATCGTGTCGTGCGGCGAGCGCGTACACTACGAGCGGTTGTACGGGCGCCTGCGCAAGGATGAGAGAGAAGACAGGGCTAGCCGGCGAGACGTGAATGGCCGGAGACAAACCGTAGGAGGGCATCGCGTCGACCGCGGCGATGAGTGTGTCCAGCGTAGGCCGATAGTGCATGCAGGGTAGACCATACGCGCAATGCAGGACAATGTTCAGCACGGTCGCGCTTTCCGAAACGCATGCACAGGGGCCGCACGGGACGACCGGTTCGTTGCTGGTGGATTTGACCGGGTCGCGAGGAACGATGTTGTTGAAATGATTGTTCGAGGCGCTGAGCACCTGAGTTGTGTGCGCGTAAAAGAAAACTTCGTCAGAAGAAACGAGGATGAGGTCCGGCGGGATCGGCAGGAGATTCGTAGCGGGGTGGAAGGTTGTCGAGACCGACAGGACCGTATAGGGAGCCCAAGACTCAGGAGCATTATGAGCAGTATGATCCTCCGTCACGTCTGGAGTGGAAGTGGTGTCTGAGCGCTGAGAGCAAGCGGATGAGATGCTGCAGGGCAAAAGCTTAAATTTCGGACGCAATACTCACTGGAGGCGTTACAGTCTGGAAAGGAAGATCCCGACAAAAGAGCGCTCCAGGCACACTGACCATTTCGGAAACAAGTTTCCCAGCGGGCGGAGGTTGGGTAGCCAATGGTGGAGCCTCTTCAACAAAGGAAGGACAGAAAAGCGCATCCCACTCGGAGCCGTCCATGGCTGCTATACGTGGCGGGAGGGGTAGAGGGGAGAAAGTGGGGGGGGGACTGGGGAGAGGGAGTGTGGCGACTGAACTTGGAGCAAAGGGGCGTTGGTATAAAGCGGAACGGCACACTCACGTCGAGCTCTTGTGCTATCTCGGCGCTGGAGGTTCGAGACGCATGGGGAGGATGCGAGAGCCGTCGACCGGGAACTCGTATTCGCTGCGCCACGATTGCCTCGGCGCGCAAGGTATTTGGTCAATCAATTGATGGACCATATGAGGTCATTGGGATTCGCGTCCGGATGCCTAAATGATGCTCTCCTTCAACCCAACTATGTTCGAACCGGTGGCTAGTTGTAGGTCGTTGTGTAGCCCGGAGGTGCACCTCGCATGGGTAAACCCTGCGAGCCGCTGCTGGGAGCACCTGTTCTAGGTATACTTAGCAGAAACCATGATCGTTTGTGGCAAACCTTGTTCTCCGCTACACCAACGTGGAGCGAACGAGAAGATGCGCCTGACCCCACGCTCATTGAATGCATGACGTCACTGTGCGTCGCGATTTCCCTGACACAACGTCATATAAATGGCCCCCACACCAGCGTACCAATACCTGAGGCTATGTCGGGTCTGGGCACGAGGCGGGACGCAAAGACGTCTGCACTTGCCGGTTGCAGTCGACGCTGCACACATCGATTTCATCAGAAACCCAGGCCCATGTGCAAGTGACCTCTGTTACGAGATGGCGGGTAGGGCGGGGGACGGGGCGATATGGGAAACGAGCGGCCGGTCAGCATCGAGGTTTGGGTTCAACTTCGGGTCGACCGGCACGACCTGATCCCACTCGAGCGCCGCGTGTCGTGGTGGCAAGCGCTCAGCGACTCTATTATTGAAGGAATGCAAAAACGTTTCACCTTCCCACCACAAAGTTCCTACGGTGCTGCTGAGGTAGGCGGACCATAGTATTAATTGTCCTGAGCACCGCTAGGACCCCTCTGAAAGTCCTGGTCGCGTCTCTCCTCCTGTGGGTCGTCTTCATGGTTCTCGAAAAGACCCTCCTCCAACGAGGGATCTTCTGACACAATTGTTCGATTCGCGTGGGTCTTAGACTGCATCTTCTGCTTCGTGAGCTATAACCAGTGCTATTCAGCCCGTGCGCGCTAATACCAGTGCAAGTCGAAGCCTACCGCGACGTAGATGGCTGAAGTGAGGATGATGGCCGTCCCAATGGCCGATAATAGCGACGGCATAGTGTGAAAAAAGAGCAGTTCGTCAGCGGCCGCGAAGACGATCTGCGGCTCGGTTAGTCTAGGTAGCACACGAAGTACGAAGACGCAAACACCCACTTGGGCATAGATCGCCATCGTACCTCGTCCTGCAGTTTCGCGTTGCAGCCCCGCGGACAAGAGAAACTTATATCTATAGTTAGAAAGAACTATGCGGGTACGGCACAAACGCAACGCTGTCAAACACACCTGCGCGGTTAAGCCGGATGAACCAATGAGTAGGAGTATGGCAAGCCATTCCCACTGTGTTGGGATTACAGCTGGAACATGCAGCATGAGCATTCTGCAAATTGAAGGCGGTGAGCTCAAAGAGGCGGGGATTTGGGACCTGCGGTGACTAACGTGACGGTGGTGACGAGGACGCATGTCGAGCCTCGAGGTGCGAGAAACCCCAGGTCGCAGCTGGGGGCTGGGGCTTCGATGACAAAAAGAAGCGCGATCACCAGCTATGATACTGAACGTCCGTGCCTTGGCCCTTCGGCATTCGTCGATTCCATAGTGACGGCACAGGCCTTGGCTTCACAGCAGTGGCTGGGAGAAGATTGGGCTACTTGTATTAATTGTCCTCGACGTTTCGACTGACGTACTCCAGCGTTGTCTACAACGCCATGGCATGTGGGCGGCGCGCCGCTAGACGAGAACCGCCAATTTACAGCAATGAGTGAGGACTCACCAGTCCGTTGGCTCATTGCGGACAGCCCTTCACACCCGGTTATGCATATCGCAGCCTGATAAAAAGCCTAGTAGGGGGTTGACGCGGACGTTCCTCTCTCTTTTGTTGTTCTCTAATGAGAGAGATGACAAGGCTCAGAGTCATATGTACGGCTCTGGGCTCACTGCAGATATCGCACGCCATGTGCTCGCCTCAACGTCTCGCCGGAAGTTGCCGCATAGGCGCTCGTTAGGTCCCTCCATTCATCTCTTGGACTCCAGTACTTCCAACTTCTTCAAGTCGCCCACTCGTCCACTCAATACATGGCCAGATAGTTGTCCCCGTTCGTAACGCGCGAACCCTAAAGAATATTGGACCGGCATCACCAAAGTGGGTACTATAGATGCGGGTCGTTTGCACCTCGTCAACAGACCCCAGCACCTGAGCACAAGAAGCGTTCACACTGAGCTTCCGTAATGCCGCGTCTGCGGACGCCATGACGGAAGCCATCTTCTAGTAACACGAGTCCACGTCAAAGAGGGGCACAAATCACCCGATAGAAAGGCCGTGCTTCCCGGTTCGACCGCCCATCCTATATGATCAGAGTCGGTCACCACCCGGTGAGTCCATCACTGACCTCGGAGTAAGCGCTTCTGCCCGCAACGACATTACATATATGCGGCGACGGTGCGGGCGGTAAGCCTAATCTCCTTTAACGCTGTGCTCTGTGGCTTGGGGGGTGGCCACCATGTCAGCTACAGCCCAGGATACCGCCCTGTTCGAGAGTTTGTAAGTTTTGAGATGTCATTTCGAGCTTGGTGAATACTGACGCGGACACCTTGGCGTAGTTTCATAAACAACTGCTGTGGCGTTGTGATACCAGGTGGGTAGATTCACCTCTTGAAAAAGCAGTTTCTCAGTGACATTTGTTCTTTTGTGTACCAGCTCTTCTGGCCTATGAGTATCTCATTACGTTTGACCGTGAGGTTCACTTGTTCTGGAGATCCAGCTTTACGGGCGCGTCTGTACTTTTCTTCCTCAACAGATACCTACCCTTAATTACCATCATCCTCGAGCTATGTCAGATGCTCCGCATGTCTGACGAAGTACGCGCTCAGCATTCTATCTTGGTTGTTGTCCGCTAATACTCTCGTTAACTAGAAGTTTGTTCAAGTTTTTGAATCCACTGTGCCGTCACATCGCTAACTACTCAACACCGGGTAGCTGCAACTCTTTTGTGATTCTTACTGGAGTCGTGTCGGTGCTACAGTACATTCCTTGGGCTGGTAAGCTCCCCGGATCTCTTGGAAAACACCTTTAACTCACTTTGGGGCACCATCTGCGTAGCGTTCTCCGCCTTACGCGTATTCGCTCTGAGTGGCCATCACTGGGCACTCTCCGCTCTGACCCTCTTGTTATCCGGTGTACCCATAATCATCAATTACGTGAGCGCTTTTCTGCCAAGCAGTGACTACAGCTGACTCGTGCATTCGGCAGGTCCGCTACCACTGGTTGGAGTCTTTAAACGATCCTGTCTTTGGCTGCCGGACAGAACTTACCCTGACAATGTCCCTGGCGAAAAGGTTGGTCTGAGGATCATTGGAGCTTGGTACATGAGCTGACGGGCTGCGTCATACTAGCTGTAAGTTTCGGGTGTAATACTAGTACTTCGGGCACTGACATCCCAGCCTTGCTTTCAGTCACAGTAGTTTCGAGAACGTGCCTCATCGTCGCCGATTTGCTCGTTATGGCTGTGACCTGGAATACGACACGATCAGGACGGAGGCTGCGTAGCGCCTCTCAGGGCCAGACGTTCTCGAGTACTCTGCTGCGAAACGGTAAGCATCGCATTTGTCCTTCACTGGCACTAAAGGCTAACACACCTTAAGGACTAGTGTATTTTCTGTCGGTCATGTCCCCAGACATAGTACCAAAGTTCGAAGTCTGACTTGTTCCGCTTTAGAATCCTCTTGCTCATGAACGTCTTGCACTTAACATTCGCCATGCTCTCTGTAAGCTTTCTCATATACGCCTTGTCTTCAATGTTGTACTCATTCGATGGTGTCCCAAGGTCAACCAGGCTTTTGTAAAAGTCAGCTACGTCACAATCTTCACCGAGCCGTACGTACCTCCCGCTGTAACCAGCTTTTGAAGCGGCAACTACTCGGAGTGCTCATTCTGATTTTACATCGGCAGTCTTACGGCAGTATTGGTATCCAGGTTCCTTTTCAATTTACAAGAAGCTGGCAACGTATCACAGGAATGCCCTAGCATCGCGAGGACAACCGATCAGCTTGACACCAACTTCGTCATCAGTAGTACAAGCTTTTCTACGATAGTCGGCTGGCTAGGAGTGGAATTGGGGAACACGGCGGCGTCTTCTCAGCCGAGATTCGTGGAGGTCGGACCTCTGGCCAGTGTAGCATAGATGGCTTGCATGTCGGCGTGAGGGCGGAGTACAGTATCATGGCATGACCAAAAGCCCTGTAGTAGGTTCTGTCACACGAACTAAATGTTGTATCATAAGAACATGTTGCGCGGCCGCTGACATGGAATGCGTTCCAAATACTACACTATTAGTACTAGTCGGGCAAGCTAGGGTGAGCACAGCCACCGGCGTCCTTCCAAGCGTCCGGTAGCACGTGGAGAATAGGGAGAATAGAGATTTTGCTGAGGCGCCCATCGCCTCCGCTCGCAGCCCTGCCAGTACGGCACTCGCTCATACCAGGTTTCTACATTCTCCATCCTAGCGGTGTCCTTGAGCTTGAGCAGGGCGATAGGGACGAAAATCACCTCTTATGCATCTCAACGAAAGCACCCTCTGCGCAACTGCGCCCTCCGCATCTGGTTCTGGCCCAGGAGCTCTGTCACTTCATGACATACAGACGGGAACCTCCCTCGCCTCATGGAAGCAAACATCCGCGGGCACGCATTGTACTGCCATGGTGCAGTCGAGAGATGGCCAAGGAGGCTTCGTCCTTGCTGCTCAGCAAGACAAGTCGATCATGAATGTGTACAACTTCCAAAAGGTATGTCATCTCGCGTTCCTACCCTCTTCCGCCCAAACATGTGAGACGATTGCGGGAAACGCAGGACCAACTTGCCCTCAAAATTGTACTTCCGGAAAAGCTGACTGCGATTGCGACCGACCCGAGAGGGAAGTACTGCGCGGGAGCGACCGCGCAAGGGCGGATATTCCTCTGGGAGGCGCGTATCTCGTCTCGCTCTCTCGGATGCTCCTATTCACTTCAGTCGACCATATAGTAGATTTCGTCTGGAATAATGTACAATTCCTGGGACGCACACTACCGGCAAATCAACGTCCTCCGGTTCACACAAGATGCGGCTGCACTACTGGCTGGTAGTGAGGATTCTGGTGTTAGCGTGTGGTCAGTCTCGAGGTACGTGTTTTAAAGTTTGTCCTGCGAGTCAGATCGCTGTAGCGTATCACACCTAGGTTGCTCGATGAAGGCCTTCAAAATGAGCTCCCAGCTCCCCATTGTACCTTTACGGACCATACGCTCCCTGTAACCGACATAGTGTGCGGCGTCGGGTCCTTCCCTTCGTGTCGAGTCCTCACCGCCTCGGTAGATCATACAGTCAAGGCAGGCGTTCCATTACTCTCCAAATTTATGAGGGATCTAATGGGCTTGTCAGCTATGGGATCCGGCCTCAAAGACTCTCCTCACCACCTTCTATTTCCCACAACCGATTGCATGCATCGCATGGGACCCAACAGAGCGACTGTTTTTCGCAGCATCTGCGGATGGGTCAATACACCAGGTCAACTTGTTCCGACAACGTGAAGACAAGTTCAGCCAGGCTGCGATGGAGGCGGTTGGCGGCCCAGGCGTGAGCGACGTCATACGTATCAACGAAGTCGACGCCAAAGGTGCCAAAAAGCGTCTCATCTCTGTCGGGTATGCCTGCAGCGCTCTCCCGTAGGGATGATACTGACACTCGTTCGGCGCAGAGACCCGGTGACAACCATGACGATCTCCCTCACAAGTTCGATGCTTCTCGTGGGGACAGCTTCAGGACTCATTCATACCTATGATATCGCATCCCACCAGCTCTTGCGCACACTATCTTCACACAAGGGCATGATGATTACCCATCTCTCAACGATGCTCAGGCCACCAGACCTCATAGGGCATATCAGTCTTACACTTGGGTCAGGTGGTGACGCAAGGGAAAACATTCCAGTGCGCCCTGTAGCGCCTTTTCAGCGGATACGGGACGCGAAAGCCCGAGAGGTGCACGACGTATCGTCGATGCTCCCTCACAGCGCGGTATGTAACAACCGAGCAAGTGGAACTTCGAGATTGCGGCTACTCACACGTTGCCGTCTAGACGCCCACTGGCCTGTTCTTCTCATATTCAAGGGAGGAGCTCATCAGGGATCATGCTTTCTTCGTACAGCCCTCCACGGTCAGCCCGGAAGCCACCGGCGTCTCGCTTCAAACACGCGTCTCGGAGCTAGAAAGCGAAGTCACTCGTTTGCGCGAACAATTGGGCAAAGCCAAGGGGATCAACGACACCATGTGGGAGACGGTAGTGCAGAGGATTGTTGCCGAGGGTCGAGAAAAGGGGCAGCTCGAGGTGAAGGAGAACGGTGCGATTACGGGTGGAGACGTTACGGAGCCCGCAGAAGGGGGACGTCGACGGAAGCGCAATCGCACCTAATTTCCATGTACAAAAGGCACTGTTGCCGTATGCACAGACAAAATTGCAGGTCTGCTGCTCGACACGGAGATGAGTGGAAAATGAAGGATCGTATTCCAGTACAAGAATCAGGAAGACGAAGATGAAGACTCGTCCTTGGGTTTGTACTTCTCCGGATCCGTTCCGTGGTAAGGATGGTTGACAAGGTTGAACCTGCGACGGTTGAGTGAATATCGGGACGAAAGCGGGATAAATAGAAACGCACATAGGGAAGATATCTGAGAGACCGAGTCAGCGGATGGGGAAGCCAATACGTGGATAGTACTCACGGAACTTGAGTTGGGAGAATGCAGAGTTCCGGTACGCCACGCCTTGGATCCACTCGGGCTGGTCGGACTCCCCGTATAGCGGCAAACCGCGCCGTGCGCGGTCAGAGAGCTCGGCGAGGTCTTTAGCCTCCTCGCGCTTGTTCTCGGACCAGCCCCAGAACCGGACTTGTGCGACGTCGGAATGAGCGATATACTGGGACGGGGCATCGCGGAACTTACAGCTTGATCGCTGGTACGCCAACAAGAACCCTCCAACGAAACCTAGAAAACCTCCGAGACGCAGCTGCGTCCTAATCTTGAGCTTCGAGGGGTCCCACTTGTCTGGAACCAAGTTATCTCTCTACTCGCGTAGCAGACTGCGACGCTTCCGACGCACCCCACAAGTACAAGGCGGTCGGGGCCGCACCGGTCGCACCTGCCCAGAGGGCGTAGTCGGAGGGCCGCATGTAGCGTATTACACGGCCAGCATGGGGGTCCGCATCGATGAGCGGGTAAGGGGTGTCGACCACTTTGTTCGGCATTGTCGTCTATGGCCGCAGGGGCGACGAGGAGGACGACGAGAGGCTACTGCGTTTAGCGCCCGTTAACCCGGTAAGGCAGGTGTGAAGGGCGTGACCGGGAGTTTGTTTAGGGCAGGCTCTTGAGCGAGGCCTTGTCCTTGTGGCGCGTGTGGCCCCGCGTGCTCAAGCAAGACTTGGCCACGGACCCGCACTCATCCAATTTCTCTTCATTCACCTTCCTCACCTTCCTGTTCGCTCCGTCTCGTCCGCTGCCGTGGTACTCTGTATACTGTTTTTATAAATCAAGATGAGCAGCGGAGCTGTGCGCTCACATAGCACTCGGCGCCATACTCGTAACAATAACGCGTCGCCATATTCTCGCCCAGGTTTGAAGAAATCCTCAGTGCGTCTCTGGCCGTCTTTCTGTCTATAATTCATTGTTAAACTCTTTGTATCAGGGATGGAGCCTCACCAACTTCCTTAGCTATCTGAATCCCCTTCGATCATTCTCATCGAGTTCCGAAGAAGCCGAACCTACAAACAACGATGCTGCGCTCCGGTTGACAGCGCGCGGGGAGGAGGTGTGGCTTATAGTACTTTGTGGATGCAGCGCCAGATTGCTCATCTACGTGAACAGATCGAAACTGTCGGACGGCAAATTCAGCAACAACCTAATCCACTCTTCTGTCCTGCAAACCCACCAATGCATGTCATCAACCAGCAGATCCAGGAAGTGGAGGAACGCGAGCAACGTCAACAAGAGCTGGCTAGGTTATTGGAACCACCCTCTCAATCTCCACCACAGTCGATGGACGGCGACCAGCGTACGTCTCCTCGTAGTGACGACTCGCGCGTGTCCTCGTCTTCCAACCTCAAGAAAGTGCAAGAATTTCTCGATGAGAAGCGCGGACGCCCTCTTAACCAGGTCGAGTTTGCCGGCCTAGTCTCCCTGCTCCAAAACAGTGTCGAAGGTATGCGTACTGCGAATGAACGCGGCATTCTTACTCAAACCTACCTTTTAGAAGACGACGATCAGCCCGAACCATTCCGTTTCTCCAAGAGCCCCAGTACTCCGGCCCGTGGGACGACCCCTGCCGTTAATTTCCTCTCTCCGAGTACATCTGAGCAGATGGTTGCGGCAGCGGGTACCGCAGCACAGAACGGCCGCAAGACATTGGCAAGAAACCCCATGGGCGTCTATCGTTGGCAAGGAGGAGGGAGTGCCCGTCCCCGTAATCGCTACCAATCGCCCGGTTTCGGTACCTCAGTTCATCGGCCTACGATAAAGCTGACACCGGAGAAGCCCAAGACGGACAGCAAGAGGAGGCGTGTAGGAGAAGACGCTACAACCTCCTCGCCACAACGTGTACACAAGGCAGGCAGCTCTTCAACCTCTACCCTCATGTCTTCTTCCTCTGCCTCATCGATGGCCAACGGTACCGCTTCGACCAATGGCAGAGCCAACGGGCCCTCAGTACCCGCCGCACCTGCGACGCCACGCATCCGGACTTCAGGCATTGTCAAGCCTACAACCCCTGCTGTGCCTTCGCCTCTCCGCCAAACATGGAGTCAATCGGACTCGCCTCCTCAGACTTCTCAACCTGTATCCAAGCCTACCCGTGCGGCAAGTTTCATGACAGAACTCATCAAGGAAGTGACGCCCCCGAAGAAGCCCGAGTTTGCCAATCCTTACGAAGCCGCTAGCCCTCTGGTCAGGCCTGTTCCTAAGAAACAGCCGGTACGCAAAACACGTAGCGCCGCGAAAGCAGAGGCCGAGGCCAAACGACAGAAGGAGAAGACAAAAGCTAAGGAGCCAGAGCTAACTCCCCAGGCCATCATTGAGGCCACTGTTCCTAAGGTTAGTAATACTTTCGCTCTGTGGTTTTCATACCGCCTAACACATCGTTTGATAGGGAAGCAAGCGTTCTCGGCCGCCTCCGGAACTCATTGGCCAGAAGTCTCCAGAGAAACACGTCGCCTCGCCTCCCGAACCTTCTGGCAGCCTGCACAGCTCAAGACAGAACGGCGTGGAGCCTACTCGCAATGGCGCGAACGGTTCTGCGGTAGTCAATGAGGTCGAGGATCAGGAGGAACAACCTTCTCCCAAGAAGCAGCGCACTACTCAGTCCGCGAGGCCGAGCCAGACCAACCCCGTGACCGTTGAGGAAGTTGACGACGTCGAAATGTCGTCCCCTCAAAAGCCATCCTCGGCCTCCACTAGGCTCGACACGTTCCCCTCGGAGGTTGTTGAGCCTAGCGATGAAAAGACGGAGAAGAAACGGGCCACGTCACCTTCCGCGTCCGCGCCTACCTTCCCGGGGTTCGGCGCACCGCGTTCCGGGTTCGGTGCAACGAAGTCATCTGCCCCCAAGGCGCCATCGAAACTCCGTTTCAGTATCCAGGTGGACAAAGACGAGAAGATGGATACCGCGTCCGAATCCACTGCTGTACACGCCGCTCTTGAGACCCCGAAGCCCGCCAAGTCACCGCTACCCCAATCGGAAAAGCCCGAGGACGCGCGTGCAGCTGTCGCAGCTATGCGCGAGGATGAGCTACCCAAGTACAGCTTTTCGCTACCGACATCCTCTCCCGGTGCCGGGCCCAGTACGTTGCGCGCACGCGAGGCGGCTAAGGCTGCGCCTATCTCGTCCCTGCCTACGTACGACCTTTCCAAGGCCATCGCTCCTGCTCCGACACCTACGGGCACGATGTCTGGTGGGTTTAACTGGGCCGCTGCTGGAATGAAGCCTCCTACAAAGCCCGCGGCGAACTCCTGGAGCTGCTCCGTTTGTATGCTTAACAGTCCGGCTGGTGCGGAGAAGTGCACGGTATGCGACGCACCACGGGAGGACAAACCCAAGCCGGCCGTACAGGCTTTCGACTGGTCCAAGGCGGGGATAAAGCCGCCACCGAAGGCCTCGAGCGATTCATGGACGTGTTCTACGTGCATGTTGAGCAATCCGGGCGGCTCGTCGAAGTGTACGATCTGTGATACGCCGCGGTGATCGTTTATGTCTGTTTTCATCGCTTTCAAACGTTGCGTAGTCAGTCGCGTCGCACAAGCCCCGTTACTCGAGTATCCGCCCGCTATTTCCTGCTACGCCGTACGCGATCCAGTCCATACCTATATTCAAGGATTCGTTGTCTCGAGAAGTCATTACGTAGTATTGGTTCGTAGTTTACTGTTACTGCCTACTTGTACACACATACTGTCCGTGGTGCAGTAGGGATAACCGATCTCGGAACACGATTTGGGGAGCACTTCTTTGTGTTCCCTGCACGGGGCGTCGTCTTGTTGCCCCATTGATCTCTCCAGCCACATCGAATGAGCCCGTGGAGCAGCCTCAGAGCCCAAACGCTGCTCATGACTTGGTAAAGTCGAGCCGCCGGGCGACCGGACGGCCGCCGAGCTCCTCAGACGAGTGTTTACGCTTTAGCTTGTTCGGAGCGCTTGCTTTCACGCCGGGCCCAGGGCCTTCAAAATCGACGCCGCCATCGACTTCGTCGAGTGGCATATGATCATCCTTTTTGACAGGCTTCGGGAGCTTGGAGGGGTGCGTAGGGTACGGCAGGGCGAAGAAATAGGGATGGTTCAGGGCCTATAGATAGACGAGACACTTTGAGCAAACGCGCGAAGGGCGAGCAATGATGAGGTGTACTGACATCCTTGGCACTGATGCGCCGGCGGGGGTCGTAGATAAGGCATTTGTTAAGGAGGTTCAGGCAGTCAGAGCTCGCAGCAGTGAAGAGGTCCCGCAGGGGCGTCTTCGGGAACTGTCCAACCGGTACGTAATCTGGAAGCTTCGTGTGACCCTTGCGGCCCTATCAGTTTTCTCCGTCGTGTCTTGGAGGGCACGAACACTCACGGGCCACTCTTCTTCCGTCGGCGTCCCCAGCGCACGAAAGATCGTTTTGAGCTGGTCCATGTCCGATTCGCCCGGGAGGTAGGGCGTTCGGAGCATAAGCTCGGCGAAAATACATCCCACCGACCAGATGTCGACGGCTGTGCTGTAGTAGCGACAGCCGAAAAGGAGCTCTGGTGGTCGATACCATCTAACATGCATCGTTGGCGTCAAAACAGGCTGAATTGAGGAGAGGGAGAAGCTGACCGTGTGATGACCTGGCAGGTCATCTTGTATCCGGGGTCGGCAAAGTCACGAGCGAGACCGAAATCCGCAATCTTGAGGTGCCCATCCGCAGCAATGAGCAAGTTGTTTGGTTTGAGATCCTATTATGTGGGTAAGTATCAATGAGCTGCGGGGAGAAGATTTGGGGATATATACCCTGTGAAGAATAAAGTTCCGGTGACAAAACTCGAGCCCACGGAACGTCATGGCGATCCAGCTTTTAATGTCGGCGGGGAGAAAGACTAAGGAACGGTCCTTGATTACCAGCTCCAGATCCGTATCCAAGAACTCTAACACGAGATTGAGGTTCTTCTTGGAGGAGAAGACGTCGAGGAGCTGTGCGCCCAGCGGTCAGCAACCACGGTGATGATGCAACTCAAGAGCACATACTTCGATGACATTCTTGTGCTTTAGTTCACGCAGAAATTTGACTTCACGTATGGCAGACATGTCAAGACCGTCCTTGAACTGCCCTACTTTGATCTTCTTAATAGCGACTTTTCTCCCTGTGGCCACCTCTCGTCCTGCACAGCAATGTCAATCAAAGCGCGCAAAAACGCCAAGCGTACTCGCCTCTATACACAACGGCGTAGGCTCCTTCACCGATTTTCTGGACTTTGGTCCTGCGTGCCGCGGTCAAAATGATACTTTACCACACAATACAGATGCGCCGCAAACCATTTTCGCTGTCTTTCAGCATTTGCCTTCTCCACAGCATCCATCAAGGAGTAATGTATAGGAAACGCCGCCTAGACGTGGTACACAGCGATGGGACACCCCGGTCCCCGTGTGTGGTGGGTGTGGGTCGCGCCGGTGGTCGACCGGCAGGTGCAAATCGCCTAAATTTGCGCCTTGTATTGTAATGGCTACAATCAGTGGACCTGTCCTTCCCAGTGTGGGGGCACCCAGCCAGTAGATTTACAGCTGAAGATGACAGAAGGGCGCGGGGGGGCGGCGTGATGCTGGTGGATTGGACGCGAGACCGCCGTCTTAGTACCCCGGGCCCGCCGCCGGCTCGTGCCAAACCACGTAGACGAGCATAAACGCCCATATGATTGCCTTTTTCGATGGAAATATCACCCGCCTTTGTGGGCGCTTGTGGCAGTAACTCTGTGCTAGACCATCATCAGGCCGGGCGCAGCGCTCTAGCGTAGCACGCTTGGGCGGCGATAAGCATGATTGTTCCTATCGGAGCGGACAGAGGCATGTGCTGTAGGGTGGTCACCCAGCCAATGTCCCAACCACTCGTCGTCTTGGGCTTCCACCTTCCCCACCTCCCGTCTCCCTGTTCATACTTATTCTCCTGCGGGCAGGTCCCGGCCACTCGTTCGAAAAACTTCTCCCACCAATATCGTTACTCTTCTTTCTAATATTTCTTCAGACTCAGATAGAGAGAACACCATTTTGGCACAGAAATGAACATCAGCCTCATTGACACCACCGCAACGCTTCTGAACGGGCACCAATTCGTGCTTAGAAGGCCGTACACTGAGAGCGAAGCCAGAGGCGTATTGGCAAGTTTCTTTTTCCGTTCACACTCGTTCGATTCATAGTCTCTCACACGCCAACTTTGTCGGGCCATAGGTTCTTGCCGTTGTATCCTGTATATCAGCGACCTCAGTCGCAGGGCTTCTATTGGCTATGGCTGTGTCGGCCTATAACACGCGCAAGCTGGCCTCTCCGAAATTATTTGTGCGGAGCCATGTTGCCGTATACTTTACCTGCATGCTTCTATGCGAGGTTGCGCAGAGTACGTCGTGACGTCCAATCCTAGTTTTCAATCTACATGCTAAAACAAATAAAGCCATTGGATCCATCATGAACCTTCGATGGTACAAGCAAATGATGGTCACTTACGAGACATATTGCACTGTTCAAGGCGAGCGATTATTCTCAAGCGTGTCTGCCGATTGATCTCAAGCTGCTGTACTAGGGGTATTGAAGCACGTTTCAGACGTCGGAACGGCGTATTGGTATGCCTACGTCCTCCAACCCTGGAATTGAATGATCTAACAGAGGAATTCTCAGGTCATTGGTATGAACATCGCTATGCCCACGTACAAAGGTGCTAAAAATTGACACATACTTTGTCCAATGTTTTGGCACTCAGATCATTGCCGTGAACACGTTTTGGATCTTGTTCTTGCGATGGAGGCTACGCAGAGCCATCATGGTCTGTGCTTTTCTTGGAGGTTGGTCCACGATAAGTACAATCGTTACCATTGGGCCCGGATCAATTCAGCAGGTTGAGAGAGGTCCATTCTGTGAGTATCTATCATACCGTGCGTACCTGCTGTTAGTTTGACCTGCAAAACCAGACGCCATTTCCGGATACTGGTGCTGGATACAGGATGAATACCCTACTGAACGCATCACGTAAGACTATGTGGATACCATACTAGTCTCGTCACAATGACTGACCAAATTTGCAAACTGTAGGTTGGATTACATGATAGTGGGTGTACCTTACTCGTCTTTCCGTTTCCTCGTTTGCTAGACTGACCGAATGGTCCACACAGATGTTTCTCTCGGCCCTACTGAGCTTCGTTATGTACATCCTAATATTCTTGAACCTGCGCGGGAACATCTCATTACATGGCTGGCGGCTCTCATGGCACTCGCGTGGCTCCTCCACGGAACGTTGTCCCAAAAGCATAGACACGCACGCGGTGAATATTGCTAAAGGGATGCTACTGTGAGTTGCCGAAATAGTGGTGGCTTGCGACTGATCTGACTTGAGGGGGACCTGCCCCTAGTTATCCAGTGCGTACATATCATCGCTCCGCCACTGCATTTTCTGAACCATTCGGTGGCCACTAGATCGTATACGTGGCCCTGGTGCTGCCGATTGCAATCTCACGATTCACTGTGTGGTTAGGCCACGAAGTCCCTTTTGCCATCACCATTGCGTGGTAGGTTCCATCGCATCTGCTTGTACGCAACGCTCATACAGTGTTTATATCAGCGATTCGATATTCCTCCTTTCCGGTTTGTACCAATGATAGGCACTCCCTTGGTGTCAGGCAGGCTGACATGCATATGCGTTCAAGGTTTTGTCAACGTGGTGCTTTTCCTCACGACACGGCGCGTTCTGCCCGTCGGCACTGTCTTCCCTTCTGCGATCTGCCGTCTCTTTCGTCCTTCTAGTGACCACTCGAATATCCGGCGGGCCACCCCTCAGGCACTGACGGACATAGAGAAGATTGCGCCGGAGCGGAACGTACCGGTGATGATCCGGTATCCGGAGAACGTTTCTTACCCCTCGAACAAGATTGTGGAGTCGGAGTACGACTTGGTCTCTCTCAACAGTGCAGCACCTGAATCAGAAGGTTCTTGGGAGGACGGAATGCGTAGCACGGGGTTGTTTGCCAGAAGTGTGCATCTATCTCCTAACTCCCCCTCAATCACTGTGGCCATTCCATCGAGTACGTTCAACCCATTCGAAGGGCACCCTGATACTGTACAGTTCATGGGTAGTAGATGAGCCAAACCGCCGAGACGACTGTCATCGTGACCTTTACCATCGTTATGAGTGTAGTACTTTACAAATCAACACTGGCTCGATTAGTAATTATAGTCAAGTAAATATGCATCTGAATTTTGGACATGATGCTTCACGCTCAAGCTATGGCGTAGTCTGAGATGGATGTGGACGTGCAGAGTTGGCATCTAGGGAAATGAAAACGAAGTGGTTGAAACCGTCCACGGAACTACCGTTTAGCTAAAGAGGATTTAGTGACTGCATTCAATCTGACGCTTTGAATGAGCCAGCTGCAAAGCAGTATCTTAGGCAAGCCACGTTGTATAAGAGAGTAGTCAATCCTCCACAACAACGAGCTTCTGGGCCCGGAGCCAGGTGAAAGGCGTACTGTACCCGGGCCTTAGTATATCGCGGTCACCGTTACAGCTTGGCCTTGATAGATCACGACAGCCCCACTGGGGGTCCTTCCGGGGAACATTACTGTACCCGCATTGACATGCGATCATAATAGTCTTCAAACCCGCCGTAGCTTTATGGACCCTCTGGCTCCCCGTACAATACTATATAAAGTTCCTTGTTCACGTCCCGGAGACAGAAAGACAACCTTCTGCAGATACGCGCATAGACGAAAGAGCTGTTTAGACGCTTCAAGATGTAAGATATAACTTTGGGTGATATCCTATGATGTCGGAGCATATGTGATCAAGTATACTTCAACTAGAACAAAAAGAGTAGGCATACCTTGTCGTCCAAGTGTATGCGAAGAGTATGCAGGTTGGGAAGCTTCCCGGCAAAACCATCGAATCCGGCGAATGGACGCACAATGACGCCGCCGACGTCCCAAGTGTGAACAGTGGTCAGTGCACGTAATGGCGGAAGTTCGTGGGAAGTCAACTCGTGAGAGCAGTTCAGTAGGTGCAGTGTTCGCAGGGAGGATGGTAGGTTTGGCGACTGCCCAAGCGTGGCAAGCATATGATAACACGCACAAAGATGATGGAGCTTGAGCCCACTCGAGCGGAACAGTCGGATGGCCTCTTCGGCAACTGTCCAACATGGTGTGTGTAGCTCGCGCAGAGTGGAGGTGTGGTGATTGAAGAAGACGTCCAGGGCACTGGAGGCGTCAAAGTCTAGTTTTTGGGATTCCCATGTCGAATGAACCAAAGTGAGATGAAATGAACCGAGGGCCGGAAAATGGCACCCTCTGAGGAAGGCTGCGAGGTTTTCAGTGGCGTGGGGGAGCATTAGGGACAGACTGATGAGGTTGGGGAAGTTACCCGAAAGCGTCTGCGCTACGTCGTTCTGAACGGGGAAGAACTCGGAGAGCGGTTCCCACGTGAAAGATAAAACAAGCTTCCTGTATGACGAAAATACACGCTACCAGCTGAAAGTTCAGCATGAGGCGGTTGCAGCGTAAGAGGGCGGAACATACATCGGTTGGCCAAAGTTTCAGGTCATCTCTCCAGGATATGGATCCTTGCAGTTCGAGCGTGGCGGGCGGCAGTGTTTCAAGTACATGCAAGAGGCCGGTCCATCCCCGCATGGGGGCGTGATGGAGGGCATCGAGGACACGAAGATTAGGAAAGGTGGTTATGATCGAGCTGTCGCCAAGGACGTCCCATAACGCTGCATCACCGATCGTCAGGTCTGGGGAGCCGAGCTGAAGCTCCCGAACCCAGCGGAGGGAAGGACTGTGGCAGTCGATGTTCGTTTCGTAGAATCGAGGCATGGTGTTCAAGGTTAGTATGACTCTATGATACAATGCCGGCAGGGATAATTCGTAATTCTTTCGATTGGTTAATCCGAAGTTTAGGATGCACGATGGGGGAAGGCGTAGGAGAATTTCATGGATAAGCTCTGCCGGGGTGGCATCCAGCGATGCCGTACCCCGCCGCGTGGATGGACTCGGAGCAGGGAAGAAAGTCTGGACGATATAGCTGAGCTTTAGAACTCTAGTTGGGTGCAGCGCGCACAGTATAGGGCACTTACCTTTCTGATCATAGTTTGTAGAAACTTTGAAACAAGACCAGTGACCGCGTTCGTGTCGAGACGAGTTCCTCGCGACATTGGTCCCATACCTGTTGCTGAACGGCGCAGAGCCACTGAGTGTTGAGGATACGAAAAGACACGTTCAGCGTCCGTTGGCTATACTTATAAGTAACGAGACGCCCCCGGGCTCCCGAAACATGATAGCGTGGCACAACGCTGATCGTAGTCAGCTCAACATATATGCATCGTGATTTGGCCACGAGAGCTGATGCAAGTATTTTAGACGTGGCCCTTGATTATGAGCAGCGAGAATAACCATAACTTGAGACCAAACTGAGAAACTTATTTCGGCTTTCGTACACAGGCCTGGCGGCCCATCGTTCACGCAGGACCAGCCGCGCACGGTGTGACCTAGCCACACGGAGCCCCGAGCCTCCAGTGTTCCTCGTGCACAAATCATATCAAACGGCGGATAAGTTTGACGTTGATAGTTGGTCATACTATCTCGGGGTGCCCGAGCTCGACATTAAGCTCGACTACAGCATCAGCAAGGCTCGGAGGACTCCGACAGGAGGAGAGGCGTGGCCGGCCTACACATACTTCTCTGCGACGTCAGTTAGTTCTATCCTATAGGCAGGCGATTTAATCATAAACGTACTCATGTAAGTACAGTCTGTGCTGGCCGCCAGGCCTGTGAGGAAACGAGTAAAGGAACGGTGGTCAGTAGCTGCAGCGCGCCGTGCGATCGCGAGCGTCCTAGCGCGTCTACAGCGCGTCTAAGCAACTTCCTGGGCGCCTACCAGGCTTGCCCTCTCACTCCCACCTGCCGCTACCGCAGTATTGCCTCGTTTCCCTCATCGCTTGTATTCTTCTAAGCTACATCTTCTCGGATACTGGTGTGCTAGTGGTGATCCCTCGTGATGAGCCTTTGGGTATGTCCCCCGGGCCTGCAATCTATATCATCGGCTAAACATTCTTCACAGACAGAGCACCGGAACCCGGAGGGTCGGACGTATTGGTTCAATACGCAGACTAGGGAAAGTGTCTGGGAGAAACCGGATGGTATGTGCATGGTAAATTCGAATCGAGGTCGCGCTGACTTCTTGACGAAGATCTCAAGACGCCATTCGAGGTGAGTACCATGGGGTGGCAGAAGGATGTTTGGCTTAGAACCCTTCCGGTCTTCAGAAAGCGCTGAACCAAACCAAATGGAAAGAATACTTCTCAGGTGGTCGAAAGTACTACTACAACGTACGGACCCGAAGCGTTGCAATTTCCGTCAGTTCTCACCAAGTTCTTTAGACGGAGACGAAGGAATCAAAATGGGACATGCCAGATGAGTTGCTCTTACTTCTAGAGAAGGTAGAGAAGGAAGGGAAACCCAGTGCATCGGCCTCTGCACTCGTGTACGTTGTCTGGCCCTATGTCGTGTTCATGTTTTAACACACCACATCTCAGCCCGTCCGGCGTCCCCGGCGCAACTCCGATCCAAGGTGCTCCCAACGCTCTAGGCGGGACTGACATATCCTCATTCGCCCCCGGTTCTCAGCCACAGTCGCAAATCAATGGTCAAAACGGTGCTATAGGCATGCATACTGGTGGCCTTCCATTCAGCGCCGCTAGCGTTCTCCCAGCGCGCCCTAACCTCCCTGATGATCCTGTGATTCCGCACAACGGTTTCGCCACAGTCGAGGAGGGAGAGAAAGCCTTCACCCATCTTCTCAGGAAGGCCGGTGTGGATGCAAATTGGACGTGGGACCAGACTATGAGAGCTATCATCACGGACCCGTTGTACAAGGCTCTCAACACTTTGGCAGAGAAGAAGGCGACATGGCAGAAGGTCAGTTATCCATGTATAGAGCGGACTGGCAGATTATAACCTCAGTTTGTCGCACCAGTATGTGGATGGGTTGCGCGCCAAGGATCAAGAGGAGCGCGACGCTCGTCTTTCCAAACTTCGGCCATCCATCCGTAACATGTTGAAAGGCAACCCGAATGTCTTCCACTACACGACCTTCGCCACGGCCGACAGATTATTTGCCCAGCATCCCATTTGGCAGCAGGCCAAGATCGAGGCAGAGAGGAAGCTCATCTTCGAGGAATACGTTGCTGAACTGAAGCAGCGTGAAGTGGTACGTAAAGATGTCGAACGTTGTAAGAACGGCATGAACTCATGTTCCATGACAGCAAGAGACTCGTGCTGCTCGAGCACGCAGCATCTCAAAAATTGTGGCACTCTTCAAGCGGATGGACGCTGATGTCCTTACACGTTGGCGGCAAGCACACCGCATGGTCCTCGACTCTGAAGAATGGAACGAAGATCCTGAGCTGCAAACGCTTCCTACGCTAGATATCCTGCTCGCGTTTGAGGATTATAGTCGCGTACGGGAGCGTGAGTTTGAAGAGCAAATGCGACGTCGTCAGGTCGAGAAGACGCGAAAGGAACGCAAGGCACGCGAGGCGTTCAAGGTTCGTCACATTTAAGATGCCCCAGTGTGTGATGCTAACCTTGTAGTTCTTAGGAGCTACTCAGTGGACTTGTTGAATCAGGCGAGATCAAGGCACGGACGAAGTGGAAACAAGTTTACCCTTCGTTCGCAAATGACGAGCGTTATCTCAACATGCTCGGCAACCCTGGCTCCAACCCTATCGAGCTCTTTTGGGACGTCGTCGATGCGCTCGACCAGAAGCTCGACGCGAAGATTGAGATTGTTACAGGTGCTATCAAGCGTCACAATAAGGCGCTGGAACAGGAGGCTAAAGAAGGGGAGAAGGACCTGGAGATGAAGGAAGGCGAAGGGGGAGGTGCCGATGCTACCAACGTGGATGGGTCAGCCTCCGCCGCTCCTGCGTTCAAGCCATTCGAACTTGGCCCGGAGGCTACGGAAGAAGAATTCAGGGACGTCGTGAGGACCGACACCGATGACGGCGTGAAGGCGCTCATAGATGAGGACCTGAAGGAGATCTACCAATCGGTGGGTGCTGCGTGGAGCGGTTTGTGATTTGGCTGAGCGTCGACCTTTGCCCAGTTGCATGAAGCTGCACTTAAGAAGCAAGCTGACGAGAAACGTCGCGCCGAGCGGAAGCGACGCCACCTTCAGGATGATCTTCGTTATGCATTGAAGAAGGTCCCCGAGCTTCACGACGCCAACCTTTCGTATGACGAAGTGAGTACTTCGTCCCGACCCAATGGGCTAAACTCATGAACTATGGTGTAGGCCTTGCCATATATGCAAGACCTTCCCGAGTATAAGGCTGTTGATGACGAGGAAGGGAGGAAAGCTGCGTTCGACAAATTCGTCAAGAGGCAGAAGGCAGGTCTGAAGTCAAGTACCTGCGTGTAAGCTTATTCGCTCATTGGCCCATTCTCTCGTTAACAGGAGCGCATACGAGAGCGCGAGAGGGAGGCTTCTGAAGACGGTGCATCGACAACGAGCCGCAGGAGGAAGGAACCCGTGAAGGAGCGCGAGCCGGAGCGTGAAAGGGAACGCGAACGAGAGCGTGATCGTGACCACCGAGACCGAGACCGGGACCGTGAACGGGACGTTGAGAAGGACAGACACCACGACCGTGATAGCAAGAGTGACCGGCGACCTCACGATGACGATCGCCACAAGGATGGGCGTCATGCGTCTAGAGACTACGGCCGCGAACGTGAGCGCGAACGCGAACGAGACCGTGACCGCGACTACGGCAAGGACAAAGCGTACTACAAGGAGCGTGAACGAGAGCGCGACAGAGACAGAGAACGCGACAGGGACTATTACAGATCCTCGAGGCACCGCGACTACGACAGAGACGACCGCCGACGCGACCGCAAGGGTTCTCGTACGGAGTGGGACGATGGGTACAGCGCCCACGATAGCGTGCCTCCATATAGAGCGTCGGAGCGGGCAAGGAGCACGTCGCTCTATCGGGAGCCCGACGCGCGCGAAAAGCGTGATCGCGGAACATATGAGGATCGGCCGTACGACGAGCGGGCGGAAAAGGTGCGGATTCCGCCTTGGCTTTCGCGGCCCGGCGGTGGCATTGACGTTGACGAATTTATGCAGAGGGCTCGCTACAGCATCCCCCCTGAGGCGCCGCCGGTTGAAAAAGCCGCGCCGATCGAGCCGCCACCTCGTGCTGAGACTCCCGAGGAGGGTGAGATATGATGGACGTCGCTATTAGTACTATGGCCTGTATGCTATGAAATCCATGAATGCGAGCGATGCTATGACGGGGCGTTCTCTACAATGTCAATGGGCCCAATGCGGAGACGGGTGTATGTCTGCTTGTGCCTGACCGTCCGCTCATAACCCTTTCTCCTCTTCTTCTTGAAGATGACCTCCATTCTTCCCTTCGTGTGTTCCACGACCGTCGCCTCTACGCGGACCTGCTCGGCGGGAATGGTCGGGCTGCCTCGGACGGTGTATTCCCGAGAGCCCAACTCGTGGATGTCAGACAACTTGAGGACATCCCCGACTTTTACGTCCTTGAGGCGTGGCACCGTGAGGAGGTCGCGAGGCGTGAGGAGGTATTTTCTGCCGGCCACGCTGGCTACAACATAGTGTGAAGGCTGGGAGCGAATTAACGAGAGCGCGCTGGGAGTGGTGGTGGGCGCTGCCGTCTGAGTATGCAGGGCACGGGTTGCGACTGCACGGAGGGTGGCTAAGAAAGGATTAAGCATCGTGAACGGCGAGAGAGGCGGCTCGGATGGCGGACTCACGTCTGAGGAGAGAGGCCATGGCCGGCACTGGCAGCGACGGTCACGACTCACGGCGGCGACGACCGCGAGCGTATGGAGGAGCTCGGAAGGCGGGGGAACAGCAGATTGTGTCGGCGCCTGAAAATGAGTTATGTAAGGCAAACTTTGGTGACCCGGGTCGTCCCTACGGCCGAACGACTTCATCCCTCCCACTTTCCTTCTCCCCCTCGCACCATGCACAGAGTCGCCCTCAGAAACTCCGTCCGCGCAGCTGCGCTGGCCGCCTCCAAAGTGCGCGGGCCTTTTCCTCATTGTTTTCTGCGTTTTTGCATGCTCAACGAGCTCCTTAATCAAGAGCGCTGCCCGCAGCACCCCCGCTGTTTCTCGCTCATATGCGACAGCAAAGGCCGGTATGTGCTTTCAATTCCTCCTTACCTGCAACAGCTTCTCATGCAAGACTGTCTCTTTCTTCCGGCGTGCGCGCCATGATTCTTTCGTCTTGGGACTCGTGACACGTCACGCGTAGCTGCGTCGGAGGTCTCCTCGATTCTCGAGTCCCGCATAGCTGGCACTTCCGTGGGCGCAAATGTTGAGGAAACTGGCCGCGTTCTCAGTGAGTGCGATTACTCGGATGACAGGCGTATTGGGGAACTCAATGACGTGTCGCACTCAAGGCGTCGGTGACGGTATTGCACGTGTCTGGGGTCTCAAAAACGTGCAGGGTGCGTCGCGTATTCTGCTTTACTCGCGCGCATTGGGACTGACGCGCGCGCGTTCACCCAATAGCCGAAGAGATGGTTGAGTTCTCTTCTGGTATTCGCGGCATGTGCTTGAACTTGGAGGCCGACAACGTCGGTGTCTCTATCTTCGGTAACGACCGTGCCATTAAGGAGGGCGACACGGTCAAGCGTACTGGCCAGATTGTCGATGTCCCTGTCGGCCCTGAGCTCCTCGGCCGTGTGGTCGATGCTCTCGGTAACCCCATCGACGGCAAGGGTCCCATCAAGACCTCTGAGCGTCGCCGTGCTCAGCTCAAGGCTCCCGGTATCCTGCCCCGTCGCTCGGTCAACCAGCCTATGATGACTGGTATCAAGCCCATCGACGCTATGGTTCCCATTGGTCGTGGCCAGCGTGAGCTCATCATCGGTGACCGTCAAACCGGTAAGACCGCCGTCGCCATCGACACCATCCTCAACCAGAAGCGGTGGAACGAGGGCAAGGAGGAGGACAAGAAGCTCTACTGTGTTTACGTAGCTGTCGGCCAGAAGCGGTCTACCGTCGCCCAGCTCGTCAAGACGCTTGAGGAGAACGACGCGATGAAGTACTCCATCATTGTCGCGGCTACTGCCTCGGAGGCTGCCCCCCTTCAGTATCTCGCTCCCTTCTCTGGCTGTGCCATGGGCGAGTGGTTCCGCGACAACGGCAAGCATGGTACGTACTGAGTGCTTTGCCCATGGTTGTAAATGGGCTGATAAGTCTCCGTAGCTCTCATCATCTACGACGACCTTTCCAAGCAGGCTGTTGCTTACCGTCAGATGTCGCTGCTCCTCCGTCGTCCCCCCGGTCGTGAGGCTTACCCCGGCGACGTCTTCTACCTGCACTCTCGTCTCCTCGAGCGTGCGGCCAAGATGAACGACAAGTTCGGCGGCGGCTCGCTCACTGCCCTACCCATCATTGAGACCCAGGGCGGTGATGTCTCTGCGTACATTCCTACTAACGTAAGTTGACGAGTGTCCATTCCCTTTACATCTACTCAGGACCTTCCCCTCTAGGTCATCTCCATCACCGACGGCCAGATCTTCTTGGAGGCTGAGCTCTTCTTCCGTGGTGTGCGTCCCGCCATCAACGTTGGTCTCTCGGTTTCGCGTGTCGGTTCGGCCGCACAGACGTAAGGATTTCGTCTGTTAGCGATACTAGGAACCTTGCTCATCGGTATTGCCCATTGACAGTAAGATCATGAAGAAGTTCGCCGGTTCGCTCAAGCTGTACCTCGCCCAGTACCGTGAGGTTGCTGCCTTCGCCCAGTTCGGTTCCGACCTCGACGCGTCGACCCGCTTCCTGCTCTCGCGTGGTGCTCGTCTCACCGAGCTCCTCAAGCAGGGCCAGTACCAGCCCCTGGCGATGGAGATCCAGGTCCCCATCATCTACGCTGGTGTCAACGGTCTCGTGCGTATACCTGCTGTTTTTCGCCGTTGGATCCGCGTTAACTCCGCATTTCCAGCTTGACCCTATCCCCGTGGACCAGATCACCCGCTGGGAGGCGGAGTTCCGCGCTCACCTGACCGCGGCGCACTCCGGTCTCCTCGAGGAGATTTCCAAGGGCCAGATCACTCCCCAGATTGAGGAGCAGATCAAGAAGGTCGTCGAGGACCACGTATCTTCCTTCACTTCCGCGTAGACGGTAGACCGCGAACAAAATGCTGTTGTTTAGCTCTGCCTATCAGTACTATAACCATGCCGCAATGAGGACGCTTAGTATGGTCGCGTAATTGTCCAACTGTTGTCCCAAGCATTACGGTATAGAATGGCGAAGACGAATAGCAGATTTACATCGCACGATATCTTAAATTCTATCCTCTCCGGCTCGGGCTCACTGTAACGTCAATGCGGATGAGCATAGATGAGCTTGTCTTGCTAGACAAGGCAAATCGTCAATACACGAGGCTATACAACACCCGAAGTCCAGCGGCGCTTAGCAAGGTTCCGAAATGCCACTATGTAGTACTACATCGCAGCTATTTACGAAGCGACAGGCCCGCTTGAAAGTAGTACTAGTGGTAAGTGCACAGTGAGTTTGCGACAGGTATTTGGTGATATGCCCCCGTTGGAGAGCAGAGGTTCGGCATGTGGCACGGTCGGGCGGGCGTAGCAGTAGAATGACCGCGTTGCCGCTCCAAACTCATGCACACTATTATTTTCCGCAGGGGCCCGACTCCACAGCAACGTCTACCTCTGGCTTCAAAGACGTGGTACCCGTTTTCTGCGTAAGCTGGCTCAGACCGACGCCGCTATGATGGTGGAGATATGCAACGCAAGTTGAAAGAGGGGGATAGATGCACACACGTGATGGCAAAAGTTCAGGAAAGCAAACTAGCGCGAGTCACTCCCGAAGTGACTAGCATGATAGTGCCCGACTTGGACCTCGACGTCCCGGAGCCCCGGCGTATGACGGTATAGATAATCCGGGACTCCTTATATTCTCTCGGCTGAAGACAGTGTGTGAGAGACGAGGGCAGAGTTGATAAATCAGTCCCTCTACCTCGACGCGCGCAGCCACCTGCTGGCAATCGAGCTCAGGGCCCTAGTAGTTCAAACTTGAAGATGAGGGGGGAGTCACACGGTGTTGTCAGAGAGAGCACATGGACTTATTACGGTACGGTAGGCGTCATCCAAATCTGAAGAGCTTGCAAACCCGGCAGCATACCCATTAAGCGACCAAGGCCCACGTCGTATCTAGCAGCGCTGTGTCCGGGAGGGACAAGTGAATGCAAGGTGCACCTGCGAACGGCGCAAGTTAATATCAGGGACGGGAGGGACTGAGATGAATGTGGCGCACTGAGGTGACAACACCACAAGATATCGACAGTGAGCAACGTTGAAGTCAGAGTAGAGCACCGTCTGGGCACCGTAATGAGATAATAGCAGGCCTGAAGAGGCATGAGACAGTCTGAGATAAAGGCGCGACAGTACCGTGTGTTGGTGTCCGAGCCTGAGTCGGCCCATACTACAGTTCACGAATCCGCTAGCGACTCAGCGAGGGTGCGTGTTTCAAGAGAAACAACGCCAACGTAATAGGGTACGGAAGGACCGAATGTTTGAGAAGGCACGTGACTAAGGTTAGGAAGACTTTCATATTATCGACATCTCGAGCGAGTAGCAGGGCAAGAAGGACCAGGTTAGGGAAGTTAGCCGACAGTGTGGGTGGTATTTTGCTTGCTCCATGGAAGACGCGGATCCCTGAATTGATAGTGAGATGCAGGTAAAGTAATTTATACGAAGGAAAGATGCGCTGCGCGAGAACTTGAAGTCTATTGAGTAATGAGGGAAGAGTAACTACTCACATCGCTCGGCCACGCGTCCATATCGGCGATAACAGCCAATTACTTAACTGCGGGTGTTGTTGCGCAATGACCCTCAGCTCGGAGCGCATCGCTCGTACTTGACCATGTGCCCCGTGCGCGTGATCGTGCCCTCATGAGGGGATCACGTGAGGGTGACGCATCGAGTGTGGGGAGACGCCCGTAAGCGTGAGTGCAGTGGGCGGGGAAGGATGAGCAAGAATTAGTGAGCAGCTCGTAATGCGATGTCCTTCTTGTCCTCGTCCTTGATCACCATCGCCATCCCACTGCCACGTCCTTTATATTTGTGCACAGCCCTTAGGCGCACCATAAGCCTTAAAACCAGCGTTTTAGTAGCCTGGAGTTCTAGATATCGACCGGGGCCGACTGCACTTCAAGTTGGATCAAGTGCCCCTTCAGCGAGACGTACTTTCCGAAACACAGCCCCCTTCATGTCAGACCCTAGCAAGAGCAAGAGCGAGGGAGAGTGGAGAGCTATCTTGAGCCCCGAGCAGGCTAGTCCCACCGAGGAAGTTGCGCATACGTATCGAAGCTAACTTCTATGCTCTTATAGTTCCGTATACTCCGCGAGAAGGGCACAGAACGCGCGGGCACAGGCAAATACGACAAATTTTATGACGAAGGTGTCTACGCTTGCGCGGGATGCGGTACGCCTCTTTACAAGAGCACGACCAAGTTCAACAGCGGTTGCGGCTGGCCGGCCTTCTTTGACGGTATGGGCGTCCTTGAGATCCTTTATGACGAGGGACTGATCCTTTCGTCCTTACAGCGATACCCGGTGCGGTGGAGCGTCACGAGGATCGCTCATTCGGTATGACCCGGATTGAGATTACCTGCAAGGCTTGCGGTGGACATCTGGGCCATGTCTTCAAGGGGGAGGGATTCCCGACGCCTAGTAGGTGCATACAAGCCATAGCTGGAGTTTTCGCTGATAGTTTTCCGTGAAGCCGACGAGCGTCACTGTGTGAACTCCGTGTCCCTTAACTTCATCGATGAGCAGGGTAAGAGCTGAGCGTTCATTGTTACATGCTTCTAGGTTGGGTTCGAAACAGTGTTGTATCATTTGCTGAGTGGATGTATAATGTATCGATATACTGCCGTTGCCGAAGCGCCGACCATTTGATCTTATATGGGGTGTTTGGGACCGAAGGATAAATTCCTGAACCATCCTTTGATTGCAATCACTATACACAGTTTGAATTCAAAACGCTTAACAATTCGACGCGTAAGGTAGATGAGCCCAGGTGTGAGATCGTGGATCGCAGCAGATCAAGCACGGTACAGCGGGCAACGAGCCTGAAGCGGCCGACTTGAAACACGTGGGGTCTTGTATAGTACATTGCGAGGTGCTGGGGTATCAGAGACCCTCCATGGTAGAGACTAGCTCGTCAAGTTCGCGCTTCGACTTGTGGTACTTCTCTTGTGATTCCTGGATTGGGGACGACGCGGAATTAGTACACCGTGATTCCATTAGGGACAAATTCATCCACCAATCGAGCTGGTAGATGTGAAAGGAGGATGGGCTGATGACATACCTCGTACTTCTTCTCCCAACTGTCGCGCTCTTGTTCGAGGCGCGTAACCTGCCTCTCGAAGTGCTCCGCCTTGACATCGACCTGCCTCAGCCTGGGAGGAGCACAAAATGTGCGGTTATATTGTATTGGCGAGCAGGCTCAAAGCGATCCAGTGATTCACGTACTTGTCCATCGCATCCTTGAGGTTCTTGTCGGCGGCATCCAGCTCTTCTTCAAGCAATTGTATCTTGCGAGTGAGGGCCTCATTCGTGGTCTTGCTATACTCGCTGTCGTCATTCGCCGCCTTGAGCTCGGCGAGCCTGCCTTCGATTTTATCCTGTTCGGCCTCTTTTACAGCCAATTTATGTTGAAGCGAGATGACCTCCTGATCCTTCTCCAGTAACTGTTGCTCGAGCTTCTTGACCTTTGTCTCCGCCTCCTCTGCGCGTTCCACCGCGGCGTCGACCTCGTTACGAAGGCTCGTCAAGCGCTATAGGTTGAACGAGATGCGGTCAGCATTCATTTCGTGACTCAAGCACAAGACAGGTGTCCTACCTCCTTTATCTTTTCCATAATCGACGAAACTGCACCGACAGTAAGTAGCTGTTGTGGACGGGAGAACGGAGGACGGTAAACACGGAAGTTGTGCTGTTCTGGGCAAGGGCGTAGCAGTACTGATAAAGTATCATCCGTGGGAAACTATTCCCTTTGGGGATTGGCACGTGGTCAATGAGCACTTCGGTCGAGGCGGGACTCAGCACGGCTTGACTTCACACTTGTCGGAGGAGCCACCGTCCTCATTGCGGACGCCGTCGATCTCGCTCAATCTTACCGGAAAGCATTTTTTGACATATTCCGAAGGTCGACCGGGCAGAATCTCCAGCCGCGATGTCCGCGCCAGTTGCACAGGAAGGTGCGCACTTGCCCGATTCCGCAAGCCACTGCCGCCAGGCTGATCTCCTCATGCTTCGGCATCGCTCAGAGCTGCCTATCCTGGAGGCGGTCATCAAGTTCGTCCAACCTTTCTCGCCCTTCGCCTACTCCGAGCGCGTTTTGATAAGCCTGTGTACCCGTCTGTAGCATCCGGAACCGCCTGACCGCGCTCAAGAAGAACAGAGGCGAGTTCATCAAGCCGACAGACGTGAACCAGTTGTACCAAGCCATCGTGAAGCAAGGTCGGTCCAGCCTCCTACCGTGTCATAGCCAATGCTAACCGCCATGCTTATCCGTCGAAACTTGGACAAACGAATACCTGCAACACTCGCGCCACATATGCACGGACATTCGTCTTCTGTAAAACTCGCGCGCTGATGTTCGCCTCGGCCCCCTTAAACGCTTCTAGTCACTCGGCTCAATGAAGTTCGCGACGATCACACAACGTACAACAACCGCCTCGACACGACCCTTGCGGACGTCTTTAACCTCTTGTCGCTCTTCTTCTTGACCATCGGCCGGACACGCGAATGTCCAGCCACCTACAGCCAGATCGCCAGCATGAGGGTGAGTCAGATGCTCTTCCGCCCTTTGGACAGGTAGAATGGTTTGCTTGGCCGGTAGGCCACGTCGTATGGTGTACGTGTGTACACCTGTGACGGGGCCTGCCTTGTCATCGCCCCCAATGTTCTATTGCATTACGATGAGGATTCAACCGCGAATGGTAGTGGGGATGGAAGTGGATCGGTTTGCTTCCACTGCCACTATCGAGCAGTTCCTGGGAGAACGGGGTATCCTAAAAGAGCAATCCTTGAACTTGACACAAACTGCAAGTACGCGAGGACGACCCTTCGCGATCAGCTCTATACTCATACGGCGCGCCGGTGCAATTGCAAGTGACCGTCAGGCCTTGGTGAAAATTGTGTTGTCTTACTAGCAGCGTTTGTCCGCCGGGCGCCGGGCCATGTATCGGGATTAGCGTCCATTTATCGAGGTCACGCTTGCAGCAATATGTACTGGCTCCGTTCTCAGCTGCCAACATGAGGTCAGACAACATGCAGTGGAAGCCCCGGCGGAGATCGTGGCTCTAGGGAATAATGCCTAGAAGATGCGCTTTGGCTTCTGGCTTTCACGCATTTGCCTCCTCTCGTTCGGACCCCCCTTTCTCGCCCCGAGCCTCCGAACGCTGCGCTGGAGACAAGATAAGGTATCCTGATGGGGTAGAAAGGCCACACTAGGCCCCTGATGTTCAGACTTGGTTCTTCCAATCACGTCACCCGGAGTTTTTGGGCGTCGCAGAATTGCATGCGGGGGTATTCCGGAACTTGCGCGATTACCATATTTTTACGATCTGCGCTACGCGAACGACTCAGGAGCCTAGGTTTGGTCGCGCGGCTGCACACCTGGCACTGTTCGTACCTTCTGCAGCTTTGCAAAGCCCGGATGTACGGACATTGTGCCGGTGCGTATAGCGCATCCAAGGGATGGGCAAGGGGCTCGCCCTGGGGGCTGCACGAGCGTGTGCGAGTGGATATAAGAAGCCTGGCGGGAGCGCTGTGGGGGCGATCGTGATTGTCCCACATCCCACCATGAACCTCTCGTTTTTTATTACGTTCCCTCGTTTATGTTCGATGCCCTGCGCCCAGAGCGCGCTTTTAGAGAGGCTGGCGATGCTGACGGTATGCTCACAGCAAATCCTGATCCACATGGACGAGTCCGGGATCTACAACGAGTCCGACCTGGCGCCGTTCCACCGGCGTCTAGCCGAGCTACGGTACGTTCTCGTCATCAATGACTGGTTTGAGGCATCAGGTGGGGGCTCCCTCTCGCGAGTCGTGATGCGTCCGCGGCGTCTGAGCTCCTGTCTCACATTGCCGCGAGCTAGCAAATGTTGATGGCTGACGGGTCCGCGTAGATATATCGTGCAACACGACATCGAGAGTGGTCGACATCCGCCGGCCATGACGAAGCTCCTGGAGCGGCAGCTCAACGAGTGCGGTGAGTGACTGGTTGTCTTGAAATCTGGCCAGCGCGGTTCGTCCGCGGTACCCTTCATTCTTAGGTTCTGTGCACTTTTGGGAGCTCTAATCTCACGGTTGCCGTCTGTACTGTCTATCCGTAGAGTTTCCTTTTCGCCGTCCGACGTGGCGGTCATCATGAAGGGTACTCTCATTTTCAGGTCCTCCACACTTGGTCGAATTTTCCGCGAGCCAGACGCTGACGCTCGACGCTTCCAGACAACCTGCTGCGCAAGCTGCAGGACTCGCTCTCGGTGCTCTCGCCAGAGCTGATCCCGATCCACGAGCGGCTGGTCAACATCCGGCGGCAGCTAGTCGCGCTTGCGGCGAAGGAGACGGCGCGGGAGGTAGCGGCGGCGAACGCGCACGAACAAAAGCTCGAGGATTTGAAGGGCAAGGGCTCTGCGTCGTCGAGCACAGAGAGCGAGCCGTCTGAGAGTGAGTCAAAGACGCCGACGCGGGAGAGCACGCCAAAGCCGGAGAGCCACCGGGAAAAGGACGCGAAGGAAGGCAAGGACGGCCTTCGGGTAAGGGCCGAGCTGAAGCCCATCCAGGAGGAGCTACGGAGGATTGACTCGTTCGTCATCTTTTGCGTGCTCTGCGCGGACAGGACGCTCACCCTTAACACAGAAAACGTGTAGACGGGAAGTTCCTTGGTCCGGGAGGGATGGTGCCAGCTTCGCAAGCGATCTGTTCGTCACTGCTGGAGGAGTGCTTTGAAATCGCGCAGGAGATCCGTGCGCAGGACGAATCTAAAAACGTCGCGTCCTCACTACGGCCGATCTATGACCGGCTGAACGAGATCCGGAAGGAGCTTGAGCAGCTCGTCCTGACGCACCGGTGGAGCCTCCGGGAGACCGATCTGTGGAACTATAGTCTGAGCCTGCAAGAGATAGACAAGATGCGCGTGGATGGGAAGTTTGTCGACGCGGAGGGGAATAGGCCAGAGGGCCAATACGTGAGTGAATTTGTACTCTACGCTTCGGCCAACACCCCTGACACTCGACAGGTTCTGTTGTACCTTCTGCGCCGATGTTACGGCTTAATTTATCGGCTCCTCTCGTCGAGCGAGCCGATATCCGAGGAGTTGATGCCTATCGTGAGATCCACCTGCTCCTCGGTAGGCTCAACGTTAACGTTGCTATTTCTAGGCCAACAAGTTGTCCACGGTGAAGAAGTGCCTCAACGAGGTACTCAAGTACGGCGGGCCGTTCAGCCCGAGGGACCTGTATCCGGTGTGTGCCCTTCCCACCCTCCCGTGGCTCTAGTCACGCTGGACGTTTGAATATTCTGACCTTGCTCTCACAGTACCAACTTGCGCTGCACCAGATCGACTCGATGCGCAAGGAGGGCAAGTTCGTTGGCGTGGACGGGACGATTCCGGAAGGGCAGGGCATCGTCATGGCTCACCTTAATGAATGCCACGAGCTTCTCGAGATGGTATGTTTCGCGCGTCTGAACTGCATCGACTACTTCCACCGATATTCTGCGCTAACGATGTCTATGTCCCTTTCACAGCTCAAAGAGGCGATGGAAGACCCGGAGCAGGACGACGACTACGTCGACGAGGACGAGTACGACTTCAACGACCCCTCAGACGACGAGGGTGACAGCTACGAGGAATAGGCAGTGTGCCCCGGTACCACGGTTCCTTCCAGAGGGCAGCGCATCGTGAATGGTTCAACGTCGCCGTTGTATAGAGACAGCCTTCTTACCCGTGGCGGGTGGATTAGATGGACGGGCAAAGGATGGACAGCGTATTATCTGTGCGGGTTGCATCGTTATACTAGAGGATCTGGACAGCGCTGGAATTGGCAAATGAATCTGTTCTTAATGTTGCTTCATTTCAGTGACTTTCACGCAGACATATCACCACACAGACACACCATTACTCATACTAATGCTCAGGCAGTGCAAACAGGTTTGAGAGGCACCCGTGGGAACGCGGCGTTCTAAAGACTAATTCGGGATTCTAAGCGTTTGGCGTATGGCGGTTTATCAACTAGACTGTAATTACGTCACTACTACCACTGGTGGTACAAGTTGACAGCAGATGTAAAAATGGATGTCGCGCGAGGATTCTGGGGGGTGTGCTCGGCTATCAGCAGCCCCTCGGCAGGACCGGCGCCTGCCCCCAACGCCATCGCGCCGCGACTGCGTCTTGAATCTTCGTAGCAGAGCACCGGGAGGACGATTGCGTTGTAGATATTGCTGCTGAAGAACCGGTGGCGGTTGTAGGTCAAGTGCCAGCTCGGAGTGGTTCATAGCAAAGATTGCGACAGCATCTCCAGGCCTAGGTGGAGGGGGGTCCGGGCGCGCACTAACCGAGTACGTCGCCCAATATTAATGCCTCCTCTACCGGACAGGAATGTTGTGAAATCGATGTCTCTTGTGATTGTAGTTACGAGCATGGAGTATATACTAGGAAATGGAGTATATAAAGGAAACAAGATGACCAGCAATGAGGAGAACGCCACGACTCGGAGAGAGCCAACGAGACGCGACGCGGGTACAGCTGGGTACAGGCGCCGGTATTGCCGAGGAGTTGCTGATAGCCGAGCACCCCCCCAGAATCCTCGCGCGACATCCGTTTTTACATCTGCTGGAAGTATGTGCCGTACTTACTACTAGTCCGCAAAGCTTCAAGCTTCAAATAGGAACTACACTAGCGACCGAGACATCGATTTAACTTGAAGGACTACCGGTACCCACGGAGCGGATGCTTTCGGCCCACCCGACGCACCCGGCTGTTTAACTTCTTGACATGTTAACTTGGTAACAGGGCTCCTCGGAGGTGCCGGCGCCACGGTACAGTACGGTGTGCTAAATGCCCCTCGGCCGCGTACTATACTAGGTGTGAGTACTTCTATATTACACGCATCAGCCTCGAACGTTTCGCTTCCGACTATTCATGTCAGAAGGCATGTCGGGACATAAACTACAAGTGTCCCCGCGTTATCCCCGCGCTCGCAGGGCCCAATATCCCTCATTTATAGGAGGACTGTAAATACCATCTCCCGTTATCCACCACCAAACGCGAAGTAGGACATGCCTCTCGAGTGTCGGGCAACAACAAAAGCAGCTGGTCTGGTGTCTGCGATCTTGAAGGCCGGTGTTGGACTACGCTCTCGAAGCAAGGTGAGCACCCCATCGTATGGGTAGCTAAATCAGCTACCTTCATTGCCATACTATTAACACGAGATATGCTGCACAGTCTGCCATGATACAGGCTCTACTCAAAGGACTAACCTTTGAAGACATTCCGGCCGAAATAATACACGAGATTCTACTTCTCCTTCCGCAGGCATCCGTGCTTAAATTCGGGTTGACGTGTCGAAGGGCATTCGGACTGTGCCTCCCAGCTCTGCATCGCAAAGTCATCCTCACCGCCCATAATGTAGTTTCGTTCAACAAGGTGAAATTTGCTCAAAACGACCCTTACCTCATTTTGGTCCGGGAACTTCAGCTTGGACGTCGAGGCGAAGGGCACTGGTCCTCCGAAACCCCGTGGGACGTGTTGTCGAACGACAGTGTCCTGCCCAATTTCCCTAACCTTCGCTCCCTGAATGCACTCCATCATGAACCAATGAGGGGATGGACGGGGCTCCTCTACGTCCTCGAGATACTCCCACCGTCTACAATCAAGTTGGTAGGAAGCATGGCTTGTCGGGCGGACCTGGGTATGTGGCCGGTAAAGGTATGTAGGTGCCGCAAGTCACGCAAGCATTTCTGACCTTGTTCCACAGCGTCCCTTCCCCTCCTACAAGACACTCCATCTATACCTAACCGTAGACTCGCTTGTTGGACACCACCCCGGAGAGAGTAGGATGGCACCAAACCTGTCGTTCAACTTTCCCAACCTGGTCCACCTCGTACTAGCTCTTCCACAGCTTATCCACGATCTCGACCTGTTCCTCAAAAGCAGCTACTTCCCCTTCCTCACAACATTCTCTCTAGCCTCCTTCGACTGGCAATGGGGCTCCACATATCTATCATCAACGGAGTCTCGTGGAATGGTGGCTTTTCTTTCTCACCACGCGGGCACGCTCCGTGAGCTGGACACGCCAACCTGGACGGTCGACGATGACAGCGTTTCGCGCTTCTCCGAGATAGAGCTGCGGCTTCATAGAGTCCGGGCTTGCATTCACCTGACCACCATTCTTGGGCAATCGCGAACATTCGCCTCAACCCTATCTTCTCTCGATCTGATTTGGTGCTGTCACGGTGCTCTATCCATACCTCGTACCGCAGTGCTGAGCGTTACACGTATCTGCAACGTGCCAGCAGCCGTATTCCCAGGGCATCGATCGAGCGATGCGGGTCTCGCTCGGCTTCTGGAACTGGTACCCAATTTACGCATCTTGCGTGTCAAGATGGGCCAAGAGGCGAGTATACCTGCCTCTGAGTCGGTGCACCCATTGCATGATACTGAATCGTCTATGACAGGACCAAATGAAGAAGATCGTCGCACGCGTCGAAACATCTTCCGTGGTCTATGCAATGTGCCCCAAACTCCGCCATGTTTTCTTTGTGCCACCAGATCAGCAGGAAGCGGTCTACGCCATCGTACGGGAACCCAGGTTAGGCGATGTCAAGCTGCAGATATGTTCTGACCAGTGAGATTCTCTATTCGTGCCATGAAGCTGTATTCGAATTCGAGACACTGGGCAGAATTAGTATTCCCTTGGACTGTCTTTGCGCTCATCATCAACGAGCATGACCCGCATACCGTGTTGAGGTCGGCAAGGGGTCTGGCCCGCAACGGGAGTCGGATGCACGTAAAAACGAATGTTCTGTTGCTGCAACAGGTAATGGTTCCTACGTGGCGTTGCCCGCTCCTCAAGGTCGCTACCAGGGAAGTACTAGTTCAATTCACTGTCCGTGCTACGTCTACTACCAGCACCCTCAATGGATAATTCTCCCGGTACTCATAGAACTTTGCTCCCGGAAGAACCAGTTACTGCGTGCTGCGGTGTGTGGTCCTCGTGATATCGCTCCCGGCCCTGTTCTGAAGGTCACCCAGTGTGTTTCAGTATGTACAGGTCATGACCCCGCACCCTCCCATTCAATTTTTATTTATAGAACGGTGGGCGCAACCAACTGAATGGACCCTATATTCGGTAGTCCTTGAAGGTGGTATAGGTCCCGAACTTAAGGAACCGCTACGACCTGCCTATATGTCTAACTTTCTGAATGGGGAGGAGCAGGTCCTTGGAATCGAATCCTGAGACGAGTGCCATCGGACGGCAGTCTACAGTAAAGCGAGAACCGTAAATCATGCATATGAAGGGTTCAAGCGCGGTACCTTCTAAAACTCCTACAACTAGACGAGGAACATGGCGCACACAGCTCAAGAAGAGAAGATCGACCAAAGGTCGTCAAGTGAGCAAAACTGTGGGGCGCCTTCAAGACGGACAAGCCGGCGTGACGTCTATGCAGCACTGGTACGCCGGCTATTCCCCGGGAGTAGCAGCACGTCGCGAAGTCGCTATCCACGCAGATGGGGGGGGGGGGGCAGCGACGATGTAAGCGGTTCAAGCCCCGAGAAGACGTCGATTCCGGACTCATAATTCTCGTGGTTGCTACGTACGTGCACCATCTGCTGTCCCCGATTTGCCGTTCCGTAGAGCGGTTCCTTCTCGGAGATCCTGGGGTCTCTCGCTCCATCATTGATACTTCCGTAGCCTTCCGAGTAGAGGACTTTTCGTAGGCAATGCGGCGCGGTTGGCACCCGTGTACGGCGTACGTCGTAGCCGACGGGCACTCCTCGGGCCGTGTAGCATCATGACCCGGGCGTACAGCCCATGAAGACGGCTTTCGTTCCTCCAGCTTGGGCCTGTGTGTCTCGGATTCTCATCGGGAAGGCCGACTGCCTATCACAAAAAGTCCTTTCGATCGCGAAACATACTCGCCAAAACGCAGACACCCACCCCTACTACGACGCGCGGAAGAACTGCACTTTACCACCCTCCGCCCTGCGCACAACCCAATGCCCTTGTGCCGCAAATTATCCGTCAGCCTAAGATATAAAAAGGCGATGGACGACCGACAACCTCATCGACCTCTGCAGTCGCTTTACCGATAACCCGCCTCCTCTATAGGTCCTATTGGTCTCACCACCATGTTCCCTACAACGACACTCCTCACGCTCTCCTTCGTCGCCATAGCCTATGGTCAGCAAGTGGGCACGCTGACACCCGAGACGCACCCCAAGCTCAGCGTGCAGCAGTGCACTGCAGGCGGCAGCTGCCAGACCTTGCAACGCTCCGTCGTGCTCGACTCCAACTGGCGCTGGCTGCACTCGACCAGCGGCAGCACCAACTGCTACACTGGCAACACTTGGGACACCTCTCTCTGCCCCGACCCCACCACCTGCGCCCAGAACTGCGCGCTCGATGGTGCGGACTACCAGGGTAAGTGGCCTACGTTGATGAAGTGCTTTCGGCATGCTCACTAAGCTCGCTCCTTTCTAGGTACTTATGGTATCACTACCAGTGGCAACCAGCTCAGCCTGACGTTCGTAACCGACGGCCAGTACTCTACCAACATCGGGTCGCGCGTGTACCTACTCGACTCGGACGACACCACTTATCAGATGTTCAACCTCAAGAACCAGGAGTTCACGTTTGACGTCGACATGTCAAAGCTCCCGTGTGGTTTGAACGGCGCGCTCTACTTTGTTGAGATGGACAAGGACGGCGGCAAGTCTCGCTTCCCTTCCAACAAGGCAGGCTCCAAGTACGGAACTGGCTATTGCGACACTCAGTGCCCGCACGACATCAAGTTCATCAACGGCGAGGTGGGTACTCACTCAAGCTTATTGTCGATTGGGACTGACACTTTCGCTAGGCCAATGTCCTCGGCTGGGCAGGTTCTGATAGCGACCCGAACGCCGGTACCGGGCAGTACGGCACATGTTGCAACGAGATGGACATCTGGGAGGCAAACTCGAACGGCGCGGCCGTGACCCCGCACGTTTGTAGCGTCTCGGGCCAGGTGCGCTGTGAGGGCACCGACTGCGGCGACGGTGACGAGCGGTACGACGGAATCTGCGACAAGGACGGCTGTGACTTCAACTCCTTCCGTATGGGCGACCAGACCTTCCTCGGCATCGGCAAGACCGTCGACACCAGCGCTAAGTTCACCGTCGTCACCCAGTTCGTCACCGCGGACAACACCACGTCCGGCGCGCTCTCGGAGATCCGCCGGCTGTACGTGCAGAACGGCAAGGTGATCGCGAACTCCAAGACGAACATCCCCGGCATGGATGCCTTCGACTCGATCACGGACGACTTCTGCAACGCGCAGAAGGAGGCGTTCGGCGACACCAACTCATTCGAAAAGCTTGGTGGCCTCAAGCAGATGGGCGCCGCGTTCGAGACGGGCATGGTCCTCGTAATGTCTATCTGGGACGACCATGCCGCGAACATGCTCTGGCTCGACAGCGACTACCCCACCGACGCCGACCCGTCTTCGCCCGGTGTCGCTCGTGGTCCGTGCCCTGCCACCTCTGGTGTGCCCAAGGATGTCGAGACTCAGAGCCCCGGCGCGACGGTCGTCTTCTCGAACATCAAGTTCGGCCCCATTGGTTCGACCTACGCTTAAGTAAGTCCTAAGTCATGGTGCATCACGAAGTCAACCTAACGAGACCCCACCTAGGTTCCTCAGACATTCACGCAGGGGTGGGAAGGATTGTAGTCCAGTGTTTGCTGCAAAAGTTCAGAGATTCGTGTCTCCCTAACCGGTCTGACAGGACCGAGATTTGTGTCTACCTCTTGATACCAAACAGAGCTTACTTTTGATTTCACTGCGTACCCTTGTACACAGGCCTTGGTCTGGCCGCAACATCGTAGACACCAGTGAGAACGTCGGAAGTATTTCGCAAATAACCAAATATTGGACGCTTGATAAACATTTTAACCACCTTTTGACGGCATACCGCGATCCGAACTGCCGTGACGAGCAAGACCGTAACCCGGTTCTTCGTTAACCTTCACCTTGAAGCCTTGGCACGCTTGAAACATATCTGGACAGTCACTAGCACTAAAATACCGCCGCGCACCCATAGATACACACGACCGTAAATGATATTCCTACAAGAAGAATGTCCTCCTCGAGGTCTCTAGTTCCGGCTACGGAAGATGTGAGAGAATATGACGTTGATGTGGCAGAAGTACGCACCTTCCACATCCATAGATATTCGTCCTCCGTTGGGGGGGCGACCTTCTGTTTGTTTGCCCCCATGTTTTCTGCGTCTTCCGTGTTTTGTTCTTCCCCGAGCGCCTGTGCCTCACCCATCTCGATGTCCTTGAGCGCCTGCTTTTCCTGCTCGTTCTCCTCTGCGTCGAACTCCAGCGGCTTGCTCGGTGCGCCGAGGTTTTTCACAGCAGGCAAGCCTTTTTTCAGATACCGCAGTTTCAATGTAAATCGGGGCCCGATCTCCTGCAGGGCAACCCTTTCTGTCGATCTGAAAGCGTATCTGAGAGTGTAGATGATACATTTAGTGGGAAGACAAGAATACACTCAGGAACTAGGGACTGAATTGCTCGGACCACATACCGATGTCTTCTGAAGAACAAGAAGTCGCGCTGATTGTGGAGGGTCACGACTTGCCGGCCCTGGAATTCGGGCATTGGTGGGAAAAGTGTTTGGAAGAGACGACCGACGGTATGACCCAGTCGTGTCACGAAGCCGTTCATGACAAGTTCTGGGTAGTGGGCGGTGGCGCGCGCGTGCCCCTGTGGAGAGGATTACAATTAGCAGCTATGTTATAAACGGGGGCTTGAATAGCTTACCGAGATTTTTTGTGAGAGTTCGATCGACGTGAGCTTAAAATAAGCCGTGGGGCCTTCGGGGAGGTATACCATCGTAATAGCGTCTTTGGCCATCCTGTAAGTATCTATCTGTCACTTGTACGTTACGATCCAACTTACTCGGCTTTTTCATGTCTTCGTTTACGACCATAAGATGGCTGTACCCCCTGTTCGCCGCCCAACCGGCAATCCTACCAACTTCGAAGCCTTTTCCCTTCTTTCGCCGAATGAACTCTGCCCCTGGAAACACGCCAACGAGCTCGTCGCAGAAGTCGTACGTCGTACGGGTAGCTTTCGGCGAAGTAGTAATAAGGACCTTTGGCGGTACACTTGGGTCAAACTCCCCAGAAAAGTAGGCCGCGAACGGGTCTGTAGCGATGTCCGCCGCAGACTCATCTTGCGGATGTTGTTCAGGTTCACCGTTTCCAGATGGGGATTCTTGAGCGGCGAGGGTAGATGGGCCGGCTTCCGGTTCAACACTTGGGTTCGCGGTTAGGATGGAAGGGTCAAATTCGCGGGTGTTGTCAAGTGTACGGGGCACGTTCTGGGCCAAACGTTTCTGGACATGCAAGGTCAGCTTTGGGATACTGCGTTCAAGCAAATTTACTTGCCTTCTTCGCTAGCGGATCGTTAGCCTCTACTTTCGCCTGTGCGAGTCTCCGCTGCAGCTTTTCCTGGCGCTTCTCCTTCTTCTGCTTACGAGCGATCTCTTCACGTTTGACCTTATTCTTGATGGCCGACGGTTCAAATCGGCTTGTGGGCATAGTTTCAAAGCCGCCGCGAGGTATGTAAGGAGCTAATACAGATGGTTAGGCCGAGCGGGGGAAGGCCGGCCGGGATGGAGGGAGTGGAGAGCGTGTGCAAGGTGAAGCACAAAAATCTGAAGCAACGATCTGGCGGTGAAAGCGTTCCCACGGTAGATCTCTCTCCCTACTCACGACCGCCACGACCACGTCTCTCCATGGCTCAACCCCGGAGGCCTCCTCTCCTCGCGCTGTGGCTCCTCCTCGTCTTTGCCGCAACCGCCGCTAACGCGCTACACTTCTACCTGGATACAAACGAGAAGCGCTGCTTCGTCGAAGAGCTCCCGTCGGACACGATCGTGGAGGGTATGTGCTAGGTGGCACTGCATAGCTAATTGGCTGGACCTTGACCCTTTGCGCCTTATTATGTAGGTCATTACAGGGCCCTCGAATGGTCGGAGTCGGAGCAGAAGTACATCGAAAACCCAAACCTGGGCATCCTGGTAGAAGTGGATGTAAGTGTTGCGTCTCATTCACCTCCGGACACTCGCTTAGCATGGCACACTCTCCGCTGTCGCTATTCCGAAATATAGGAACTCGAGACGGGACACAACGTCGTAAAGACTCGCGGGCCGTCAGACGGCCGCTTCACTTTCACCTCACACGACTCCGGCGACCACTCGATCTGCCTCTCGAGCAACTATGGCACATCTTGGTTCTCTAGCACCCACATCCGTCTTTATTTCGACATTGTCATCGGTACCACGAAGGCCGACACGGAGCACGACCGCTCGCACGTGTCGGAGCTCTCACAGAAGTTGCGCGATCTGAACATGAAGATTGAGGACATTAACCGGGAGCAGCAGTACCAGCGCGAGCGCGAGGCCGCATACCGGAACCTCAGTGAGGAGACGAACTCGCGTGCCGTGTGGTACACGTTAGTGCAGATTGGCGTGCTGGTCGCGACGTGCGTGTGGCAGCTCAGGCATCTCAGGGTGAGTACACAAGTGAGCGCCCCTTGCACTTTTGCTGAATCGGCTCTCCATAGCGGTTCTTTGAGGATAGGAAAATGCACTAATGCACCACTAATGTCTGCGGGTATTCTCTACGACTCTATATATATTGGGCTGGTATTTCGTGTAGCGGCCCCACACGTGCCCCAACCCGAAGCAGGCTTGTACGTACGACTTGGTGAGTAGTGACGATTTACCCTAGAAGCTGGGTAGCTTCCACCGACTTGGAACTCAAAATTTGGTTACGCTAACGCGCGTGCCGCGCTGCTGATGAGGGGACCAGGCTTCCCAGTCATTGAAGTCCATGCTACCATTCTGTTACGCGAAAATTAGCATATGTCGTTGCGGTCAAACTTGACGATATGGTAACCTTGCGTCGTTGTTCATCCCAGCCGTAGGAGCACCTTCTTACCATAACCTTCCTCCATTTTAGTAAGGACGCTCCGCAACCTTTGTGTAGCCTCTTCGTCGCTATGCTCCTCAGACAGGTCTAGGATTTCGTGTTCGGGCTCTTTCAGCTGTGGCACGATGCGATATGGCCACGTCAGTCAAACGTTACATCGGTGTGTGGACGCGGTGACTATAGGCGAAACTTGCCTTGAGGTCCGCGAGCGTCTTCATCAATTGTTCGCGCTCTTGACGAGTGTGACGCTTGTACCAAGTGCTTTGCCAGAACCCCTGGGCGCAGAGATTCTTGAAGATGAAGAGGGAGGTGGGTAGTGAGAGAGGCTTCTTGGACATCGCGCCGTATGAGACCAGGTGTGCATTTTCGCCCAGTAAGCGTGTCATGGCGGTGGTGTTAGGTCCGCCTACGCAGTTCAACATCAGTCGGATCGGCTATGCCAATCTGTGTAAATCGTATGGAGCACGTCAAAAAGAGCTTGGACGTACGCTGTTTGATGTCCATTGCTTGACATGCTTCGCCAGTGACTTGTCTACGAGTGCGTCATATGTGAATACATGCGTGGCCCCCAACTGCGTCAGCTGGCTCGCTAGGAGATCCATGTCATGACCGCGTCTATCGTGTTTCTAAGTGTACTCTCGTCGGCCCTCACTAAGGACTAGACGATACCTTTGACGGACGAAGTTTATAGTGTTGATTCCTTTACGTGCGGCAATTTGGATAACTGCTTGGCCGACCTAACAGGTAGTGAACTAGTAAGCACCACCGTTGCATGGGTACGGGACACGAAGTATTTACCGCACTGTTTGCTCCTACATGATGGAAGATATACTAAATTTAGCGCATAGACTCTGCATCCTGAAAGAAAGAAAGAACACCATTCTGGAGCACCCAATCGCCTTCATTCAGGTTAACGAACTCGTGCAGCATGTTGTACGCCGTAGCTGGATTCACCTGCGGCACTCCGTTAGGGCTAGCAACTTTTGCATGACGGTGCACTTGCAGTGATGGTTGCTGCGTTCACTTCACTCAATCCCTCTGCGGGGAGCTTGATCACATCTTCTGCGTGTACGGCACGAAGAGAAGACCAAGTCCCCACTTGCGCTTTGGCAGATACAACCCAATCGCCTTTCTCAAGATTCTTCACAGCGCTGCCGACCTCGACAATCTCGGCCAGGCCCTCGTTACCGCCGACGAAGACGTCCTCGCCTGAGATATGCAGTTGTGCAGGTTTGGCAGGGTATACACCTTGGACGACGTTGATATCGGAGGGATTGATGGGCGAGAGGCGGAACCGGATGTTGATGGCGTTCGGGGATGGAGGCGGCAGAGGATCATAGGATTGGACTCGAAGGACCTCAGCAGGATTGCCGTTCGCCGTGAAGATCACAGCACGGTTGGCTCCGCCACGAACCGCAGAGGTAGAGAACGATTCAGTGTAAGTCGGCTGTATCTTGGCGTGTAAAGAACGCGCGCAGCGCGCAGTACAGCGTCGGAACATGACTCCTGGATGACTCGCACGTCGTGGTCAACGGGCGAGCTGCAGTACTCCGGCTTCCCCAGTTGTGCGGGGCAAGAGGGGGGCAAGCGAGTCGCCGATGACGACAATGTTCAGGCGCCCGTTCCACGTGTCTTCAACGGGCGTCTAATCCCATAATCTTTGCCAGAACTTGTTACGCAGTGCGTCGGCAGTCGCTGCAACTCGCCCCCGTCCTCCACGTCGTCTGCCTCACCGCCCAGCATGCTTCCTCGTCATTTGCGTCGTGCGGTCGTAACTCCTGCTGCACCAGCTCAGATTCGGGCTCTCTTGCTCAGTAGACAAGCGTTGCGCCCGCTTCCTCTTGCGCTTCATCCCGCTCTCTCTTCCGCGTCCTTCCACTCGTCTGCTCGCCGCCAGAATAACGAGGCCCCAAAATCCCCGTTCCAGACCTTCGTAGAAGTGCTCAAAGATGAGCTCCGTAAGAATCGCGAGCTTCAGGACAACGTGAAGCAGCTCCAGGGAGATGTAGAGAAGTTCCAGGACTCCGAAGCTATGAAGCGTGCTAGGGAGGCGTACGAGCGGGCGAGGGTATGCACTCTCGGCGCCATCGTATCCGTTACCTACGCTAATGTACGCGTTCGATATTCAAGCTGACGTCGAGTATTAAGGAGAATCCTCGTCTGCGTGCGGCGGCCGAGGAGCTCCGAAAGACTGGTGTCAAGGTCGGTGACGCAGTCGGTGAAGCTCTTAGGACGATGGAAGAGAGCGAAATAATGCGCGCCGTAAGCACCGAGTTTCCGCCGCGCCGATGCCGAGTTTTGTTCTTTCGCTCATACCACTGGTGCGCAGATTTCCCGCGCGTCCGCCGCTGTGTCATCGACAATAGACAAGACGACAGAACCAATACGCAAGACCGCTGCGTACAAGACTTTGTCGGAAACTATCGCGGACGCGTTGGATGACAGTGGCACTGCTAAGCATGCTGGGTTCGAGGAGAAAGAGGCGCGGCGGAAACGTCGGCAGCTACGCCTCGTGAAGGCTGGCAAGAACAGCATCGCAGGAGGAGCACGCGTAAAAGCTGACCCAGAGTGCGTGCATTGTTGGAAATGGGTCTTCCGAGTCATGCGTGTTCATGGGCTTTATATGCACAGGGCTGGCCAGGCACTCGTCTTGCACAAGGACTCTCCCAAGCAAGAGCGGTGGGCGAAGTTGAAAGAAACAAACCCACTTTTGCGCTCGCTCGCAGACCTCAAGGCACAGTACGACGAGAGCGAGAACCCAGTCATCTCGTCGCTCCGGGGCGTGACACAGACGATCGGCGGGTGGTTCGACGAGAACGAGAGCGCGCAAGTGCAACGGCTTATGAAGGCATTAGACCCCACGTTCAATATGGAAAGCTTTGAGCGCGAGCTCCGGGAGTATATTGTGCCAGAGGTCGTCGATGCGTATTTGAGTGCGGACCGGGAGGCGCTGCAGGCCTGGTGCGGCGAGGCGGTAAGTATTGCACGGATTGCCGCCGAAAGCTGAGGTATTTACGATGTGGGACAGACATACAACGTTCTATGGGCAACGATGGAGCAGTACCTGAAGCAGGGACTAATCAGCGACAGCAAAGTCCTCGACATCCGCCAAGTCGACGTATGTTCCCCCACATCGCTCAATTTACTGCTATAGCTCACTTGCTTTCGCCGTATGCAGGTATCGACAGGGAAGATTCTCGAGAATGAGGTCCCTGTGTTTGTGATCACCTTCGCGACGCAGGAGATCCTCCTATTCCGCAACGTGAAGACAGGCGAGATTGTCGTCGGTGCTGAAGACCGTGTAGAGCAGTGCCATTATGCTGCGGTCATCACACGGGTGGAGGAAGAGCTCGATAACGAACTCACTGGTGGCTGGAAAATTATTGAGGTGCGTTCGGCAGTGGTTTGAATGCTGCCTGGGCCATGCTGACACTTCTCTATAGATGGGCCGCAGATCTGCTCGCCAATACCTTTAATCACTTCCTCTGCCTCATTGCATCTTGTTCTGCTTCACGTCAAAAGTTGCTTTACCCTTGCTAATCTACCGCATGCATTTTACGAGTACTACCGCATTACCGCCGCATTACACCATTAACGACTCCCACCCACCGCTCACATCTAAGTAGCGTACACATCCATGTTTTTTCCGCCACCATGTAGTATTGGACAGTGCGCGACCACGCGCATGGGGTTGAAGATCATGGTCATTAATGCATTATAGAGGATTCCACGAATACATCTAGGGTGATATGTAGGTCTAGAACTTTTGAAGATCGCGTGAGGATGTCGTATGATTGAGGAGAGGTGGGGTGGAGGGCGGTCGGAATGGGGCGTAAACCCAGTCGGAAGAGTGTCCAGCCGAGAACACAACACATAGCGAGATAGCAAGTGCGAACGCCGAGTAGAGGCTAATGAGCGCCCTGCGAGCTGTTCCGCCTGCTCTCCTCGCGGAAGTTCGCCCAGGCATCCTCTGTTGCGGCGAGGATTCGCTGCTTGATGCTGCCCACGCTGTCCAGCGCGGGACGAACGTCCAACGAGAACACGGGCGAACCATCCGGCTCAGGGGGAGCAGAGTAGTAGTCGATCACGTAGCGCACCTCCTCTCCCCCGCGTCTCCGTACGATCCAGTCATGGCGGTCGAAGGGCGGCTCGGTGCTGTTGTGTGTCAACATTTATAAATGAGAGGGCGCGTGGGTACGCACTTAAATCGGGAGGGGAGAAGCCAACCGGCAAACAGCCAAAAGCGGGCCTTGGGCGAAAGCTCTCCGGGGCGGCCCTTGAAGCGCGCCAGCTGGGGATTATCCTCGCTACTCCAGACGACCAGCAAGTCAGCACGCTCCAGTCCACAAATTGCGCACATCGCCCTAAGGACAGACTCACGGGTTCTCTTTGCGCTCCCACTTGAGGATCTCAAGCCACGCCTGCTCGTTGAGGAAGTTGTGGATTTGAACCATTGTCTCGACGTGCTCCTCGGGGGTCTCCCAGCCCTTGCGTACAAGCGCGTTATAGAACTGCTGCGGGGAGGGGTACTCCCATCGCGAGCCTTCGTCGCGGGGTATTGAGGAGGTCTCGCGATCTGTGGGTAGGTCGGACTCCTGGTGCGCCGCGGGGGCTTGCGAAAGTGTGGGCATCTGGTTCAACGGGTTGAGCTGGTCTGCGTCGTGGCTGATGGGGCATTGCGCGGGGGGTGGTGCCGCGGCTGATGCAGAGGATTTCGTGTGGTCTATGGGGCACTTCGCGGGGCCGGACGAGGAAGGGGCCGCCGGGTGCTTCATAGCAGAATGGTCAATTGGACACGACGCGGGCGCAGAGGGCGCAGCAGAGACGGACTGCGACGCTGCTTGACCCATGGTATGAACTGGAGAACTCTGGCGGTAAGCAGAGGTTAGCGGGGTGATGGAGGGAGACAAGGAGGGTGCGAATAAGGGATTGGGGATTGGTTCGACGTGGGCGAGAGTAACGGAGCAGGACGGAGGCAGATCACTCCTCTTGCCGTTTTCCGATCGTCAGTTAGTTTTTTGTCGCTAAATTTATCAGACCTTGTCCTCCGACAAACCCAAAAGTACAGATACTCAAAATAATGCCGCTCGGCTGGTAACGCACCATCCCGGGTTGGTTCACGCCTTGAACGTTACAACAATCCTTAGGTTGAGCGAACCCGATTGAGATGTCGAGTTTAACGTTCATCTCCAGCAGTTATAAGTTCTTGATCACGGAGGTCATAAGCAGGTCGAGAGCGCGGCAATAAATTATGTCATGATAAAATTACAACATGCACAAATGCAAATGAATGACGGTACGTAGTAGACTGTGGAAGCCGCAGAAGTGGATGCGATACAACACGACGTGATGGATGTAAGGTTGAATATGAAGTGCAATAGATAGCTGAAATTGTTTTCAAGGGGTTGGTTCACCGAACAGCGGCTGTGGAGGGAATCGCGAGGCCGCCTTGACCGGGTTGAACATACTTGAGTAACCGTCTAATGGAGATGCTTCGGACGCGGAACGAGCATGCGGCGACGGACCAGGCGGTGGTGTCCTCAGCGGTGGAGGAGGAGATGCTGCGAAAGGATCTGGCTCCACTCCCAACGCAAGGGGTGTAAGAGTCGATGAGGACGACATGGCGGACAACGACAATGCAGACAACGAAGAGTCAACGGAACCACCGCCTCCGGCCGTGCGCTTGCCGAATGGTCGCAGTGATGCACGCACGCCTTCACGCTTCTTGAAGAGGTTGGAGAACATCTTTTTGAAGTTCCCAGACGATGACTGGAAGCGTGGCTTATCGGTCTTGCCGTCGAAGGTGAGAGAGCCGCGAGGGGAGGAGCGGGGAGAAGAGTTGGACGTGAATGATGAACGGGGTAGCGCGGAAAAGAGGGAGGATACGGAGCTGGAGGAGGAGTGTTGACTTGACCGCGAGTCCGAAGTAGTGTCGGTGAGGGTGAGTGAAGGTGGACGCCGAGCTGCTGAACGAGCGGTTGAAACTACGGGAGACGACATTGGCCGCGGGATGGCGCTCTGCCCCGAGCCTGGTCTGGGTCGGGCAACACTCTTAACAGGCGACTGACGGTCGAGTTAATGACAGACGAGGGACAGTTTGAATGACGGCCAACGTACTGGTTGCTTGATTTCAGCCATTGGCTCTATCGCATCGTAGTCAACGATACTCTTGGTAGACCAATTGTCCTCAATAGGCGTATCCTGAACAGACGTCATCCCTTGGCCAACACCCGACTGTCCGGCCGTACTCACCTCCTCGTAAACGGCATATACGCGATGCTTCTTCAACATCTCGCTCCTGGATGCCAACTCTGCATCGGAGAAGCGCCCTAAGGCACCCACGCTCTCGAATCGCGACCTTGGACGGATGGACTGTATCAGAACCGCGTCGTCTGTGGAGAGTTTAAGAGATGGCGGTCGCTCCCTCGATCTGCGTTTGGTATTGGGTGCGGTAGGAGGATGAGAGACCTCCAATGCTGCGAGCGCTTCCTGAACCTCGACCTTCGGTATCTCTGCGGCTGAGGCCAGGACTTCCTTCATGTCTTGCTCTGAGAACGATGCGTGCTTGATCCTGGGTACTTCGGGAACAATAAGCCCCTGCTCCATGAGCAGCTGCTCTACGGCCTTGTTGAACTTCAAGAGGTCGCGCGCGACCTCTGTGCAGTCGCCAACGAGGAGGTTGAGACCCTCCAGAAACCAGAATACGGTGTCCTCGTCCATCTCCGGGGAAGGTTCAGCGGTGCTCGCACCGGCCAGGAGCGTCTCGAGCCCAGCGAATTGGTCCGCAGCCACCGCGAGCTCGTCGATGACCTCCCAGATCGTCATCGCCTCCTGCTCGAGCGGCGAGTATTCTGAATAGCCGGTAGGCGAGCCCAGGTCGAACACCGACGTCGTGACGGTCGGAAGCGAGTACGCCAGCTCGCTTGCAGACTGTGGGGGGTCCCCAGGGAGCGTGCGCTGCGTATCAAGAGAAGCGTCGGACGGCGCAGCATTGATTGTGGGGGGAAGTGATACCTTGACGACCGGGACGGAAAGAGCAGGAGAGAGGCCCGCAGTCATGGTAGGGACACTCACAGACCGGCCGTGCGAGAGAGTTGCGTTGGCGGGCGAGTGAGGGTAACCTCCGGGAGAGGTCACTACGTCCTCCGATACATAGCAGTCGTAGATCCAAGAGTCGTCCATCGACACGTCCGCCGAGTTCGGTGAACCCACTGTTGTGTCCCGCACGTAGTGGAATGGTGTCTTCGCGACTGGCAATAACGCGTCTCCGTCAGGGGAGCATGTAAAAATGCAGGGTCCCGGAAGTTACTCACTTGGTGATCTCTGACCGGGGAACCGCGCATAACGAAACGGGCTCTGGTATGGACTGAGCTCTTCCGCTTCGTTAATGGGCGATAAAAGCGCGAGGCCGGGCATGCTGCTTGGACGAACGGTTGGTAGTGGTGGTGAGCGTCGTACAATGTCGTGCGGGGACCTTCTTGATGGTTGAGAACCTCTATACTCGAGAAGCAGAGTGCAGCAGAAATCATATCTGACCGTGAAACTAATCTTCTGTTGTTCGTGCCTGTCTTCGCCGTCCAAGGTGTCGCGTCGCAAATAGTTACAAGGAAGGGCAATGCTTAAGAATAAATGTCGACAAATAAACCTAGCGTAAGTCAGAACTTAAGAAGTGTAGAGGCACAACGCCATGCGCGCAGTCGCGCGGTGCGCCGCCTTGGCCGTTATAAGGAGATGGTCGGAGGGGCGATTGGCGCCAAATCATGACTGTGATGGAATCAACTCCTTGCCAGCGGCCCTCTGTGTCAGTGTTGAGTAGCGTGTCGGCCGGGCTCGCGGAGATCAAGGGGGGTTCGTCGGTTTCGGATGCGCCAATCAGCAGCGACAGTCCCGCCACAGTCGTGCACGACACGCGTCATTACGAATAACGCTAGTAAGTGCATAGGCCTAAAGCTTCAGGCTTGCGAAATGTTCAGTAAATGAGCCCAAACAGGCGTTTGAAGTGATTGCACTGACTTGATGAGAAAGTCATAGAGTAGCTAGACAATGCTGTCGACAAAACATGGAGTGAGTAAATGTGTCGCAGCGAATCATTCTCATGGGTGGCCATGCCCGGGCGCTTGGGCGATCTCTACATCGACACACTTACAATGACATTCTCGTAGGACGCCCAGCTACACACCCAGCCCGCAGAGATATCCTGAAGATATCGGCTGCGGATGTCCGTGTCATATCCGGGACATGTCCTCAGGATATCCGTGAAGACATCGCTAGGATATCTGATTCCTCAAGATGTCCGCGGACGTCTTTTCGGCGTCTAATGGGGTTAAGTTTCAAGGGGGGGCTTGTCGCATTTCGAAAACGGGGAAATAAGACATATCAGAATACCAAATACGGAACCAATCTTGAAATGTAGCCGCCACCGTCCGTTGGGAGCATTAGGTCCATCTGAAGCCGCTCTCATTATGGCAGATATTAGTAGGGTAGTTCATAGTACTACTATTGACATGACGGTAACATATTAACCCTTCTACGAGGCGAGCCTCGACAGGTCCATCAGTCGCGGGTTTAGCACAACCGCGGGGCCCGCCAGGGTCTTTCGTGTGCCCCCGGGCGTAGCTATCTGTTATGGAACATACGTAGTAACTAGCTAGATGTCACTACCGTCGTAATACCCGTACCTTACGAGACCATTGGCCGGTCAGGCCCAGAGATATAACACAACGCTAACGAACATGAAATACAGCAGAAAAACGAGAATGAGGACATACCAAGCACGTTGGCCACCCCTACACCGAAAATTCCTGAACGCCGCCTTCCATGCCTCCATAGCGACTTTGGTTGATTCATGTAGAGTCGAAGGTATGCGCGTCGTTAGAACTGGATCTTATTCTTATAGGCCAGCGCATAGCACTTTTCGCAGAGTCTGAGTGCGTACCGTGGCTGTTTGGCTTCCTATACGACCGTCTGAACTCATCTGGTGAGGTACAAGGCAACCCACTAGCCTTAATAGAAGTGAGCCGGGGTGGATAGACGTCGAGGATTCCGGGGGAGATGCTGTAGCATAGCTACATAGTGATGTGAGGGAGTCTTGAAAAGAAGAGAGTCAACGACTTGGTCGAACTTTTCGCTGGCGCGGGATCACGTCAGCCGCTGGCAAAGATAGTTATGCGCGCAAAAGTCCGAATTCCGAGCGGTTATCGAGCAACAATGTAATATTCGGATTTACGATAAAGACTAAAGTGGAACGAGCCATGTGCTTTGTATTTTTGGACGTCCGCAGGGCTATCCGGAAGACGTCCGCACACAGACGTCCGCAAGATATCACCCACGGATATCCTGAGGAAATCTTACACTGATGGGATATCCGCGGATATCTTCCGGGATTGGGTGTGTACGTGATATGTAACGCATCTCTCGACTCTCGAGTCCCAGACAGGTCATGCAGCTTGGACGTCCGTAGAGAACGCACGACAATAAACAAGGGTCCTCCTCTTTGAGCTCGCGCAAAATGACCACCTTATGGTTGCAAGTCAGGTCTAGACTGAAGCACTACCAGGTGAGGCACAATGCGCTGCAGCGGATCTCAGCTGTCAGCTCGAAGCGTCTACCTCCAGGTTCATGAGACCGGTTGCTGCTCCCATCCCGGTCACTTCCGTCGGCCTGCACAAAATTGACAGTTGGATGATTTAAGGTTTGCGTTTGCCTTCGACAGAGATGGACATGGTGGTCTTCTAATGGTGACCCTAGCGGTCGAGCGTAGTAAACGGCTCCGAACGGCGTTAGCGGGTACCTTAATGGAACAAGAAGCTTCACATAACATAGCATGGCCATAGAAAGAAGTGCATACAGGCGCTACCACCCAAAGATGAGATCCGAAACCTGGCCTAGCACACCCTTCGAAGGGGATTGTTGGACAGTGGAAACGGATGCTTGTGCGGGATTCTGTGTCGGTTGAGTGGCTTTGGCGGCGATACTAGGGGTGCTCGGACCCCCACGGCGGAAGGCGGATGCGGAGGGAGCGAGCCTAATTGGTGTTCCGACCGTTGGAGTAGACGGTTCTGCGCCCCGAGGCGTGCCAAGTCGGGGAATGACTTCGTCCACACTCATCCGCTCTGGCGGAGGCGACGAGCCAAAGATATTTGACGCTGGGGGCGAAATTGAGCTGGCGTTCGGGCCCGCAGGGAAAAAGTCGGGGGATTGAGCAGTGCTCCTGGCAAGCGATGCACCTAGGAGCACTTCCGCCTGAGCAGGATCCTAAACAAAAAGAGGTTGTAAGCGCCATCCAGCGTAGAAAATGCTATGATACAACGTACTGCCCACTTGGCGCCTACCATCCAGGAGCCACCTATGATCTCGCCATTCTTACGCACAGCCCGAATGGCCTCGGCGGGGTTCAGATATCCGATGCGGAATGCGTTGACCAGCTCGGGACTTTGGTTTGGCTCGGTGGTGTCCCCGAGAGAACGAAAGTATTCAACTGTAACGCTGTATTTATCCGGAGGGTACCCGAAGACGACGACGTAGAGTGGCTGCGAGCCGGAAGATTGAGAGGATTTTGGCGTCGCCGGGTGGGACGGCCTGAATAACGAAGCGCGGCTTTGAGATGGCTCAAAGGCTGATACCTTGCGTCGTATGGGAATAAATAGAGGGGCTTGTGGTATAGCGACGAGCGACGTACGCGCTGTGAGAAACGGTTCGAGCTTGCTTCAGGAATCTCGTTGATGATGTCGTTAACTGACGCCGTAGGGGGCGCATCCTCGTCTGCCAAGGTTTGTCTCGGTCTTTGTCTACGGCATCTATGAATGAAAAATTGAGGAAAGATAACTTTATATATACCTGGAACTTTCGAACATGGAATCCATGCCAAAGTCCGCGATAGCACCTCCGGAGAACGTGTGATTTAGCTTGGCCTTTGTTTGCACCATAGGTGGATCTTCGTGTCGTGTTCCGCTGGGCGGAGAAGACTGTAAGCTCTTGTCAACTTCTGCTTAGGTTCTATAAGGGGCGCTAAAATCATACACTGCTCTGACTAGCCGACTTCAAAGCGTAGACACGTCAGTTGGCGTGAAAAAGGGAGTGCAGGCGACAGCGACCACCTACCATGAGGTACCCAGGCTGATAGTGGCTCCTCGACTGAGAAAGCCCTTCGCTGAGCGGCGACCCTACCCCCAGAGATGATCCCATGCTCATGCCGAGCGGCCCGCCACGAAGGCTTGGGCTTCCCGCGCCTTGGTTCGACATGCCTGCCACCGAGAAGGGAGAGCCATTGAACTGCACAGGGTGCGAGTGAGAGTGCGCAAATTGGGAACGCTGCTCCTGACTGCTTGTACCAGACTGGCTAGGCGTGTACGAGTTGTTGGGGAACATCGTCGTCGTTCAAGACAAAGAGGTGGCGGGTCTAGTGATAGTCGCGAGCAGAACAAGAAACACGATGTGCGCTGGAGAAAGACGCGCTGAGAGGGGTTCGAATCGAGAACACGCGGCACGTGACGTAATCGTGGTGATCGAGAAAGATCTCAGATCGGGTCTGCGTTTTCAGCCACCCGCTTACTCTCGAAGCCTCTCGCAAACACTCGATCTCCTCTTGTACTATAAAGTCTTGCCGCCTATTTTCTCCCTACGAAGTTCCGCATATAAACCACAGCCATCAAAACTCCAACTTCGCCTCCTAACGACACCCACAAGCATATTGCCCTTAATGTCGTCAAATTCTGAACTCTTTCCAGCGATCGGATCGGTCGCCGACCAGACGCAAAAGCTGCCCGTGCAAGCTCAAGCCGTCGAGGTCACCTTGGATGAAGAGAAGCCAGTACAAGAGATCGAGTCCTTGTGCATGCGATGTGAGAAACAGGTACGCAACTCTTCCTTAAGATGAAGCACGTCTAACGAGGTGCCCAGGGAATGACCAGACTACTCTTGACCTCAATCCCGTACTTCCGCGAAATTATTGTCATGTCCTTCCGTTGCGAGCACTGTGGCTTCTCAAATAATGAAGTGCAGTCTGCCGGAGCCATCCGACGTGAGTACATCAAATGACAATATTCTACACCATACTAAATCAAAGATGAATGCAGCGGAGGGTGCCGTTTACACCGTCCGTGTCCTTTCAAGAGAGGACCTCGATCGGCAGGTTGTCAAGTCCAACACATGCTCAGTCATCATCCCACAGTTCGAGCTCACCATTCCACCCGGCCGTGGTCAGCTTACCACCATCGAAGGTCTCATTCGTGACATCATCACCGACCTCGGCGCCGATCAGCCTCTCCGCCGGATACAGAATCCGGGGGCGTACACAAAGATCGAGGGTATTCTTGCTAAATGTAAGGACATCGTTGGGGATGACGAAGAGGATAACGCGGACGACAACGCTACCGGAGCTCTCCAGACGCCAAAGCGTGCGTCGGAGATGGACGCGCCCTTGACTCCCTTCACCGTGCGCCTAGATGACCCCGCGGGTAACTCCTTCATCGAGTTCGTTGGGAGTATGGCCGACCCGAAATGGAACTTGCGCACCTACCACCGAACACGCGAGCAGAACATCGAGCTCGGTCTCGTCGCTCCGGACGAGTCGGCCTCGGCACCGGCTGAGGCCAAGGCGGATGAGAAGAAGGACGAGGATGAAGATGAGCCCTTGACAAACCAGAACGAAGAAATCTATACATTCCATGGTACTTGCTCAAGTTGTGGTCACCCGTGCGACACGTTGATCAAGAAGGTCAACATCCCATATTTCAAGGTACACCTTGTGTCAGCTTCCGCGGAAACGTGTTCTATACTGACTTTCTATTCTGTAGGACGTTCTCATCATGTCGACCAATTGTGACAAGTGCGGGTACCGTGACAATGAGGTCAAATCGGGTGCCGCCATCTCAGCACAGGGTAAGAAGATCACCCTCAAAGTCGAGGATCGTGAAGACCTTAGTCGTGACATCCTCAAGGTACGTACCATTAAATCGCCTTGTCTTCGCGGTCAGACTGAACTGAAATTTACGAAAGAGCGAAAGCTGCGGTCTTAGCATCCCTGAGATTGATTTGGTTCTCCAGGCTGGTACTCTAGGTGGACGTTTCACGACTCTTGAGGGCATTCTCGACCAGGTGTACGAGGAGCTCTCGGAGAAGTTGTTCGCGTCGGGAGATGCCAGAGGAGACAAAGCCGCTTTTGAGACGTTCCTTAAGAAGTTGAAGGCGGTAAAGAACGCCGAGCACCCGTTCACCCTCATCCTGGATGACCCGCTCGCAAACTCGTACCTGCAGAACTTGTACGCTCCCGACCCGGACCCGAATATGACGATCGAGCTCTACGACCGCTCGTGGCAACAGAACGAGGATCTCGGTTTGAATGATATGAAGGTAGAGGGCTACGAGGAGGACGCGAAGGAGGGCGAGGCGAAGGTACACACATCGGAGGCGGATGCAGCGAAGGCGGACACGGAGTTGAAGACGGAGGAGCCAGCACCGGCAAAGGCAGGATGAGGTGAAGTCATGATGACTTGCGTGAGAACCGGCAAGCTATGTAGCAAGGGTAAAAGTAGTGTACGATATATCGTAGTAGCTGTAGCAAATATCTAGCTAGAGTCGAACCCCCATATGTTGACAATAGGCTATGTACGTAATTCGAGGTCGAGTGGGAGTCGGCGCCTGGCGAAACTTGGCTGGGGTATTATGACGTCGCGGCTTGCCACCTGCGCAGCGGCATACGGCCGATCGCCGATCAGGCAGTTGACTGAGTAACCACGTTGTCGTAGGCTGGCCAGGGCTTGCGTGTACTTGATTCGGTACCATCACTACACATCTGTATAGTATGTCCGAGACGAAGGCCGACGGCGCTGCAAGTGACGGTCCTTGGATTCCCCTGGAGAGTAATCCGGAGGTAAGACGTCGTTGCAATCCAGGTGGTGCGCGTTGGAACCCATAACGTCGCGTCCCTGTTAGGTCCTCACCCAGGTACTAGGATTCCTTTTTCCCGAGGTGTAATCACCATGGGTGTTAACGTTCCGGGACACACCAGTGGGCCGTAAAAGCTGGACTGGTCGAGAGCCAGGCCCACTTTGAAGATATATATGGCCTTGACTCTGATGTAAGTCGTTTTTCTCGTGAGAGCACTTCTTTCTAGGGATTCATATCGTCGACCTTGTTGCAGCTACTCGGGATGGTCTCGCAGCCCGTCAAAGCAGTTATCTTGCTCTTCCCGATCACGGAAATTTACGAGCAGAGACGACGCGAAGAAGATTTGAGAATCGTCACAGAGGGTCAGCAAGCGGTTGACCCTACTCTCTTTTGGATAAAACAAACTGTAAGATATATACGCGGAAAACGCGTTCGCTGAGAATTATTCCGATGTCTAACCGTACTTGAATGCAGATCTCGAATGCTTGCGGTACCATGGCGCTTCTGCATTCCATGATCAATGTGCGCCGAGCTTCAGTCAATCTGGGTATATGCGCAGAGCTCACACCTGGCGTTGTAGTCGGATATAACCTTCGCACCCGAGAGCCCAATCCAGAAGTTCATCGACATTTGTAAGGGTGCGTTACCACTTCTCTCTTCCTTCTGTCCATATCGTGCTGTGTTAATTTAGTAGCAATGCAGACAAAACCCCAGAGGAGCGTGCTAAAATACTCGAGACTACCCCTCTATTTGCGAACATTCATGCCAATGCAGCATCCGGTGGACAGACCGCTGTCCCAACCAACCTCGACACCGACCTCCACTTCACCACATTTGTGCGAGCCCCCTCTCCTCTTTCACGAGACGAGGGGACGTCCTCTCACGACGTTCTCCGTCTTGTTGAGCTCGACGGTCGCCGGGCCGGGCCGATAGATAGGGGACCCAGTAAGGATATCCTACAGGTGAGTTCCGAGAAATTGGAATCGATCAATCCTGTATTGGGGCAATTTTGACCTGTGAGCAATGTTCCTAGGACGTGGCAAAGTTTGTGAGGAATGTGTACGTCGCGCATACAGCGAGCGTGCAGTTCAGTATGATCGCGCTTTGCGGAGGGCCAAGCCCTGAGTAGCATAATGCTGGAAAATCAAGCGAGTGTTCGGAAGAGAAACGGTTTGTAACAGCTACGTGGACAATGTAAAGTACTGCGGTTCCCGTTTACTCCTTGTGGATTCAGCACGAAACTAACCGGTTCCAATTCTTGTGAACGGCCGTCTACTGCTATCAGAAAGCCAAGACGTCCGAATCCTAGCCTGACTTCATCCGCAATATACGTTCTCGAGTATCCCTTCATCGGCATCGTGGGCCGTAGCCAAGAGAAGTAGGAAGTCAAGGCAATGGCAGCCGCGCACCAGTGGGCATCGCAAACCGACGTTGCGAGGCTGACGCGAATCCTCAGACTGATCCGACCACTGCCTCGGAAGGGGGGATCCTTGGCATTCTTAGCACGACAACCAGAGGTGTAAACCGGCCCCCGTACAGGTGCTTCTGGCAGAGTGGGCGATTGTTTGAAGCGATTCCTTGCAGCCTGCATAAAAGGGTCATGTAAAGCTACTATCCCACGACGGCCAATGCACGCATTTTAGGTATTCCGGTCACTATTCCCGCGTCTCTGAAGAGGCAGCCCCCAAAGTGGGTAGGGTTGTGTGAAAATGTCTCCTCTACATACCCATATAATTTTTATACCAGAGAACAAGCTTGTTCGATGCCCGGAACGATTCCGGTTGGGCGACCTCAAATCCGCCATGTAATGCACACCCTCGTTACGCCTAGTCACATCATTGGACTCAGGCTCCGCTTCGGCATGTCTCTGCCGGACGCCCATCAGTGCAGGTGTGCAGAGGTGTGCACTCTCTGTCGCTCCTCGGTCGCCCAGCGCGCAGCCGCCGCATACATCTCTGATCCATCCGCTTGGCTGGCCCGTCCGACGGAGTTTGAAATTGTCACTCCCTCAGTCCCTCCACGACGACGGATGGCTGGGGACAATCCCTATGTACTTAAAACCCAGATCGGACTCCATAAACATGGTATATAAACGTATACAAAAGCTGACGACCAGAGCCGAAAACTATCGGATGAGACTTGGGACGAGGATCTAAGTGTCACCAGACGGGTTTTTGTGTACATTGACCCCAGGAATCGCGTATTTCCCTCCTATAAGGGCCATTCCGCCACTTTTCCCTTCGATACTGGAGACACTACGTGCATTACGGATACTCTATCTACCCCACAAGTTTCGTAGTCGTGGGGGAAGGAGGGAGCTCGGAATGGGGGGTGTGCATTGAGTGGCGAAGTGTGCATTGGCTGTCGTGGGATAGTACTCGACTTTCCCCAACAGCGGTCACACCACTTGATCCAGGGCCTCTCTTCAGCTATCACTTTCTTTATTACATTTCCGCCACCACTAATTGGATCTCTTCAAGATGATGAGCATGCTCACTTTCGTTCTCGTCGCTCTCTTCGCTAACCAAGGTAAGTTAGTACCTTCATTTTGCATCAGACAGCGTGCTCACGCATAATTGACTAGGTTATTCGGCCACCATACCCATCGCAGGTGCTGCGTCCGTGGACTCGAGCAGTGGCCCCATCTTCGCTACCTCCACTGTTTCCGCTATTCGAGAGAGCGGTCGCATCACGACGCCCCTAGCTCCCAGCTCCTTCTCTATCATCCGCGAAAGCGGTCGCATCACCCGCGTCCGTGAAAGCGGCCCCATTACCGTGACTCCCGTTCGCGAGAGTGGTCCCATCACCGTTACTCCCGTCCTTGAAAGTGGCCCTATCACTGCGACACCCATCTTCGAGAGCGGTCCTATCACTGCGACACCCGTCTTCGAGAGCGGTCCTATCACCGCGACACCCGTCTTCGAGAGCGGTCCTATTACCACGACACCCATCTTCGAAAGCGGCCCTATTACCGCGACGGCGGTCTTCGAGAGCGGCCCTATCACTGTGACTCCCATTCGCGAAAGTGGACGCATCGTCGCACACGAAAGCGGACGTATCAGCACTCACGAGAGCGGCCGGATTACCCCCACCTACGAGAGTGGACGTATCACCGTCATCCACGAAAGCGGCCCGATCACTGCTCACGAAAGCGGTCGCATCACCACTCGCGAGAGCGGCAGCGTGCAAAGTGCTATCCGCGAGAGTGGGAGTATCACCGTCGTCCGTGAAAGCGGTCGCATCACTTCCACAGTTACGGCCAGCGGGCGGATTACTTCCTTCCCTAGAGGCGGAATCATCGTTAACGCGTAGCGAGATGGAGCGGGTTATCCCTTTCACCGGTTTTCGAATACTCGTGTGGGTGACCACGAGGGTAGACCAGGGAAGGGGTGTCACGGTGCTGGTGGAATGGACTTGTAGGGGAACGGACGGTTAACAAGCAAATGCGTGTTTCGGTTTAATTAGTTACTAGTGGGGGCTCAACGTATTATGCATCGTATACAGTGGTTGGTTGGGAAAGTTTGGGTGTGGACCTAGCTGGGCTTCTTTACCGTGACCGCCGTGCCTTTGGACTCGAGATCACTGAGTCGACGCGTACCTAGGGGGGCGCTGCAAATCTGCGTGTCGTGTGCTAAGCTGTGGACTAAGACTGTCGGAACGAGTGATACACGGTCTTAGTTTAGCTGCACACCTCATTAAATCCCGACCTCTATGAATGTAGTCCGATGTTTTCGGAGTCGGAATCACGACGTTGATGACGCAGCATCTGCAGCGAAGACGCTGGGGAGGGCGCCCACCGAACGCCTTAAAGACACCGCTCCTTGCGCCATCGCCATCGCCGCCTGCGTGCTTGTTCTCGCAATCCTCTCCCACCCTAATGGCGTCCCTGCCGACGTGTTGGGGCGACCCGGAAGGCTGGAGCCCGGTGTCTCGTATACGGCGATTTGACCTCACCCCATGTTTTGAAGAGGGTGCCATCCTCTCATCGCTGTTGGCCGTCTATGTTCTTTCTGTGATCGCGTCATGTTGGTTCGTTCGTTCCAGAGAACTCCGCGAACGGGGCAGGAAGAGCTTGTGGGTTTTGCGCGCGAAACAGGTAAGTGCTCTGTTCGAATTTGAATACCGGCGCCCACGAGTCGCGTTCATCGCGCATGCTAATCTCAATCTTCAGATCCTCTTATGCCTCGCCTGCTCCACGAGTTGTGCAAACCTAATTCTCATCCTTGTCACCAATAGACAGGTTGTCTTCATTGGTTCTTACGTGTTGGAGATTGCCGCGTTGGTCGTCTCGCCCTTCCTCATAACGTCGAACCACCACCGCACACGTACCTCTTCATCTATCGTCCTCTTATTCTGGCCAGTTTACGCCCTCGCGATACTGGTGTGGGCTCGTACCAGTCTCACAATATCCCCCAGTTCACTCTTGCCGGTGGTCATCGTTAGATGTGCCGTCACATTGCTTGCTCTCGCTGCATTTGCACTAGAGTGTCTTGGCCCAGAATTCTCGGAAGAAGACCGCCCAGAACAATTCGTCAAAGGACATGTAGAAAGCCCTCTCTTGACCGCTAATATCTTCAGTAAATGGAGCTTCATGTGGATGGACACATTGATGAAGAAGGGCGCGTCTGAGTACATCACCGAGGATGATCTCCCAGCTCTCGTGCCTCAGGACGAAGCTAGCGCGTTGGGCGACCGTCTTAAGGCGGCGATGAGCAAGCAGTACGTGCGAAGCAGTCTTGGCTAAACCTTACGCTAACGTTAGCTTCAAGCTCTTCGCTATGGACGGCCCTGTTTGTGGCTTACGGAGGACCATACGCCTTCGCACTTTGCCTGAAGTTCGTCCAGGACAGCTTCGCGTTCCTTCAGCCCCAGCTTTTGCGCTGGCTTCTGTCCTACATCTCAACATACCAGGCTGCTAGGGTCTCTGATCGTGGCCCTCCCACAGTCGTCGAAGGCTTTGCCATCGCTGGAATCATGTTCGGCGCGTCCTTGATCCAGACGGTCTTCTTGCATCAGGTACGTGGGTAGTAGGAAGGGGGCTGGTGTGACCACTGATCACACATATATCGTTAGTACTTCCAACGGTGCTTTGAGACGGGAATGAGGATTCGTTCGGGACTTATTACCGCCATCTACCAGAAGGCATTGGTGTTGTCAAACGACGGCCGCAGCAGCGCGTCCGGCGATATCGTGAACTTGATGTCGGTAGACGCGATGCGCCTTCAGGACCTCAGCACATACGGCCTCATCGCGATCTCAGGACCCTTCCAGGCATGTTCTAGCCTTTGTAGCTTTTCCCGAAACAGGCGTTTACGCACACAAACAGATCACCCTTGCGTTCATTTCTCTCTATAATATTCTAGGCTGGTCCGCATTCGCCGGCGTCGCTATTATGATCGTGTCGATCCCACTCAATACTGTCATCGCGCGGCTGCTCAAGAAGATGCAATCTCAGCAAATGAAAAACAGAGATAAACGCACGCGACTTATGTCTGACCTACTTGCAAACATTCGCAGGTGGGATCCACGTTGATTATCCAACATCGGCGACTTACTATAATTCTTCAGCATCAAATTATACGCGTGGGAGAACGCTTTCATGCGATGGGTGTTTGAGGTTAGGAACAACCAGGAACTGAAGATGCTGCGCAGCATCGGTATTGTTACCGTCAGTCCGCGCCCGTATTGTATCATCAATAATCCTGCTAATATTGTGCTTACATAGTCGATGAACACTTCACTTTGGAGTGGTATTCCATGTAAGCAATCGAGTTCATGTCTTCATAAAACCTCTAATCCGCAATCACAGTGCTCGTTGCCTTTAGCTCGTTCGCTACGGCCGCATATACATCAGACACGCCGCTAACTTCGGACAAGATCTTCCCTGCGATTTCTCTGTACATGCTCCTCCAGTTCCCGCTTAGCATGGTGGGCTTGTATATTCCATACGAGCTTGAGCCCGCACAACTAACTGCCGTTGTCACGCGCAGATCAGCCAAGTTACATCGAACATTATCGAGGCGATGGTGTCGGTCAAGCGACTATCGGCCTTCTTTGAATCGGACGAGCTCCAGCCTGATGTCCTCAAGGCAGTTGCGAAAGAGAACGTCGAGTACGGTGATGTCGTTGTGTCCGTTGTCAATGGGGAGTTTCGCTGGAACAAAGACGCCCTTTCGGCCACTTTGGAGGACATCAGTATGACGGTACGCAAGGGCGAGCTGGTTGGTATTCTTGGGCGCGTCGGCGCTGGAAAGGTACGCTCAACAAGCTGTGCTTCACATACGTAGGCTGAGTTCGTGAGCGTGATAGACGAGCTTGCTGTCTGCTATCATCGGGGAGATGTTCCGAGAGGAGGGCGAGGTAAAGGTCGTTGGCTCCATATCATATGCACCTCAAAACCCTTGGTAAACCCACTTGTCGGTTTTCACTTCTCACACTTTCTCAATGATCGTCAATAAATAGGGTCATGAGTGCAACAATCAAAGACAACATCCTGTTCTCGCATAAGTATGACGAAGAGTTCTATAACATCGTCCTGGATGGCAAGTACCGATCTTCCAAGTAGGAATGTACGTTCACTCACGGATTTGTTCCAGCTTGCGCTCTTCGCCCGGATCTGGCGCTTCTACCGAGCGGTGACATGACCGAGGTCGGCGAGAAAGGTGTGTACTTCGAAATTTGTATTTCGCCGAAGTATACATACTGATCATTTCTGGACAGGCATTACTGTACGTCCGTAGGTTTATTTCACGCAAAGGCGAACATACTGACTCCGATGGTTAAGTTGAGTGGTGGGCAACGCGCTCGCGTCGCGTTGGCGCGTGCCGTTTACGCCAGAGCAGACATGTTAGAACACATCTTATGCTTAGTTGGTCTTCTCTCATGTTTCACTCTACAGAGTCATCCTGGACGACGTTCTCGCTGCCCTCGACTCTCATGTGGCGAAGCATGTTTTCGGTAAGCGTGCGACGGATTTAGCGCTACGGGATTACGCTGACTTGGGTCTAGACCATGTTATCGGGCCCAACGGCGTATTGGCCACCAAGGCACGAATTGTAGTGACGAACAGCATCCATTTCCTGAAGCAGTTCAACCAAGTCCTATATATGCGCCGTGGCGTCATCCTTGAATGCGGATCCTACAACGAGTTGGTTAGCAACACGCAGTCTGAGCTGCACAAACTAGTGTGATTGTGGTTCACACGTCGCGGAATATTTCGCTCACCTTTTCGGTTATTTAGGAAGGGCCATGGCAACTTAACGGCATCGCTAACGTCTGGGATGTCTACGCCTTTCATCACCGGGTTCTCGGCAACCCCCTCATCGGAGAGCGACACCGCCGTTGAATCGAACCAAGACTTAACGGAAGAGAAGCTCGAAACGGTTGACAAGACTCTCACCCGGCGCAAGTCCTTTGGCAAGGCCGTGATCGAAGATGCCCTGCCCACGCGCACCGTGTCTGACGGGCTGACGAAGGAGCACACCGAGCAGGGCCGCGTAAAACGCGAGGTGTACCTACGCTACATCGAGGCGGCGTCCAAGACCGGCTTCAGTGCGTTCGTCATTGCGACAATTTTTCAGCAGATCGCGTCGCTCTTGGGGAACAACACGCTTCGCTCGTGGGGCGAGCATAACAGGGAGGTCGGCGCTAACGCTGGTGCGGGCGTGTACTTGTTGGGATATGGTGTGTTCTCGTTGGCCGGGACGTTATTTGGCGTGGCGGCGGCGATCTTGATTTGGGTATTGTGCGCTGTGAGGAGCGCGGGGAGGTTGCACGATGCGGTGAGTTTTACATGCGTGTAAAGGGTTTTGGTAGGGTCGACTGAAGGAGTTGGCAGATGTTGAACGCAATCATGCACGCGCCCCTTTCATTCTTCGAGCTCACCCCCACCGGACGGTATGCGCGGCCTGTATCTGCATTGCAATTAGCTCACTAAAATTGCACTTCAGGATTCTCAATCTGTTCTCCCGCGACACCTACGTGGTAGATATGATGCTAGCTCGGGTATAACCTCACAGCACAGTCGAAGTACGCGTGCATTGCTAACTTGGATGTAGGTCATTCAAGGCTCGGTGAGAACCCTGTGCGTGACGGCAATGATTGTCGTAGTCATTGGATACAGCTTCCCGCTCTTCGTACGTACACCTTTCACTTGTGTCCGTGTGTTGTTGAACTAACATAGGCCTCGCCAGTTGATAGCCGTGCCACCGTTGGCGTGGTTCTACATCCGCGTCATGGTGTAAGACAGGTTTCCTCGAACCTTTTATCATCCATTGCTAATGATTCACGCAACATAGGTACTATTTGGCCACTTCGCGAGAACTCAAGCGCCTGGACGCGGTCTCCCGCTCGCCCATTTTTGCCTGGTTCTCTGAGTCGCTGAATGGTTTGTCGACCATCCGTGCATTCGGCCAACAGCAGCTGTTTGTCGCGAGCAATGAACGGCGCGTCGACCGCAATCAGATTTGCTACCTTCCCAGGTGCGTCGAGTTTGCCTTAAGACTTCCTCGAGAGTCGCATCTAACTATCGGGCTGGCTTGTTCAGCATCTCGGTCAACCGCTGGCTAGCTGTGCGTCTGGAATTCGTTGGGTCGACGATCATCTTCATTGCCGCCATCCTGTCGATCGCCGCGCTCGTGACAACGGGCGTCGATGCCGGACTTGTTGGTTTCGTGCTTTCATACGCCCTCAACACGACCGGCTCCCTGGTACGCCGTTACTCATTCCCGCGTTTGCAGCACTGATGCGAAACGGCTCTTACAGAACTGGTTGGTGCGTTCGGCCAGCGAAGTAGAGCAAAACATAGTCAGCGTGGAGCGTATCCTGCACTATATCGAGCTGCCTCCTGAAGCACCCTGGGAAGTGCCAGGAACCGTGCCAGAGGACTGGCCTGCGAAGGGCGAAGTCGAGTTCAGGTATGTATAACCTCAGCACACCGGGGGAGGCTAGTTGATTTAACTTAAAATAGGCAATACTCGGCACGATACCGCCCTGAGCTTGATCTGGTGCTGAAGGACATTAACGTTAAGATTGTGAGTCTCTTGCAGGAAGCTGCGACTCAACGGTAGTCAGGGGTTGACCTCATCTCCGCAGGGTGCGAGCGAGAAGATTGGAATCGTGGGGAGGACAGGTTCTGGGAAATCATCCGTAAGTGCACCATTGAGTGCTAGCGAATCACGAAGCTCATGCTGGTGGCGTGTAGCTGCTCCTTTCCCTATTCCGTATCATCGAACCAGCGTCCGGCACCATCTACGTCGACGGGGTTGACATTGCGAAGGTCGGTCTGCATGACCGTACGTGCTTCGCCTTGTGTCTGTGGTGCCCGTGCACGCTCCGTTGACGTTGCTCCACTGCGCAGTTCGGTCGGCCATTTCGATCGTGCCGCAGAGCCCGGACCTCTTCGAAGGCACGATCCGCGAGAACATCGACCCCACTGGCGCGTCGAGCGACGCAGACATATGGGTGGCACTGGAGCAGACGCACCTGAAGGCGTTCGTGGAGACGCTTGCGGGAGGCCTGGACGCGACAGTGCGTGAGGGTGGGTCGTCGCTGTCGTCGGGACAGAGACAGTTGCTGTGCTTTGCCCGCGCGTTGTTGCGCAAGTCTAAAATGTTGGTGCTCGATGAGGGTGCGTATTCCTGGAACAGCTTACGAGACGTGTACCTATGTGGGAGCTGACTTGGACCGTGCGATCCGCGCTCTCCCTCCTGCAGCTACCTCTGCGGTGGACCTCGACACCGACCGCGCGATCCAAGAGATCATCCGCGGGCCGCAGTTCGCGCACGTCACGATGCTCACCATCGCGTGAGTGCTCTTTGCTTGCTGCTTGAGGTAATCCTCGTCGTCTTGGTGGCTGACGATGGTGCGGCATGATTTCCACTTAGGCATCGCGTGAATACGATCTTGGAGTCGGACCGAGTGCTGGTGCTTGACGCCGGGAAGGTGAGTCCAAGTTGACAGCTGGGGGTGGTGATGCATCTAATGGGGTACGGTCGTGGCTTCCCAGGTTATCGAGTTTGACGCGCCGAAGAACCTGCTCGCGAACAAGCAGAGTGCGTTCCACTCGCTCGCGGTGGAGGCAGGTCTCGCATGATCCACGAGCACGAGTGCTTTTCATGACTGGGACGAGTGGAATGGTGCAGTCGATGAACGACGAGGGCTGGTGTAGAGTGTATAGGCGACATATTAGAAATGAGATGCATGCCCCCGCAGTGCAAAACATTGTGCCCGTGGAGTAGGCTGAATGATTCAGATCTCGGGGCGCAGCAGCGTGAGCCGAGAGAGCGGGACGGGATGACATCATACCTCGCGGACAACGCTGGAACGCGGGCGTCCGCCGAAAACTTGTCGAGCGAAAACGGGCGGCGCGTCGTGTGAGGCGATGGCCTCGGGATGTGTTTTCGATCGTGATTTATCATCATTGCGGCTCTTTGACGGTCGGCAGCATCAGCAGTCGGTGCAGAGGTGTCCTGGGGGCAATTGTGCAAGAGGGGTTACTTCAACATATGCAGAGGTTGCGATAAACAGCGCCACCGGCGGACGCGGCAGAACGGTGTGTGCCGGGCGCAAGGAACGAGGGTGCAAGTGCTACAGAACACGCCCGCAGCGATGACCACGAATTAATTTTGAGAATCAGCGAGGGCGCACACCCGCATCCGCTTATTCGACGGCATTCCTCCCTGGCCTTGGCGATCGCTCCAGCAACACACCGGTCACCGCGACGGCCACCTCCAGCCTCCTCCTTCTCCGACTTGTTCTTGTTTTTCTCCTTCCACGTCCCCTCCCCACACTCCTTAGGCCCCGACCTCCCACCCTCTCATGCCCCTCTCACGACAGCAAGACGAGGACATTGACCTCACCATTATTGATCAGAAGGAGGACCCGCGCCCGTTCAATGAGAGGGTAGTACCGGAGATCGTGCACCCACCCACGCAGAGGGTCGACCGCGATGACCTCGTGAAACCAGACGACGACGGCTCGAGCTCGTCCGACTCGTCCGCGACCGAGACCGACGATGAGTTCGACTGGGACGCGGAGGACGACGCAAAGTCGCAGCACATCGCCGCCTCGATCAAGGCGCGACGTGGTCATGCACTCTACCGGGCGTTCCTCAAGCTCCCAAAACTCTTCCGCGTCCTCCTGGTCGGCGCCATTGGTGCAGGCGTCCTCATCACCCCGCTACTGGTCGTCCACCTCCGCTTCAACACGAGCATCGTCAAGGCGCAGGTCCATGCGTGGTCGTTGTGGCTGGCTATAACGTGGGCGGCAGGGGTCGCGACGTACATAGTGGTGGATGCGATCCCACATTTGGTGTTGGTGCTGCTGCGGATTTCGAGTTATAAGGTTGAGCGGGCGAGGGTTTCGATAGAGGTGCGTGCTTTCCGTCCGGTGCTGCCCCAATATCTGGTCCCGCGTGGCACTGGCAGGTTCCGTCCAATTCCTTCCCATCAGAAGCGAGCAGTCCCTGGTTCAGCCACCTCCAGTCCTCGTCCCCGCACTGCGGCAGCACCGTCTTACTCTCTTACCCCGCGTTGAATGGTACTGACGGTGACGGACATGTAGCTCATTGCTGCCGTGCGCGGGTGGCTCAAACTGTCGCTCGACACAGCATGGATGTGGATAGCACTTTCGGTTATCCGCGCGACGTATAACCCCCCGGGTTCATACTGGACTATCATCAACCGCGTTATGCAGGTGCGTGGCCCTCGCGTGCCAACAAACATACTCAACTGACTCCCCCCAGGCAATGTTCTCCGGGGGTCTACTCCTGCTCGCCGAGAAGGCTTTCTTGCGCTACGTCGCGATTAATTTCCACCGGAAAGCTCTCGCAGATCGCATAGCGGAGAACCAACTTGGCTTGCGCGCCCTCGATCGCCTGTCTAACGCGCAGCCCGCGCCGAAGAAAACGCCGTACAACTCCGGCAAGAAGGGCCACCGCTCGCGCGGCTCGAGCCTCGACATCCTCGGCATGAATGGCCGGCGGAGCCGTTCCGGGTCGCCCATCATCGAGAAGAACAACGTGCGCACGGAGACGGGCACCGCGTCGGGCTCGTCGTCGCCGTCGCAGCTGAAGGAGAAGAAGGACACGAAACGCAGCCGGAAGCGCAACCGTAGGAACGTCGTCGCGGCGGTCATCGTCGACCAGCTGGGCGGCGCGCTGGAGCAGGTCACCCAGAGCCAGTTCGGCAGTTTGGCCAGCGCCGGCAAGTTGGCGCAGAAGCTGTTCAGCGCGCTGAGCGACGTGCACCCGCCCCGACAGCACCTGCTCGTAGAGGGTGCGTTATGGCTGTTTGCTTGGAGGCGTTGGTGCATCGCGCTGATTCAACTGGGTTATAGATTTCTATCCTTATTTCCACACGGTCGCGGACGCGGTGGGTTTGATCACGTCTCTCGAGATGGGTTTAGGCTGAAATATGTGCATCTGTAGCACGCGGCGTTTGCGCTGTTCGACAAAGATGGAAACGGCGACATCTCGAAGAAGGAAATGCGCGAAGCTGTCCGTCGCATCTACCGCGAACGAAAAGCACTGACGGCCAGCTTGAAGGTATGCATCAACGTTGCTATAATGAACATGGCTTTAACCGATGCGTTTCGATAGGATGTTGGCTCCGCCGTCGCGAAGCTCGACGCTGTTATGCTTGCTGTTGTGCTCCTGATCTTCATTTTCATCTGTCTGCTCATCTTCAACCGGAATAACACGATCGCGTCCCTCGTCCCGCTCGCAACGATCATTGTCGGTTTCTCGTTCATCTTCGGACACTCAGCACAGACATTGTTTGAGTCGGTACGTGTGAGACGCCATGAACTGCGACGCTAGTGCTCAGTTGGCTTGTCATTGCAGCTCATCTTCATCTTCTCGACGCACGTCTTCGATGTTGGAGACCTTGTGATGATTGACGACCAAGTAAGTACCGCGGACAATCGACAAAACACCTGGAGCTGACCGTTCGTAGCCTTTGTTCGTACGGGAGTTCGGTCTGTTCTCGACAACTTTCCGCCGAGTGGATGGCATGGAGATCATCGCACCGAACGCCCTCCTGGCCAGCTCCAAGCTCGTACACAACCTGCGCCGCTCCAACTCGATGTGGGAATCGACGACGCTCATGGTCTCGTACGACACGCCGCTCGAGGTGATCGAGCAGCTCCGCATCCGCCTCCAGGGCTACGTCTCCGCGAACAACCGCGAGTGGTCCGGCGTGCTCGTCAATATCGACAAGATGGAGTACCAGAACGCGATCCACCTCACCGTCGCGATGGAGCACCGCCCGAACTGGCAGGACTGGGGCGGCCGCTGGGGGCGCCGCACCGCGTTCATGCGCCACCTGAAGCAGGTCCTCGAGGAGCTCGACGTGCGCTACATGGAGCCCATCCAGCCCGTCATCCTCCCCCGCGGCCTCGGCGGCCTCCAGTCGCCCGCGCCGTACCTCGACAATCCGCCGTCGCCGCGCGGTGTGGGCGCGCGCATGCGCCAGAGCTCGCGGGATACGCTCGGCAACGCGGGGTACCTCGAGGTGGACGCGTACGCGCGTTCGCCGGCGCGCGGGCTGAGACCTGGCGGAGACCGATTCTGAGTGCTGCGCGGTGGATGGTAAAGGGATTGCTTTTTCGTGGCGGCTCACGCCGCGTTGAGCGCGGCGCATATAGTAGCGGACGGGACGGGGCGGAGTGAGTATATACAGTCAACGGGGTAATACGTCGACAGTGTGATATAGACGGCGGTGGTCCGGATACCTATCTTAGCCATTTGGACATCTGCGATCCTGCGTGCACGTATCCTACTTCCTAGAAGACCTTGCTCATGGTGCAGCAGCCAGCCAGTGTATGGACGGGCAGACTAGTTAGAATACACATATTTGCGCCTCGGTCGGAAAATCCGGAACGATTCGGTGCAGTGAAAGACATCTCTACAATCACTCATAGACCTTGGCGGCCTTTCCACTCGCAAGGCTATGAATATCTAATATTAATCACATCCGAGCCTCACTCGCATGACGCGGCACCGGTGTATATAGTAGGGACAATGAGTCCAACGATTGCCTCAGGTCACAACCCATGGCCACCCGCAGTAAGTACTCGATCAGACGTGAGTCGGTACCGCGTCAGCGCTCATGAGGCGCTACTGGTATGTGAAAACTACTGCGGCGTACGTACGTACTTATCTGCTTTGCACATACGTGCACGCGGTCGGCTGCCCCTCACGACACGGTGACGGGATTATCGTAGCTATGGTATGTCTGCACTTTTAAAGATGGTACTAGTGGTTTGAAGGATGACTCAGAGCTCACCATTGATTTACCGCACTAATAGGCACGTGTGGCGCCCACACCTGGCACTACCATCGTTAGCGCCGGAGGGATCCGAGGAAGGTACGTAGGCATTTCGGTCTCGTCTTTTTGCGTTGATACTAACCGTGACCGTTCTCAGCTCCCGCAAGGACCCGCACGTACACAATCCCGACGGAAATGACGAATATACGGGAGATTACAAGGTGTGTTAGTCAATGACTCTTGCACGGTCTATTGTAGCTCCTGACACGTCGACGAACTAGAAAATGGTTAACATTACCCTTGATGACCGTACCTCGAGTGGTGTACATATTTCTTGGCCCCATATTCTACACGATGCCACCATTATCCTCGACCCTCAAATAGATAGGTCAGACATATATTTTCATCTCTGTCAAGATTGCCTACTCCGCCTGTGCGAAATCTATCCTACTATCCCCCAAACACGCACGATTCCCAAGGACCTCACCCAACTTGGTTTACGATTGGCGCAACTGTGCACATCTTTCGGCTCCCTCGTCAACGTTTTGGCCGATAGGTACCCTGGCCCGGATCTCGACCAGCTTCAAGCCCAAATACAGGCCCGCACTGCTGCTCCTTCCGCACTCGATTTCATCATGTTTGGAATCCTAACGGCCGCCTCTGCCGTCTCACAGGAGGCTCATACGACAGACCAACCCTCGGGAACCTCAAGAGGGTGGGAGAACGCGTCGGAATTCTACTGGACACTTTTCTTGGACTGCATCGCGACTCTTTGGCGTCACGAGTGCCACCGTCGAGCGAACAAGATGTATCCTCCTTGCTCGCTAATGCCCTGGTCACCCGAATCTAAAGCAGCGTCGAACACGACACTCGCAGGTCCGTACTGTGCCTTTCGCGTCGATGTCAATGTTAACTCCCGTTCGTAGGGCCGGCCCTGATGGCGGATGCCCCCATTCTAGATGAGAGCGATCTCGCCGGGCATGACGATCCTGCATTGGAATTTATGCAGTCAGTCTTTGGGTCTCTTCCTGACATTCCTTGGTTTCATGCACCACACGACGGCGGCTATCCCACTAGTACCACGTTGCATGGATATGTCGGGATCCGGCGCACAGTGGACGCACAGACCCTGGCTGACGATGCTGCACTGTGGGTGGGCGCCATGACCTTTGGTTTGCTCGAAGCTATCACATTCGCGCGAATCCCTCAGGCCGTTCTCGTCGAAATGCAGGGCAACCGGATGGTCCTATCGGGACGACGCATCTCACGGTTACTCGTGCACTGGCACAAACGAATTCACCACCATTTCCCTCACCCCGAGGGGATGACACATCTGCAACACGGGCGAAGAGTCGCGACGCTACTTAGGCATGCGCTCGATGCTCTAGAGGAACAAAGCTCAGAGGACTCGACTGCGAACCTGTTCCGTCGGGCGGGATTCGCTCGCGAGATTTCGCGGATCGTCGTCGACGCGATTGCTCCTACAGTCACACTACTTTGCATCCTCGCCTCCGCCACTTGGACCACGTTGCCACAGATGGCCTCCCTCATGGCTCGGGTGCAAGGCCAAACGCGGCCGTTTCAGCGTGCGGCGCGAGAAGCGTGTATGAACATGATGCTTCGGGTGGGCTGGTGCCCGAATACAATCTCCCATCACTTCCTTAATACCCTCACTCACCTCTCCATCCTGCTGAGCCTTGTTCGACTCCCACTCTACATCAGGACATCGCCCGATGAACACACTGACTGTTCAAAAACCTCGTGTATTTTATACAAGGTTGACACCTACGACACCTATATCCCACGCCATGTCTGTGCCGACTGCCATTGCGAGTACATCAGGCCTCCCCTTGACGAAGTTAAGCGCCTACTCGATGCAGGAGTCGCCCCAGCCATGGTGTACAACGGGGAGAAGCTGCGGGTTCAAGCAGCCAGTAAAAACTCTTACGTTATGATCTCGCACGTGTGGGCAGACGGTATGGGCAGCGTTACGGAGAAGGGCCTACCGACTTGTCTCATCCGACGAATCGCGAGTCTCGCGGAGATTCTCCTCCCAGAATCGGGGGCGTTTTGGATTGACGCACTCTGCATTCCTGCCGCTCACGGTCCTCGGAAGCAGGCCGTCAAACTCATGGTCTATTCATACCAAAACGCAGCCAAGGTTCTTGTCATGGACGTCGGCATTCGAACCTCGTGCTCAGAGCGCGCCCCGTGGGAGACTAACCTCTTGCATATCGCGACGGCGGGATGGATGCGCCGAGTGTGGACGCTGCAAGAGGGGCTTTTAGCCAATGAGCTCTGGTTCGAATTCGCGGAAGGCCCCGTACACGTGGAGGAGAGAATTATACGGGAGCTGAGGTCGGCCCTCCCATCCAAACCATCCTTAGCGGCTCCGTTGTCCCAAGGTCAGCCGTCGCAAGCCCCCTGGTGGACTTTTGTACGCGAGATTACCCCCATGCTCTACCTTCGTATCTGTCGGAGAGGCGCTGCACCCGGTCACTACCAGTTCCCACTGGACGAGGTCATCAAGTTGCTGCAGCTGCGTACTATGACCAGCCCAGACGACGAAATTCTCGCCATCTCTAGCTTGTTGCCTTCACGCATCAACGTAGACGAGCTCCTCTCCATCGCCGGGGCAGAGGTTGCGCAGCAACGTATGAAGGCTTTCCTCCTTCAATTAGGACAAGTCTCAAGGGCACTTCTTAGGCAGACTTCTCCGAGGCTCACGCTACCAGGGTTCACATGGGCCCCGCGGACACTCTCAGCAACGGCTCTGGAGAATATATCCGGTCAAGTCGGCAGCGGATTGTGTACAGAAAACGGTTTCATCGCGGAATTCCAGGTTGCGTCCTTCAGGACCCCCATTACAATACCTCTATCCCTCAATGAGGACCCGGAGAATGGCCTCAAAGTCCTGATCAGCTGGGACTGTCCCCAAGCTTCCGAATCGAGACTTACATACTACCGGCTTCATGTCTCCGAGTCCTCTCCCGACGGCATGCGTCCGGCTTTGATTCACTCGTTGCTGTTTTTTGAAGCGTCCTTTTCGGGTACCAAGATCGATTGCGTCGCCGTGCACGACGATTTGGACGAATTTTCTGGCAATGATAGCTCTGTAGCCACACCACGATTCCGGTACGTAGGGTACGGTAGCCTTTACCGGCTGGCCCTCCCTCCAAGCACCTCTGTTGCACGAGACATGCCCATCCTAGAGCAGTCGGAAACCCGTCGAGTACTGTTAAGATAGTCTATAGCCTAGTACATACGTGCGCGGGAATGATGTGATATGTTCAAGGGCTTTGCACAACACCAGGCAGTGCTAGCGGGTTGTCGTATAGTTCGACGCTCATACATATTTCGCGAGGGTCGGACTGTGTGTCCTCTCCATCTGATGCAATCCGACGAGCCCCAGTGCCAAACTTGCCAGTCGCACTAACTCTATCACTGCTATGAGCTTTGTCGAGGGACACATACAACGTTACGGATGCGCTAGGCCAAGGTCTGTCGAACGTGAAACAGACCTCCATCACCCCGGAAACGAACCTCTTCCAATTGTTTGTGTCTTCGACGGGAATGTCATCTCCTGAATAGGCGGACTTCGGCGGCTGTGTATTGATATCGTCCACCACGTGAGCATAAACCCCATAGGGGGGGAAGACGTAAATGTGGATGCGCCTTAGAGAGGTATGGTCAGAGAAACGTTCCAGGCAAAACGCTTTTTGAGGGAGACAGTTTCGAAACAAAGGTCGCCGTCCCAAAGACTGTAGGTTATACCCATGGGACCTCAAGAGCAGGTGACACCAAGGGTATGGGATGATATCCAACGCTCCAATAGGTGACTCGCCATTGGTGTCTTCCTCCAACGTTGATACCGGGGCTTGTATTGGGAAGAGAACGTCTTGAAACTCCACCGACCGGCTTGCGAGTTCCAAGATGTTCGACGGAAGAGAGAGAAGCCGGATGCCATGCGTGAGATCCATCGTACTCCCGTAGACATGAGCCCCGACGGTAGCGGGATCAGTATCCGTGTGGCGTCCCGGGTTGTGCGAAGTGCCTGAAGAGTTCATGAAGAGCGCAACGAGATTACCATTGACATCTTCGCATTCTAAAAGGGCCCAGTCGCACTGTGAGAGTAATCCCCTATGGTAACGCGAAGAGCCACGTCGAATACCGACCTGTACACGAAGCCCGTAAGGAGTTACAGTGTAGGAAGGTGGGCCGACAGTGCTGTTGGGCTGCGTCCGCGCTACAAAATCGTGATGGGGCAGAGATTGGATATGCTTAGAAAGAGAAAAGTCGGCGGGCGATTGGGCGAGTAAGCCATTGACTGCCTGAGGATCCCGACGATGGTCTGAGATTGTCGGGAAGAATTCGAGCGGCATGTCGTCTAGTTCGACCGTCTCCCTTGGCATACCGTGGCTAAATAGCGAGTGCGGGGTGATGTCCCAAGCGAAGATACTCTGATCTGGGATTCTCCGAAGGATCTCTTCTTGTAGGCGCAAAAAGGCGCGCCGCCCCTCGCCGTATATGGTGGGCATGTACACCCCAAACAGCCCCATAAGGGAGTATGCCTCGTCCTCCAGCCGGGTAGTCCTACGACCCGATGCCCACCACATGCGATGAGCGACACTGACAGCGTCAAGAGACTTCTGATGCGTGAGGATGTCGCGATCGACCCCAGTAGCTTCCTCGACCAAAGCTGCCAGGGTGCGCTTCGACCCAAGGATTGTCCACTGTGATGAGAGGAAGATGAGCGAGCGTGGTGCAATCAATTCTTGCAGTGTCCATCCCCGAGTATGCCAGAGGCTGTTGCGGAAACGCACTTCGAACGGTGTGCGGCGAGGTATGCTCTCGTCGTCTACGTCGGCAAGATAGGCGAAACAAACGCTGGCGTTGGCATACCATTGGTACATCGAGTTGATCGCCTCTGATAGCTCCGCGCTGCTTTCCTTGTTGATACAACATGCGTCTATCCAGACGTAGCGGTAGCCATGCGTTCGCGCCACGATGCAGGCATTTCTGATCTTGTCAGATACACGAGAATCGGAGAGGATACTAGTATCTTTTAGCGTAGGATCCTCCTGGATGCGCAACAAGTCCCCATAGGTTTGCTCGCCAGTACTATGGCCAGCCTGCTCGTCGTCCTCGTTGGGTTTGTCCCAGACATGTGACAGAATCGCATAGCGGGTGCCATGGGGGTTGTCGATCCAACGAAATCGACCTGTGATTGTGTCCAGAAGTCGCATCCCGAGGCTATCGTGTAACTTGAACGAAGTCGTCCACTTGCACAAACGGCGGTATTCCAAGGAGCGAACCTGGCGGGGCCAGATGAGGCTGAATAGGATATGTAGCGCTAGCACTCGTGGTACTTCCAAGAACCTAGGAAGTCTGTTGGTGACGGGTCGATAGTGTCTAGGTACTACACAGAGAAAAACTCGTTTAAGTCGGCACAGATCAACTTGCTTGACCTGCGGGCGCCCGAGTGCGGGGGTACAAGCGCCCATCGCGGGCCGAACGGGTGTAGCTGACAGTGCTCCCATGCCTGAGGTTCACTGCTGCCCTCGACTTGCTTTTTGAGAGCGGGCGGCGCCGCCTCAATTCCGATTCTTATACGGTCGAAATCGACGTGTCGCGTTAAGTACACATACACAACCGCAGACAAGGATCAATTGCTTCCCACTCCCGCTACCCTCGCGGTGAAATACAAACCTCTCAGATTGAACTGCACAATGCACATCGAACCCGACAATTTCGACTCGTTGCCGCTACGGGTCAAATATGACAGTTCGCTGCGACTATCTGGTCGCAATGGGGGTGAGTGGGGGCTTAGACGATGAGCGGGATGCGCAATCGTGAGTTGTCCGGGCCAGCGCTAGCTAACTATTTGATCACACCTAGTAACTCTACCAGGCTCCAGCCCTCTACAAGCTAAGACCCTGAATAAGACCCTGAATTTTCAGCCGTCAACAGCCACACAGTATATGTGTTGAAGTGTATGATCATAAAACACTTCCTCTAGACCACGCTGACTTCACGCCACCATGTGTGGGCCGGGCCCCACGACGAGGTCGGACGGCCCCTCTATCGCAACCCAGTGGTTCCAAAACCTCGCTGATAGCGAATTTATAGCCCCAGCAGCTTCCCCAGTGGCACCGTACTCTCTCTAGTGCGACACAATACGTCCATCTGAGCTGTGCTTTTTTGTGTCGGAAGCCCGGACACTTAGACACTCGGGGGTGGGTAACGGGCTCCGGCCGCAGCGGTTTTTAAGATGCTCTAGCAGCCCTATTCCAATCACTGAAACTCGAACCTTCCCCAGGGCGAAATCGTATCCGAGGACATCCCGTACGATCTGTTTCTTCTTTCAGCCCAGCATGCTAATTACACGCTGATGATCGCCAGCATACCGCATGGGTATTACCGCCACTAGTCAGGCTACGAGAGTGAGATTCGTTCCACCGAGAAGCCTCTGTAGCTGTACCTGACTAAAGTAGCCACTCACAGAACGATGGTTCGTTCGTTGCACGCCGTTTCGAAACAACACCGTTATGGAGCCTAATGATCCGACTCGGGACGGATTGGTCCTGAGAGAGACGGTGCCACACATGGTACGGCCGGGCCCCGCTTTGACATACTGTGCAAGATACTAGGACCGCTATGAAAATGTTCATACCCTAGAACAATATGCGTGAGTGCATTTGGTTTATGAACGTCCGGTATGATCGCATACAGAAGCTCCGTAAGGATGGAGATATCTCACGCCGTCTCCCTTGGTGGGGCGATCCAGTCATGTTGGAACTGCATATAAAAGGAGGGTCTTCTGGCACTGGGATGGAGTCGGTACGCTTTCGATAGCCTCTTCCTAGTATCCGAACCCTTCATTGACACAATGCCGACGGTTCACCTTCCGGAGACCATGGCCCGGTGGCCTTCCCCTCGTCGCATCAACCCCTACTTTCCGGTGGTTGCGGAAGAGTCCACGACATGGCTTCAATCCTTCAAAGCATTGTCTCCGGCCGCCCAGCGAGCATTTGATCGTGGAAACTTCGGTACGACGTGATTTAGCTTATTCGGTGTGTTGTCGCATGCCTGACGTTTGCGATGGGGTACTAGGACTTCTCACCGCGCTCGTCTACCCGACTCTCGATAGAAGTTAGTAATACGTATGTAAGAATGCAGTGCACTTCGCTGACTCGGGTCGCTTTTGTAGCTCACTACCGGATCGCGTGCGATACCATGAACATGTTGTTTTTGTACGACGACTGCACAGATGACATGGACGAAGCTAGCGTGGTCGCCCTCTTTGAGGCCGCCATGGACGTTCTACTGCACCCCGACAAGCCCGCTCTCCCCACGGACTCTGTGCTGATCCAAGTCATTAGAGAGTAAGTACATCCAATGTTTATATAGTAGACTCACAAAAGATACCTGAACTCGAAATTACCTTCGCACTTCGGGTGGGGCCGCTGATCGAAGTCAACACGGTACTGATTGCAATTTTTACTATAGCCTCTGGAGCCGAACCGTCCAGCGCGCAACGACCACAGGTCGGCGTCATTTTATCGACGCTTGGACCCTCTATGCCGACGCCGTCAGCGAAGAAACCCGCGACCGCGACCAGTGCCGCGTGCGGAACATAGAGGAACACCTCGCATTCCGTCGGTATACCATAGGAGTGGAGATATGTTACGCAATGTTTGAGATAGACATCGACCTGCCCGATGTTGTCTACCAGCATCCACTTGTACAAGCCCTCCGAGCCGCCGTAGTAGACATCGTACTCTTGGACAATGTCGGTATCTGCTCCGTGATTACTACAGCTTTACTCATTAAGTCTAAGCTAACGTGATGACCCCATTCCACAGGACATGTGCTCATACCAGAAGGAGCTAAGGACGGGGAACGAGGCCCAAAACATCCTCACTGTCGTGATGAGACAAGAACACCTCGACCTCGAGGGTGCTCTCGAGTGGCTCGCTCGAGAACATCAACAGCGGGTCGATGATGCTCTGTCTCTACTTCCTCAATTGGCGTCACTCACCTTCCCAGAGGAGACCGGTCGGATGCTAGTAGCCTACGTTGAACATGTGGTGAACTTTCCCCGGGCCAATGACTGCTGGAACTTTGAGAACGAACGGTACTTTGGAGACTGGTCGCAAGTCAGGCGGGATCGTATGGTGATGTTGTAATATGCATCTATTAGATCTTTCGTGTAGATTTCCGGCACATAACACTCGGACGGGTCGCATATAGTAGAAATGGTTGTGATCTGGTCGATATAAATACAATAATCCAATCAGCCTGGCTATAGTGCAATTCTCGTGAGTTTCTTTTAAGGATTTCAAGTAATCATCGTTCAACAAAGGCTTTAAAACGAGCGCGGATAATCAAGGAGGTCCTGTCCGGAAGGCTTACGCCGTCTGAATGGTAAGTAGCGAAATATAATAACCAATCGTCCGAGAAAGTGGGAAGGGAAAATAATAGCTGAGCTAAGGACTACCGCTACTCATCGCCGAATGGCGAATGCTAGTGGATTGTATGGAGAAAGTGATTCTTCCTGTCAGTTCTTCCCAACCGTACTCTAGACACTGAGGGTCGTCTCAGCCACTGCGCTAGAGCTCGAGACTTCAGCATCGTTGTCGACCGCCGAAGTGCTAGGCACAACCGTGGTTGTAGGGGTGCCCGAACTGGTATCGACCGTCGAAGAGGGAATCTGGCTCGCCGTAAAGGTGGGCGCGGAGAAGCTGGCGGTTGTGATGGGCACTCCGAGACTGTCGGTAACCACCGGCGCACTGGCATCCGGAGCGCTAGGGAAAGCACTGCCAGAAGGGATTCCGGAGAATCCGCTGCCGAAGGGGGCGGTAGGGATGGCTGAGAACGGTGGGATGCCGCTAGGGAGACCGGAGAAGGGCACCCCGAGGCTCCCACTCATGGCGGGGAAGCCGGCGCTGGCGTCCGAAGGGAAGGGGAAGGGGAAGCTTGAGCCAGAGGGGAAGGGGAAGCTTGCGCTGGCATCGGAAGGGAAGGGGAAGGGGAGGCCCGCACTGGCATCAGATGGGAATGGGAGACTCGCGCTGGCATCAGAGGGTAGAGGGATGCTCGCGCTGGCGTCGGATGGAAGCGGGGAGGGAATGCTTGCACTCCCAGAGGGGACAAGGCTCTGGCTAACGGTTGGAGTAGCGGAAATCGTAAGGGACGACTGGTCAGCGCTAAGTATCGTTGTGGAGTTTGATACATCGGGAATGGCTGCAGCGTAACCTACGACGGGAGGGGGGTTGGTTTTTATGAAACTGATGGTTATGATACTAGGGCGTGTGCTTACCTTGGCTGACCAGCAGCGATACAAGCACGAATGCGCCGAGAGTGCCTGTCATGTTGAAGAGGCAGTAAGAACGTATCACAGAAAGAGAGCGTTGAGCGGTTGAGTATTGGAAAGTAGAAGAGGGTGAAGTTATGTGTGATGATGGTCTGCCAGAAAGCGGCGCGGCCCTTTATGCACTGGTGAAGGACCCGAGGGCCGGACATACTGCATTTTCGCAACTAGGCGGAATAGAGGTGGAGCGGATTGGAAATGCTGCGCCCGTGGAGTCGTAGGACTGAAAGCCGTTCACGTCACTACGCGCGTTCCCGCATAATGCTGACGCGTCCGAGCGTATTGGTGGCTAACCCGTGAATATTTAGTACATTGTAGCAGTGGTACCTGTCAGATACCTCACTTTAAAAGGTGATGCTTGCCTCGACCCTAGGGATGAAAGACAAGTTATAGGTACTATATTTCAATCGCATTGTGAATTATAGAAGAAGGGTGACCCTGAGGTTGCAGCGCAGCTATGGATGCGGTGCTAGATTCGGAAAACAGATGGGTCATTCTGCGCTCCGCAGCGAAAGGACCCAGCTAGAATGTACGGCTTACCGAAACAAGTCAAAACATGACGTCTTGGTGTCGGTAAACTAGCGATCTTACATGCCTTTTTGCTTTGCTCGCCCTCCGCAGTGGCCGAAAGCCGGAATCGGCCTACGTATGCGTCCGCGGCGTACGCGATGCACGGACGACGCAGCATAAGACGCTCCAGGGTGAGATATTCACACGATCCGCAGGCTATGCGCGCGATCGTCGAGGATGATGTACTCAGCACGAACGAGCCGCGGAGCACACAACGTGCGTAACGGTACTGTTTGAATAATCAAGTTGGCAGAGCAATAATGCGTGGACGACTTTCTTGCGATCAGATTGAAGAACGCCGCGTACCGTACTACGTTACGGTTTCTGTCTGGTTTCAGGACAGCCATTGAACGGAGAGTCGGATCAGTACAATGATTAAGTCGTGCGGCGTGCCTACACGATGCCGATGACTCGGATGCTGTGTGGACGTCGTGTTCAAGAGCGCGGCGTTCGGGTTGGTCGAATGGTATGAGTAGCACAGTTGAGATGGACTCGAGCCGGTGTTCCTGCGCAGAGTGGTGCAAAAACATTTGACAGCCAGGTCGGCACTTCCGAAGAGTAGCCCCCTCTAGCTAGTAGTGAGCGACCGAGTATACAGCCTCCTAAAACAACCGCTCCGCACGGTGGCAGAGCCGAAGCTGCAGAGAACAAGCTCACGGACTCCCGACCACAAGCGCCCGTTCCGGAGGAGGCACAGCGTGGCGGAGCAGCGGGCCGAACGGGTGTGGCTGATGCTCACACAGTGACACTCGATCCCGCCGTTCTCTCACCCTGCCACTTTGGTCCTTCTTCGCGCCGCTGCGACGTGGCCTGCATCGTCAGGAACCTCCCGTGTCACCCACAAACCATCAGTTCGATGTTTCATGGTCTGAACTTGCCTTTGTCCACCTGTGTCGCAAGTCTCCTCGGCTCATAGAACCAAGAATGTCTACCCGGAAGCGGCCTACGAAATCATCCAAGACTCTCGAGCGGCAAGAGAAAGTCAACGGCGCTGCAATCGCGGGCTTCGCACATGAGAATGGGAAGGCTTCTAATGGCTCCCCGGAGCAGACGGGAGCTGAAGGCAAGGTCATCCCTCGAGCGGTCGCGCTTTCGTTGGTAGACTACACTCTCGTCTTAAGTCTTGTCTTCGGAGGATGTTGCGCGTTCGTGAGGGCGCTCTCTTTTGAGTGGGAGCATAGCGGACTTATGGCATGTCTTCAGAAACGTCTGGTCCTACGAACAATTACTCAAGATGGACGCACGTATCGGTGAGTCTTGCGATGCGTCTCGCGAGACCCTTCACTTATGATTTGAACGCTCAGGGACAACACTGACCTTCTCGCAAATGCTTTTCATTACCACGCAGTCTCTTCCGTCATTCTTGGCATTTCCTAGAGGCAGCCTATTACCGAGACTAAAACCGCGCCATGTACCATTACGCAACTGGGCGCTGCAGGTTCTTGTTCTGACTTCGGGATCGCTGCTCAACAATTGGGTATTTGCGTTTTCCGTCCCGCTCACGGTTCAAATTGTCTTCCGCTCAGGAGGTAAGCTCTACATCATAATCGTGTTGGATAGTACTCAGATGTCATTCTAGGTCTTGCTGTGTCGATGCTACTAGGGTACTTTGTGCTAAAGAAGCGCTACTCATTAGCGCAGATCGTAAGCGAGCAGCCATGCTGTAGCATACACATGGCTCAAACAATCACCCCACAGGCTGCTGTAATTTTGGTATCAGCGGGAGTAGTGCTTGCGACCCTCTCTCGCCCGTCGAGTCCGAAGTCATCTGGGGATCCTCCCGATGTTGCAAGATATTCGCTGGGCGTCTCCATGCTCACATTCTCCCTTCTCCTCACGGGAATCCTAGGCGTAATGCAAGAACGTACATACACGAAATACGGTCCTCATTGGAAGGAAGGTGTATTTTACACGGTACGTTCACTCTCCCTCGGCGTCAAAGAGCCATTCACCCACAGCCGCACTTTGTAGCACTGTCTCTCCCTGCCCATCTTCCTCTTCTTCATCCCCGATCTAAAGCGCGGGTTCTTCGGGCTGGCAGACCCAACGACGCTCTCGCCCGAGTCCCTACAGAGGTTTGGGCGCTTTTCCGCGCTTATCCCTTACGCCATCCTCGGCGCGAACATGCTCACCCAGCTCGCGTGCGTCTCCGGCGTGAACCAGCTCACCTCGGTGCGTCCCCTCTCCCCCTCTCCTCCCCCTTGCCTTTCGTTGCCGCGCGCTGACGGATCGGCCGTCCACAGCACGTCTCGTCCGTGTCGACGAATCTGGTGCTCACGACGCGCAAGGCGCTCAGCCTCTGCTTCAGCGTGTGGTGGTTCGGCAACGGCTGGAACGCGCAGCTCGGCGCGGGCGCGGGCATGGTCTTCCTCGGCTCGCTCCTGTACACGTTCGTCAGCGCCGGCCCGGGAAAGGCAAATGCAAGGACAGGGAAGGCGGGGAAGGTGGCAGGCGGGCCTGTGGTGCCTGGGAGCGCGGGGGCGAAAGCGAAGGCGAAGGCGAAGAAGGCTTGAGTCGCGCGCCCAGAGGGATGCGGGCTGTGCCAGCGAGTCGGAGGCAAGGCGTGTTTCCATCACCGCTTGGGGCTGACTCCTGAGGATGTGGACGGGTAGGAGTAGCTATACTTGCACGGGCGCGGCACCACGGGCGTGCTAATACGTGACGCGAGGAACGGTGGCGGACTGGCGTGTGTCATGCACAGCGCCTTGTGTTTTCTAACACGTCGAGTGGGGATCGCCGGCGTGCCCGTAACGAAAATATTGGAGTCTGGACCCCGGGTACGTAGAGTTGTGAGATAAAGGTATATTTATCGACCACGACGGGGTATACACATTTTTTGGGTTCCTGTCCGTTACATGACGAGACCAGAGGAGGGGGGCATAAAGCCGACATATAAACAACAGTATAACTGGATGTGCTTGTGGTTAGGGAAATGGTACCTCGAGACGTGATGTACATGGGTTGGGACACCACCGGCCGCTCTCCCCCCGTAGACGGGGTTCCTTGGGCGATATGACCAGCCTGAGCTGGTGGCAGCCCGATGAGTGGGAGCACTACCGGATCGAAACAGGGGAAAAAGAAACGGAGGACGACGAGTTGCGTGCCATGGCCACTCGAGCATGCAGCGACAACCGACAGACAGAACGTGTCGCGTTCTCCTGGCCACCAAAAGAACAGAGATGAGATTGTGACACAAACCACCGCAAAAATGTAACGAGGAAAAATATAAAAAGAAAAACAGACGGGGAGATAAAACGAGTATCGCACACATCCGGAGACAAAGCAAAGGGCCGCGCCGCAGCGTCGAGCGCGGCAGTGCGTGGTGCGCCGGGACGACGCGCGACGCGGTGATTAAGGGGGGTAGAGTACGTACCGGCGGGCTAGCGAACAGACAGAACAAGGGGCTAGGGGGGAGGGCGGAAAAGGTCAAAGGAGGAAATAAGGAGGGTAGGGTGTACAAGTATTAGGGTACGCGGAACAGCGGACATGGGCGCGAGCGTGAGGGGCATATCGCGGAGTCGTGCGGATCGGACGGGCGGGATCCGGGGCGTAAGATGCGTGCGACGGCGAGCGAGCGAACGGGACCGGACCGAGCTGAACTGAACTGGGCTGGACGGATGGACGGGTACGGGGCAGGGCAGCGGGCCCGACTACGGACGGCATATTGTTACGGGTAGGAATATGGATAGCGTCTGGGCGTGGGCAGGACGACGAAAGGCGGGAAGAGGAATGGGGTGTGGGCATGCCGATAGGGACAGGAAGAAAGAGATGGTATGAATATCGATATATGAAGCGCGGACTACACCGGAGACGAGACCTGGACGGACGGACGGACGGACCAAACAAGACGGGGTACAGATGAGATGGGAGCGGCCGGGTCCACGCCAGGCAGGCACCGACGGCGGGGCGTAAGGAGTCGTCGCAGTCGGTGGCGTGAGTGGCGAGGACAGCAAGCGGACCAAGTATCGCAGACAGACGTCGGACGTCGGACAGCACAGCGTGGGTATACGGCCCTTAATGAGCCTTTTCGCTGATCTCGGTCATTTCGACGGCGGGCGTCGTAGGGTCGGCGACGCCGATGTCGTGGTCGGACACCGGCTTCCCGCTGTAGTATCCATCCTGTGCCCCATCGTTAGCGAGCGTCATAGGCGTGACCGGCCGCGAGGATGTGGGTCCCGTCGAGGATGTTGCTGTCACGGTCGAGACGATCTGCGTCTGCGGGTAGTAGGACCGGCGCTGCATCTTCTTGAAATCATATGAGGTGAATCTGATCAACAGAGTGCAGGGTGGCCCAGTTTAGTTGATGCCGAGATAGAGTTGCGAAGAAGCACAGAGAGAGATGCGTGACGTACTGTTCTTCCATCTGCCTCATTTCGGCGCTTAGGCTGCTCAGATCCCGCTCCTTCCGCTGCTTCGCACGCAACGGGTTGTCCTCCAGCAGCAGCTCTTCCAATTCGTGCGACGCGTCGAAATTCGCCTTCTTGTTCTGTTCGAACCCGGGCGTCAACGAGAAATGAAACCCAAGTTTCAGATAAGGAACGTACGTCCGGAATAAACGGCGCCGTCTGCTCCTTGGTTTCAAGAGTATCCCAGTCGATAGTTGCAAACCAAGGATGCCGCTTCAGCTCTTCGAAGCCTTCTCCGTTTGGCTTGCATCCGAGACGTTTTGGTGGATCACGCTCAAGGAACTGGAAAGGGGCGCATCAGCCATCAATCACGCATGTCGAAGGCACAACCAGCCGAGCTGCAGTCCGCACAGATCACGGCATGCGCAAATCGTCGAAGAGCGACGCCGTGAGACCGCCGAGGACTCCACCTTCCAAGGGGAAAAACATCAAGGCAAGATACTCACGCCCTTCAGTGCCTGGATACCTGCCCTGCTACACCTGCTCTCCGCGTCCTCAGGGAACCGCAACGAGTCCTTCGAGATACTGTGCGTGAGGTCGCTGTTCGTCCTGCCCCGGAATGGCCGACGGCCGAAGATGAGCTCGTAGGCACAGACACCCAGCGACCACCAATCAATGGTGTAAGTATATCCGCGCTTTGCGAGGATCTCGGGCGCCATGTACGCCATAGATCCCGCAACACCTTGAAGAAGCCGCCGCTCGGAATAGTGCACTGCGATGTTGAAGTCGGTGATGTGTGCGTGCCCACGCTCGTCAAGAAGGATGTTGTCGGGCTTCAAGTCGCTGTACACGTAGTCAGTCGGTGACTGAGGAAGGGGCTGTAATTAGAGACGGTTACCGGTGAATTATTCGTCGCTCATGCAAGAAGGCGAGGGCCGACGAGATCTCGGCGACATAGTAACGCACAGTCTCCTCGGACAACGAACCCAATCGCTCCAAGTGGACTAGAAATCAAATGCGGGTGAATATCCTCAGCCGACAGACGACGTGAGAGAACGTGGAGTGACAAGGCTTACATCTCAAGTCTCCTCCAAGCATCAGATCTAGGACGAAGAAGCAGTTTTCGTCATCCTGGAAAGCATATCTCATGTTGACAACAAAAGGATGGTCAATCTATAGCCAGGAAACGGAGATCGAGTTTGAGAAACAGTCATTGTCCGATGAGATGGAGAGGTACCTCTTCCAGCAGACGACGCTCCTGGATGATGTTCGAGACGGCCTTCATCTTGACACACTTTGCCTTATTGATGTACTTGAGAGCGTAGAGCTCTCGCGTCTGCTTGTGTTGGACGACCCGGACCTGGGCTCGGCGTGACGCGGTTGGAGGGGGAACGGTGGAGAGTATGTGTGGAGACAGCTACCTTGCCGAATGCACCCTTGCCTACGCACCGCAGCAAGATGAAATGAAAGAGGTTGACTTCGCCGTCGAAGTCGATAGGCTGGAACACGGCCTGCCTGAGCGGGGGGGTTCGTGCGGGAGGGGAGAAGACGGAGGGCGTACCTGGGCCCGACAGCAGACAGCGCCCATGGTTGTCGGGAAGCGATGAAGACGGAAGGTGCGGAAGGGGGAGAGAACGACGAAGGATTAAAGGAAGGATAGAAGGGCTGCACGGCGGGAGGCTGGGGGCGAGGGGGACGGGCAGCCCGACGGCGGGAAGAAGGGCAAGGTGGTGGGAGGCTTGGAAGGCGCGGACTCGGACGGCGCACTCACCAGAGTCTCAGCCCGACCCTGAGTCTCTCGCTCTCCGGGCGCGGCCCAAGGCTCGGCCAATCACTGTCCTCGGGCGCCTCCTCTAGGCGCCCGGCCTCGTGCCTAACTTTGACATTTTGTCGCCAAGGCGCCCTGCCAGGCCTATTTTCGCCTTGTCTATATCTGGGACTTGCATTATTATCCCCGTAGTTTAGTCGCGTCTAGTCCAGCTTAGCGCCCCGCGCCTCTCATTGACATCCGCGTCCTCGTCCTCGTCCTCGTCCTCGTCTGCTCCGCCCAGCCTGTCCTTGTTTTCTGTCACCGTCTGCACGCCATGCCACCCGCCGCGGACTTCCTCCGCCCCCTCGTCATCTCTGGGCCCTCCGGCGTGGGCAAGAGCACCCTCCTCAAACGTCTCTTCGCCGACCACCCGGACAAATTTGGCTTCAGCGTCTCCCGTGAGCACCTCCCTGCCCCGTCCTCGCCTCCTCCATGACAGCTCAATCCGTCCCACCTCGGCCCCGCTCCTGCCAGATACAACACGCGCTCCCCGCGCTGGCGAGGCCGACGGCAAGGACTACTACTTTGTCCCCCAAGAAAAGTTCAAGGATCTCATCGCCGACGGCGCGTTCATCGAACACGCCCAGTTCTCCGGCAACTTCTACGGCACGAGCTTCATGACCGTCCGCGAGATTGAGAGGTCAGGCAGACGTTGCTTGCTCGACATCGAGGCGCAGGTATGTCCGCTCGAGGCGTCCCCGTCTCCGTCGCCCCCTCGAACACCCGTTCCAGGGCGTCCGCCAGATTAAAGCGACCGCACTCAACCCGGTCTATCTCTTCATCTCCCCGCCCTCTCTGGCTGCGCTCAAGGAGCGTCTCCAGGGCCGGGGCACCGAGACCGAAGCTGCCGTCGCCAAGCGTCTGGCTACCGCGCTCAAGGAGGTTGAGTACGCGAAGGAGGGTGCCCATGACCTCGTGATCGTGAACGATGATCTTGACCGGGCGTATGAAAAGTTCGAGCGTGTAGCGCTAGGCGAGCCGATTGAGAGCGATGCACTACCACCATTAGACGATTAATTCGTAGACGCATCATCTCGCGCATCTGGGACTTAGGATTACAGGTATGAATACATAGACCTGCACAATCACCGCATGTAAAACACCACACAGATAGGAACAGAAGTTGCATACTTACAGGTATTAGGACGCCAGTATTCTAGGGGCGCCGTCTTGTAGTCCGATTGTCTGCAAGCAATATAGATATTGTATGGTCCGAGTTGTCCATGTACGCAGGAATCTGCCCGCCCGTTTATGGCCACGTCCATTGAGCATATCGGCTCCAGGAAATCGCGTACCCATGCTAGACTCGGAAACGCATATATGCCATAAGGAGCGCGGAACAACCGGTGACTGCAGCAACGGTTAGTCCACGCCGGCGCCGCAGTGACTACCAACGTACCGAACCCGACGAGATACTGCAACGTTGTAGCCTAACGAGGAAGACGGATTTAGCGTCCGGGAACGGCGGTGCAACTGACCCGCTGCCGCACGCACCTTCGAGACCTGGATCGACGTGCGGAGGGCGGCGATCTCCTGCTCGATGCGGGTGTCGACCTCCTTGATCTTGAGCTCCTGCTTGCTGCCCTCCTCGCGCATGCGGCCCTTCTCGAGGTTGAGGTCGAGGCGCACGCCTGCCTGCGTGCGCGTGATCTCCTCGCGCAAACGCTGCTTGAGCTTCTCGATGTCGTTCACGAGCCGGTCGTTCTCGGCCTTGATCATCGCAAGCTCGTTCTTCTCCATCAGCTGCAGCTCGGACTTGAGCTGCGCGAAGTCGACTTGCTGCGTGTAGTGGTGCTAAAGAGGGCGTCGCATAGTCGGGTTGCAGAGATACGATGCGAAGGCGAAGGCGGAGATGAAGGTGTGCAGGGGCACGCCGGGGATGAGCCTCATGGGGATGCGGAACACGAGAAGGGGAAGCCAACCTTCTCCTGGTCAGCCTTGGTAACCATATTACTCGTTACATTCCGTATGCTCTCGTCAATGACCTCTGCCATGGCGTTCATGATGCCCTCTGCCTGGGCGCGGTTCAGCCCCTCGCGCTCGAGCCGTTGCACAAAGTGGTGCGTGTCAAAGTGAAAGTCGTGGCGCGTGGGCGAGGTATGGAACCGTCGTCGGCAACGAGAGGGCTCAGCGCGCGGGGTCGAGATGACTCGTGCGACTGAAGGAGGGAGGCGTGATGAGCTTGGGGTCGGTGCGAGAATAGCGAGCGTAGAAGAGGGTGTTGCGAAGGAGCGAATCATTGTGCACGGTTGGCGAGCGAGGACTGCGAGGGCGCGAAGGGCTGCTTGCAATGAATGTCAAGATGAGAGGAACGCGCACTGAGCAAGTCGGTATATTATATATATGTCACGGCGGGTGCGCGGCGCCGGGCGGAGTACCGGAATAACAGCTCTGCGTGCGAGGCGCCCGTCATCCGTCCCGAATGTCAAGCGCCCGTCGATCGTGAGAATGACCGTCCAGCCAATCAGAAGGCGCATCCCAGATTTTCTCCAGAGCTGTCTGTGCGGCGCGGGAGGCTGCAGTTCACCAAGTCGTTCCTCTCTGTTTTGTTTTCTCGTCCGCCTTCCTTGCTTGTTTGATTTTTCGTTCTTTTGCTCGGGACGTCATGCAGAGTGACGACGTGATCTGGTCGGTGATCAACACCCAGTTTTGCTCCTACAAAGTCAAGTGCGTTTCGTACCTCCTGCACATGCTCAAGGACATGGTACTAATGGCGGACGTCTGGTGCGATCAAATGTATAGGACAGCGACACAAAATTTCTGCAGGAACGAGTACAATGTTACCGGGCTGTGTAATAGGCAGAGTTGCCCTCTTGCAAACTCGCGGTACGCGACAGTCAGGGAGAAAGAAGGTGCGTCTGCTCTCTGCTGGGGTGGTCCCCCAGTAAAACCGATAGTCCCTGTTAGGCGTTCTATACCTCTATGTCAAAACCATCGAGCGTGCTCACTCTCCCGCCAACATGTGGGAGCGCATAAAGCTTTCAAATAACTATTCCAAGGCCCTCGAGCAGGCGAGTCTTTGGCCTCAGTCCCGCCCCTCCCACTAGTACTGACTATCTGGCTCGCAGATTGACAAGGAACTCGTTCATTGGCCCAACTTCACAATCCACAAATGCAAGCAGCGTGTGACCAAGATTACACAGTACCTCATTAAAATGCGGCGACTGGCCCTCCGGCAGCAGTACGTCCCCCTTCACCCCATCATTGTCACGGAATACTCAGAATGCTAACGCATCCGTCGCGCCTATGAACAGACCAAAACTTATCGGGGTAAAGAAAAAGCTCGACCGGCGCGAGGCCGTGCGCGAGCGCAAGGCGCTCTCCGCCGCGAAGCTCGAGCGCGCGATCGAGGCGGAGCTCATCGAGCGCCTCAAGTCCAAGGCGTACGGCGACGCGCCGCTGAACGTGAACGAGGCCGTCTGGCGCGCGGTGCTCGACCGCGAGAAGGAGGGCGAGAAGGGCAAGGGCCGCGCGCTCGACTTGGAGGACGACGAGACGGACGAGGAAGAGGACGAGGAGGAGGGCGAGATGGAAGAGGAGGAAGAAGGGTGGGGAGAGCGCGAGTTCGTGAGCGACTTGAGCGGGGAGGAAGATGGGCTGAGCGATTTGGAGGACGCGGCGGTGAGTGTGGCGTTGTGCTTTTGGGGACTTGCGCGGGCTGACGACGGTTGCAGTCATCTGAGGAAGAGGGCGACGAAGATGATGAAGAGGACGGGGAGAGTGGTGAAGATGACGACGAGGCGCCTGCGAAAAAGTCTACCTTGGGCAAGCGGAAAGCACCTTCAAGGACAGGCAAGCCGCCGAGGAAGGGGCCGGAAAAGAAGGCGAGACGTAAGCGCATACACGTTGTGCAATTTTATCCCATATTGAACCCTCTGCAGGTGGTCCCAGAGTCGAGGTGGAGTACGAGCACGAGATGGAGAGCGTGCCTCTTACGAAGGAAACCCTTGCAAACTGGTGATACCTGCCACCAAGGTTGCCACTCACATCGCACTGTCATACTTTTCCAGTGCTATCATTACTCGGTCTTACAACTACGAGGGATCCCACACGCTACAGACACGTCACTGAACTCGAACGAAACTGAGTGCACAGTAAGTAGGGGGACAATTACGACAACGAACAACTAATATACGAAGAGAACTAAGAATTCCTGGGCCTGACCGCTCCGATGCGGGTATACATGTACAACATCTCTATTGGGTCTTCTGTGCCTTCTCCTTTTGCCGTTGCCTCCGAAGCTCGATGTCTTTTCGTGTCATCCGCGTGCCCAGGATCGCGTCCCAGTGAATGAAGAATGGTTGCGAGAAATTCGACTTGATGCCGATGACCTGGCAGGAAAGAAGCGGCATCAGCATGTTTGTTATGAATACGAGCGATAATTGTGAACAGGTGCCGGGTGGACACGTACCTGATGATGGATGTCGTGGTAGTCGGCGTTATTCGAGCTGATGAGTTGCAGTGGATCCCAAGGGAGTTTGTATCCGCAGTGGTCATCAACCGTCTTGAGCGTAGAGATGACGAAGAGCATCATGGCCTCGCGCGTGCTCAGCTGCGCGATCCACTCAGCCAGACCGGCGCCCACGGTGTCGAGGAGGAAGCCCTCGAGGGGGTGGTTGTACAGTGCGCCGAAAGCGTAGGGCACGTAGAGCCGGTGGTGATAGGAGTGGAATTTCTTGTAGAGGAAGGTGTTCATGTGCATGGCTCGGTGCAAGAAATACTGCCAAGTGTCGATGATGAACCTGCGGGAAGGACCGTGAGTTAGTGTCCACAATGAGGAACTGGACAATGTACGCACATCCCGAGAAGAAACTTGGCGGCAGGGATAGCCCACCAATAGAGCGTGTACAGGCCTTCCGCCCCATTGGTCGCGAGGAGCTGCGAAGTAACTTCCTCTCCGAGCACCCAACCCACAGCCCGCGCTACGGGTCTTGCCAAACGGAGCATGTTGGCAACATGGTCGACCTGCGCACCGACGGGCATCTCTTCAATCCACCAGTACCCTAGAGCAGTCTGCACGGCGTGCTGGAGAACAACGGCTTGTAGGACCTGAGCACGTGAGACGAGGTTGCGGGACTTGACTTCCTCGCTCTCATGCAGGCGGTACTTGTCGAGCCATTTCCAGCCGGAGACGTCAAGGACGTGGAAGACGAGGCTGAGGACCCAGTACGCAATGATCGGCGCGGCGAGCGCGAAGAGATGGTCCGGGATTGTGGCGACGAGGGTGGTGCGCGGGGTGTAGTAGAACGGAGCGTGGGTGGCAAGGTAATGCCGCTGGGCCGCGTCGAGGAAAGCGGGGGCGACTGTGGCGTTCATGCTGGGCGACGCGCCGACGACCGAGGTGGTGGTCGTTGACAAGAAAGAGGGGCCAGCGGACGAGTGCCGAGAACGCGAAAGGATGAGGAGTCGGCGCGGAGCTGTCCTGCGCCCGTCGGCCTCGTCCGACTCGAGATTTTGAGCAGACTCTTTCTCGTAATGGATCTCGATCGCCTGCCACGTGCTACCAGATCCCATCTCAGCACGTCTAATGCCGCTGACCTGCTCCCCCGCGCTCCTCAGCTTCAACCGCCACTACGAACGTCGCCATGCAGTCGCAGCCCACGAACGCGACGCAGGCAAAGGACAGGAACTACATGCAGCTGGGCCATAGCCTAGCCAGGATGTCGCGCGCGATCGCGCAAACGGCAGACCTATGCGAGCTGATGAAGGTCAACCTCGACGCCATGCGCGTCCTTTCTGCCTCGCACGCCGCTCAGTGAGCACAGTTACCTCGGCTTCTAGTTCGCATGCTGATGCGGATATGTGCCGTAGATTTATGACTGTAGCTATGGAACTGAACCCAGACGAAGACGAAGAGGAGCAGCGCGAATGAACACCGAGCAAGCCGGTCTTCGAGAAATCGCGAGAGCGCGTTTGCTTTCCTTGCAATAGAACCAGCGATTGGCTTACCATAGGACGTCGACGCCTATCATGGACGTCCTTCTCTACCCACCACTGTTCTGCCATACTAGGCATATGACTTCTACGACTTCGAGTCAATATCTTCACTAAATCCATTGCAGCTCCCGCTCCTACCGAAAAGCGGACGCCTTCAACCTGTCTGAAAGCCTGGCGTTCGGGTGGCTTGCGAGCCTTGGTTCGACCCAACCTTTCCAATGTCCTTGCGACTTCGTATCCTTTTGAAGGCTTTCTGGCATGTCTCGGCTCATAAAGGGCGTCTCGCGAAGGCGACCATTGATGTCCTTCAGACGAAATTGGGCTTTACTGCAGTGTGAGAGACCCTTCTCAGCTACATACCAGAACTCCGAGGCTGCAATGTAGCGTTGACTGTCGTACATACGGATACTCGTTCGTTAGATGTGGGGCGGACGCCTTATTCCGTCAATACATAAGGCAAGGTATTGAATTGGCGCCCATGATTGAGCTGCTGAGTCTTGCTGAGTATGTGGAGAGCAGGACCCTGAACTTGTCCTCCAGCCTCGGCTAGGACTTCCATGTTACTGCTCTCTTCCTCGTCCAGGTCTACGGTCACTCTCTAATCATCTCAGTCGTTTCCAAACTCCTGCTCTCAACGACCCGCGATCTACCGCACTGCTGGCTATTTCTTGGCCACGTCGCGTCCCGATAGCGCATACATATTGAACTGCGTACCGCACAAGTGCCCCGCCAACACACCGTTTCCGCCCCCCTCCTCACTCTTGGGTTACAATGGACTCGATAAATGCTCGAACACGCGGAAAGATACATATCAACCCTCCAAGCACGCTGAATACAAAGTGCGTACGGGCCAATAACCCTCTTTCTCTGCGTCTCCGGGCTCATTATACTTTGCGTACTCGTAGCTCTGTACTCTCACAACGTTTGCTTGCCGATGTCCTCCTTGTTTTCGCCTTAAATGCTGGGAAGGACATTCTGCTACATGAACTTGGTGTTTTCTGGGTCCTAGTCCGGGTGCTTGCTTGTGGAGGTCTCGCCGTCATGGTCTGGCTTGTCATGTCGGGTCAGTTGCACAAGAAGCAGGTTACAGAGGTGCGTCTTCCCTCTACGTGCCGCGCGCACCTGGCATGAACTCGCTTCATAGTGGTCAGTAGTGGGCATGAGCTCACTGTTAGTGTTCCTGCGGCACGCAGGATTGTTCACTGCGCTGTACCGTCTACCTTCCACACGGTACGCCTCTTCAGCCATCTCCTCGCTTCTCCCCCCTTACGTTATTTGATAGCGTGATCCTGTTCTCCCATTTTTCGCCTATCTGGTTCAAGTCTTTGACCAGTCTAACGTCGGTAGGTGGCTGATACCCTGCGAGAACGTTAATGTAAGCTAAGTTTCTGCAGGTCAAGCATGCGGCCTTTATAGTGCTGGCCCTGCTCCTCTCATTCCTCTGGGACGCACGGTTCCTGCCAAGTAATTTCTCGGACTTCATTCCGGCCTACGGCGGCCTTGCTGTGGGGGCTTTAGCGTCCGCGGCCTTAGAGCATACGGAGGGCGTTCTGTCACCGTCGATCGGCCAGTCAATGTCTGCGGCGCTATCCACTTTGGGCGCGTGCATCTTCAGCCTCCCTCTCTATATGCTGCGCCATATTCTAGTAAGTCATCCTTGAGCTGACTGGAATTAAATCTCAAGCAAAGTGTAGCTTAGCGACGCAAACCACCACATACCGTCCCTATCGGCGTTGGCGGTACTTCCCGGCCTGTCGTATATTCTACTTTACTACGTACCGCGCGCATCGGTCAGCACCAACATCGCTGTGACCTCTCCTCGATACATCGTGACGTCATATGTGGCGACATTCACAACTGCGGTCGTATTTGGATACCTGGCATTCGGACATGCACCCAAGCTAGTCGACTTCCTGGTGTTCGGCATGCTGTTATATGGTACGCCGCCTAAGGAAATCCCACACGGCTCTGCTACTCATCTTTCGTATAGGAATGTACCCTAGGGCTACGATGCCCTCGGCGAACGCGGGTTCGTACTATGCCACTGCGAGCCGTCTTGGAAGAGCCTACCTCAAAGACATCTTGTCTAACCCGGAGTCGCGCAAGATCTTCTACTTCCTGATGCTTAACATGTGCTACATGCTCGTGCAGATGTTGTACGGCATCTGGACCAATAGTCTAGGGCTAATTTCGGATGGTGCGCATCATTCGGTCCGCATCGTGTGTATGGACGAGACTAAGCGAGAATTTATAGCGATCCACATGGCTTTCGATTGTATGGCCATCGCCGTCGGGCTCATCGCATCCGTTATGGCCCGGTGGCCACCTAATGAACGGTTCACATATGGGTAGGTCCAGAATCTGGACACTATGACCACCTCACTGACGTGGTATACTAGCTATGGACGCATTGAAACGCTCTCTGGATTCGCTAACGGTATATTCCTAATCCTTATATCAGTATTTATTGTCTTCGAGGCTATTCAGCGGTTGTACGTTCGTCGTCAACAGTCGCTCCGTTCTAAAGCTAAGCATCCCTTAGGCTTGACCCACCAGAGATGAATACCAGTCAATTGCTGCTAGTCAGTTCGTTAGGCCTCGCCGTAAACCTGTTCGGCATGTTCGCAATGGGTGGACATCACCATGTGGGCCTTTCAACGATTGACCACTCTGGACCGCACTGACCCTTCGCGGCAGGGCGGCCACTCCCACTCCCACTCACATGGACATAGTCACGGCCATAGCCACGGCCCCGCACCACCACTCAGTCCCCTCCCCGCTAATCAAGACCACGGCCACAACCACAGTCACGGACATGAGCTTGAGCACGAGCATGAATACGACCACGACCACAGCCATAGCCACTCGCACTCGGCCGTTGAGGAGTGTGATGACCACCACTCGCATGCGCCGAGCTCGTCACCTCTCAACACCCACGCCCATTCCCATTCTCACTCGCATGAACCTACAACGAACGCCGAGGTTCACTCGCACTCTCATGTGCACGACGAACCTCACTCTCACTCTCATGCACCTACAGAGTTGCATTCACATTCACATGCGCCTGCTGAGTCTCATTCTCACTCCCACTCGCATAGTCCTGCGCCGGACAGCGCGCCCACTCCCATCCGCCGGACGGGTCTGCACTCGCGGCATCAGTCGCTCGAGATCAAGATCGATGTGCCCTCGCCGACGTCGCCGTCCTCGCCACGCCTCTCGCCATACGCACACGTCCCGCCACACCTTGCACGCGAGATGGCGGGCGCGCCGTCACCCATCACACCCAACTACCGCTTCGGGCACGACGAGCACTTTGCGACGCACCACGCCGCAGAGCACACGCCGAATTTGCATGACCATAGTCATGTGCACGACCATGCGCATGAGGGGCACTCGCACAATATGCGTGGGGTGTTCTTGCATGTCATGGCGGTGAGCTTTCGCGTTAGGATTAATATCGTTACGGCGGGACTCACACGTACGTTTGTGCAGGATACGTTGGGTTCGGTCGGTGTGATCGTGTCTACGCTATTGATTCAGCTGTACGGGTGGACGGGATTCGACCCTATCGCGTCCCTGTTCATTGCGGTGCTCATCGCGGCGAGCGTCATTCCGCTCGTGATCGACACCGGGAAAGTGCTTGCGCTTGACCTCGATTCGAGGGAGAAGTCCATCCAGGATGCGCTCAATAAGGTATGTCGCTTCGCCCATTGCCAAGAAATGTGGGGCCGCAAACGCAGACATTGATTGTCCGTTACGTAGCTTGCGCCTATCGACGGCCTCGCGTCGTATACGACACCGCGTTTCTGGCCCAAGGACTCTGCGAGCATCATCGGGACGATCCACGTCCAGCTCGCTCCGTCTGCCTCGTCCCTCGACCCCGGCGGGCCGCACTCGAGCACGCGCACGACGTTCGCAAAGGTCGATCGCGTCGTCGAGCGTGTAGATAAGCTCCTGAGGAGCCGCATCTCCGGGCTCGAGGAGCTCACCATCCAGGTCGAGGAGGCGTCCTCGCTGTGATCCTGGGATTGAAGGTCTAACCCTCTGTTACATACTCGTCGCTTAATGTCTCTCGCTCTCGCTCCGGGGAAGTGCGCTGATATCTGTACTTTATTACACGGGGAGACATCTGCAGTTCACATCCCAAGATCGCTCGCGCACGCGCACATGCCGCCCTGCTCTCTATCTACGCGCTCCGACGGCGTGTCGTGCCTCAATTAGGTCCAGATCGTACTGCGTACTTAAGGTGTGAGTGCGAAGAAGTATGGATATGGAAGGTCCCTCTCCGACCGCTGCGCCCGCACCCGCGCCCGCCACAAACAACGTTGAACGTGCTGGTAGGCGAGGTGGGGACAGGACAGAGGTCCGCCCAGGAGCATAATAAAACAGAACAAAAATACAAGCACCCGGGGTAAAGATCGTCCGCGAAGGCTAAGTCGTCGATGTACACGTCATTACTGCTCGTTCAAATTGTTGAGCAGGGTCGTCAGACACCTCTTCGTCACCATATCACCCTGCAAGCGAGGGGCTGTCAGCTGGCTCGAACGGGCGGAACTGGGGTAAATTGTGACACGTGCCTTGAGCAAGGCATTGAATGTGTTGTCGCGGAGCGGCTCCGGCAAGCAAGCCCTCAGTGCCTCACGAGCCCTGGTACACGTATTAGGTTGCTAATTCTTTTTGGAATCTTCGAGCGTTGATTCTTACCTCAAGTTGTCACTCAAGCGCAGGTAGCAGCGCACGACGTGCTTCAGGAGACGCACCGCTTGCGTCTCCACGAGTTGGTTGACCATGTTGCTCAGCACGGTGCCCACCGCGTAGAAGCGCTCGTAGGTGTGGCAGATGTACGTCAGGCCGGTCTCGTCGAGGAGAATCTTTTGGACTATGAAGATGGCGACCGTTTTGGAGAGCTCGGAGCCGGTTTCCATAATCCGGAGGCAGAGCGGGATGATTTCGGTCGATAGCAGGAAGTGGATGACGGTGGTATTGTCGTTTTGCTACAGCGGCGCGCCATCAGCACACGCGCGCAAAGGGGGGATTGGAGGTTGATTACTGACCTTGACCAAGGCCCCGATAACGCCCAACGAAGTCAGACGGAGGTATTCGAACGGGCGAGTTTTGGAGGTAGTGTTCAAGAAGGGGTATAGAAAGAGGGGGATATGCGCTGAGGTGGCCTTCTTCAGGACGAGGCTTTGTGTGATTCCAAGAGTGTTGGGGTACGCACCATTGAGAAACAGTTGGCGGGTCTCCGGGTGAGAAGCTACACATTGCAGAAGGGCGAGGGCATTGCAGACGCGGTTTGATACATGGGCGGTGAGATTAGGTGGGGATAATAAGGGATAAACAGAGACGATTTCCTGAAGGAGTGCGGGCATGATTCCTGCAGAGGCACGCCATGTTCAAACAAGCTTAAGCGACCTAGCCGACGGGAGAGGCGGCGTACCGAAAGAGTGCCACAGGACAAGCGCGAGGTCGTCATACTGCTCCCGCTTCTTGCTCAGCTCGAGGAGCGCGCTCTCGCGCGAGTCGGCATTGAGAAGGTCGATGACGAGGGCGTAGATCTTGCTCTCCTCGTTTACGCTAAGTGGGGGGTTGGGCGCGTTCCCGGGGAGGAACACGCCCTGGTGTGGAGACGGGTGCGCAAGGGGTGGAAGACCCGCGGCTGCGGGGGAGTCGGGGAAGGCCTGGACGCCGCGCTGGTAGGGGTTGTACTGGAGGTTGTGCTGCATGTATGACACGGGCTTGGGTGAAATGAGCCCCGCCATGGGCATGGGCGACGCGGGCGGCGCAGGGGGCGCGAGGGAGGCGAAAAGATTGTCGCAAACGGCGAGGACGAGGGTGAGGACAGTGACGAGGACGAGGGCAGAGGCAGGCTGAGCGCAGGCGGGGATGAGAAACGGACAGAAAGAGACGCCCGAGGGCACGGTTAGGGGCGTGCCTGTGTTTGTCATCCGTCTGACCAGCCGGCTGCTGCAGTGACCTGACCTCGAGCGCAGACGCCAGTCCAAGAATCACAGATCCTCATCGCACAAAGGGCATTCTCCGGATTAGGCGTGGCAAGAAAGAAGTTGAAGGCTCTAGTTTCGTAGGGTAAACGCAGAACGTCTAAGTCTAGGGGGCATGTCCATCGAGCACGACGCAATGTCCGCAACACAGTCGAAAGCACAATAATCAACAACGAGCAATGAAAAGCATCTACGTCGAAACAGTAGCACGGCAGCGGCGGTGGCGCCAGAATACTCCGCACATCCAGCAAACAAACTCGCCTCGAAGCCCTCAGCACGCTGGGACAGTAAGTGGAATCTTGACAGTCCTCTGCGAAAATTAGTTAGCACCGAGACAGCTACCATCAGCATTTCCAGCCGCTCACCGCCAGGCCCTTCGGATTGGAACACAACGCCAATTAGTGGGGTTGCTTCTCCAGCAATATATCCAACGCCACGCACCGAAAGACTCGTCTCCTTGTACTTCACGCTCATGTCCGCGGCAGTCAGTCGCATGGCCTCGATGGCCTCGTCCAGCGTCACGCTGTACACGTTCTGGCTTGCCATCGACAGTTGTGCGGCCGTCACGGCTTTCACGGCTATCCCCCACCACCGCAGTGCATCAGCATTCAATACATCTGCTTCTCGAATCGCGGCACTGCGCACCTCCAAGGCTATTCCGCTCCTAAAGCAGGATGAAAAGAAGCACCCGCCGTGAGTATCACGCACAACTCGTGCGGTCAGAGGCACGCACTATGCACGGAACCTGTACGAGGCCGTCGATAGGGTCGCACGTTAGGCCCAGGTTGTGCTCTGTAAGGCATGGTACGGGTGTTCGAGCGGCCCCACGGTCAGCATCACCGCGCACAAGCCTTGCAACAGCCGGGACCAATTTTCTGACCTATACCGATCTCGGCTGCCTGCAACACGGTCTCCGGGGATGCTGCGGCTTATAATAAGACGACGAAGGACCTGGCTAACACCGAGGGGCACGACGTACCGCCCATGCATGCGGCGAACCCAGCGCTCGCCATCGAGCATGCGACTGTGAATAGCCACGCAAAATTAGCGGAATTTTGGCACACGTCAGAATGTGGATAGGCTCGCTCACCTCCGACTTCAGCTTGACACCCACCCTCAGCGGCCGAAATGGTGCTTCCCCGCTTGAACAGCATGCCGACCGCCTGCCAAGGTTCGTTTATTAAATCAATGGTGATGAACACGACTACAAAACGCGCGAGGACGCACAGCGGCGGTGAGCAGGAACGTGACGACAGACCTCTCCGGATCGTCGCTGACAAACTAGAATTTACGGCACGCATTGCCCTGCGTCAGTACACTCGGCGTCTCCATGGTCGGCGACCAATGGTACGAGGGGAATGGTGCGCACCTCGACGATGTACTTCAGTACGGCGGGTATAACGCCCGCGGCGCCGTTAGTGGGCGAGGTGACGATACGGCCGCCGCTCGCGTTGACTTCGTTCACCGCGATCGCGTAGCACGACAGGAAATCCATCGCCGGGATCATCGTCTTGCGCTGTCACAGACAACCATCAGCTCACTACCCCCCTTTTTTTCTTCCATGTACCAAGTACCGCTCACTTACCGGGGGCATCGGCGTCACAGCGTGCTCGAGGTTCCCTACGACACGCGTCGGGCGCGTCGCGGATATCCTGCGTCCCGCCCCAGGTTCGGGCTCCGCTCCCCATGGCGAGGACGGCGGCGCTTCCGAGCCCGAACTCGAGCTGGAGCCGGCGCCAAGGCCGTCCGGGGAGCTTATACGCCCCGCGGACATCATGGCGTGCTCCCCGGAACCAAGCTGGGGAAGAGTGGGCGCTGCAAGCCCGGGGTAAAACCTGGAAAAGGTTGGTGTCAGGCTTCGTGCTAACCTCGTCGTGCGTACGTGCGCCCGCAGTCACGAGGGGAGAACGCCGACGTACCCGCGCATGAGGCGGCGGTAGAGCATGGGCGCACGCCGCCGCAGCCCGAGCCTGCCTGGCAGCTTCTCCTCCGCCGAGGACACGCCGGAGCGTATGCAGTCGTCCATGACGCTCCATATGCGCATGAGCTGTGATTTCGCAATCCCGTGTCAGCATCGGTAGGTATTCGGTCGTGCATTGAGGAAGCATCAGGGGCTGGACCGCAGAGGCCTGGCCTGCGAAGCACAATTGCGAAAAGAAGGCGCGGAGAAAGGGGGAAAGAGGAAAACGGGGGAGGTAATGTGAAAGAGACAAGAAAAAGAGGGCACCTTCTCGTGAACCTCCTCGTGCGAGTATCCGAAGTGCAGTTCATTGTCGTACACGATCTGGGCAATGGTCATCTAGACCGCGCAACGCGGGGAAAAGGCAAGTGTAGGACCCAAGTGTAGGCGTGGTTAGTCTCCATGGCGATCGAAGCCCTACCGCGCGAAAAATAGCGGCGGCGGGAGGCTCGTGTACGTACATTATGCTTCTTCGTCAGCGCAAGAAGACTGTCGCCCGACTGGCGTCCGCATGCAATGGTCGGCGTGAGCTCAGCCTGCACACGCGCACACGGGGGCGGGGGACGTACAACGAACGGATATGGAGGTTGCATGGGGTCATCGGCGCGCCGCGGCGCATTGGGGTCCACGTATGCGTCGGGGTCGGCGCTATGCGTGTGCAACCGCGCGCCATGCACGACGCTCTTGTCTACGCCCTTGTAGAACAGGTTCTCGTCGACTAGGGACGCGTCAGGCGCCGAGTTCCGCGCGCAATCCGGGGCAAGCGCGCCTACCTTTCGTCTTCTCGTTCACGACAAAGCCGCCGCCGACGCTGATGGAGGTCCGGTCATCGAGTCAGTTATGCTTTCGGCGCTCTGTCGCCGGGCTGAAGGGCGCGCGCACGCGGGGGCGCGAAGCCGCGGGAAGAGACGGACGTACCTGAAATACTCGTTCGTCGCAAGCAGCTCACCGTCGGCGCCGAAGACGGAGAAGCGCATACCGTTCGGGTGCGTCTTCAGCACTTGATCCCAGCGCCAGACCATGTCGCGGTCCATGTCGTACACGATGCGCTGCCGCCCGCCGAGCACGAGCGTCTTGTTTTCGAGGATGGCGGCATACCGCGACGGGATCGTCCCTGTGTCGATCGTTTCCGGGTCGGAACCTGCGGCCAGCGCGGAGCGTCAGCGCTCATAGTGGGGGCCCGGTGTGGAAGGGGGAAAGAAGCGACCTTCGAGGCCTAGAAGGATGGCCTGCGGCGTATGGTGGCTGCCCCGCGGGGACCATCAGACGGGGGCGAGCGTTATGAGCGCGGGAGGATCGTACCCTTTTCCTGTGGACGAAGAAACCCCATTCAGTCCTCGGAAACAGCCTGTTAATTAACGAGTATGGGAAAAGCGTACCTGTCGCAGCGAGCGAACCGTAGCTTCGAGATCATCAGCACGAACCTCATAGACTTTAGAGCGGGGTGCGTACAGGGTAATCTTCACTGTTTTGACCTAAAAGGATGTGTTAATGCCGGGCGACCAATGAGAACACAAGACTGATAGTGCCGTAAAACTCTGGATGCTCAAAAATCACCAAGTACGCCGTCTGAGGATGCTTTCATCCGGACAGATCCGTACACTGGCAGAAAGCATCCGAGGTGGTGTTGGGCCAGGCCGTCTCGGCCGTACTTTGTGGACAACGCAGAAAAATGAACCGCCGTTCTAGAGTGGGATTCTATGGGGGGTCTGGCGGGATTTCTGCGGAGCAAAATAGTGGCGTAGCAGTGATCGGGTCATATCCGCGTTCATACACCACTGTCTATCTGACACGCAGCTTCGTCTCTCGTAGTAACATGCCGTCGGTGTTTTCCGCTGTTGCTTATGGTAATAAATTTGCAAGAAAGCATGCTTAATATTACCGGAATGTCACGCCACATCGAAGGGCCTGGCTCATGGATACGATGCCCTTCCATGCACAGACGGTGCAATGGAACCTCGTCTATAGCGCTCCGCCAACCATTCAATCCATCCAGCGAGGTGCGTTTTACACCGAGCTGCATCTCAGCGGTGGGTGCTAGACGGACTCGGACGTGACCTAATCTTTTCCACAATGTCAGATCGACCGCTCGTGCATGCGAGTCGCATTGCCCGGATGAATATTCCGCGAACAACAAACATGATTTGCCGCGGCGCGCCAGCATGTCTGCTGTTCTCGGCATACCCGGAGATGCCTTTGTGGACACGCAATAAACGACTCGACAGCACGGGCATATTTTCATTTACCGGCGACGGGGATATGGCGGGACTACCAGCACACATCCCCGTCACACGGCGACCACAGAGGACGAGTCTGGGCTTTCGTGCGAAAGCTACTTCTCAGGCAAACGCCGCTCCAAGAGCGGATTTTCAAAACGTTGACACAATAGCGTGCCATTCATTGACGTTCCGTCCCATTGGCAAATAGAAATAGCCGATACAGAAAAACGACGTTACATACCTTCTCGAGCAGGCCCAATGCGTCCAGGTCACCGATGAAGATCTTGCCCGCGCGCATAGGCCCGACGGTATGCGACGAGCTGGGCCCCACTGTATATGCGGGGAACGTGAATGTGATGATCGGGCTCAGCGTCCAATCCGAGGCGGCGGAAAGGTCAGCCCGGGCGGGGGAGACGGGGCGCACGCACCTCCGATGCTGAAGAGGTCGAACGTCGAGATGACGGCATGCTCGTGCTGCTGCTCGTGTGCGCCGACGGAGGTGAGGGCCTCGGCGGGGATCGCGTCTGCGTCTGCGTCTTCGTTCGAGTCCTGGTTTGGACGGCGGGATACCGCGGCGGAGGGGTCGTCGGTGCACTTGAGGGCGGTGGAGACGAAGTGACGTGTTCCGGCGGTCGTCGTGCCGGTAGAAGCGCGACCGTACGAGGACGAGGAGAGAGAGAAAGTGGGAGGCCGCGGAGGGAGGTGTGACGCCACCGCGCGTCGCGCGTGCAAGAAGCGGATGCGCGTGGCCGCAAGCATGGTGAAGTTGGCTAGAACGGAAGTGTAGCTGTTCAATGTGTGAGTTTTCGAGAACTTTGCGCGGTTGGAGGATTCGTAAGAGCGATATCGTCTAGTCGAGGCCGGAATGAGATGACGGGGAGAGGAGGCGAGCAAGGGGAAGCGGTGAGCAGCATTTCTGGGCGGGACTCCGCCGGCGACGCGCTGAAACAATCTTCTAGCCCTAACCCTAGTTCGGGTGTAACGTCCCAGCCCATGTGACCGCGATCAAGTTTTTGGACTCGCGCACCCGGGACGCGTCCTCGAGGCTCCCTCGTCGCACATCGCTCTTCGGACGCTACGGTTTCTCCCACTTGTGTCTTACCATCTACTTTCTGTGAAACGGGAGTTATTTTCTGCGGGCTTGCTTAGACTTTCTAGAGTTATACATCTTGCCATCTACGAGAATCGAAAACCCTGACTTATCTTCTAAGATCCCATCCACAACATAGCTCAAAGTTGCTCGTTTCAGACCCTACAGGGTCCACACAGTTACCGCCCCCATGGACACCCCGTTCACCGCTCAAACCCCACCGACCAGCGATTCGCCTTATCTTCAGATCCGCAGCGACCCCTACGCCGGGCGCAAGTACCACGCGTCCGCGGCCCTCCTAGAGAACACCGACCTCTTCGGGCGCTGCGCACCCTACTCCTACACGATCTGGAAACGCTTCCGCAACGAAGTCTGCGCCGAGTGCTGGCGGTACGACGGCGGCCGCCGCGCGTTCCTCACCCGCCGCGATGACGAAAAGCTCGGTGCTGACGGGCCGCCGCGGCGAAGCCAGTGCTCGGCCGCGGGCGCAGGTGCAGGTGTGGGCGCGGGGCTCTGCTTTTGCGACGAGCGGTGCCAGCGCGCGTGGCTGGACAGAGAAGGCGCAGGGGTTGTCGATCTTCTCAGGCAGCTAGAAGCGGCGCGGCAGAAGAAGGCGAAGCCCAAACCCAAATCGGACGCCGGCGAGCGGGAGGATGAGGCGGAGGTGGAGATCACGCAGGAGCTTGTAGAACGTAAGTGGGACGCGGTGAGGGACGGACAGCGGTCATCGAAGGAGGTGCGTAAGTGGCGGAATATCCAGTTGGAGGACTACGAGGCGGACATGGCGCGATACGTGCTTCTTGCGCTTCGTAGGTGTCTGCGGGAACGAGGTCAATGCATGAATGGTCGTTCGTCACCCCATCCGGGCCTGCCTGGCCAGACGAACGGCGCATTGGACAGACAGTCCGAGTGGTCGACGTTCGCATCGCTCCAGCAGAACGAACTGCAGCTGCTGAGGGCCTGCCCCCAGATCCTGGAGCACCAAACGCGGATCTATCAGCTTCTGAGGGGCCGCTTCGGCGCAGCTTCTGGCGTCACGACGGGCGACGGCGCGTCTTCGCGAAGCAGCGCTGTCTCCACTCCTTCCCCCGCGGACGGCCCGCGGACACAGGCAGACGGGGACTCGGCAGGGGGCTTGGGCGCGCTCGTCACGATCGAGAACGTGCGGACGGTGCTCGGCGTCGACCCGGGAAACGCGTTTGGGATCTGGGAGACGCCGCTCATGGAGGAGAGCGAGTGCTTGGGGTTCGCGGTGTACCCCGTCGCGTCGTTCTTCAACCACCGTGAGTCGGCTCGGGGTCTGCGTGGAAATGGTGGCGTGCGCTGACGATGGCGACCGCGCACCTTTTGCGATCTGCACATATGACTGGGGCAGACTGCGCGCCGAATGTGCGGAAGGAGCGGGACGGACGGACGTTGCGGTTCCTGACGACGCGTGCGGTCGGCGCTGGGCAGGAACTGTGCATAAGTTATGGACACGTCGAGAAGATGGACTTTGAGACGCGCCAGAAAGAGCTGTTGGAGGGATGGTATTTTGAATGCAGGTGCAGCCGGTGCACGGCCGACGCAGACGCACCTAGGACCTCGTAGACTGGCCCCGGACTCATCAAAGCGACATGCTGATAGATAGCGAATAGGGCAGAACGCCAGGCTGTATACGATGTAGTGTAGCATGTAGATGGTAGATTTTGATCAACGAGCTTGAATTCGAACCCGCAAGCATGCGCCGGTAGCTATAGTGCGTCTAGAAAGTCGGACCGTACGAAGGCCACCGCAACCGCCAAGTACAGACGTAAGGCGAGGATGAGGTGGAGTGTAGCGAAGCAAGCCCCCGCTTACCGGCCGGGGAAGGACGACTTTGAATTCAAAGATGCGTGCCAGTCTGTCGCGCGACCCGCACCGGCGACGAGCCTCGGCAGCTCATCAGATTGGCGGTTCTCTCCGCTGATTGGCTAGCGGCCGGAGAGGCCGAGGGCAGTGTGGCCACGCAGTTTACCAGGAGCGAGTGGTGTGAATGCACGACACAAGAGGCGCGAGCGCGAAGAGAGGATGAGACGTCGAATTCGCGCCGAGTGCGGGGAAAGGGCGCACGCAGGGACTCGGAGGCCTTCCGTAAGGAGTGATCGGGGACGACACGCGATACATTACAATGCTGTATCGTCGGCTTCTTCTCCATGGAAGGCAGAGCGCGCGGATAAGACGGGCCCTGGCCGCCCCCAGTGCCCACGCAGCGCATGGTCGCGGTGCGCGAGAGGCCCGGGGTGAAATATGTTTCCAAGTCGCGCCGTAAGCGGGCAAGTGCTGCTCCCCGCTCAGGAGTCAGGCCAGGGGCGCCGGGACCGGTGATGGTTCCCATAAGACCGCGAACTGACGAAGCCGACGGGGGGCGTTGGGAGCACCACGGACGGACGACGGGTCACTTGACTCTGCGCGACACGGGCTGAGCTCGAGTGCGAGGTCGAGGGCGACCGTCGACGGGGATGGAACAGGTTGCGGCGCGAGGGATCACAAAGAACGTATATAACATGTTGGGCACTGCGCGCGGGCGGGCGGTGGCCAATGGCGATGGGGGGACGCTGCAGTGTGTGTGTGGGCGGGCAGATCCAGATATGCGCATCGTTTGTTGGCATCCGAACTTGGGATCCAAGCAGAGGCCACGCCGAAACGCGGGCGCTTGGACGCGATCAGCTCAACTCGAGCTCGTTCGGCTATTCCGCCCTCCATCAATTCCCCTCTCCCCCTCCCTCTTTCTCCTGGTGGCTCTCTACACGGTCCTTTCTGGTCCTCTTCCTCCTCCCCTGCGCATTTGCAGAGCATCTGTGGCGTCCTCTGCCAGAAATAGCCACAATAAACGACCCTGCCGAACCCACCGCACACATACGCCCTCTCCGACGACCGTCGCCATTTCCGAACGTGCAGAATTTCTCCTTTTACCTGTTCACGCTCTCCCGTCGCCACCGTCCGCTCTGACCAGTCGGTCTCTGTGATCTATGGCGACGCCCAACCCGCCCAAAATCCTTACGACACCCGTCCCAAACGGTACGCCCCACCGCACGCACCGTAACGACTATCCGCCCTCTGCCACATCGTCTCCGGCAACCCTTCGCTCCGCGGCCTCGTTCTCCAGCCCGCAGCCCTCTCAACAGCCGAACCCTGCTTCCGGTCTAGGCTCCAACCCTGCCGTCCCGAACCAACCCCTCGCCGTCGATGGCCTCCTTGCAGTCCACGCGGGCGCCCCGAACCCGCCGCTCGCAGCCCTCGAAGCAGCCGTGGCCGAGCGCAACTCGCTGTCGGCGCAGAACACGCAGCTGTGGAAGCTCATCGAGAAGCAGCGCTCGGGCTACAACCACATCATGAAGGAGCTCGAGCGCATGCGTGGCGAGCGGGACCTCTACCGCGGCCGCTGCCAGCAGCTCGGCGAGAACACGGACGCGCTCCTGCGCGCGCACCGCGCGAGGGAGAAGGCCGAGGGCAAGGACAGCGCGCTCCGCTCCGCGTCGTCGCACTCGCAGCTCAGGCCGAGCGAGAGCGCCGCCGGGGCGGGCTCGTCGAGGGGCGGCATGCTCGATCCGCGGGCGCATCTGGCGAGGACGAGTTCGGACGAATCTCGTTAGTACATCTTTTTTTTTTCGGGCTTTTGAGCTTTTTGTTGAACGGGTCGCTCACACGCCTTCCGCCTTTCTCGCAGCTGTCCGGCCGCCCCAGCTGTCGTCGTCGCGGTCCTTTGACCCAGGCCAGAACCCGCGCACCCCTGAACGCAAGGGCTCGACCGGGACGCTGCAGTATCCCCGCTCTGATTCACCTGCGATGTCGTTTTCTTCCAGCACGCAGTATCTGTCTGCATCGCAGGCGTCCTCGTCCAGCCAGAGCCTCGTTCCCAACGCTGTCCCTGCGCCCTCGCCTCTGTCACAATCTACGAGTGATAGGGGCTCTGATACCACCACGCGCCGGTCGCCTCAGCTCACGCAAAGTCCGACGGAGGACGGCTTTCAACAGCAACAACAGCAGGCATCCGTCCCTGCACGGTCAGACTCTCTTTCGGTCTCGTCCCCACCCGCACCGTCGCCATCTACGGCCACCCGTCCGACGAGGACGGACTCGAATGATGGTGTTGATCCCGTCCTCGGTTCGTGGAAGCCCGAGGGTCCTCCCCGTTCTGCACCGCAACCACCACCACCTCAAAGCTCCGTCGTGCTGACGCCTGCCAGCCCCGAGCGCACGAAGAACCCAGCCACCAACGGCCGGGGGCACGCGGTGCCGCCCAGTGATGGCTCTGCGCGAGGGACGACCACATCGCTGCCAAACGGACATTCCGGCTCTCATCCACGACCACCCCCAATCAGCCCTCCGCCGCCGCACCCGGTGGCCATCACGGTGAACGGGGAGGGGAACCTGTCGGTGCGCGCGCACGCACTGTCGCGGGACTCGCAGATCTCGCTGCCCGAGGAGGCGAAGCGGTACTATGCGTCGATGGCGTCGCCGGCGGTGAGCCCTGCTGCGACGAAGTTCAGCTTCCCGTCTGCGCCGAGCTCGCCGCTGAAGCAGGAGACGAGCCAGTCTGGGTCGGGGTCGGAGTCGAGGACGGGGACGCCGGAGTCGGGGAGCGGCGCGCGTGGGCCAAACGGAACGGTGGCCGCGGGGGTCGGACTGGGGCAGCCGAACGAGGGAGCGGGCGGGAACGGCAGCCAGCCCACGCAGACGCAGACGCCGACGCCAGCAGGGGCGGGAGGAGGCCGGGGTCGGACGGACGGACGCGTGCCGGGGTCGCATCGGGCAGGATCTATCACCACCACCGAATCAGGCGCCGAGTTCCTCGATATGGACGACGAGGACAGCGCGTACGACTCGGCCAACGCGCCCAGCTCAGGCAGCGCAAACGTCCCCTCCTTCGACGACCCCGCCGCCCCCAACGGCGACGACCCAGAGCACACAAAGAACGCCCCCGCCGCCCCCGCCGCCAGGCAGCAGCTCGCAGCCGACGACTTCCCCCTTCCCCCGGCGTCCTCGGCGCACGCAAACGCGAGCGCGCCTGTCCCGTACGCTCAGCCTCAGCCCGCAGGGACGCCCTCCCGCCACCACGCCAACTCGCTGGACGCTCGGGATAGTCGGCCTTCTCTTTCCACCTCGGACTCCCACGCCAATCAGGCGCCCTCGCTCGCGTCCTCCCAAACCTTGGTCGCCGACCAGCCCCCGCCCTCGCCGTTCCCCCTGCCTCTCCCACAGGGCCCGCCCCGGATGGGCTTCCGCGCCCTCCCCCTCCTCGCCGAGGACCTCCCGTACACAGAGGTCGTCGTCTCCACCTCCTCCATCCGCCCCAACGACCGCGGCAAGGAGGTCCTCTCTTTCATCATCTCCGTCGACCCCGGCCGCGGCAAGGACCCCTGGAAGGTCGAGAAGCTCTACAGCGACGTCCTCGGCCTCGACACCCGCGTGCGCGCCGCCGTCGGAAGGAGCGCCGCCAAGAAGCTCGCGAGTCTGCCCGAGGGGCGGCTGTGGCGCGATCATGCGCCCGCAAAGGTCGACCAAAGAAAGGTGCGTCGTCCGTCCCGGTCGCTTTCCCTGCGCCTTCGCTCGCGTTTTCTCTCCGTCGCGCGAGCTTTGCGTTCCCCGTCGCTTCGCCGTGCCTTGCGCGTCGCGGCGAGACGGACTGCGGCGGTCCTCGCTGGGGCCCGCCTCGTCTATCTGCCTCGGACGCTGTGCGCCGTGGCCGTGGCCGTGGGTCGAGTGCGCCTTCTGCGTCTGCGCGCGCGGCGGAGTCGGGCAGATCTGATGCCCCCGCGCGCTCGTGACATGCGTGCTTCTTTGCGTTCGCGATGGGTTCTCGCTGTCGTTTCACCGTGTTTTTTTGTGTCGGGCGTCGAGAAGGGCCGAGCTGTGGCTAACGTCTTTTCTTGCTATCTGCAGGTTGCGCTCGAGGCTTACCTCAGATCCCTCATCACCCTGCCGGTCAAGAACAAGGACGAGGTGGTCGCGTTCTTCACGTCCGACATCGTGCGAGACGCCGCGAAGCCCGTCTCTCAGGCCGGATACAAGGAGGGCTACCTGACCAAGCGGGGCAAGAATTTTGGCGGATGGAAGACACGCTATTTCGTACTGCAGGGCCCCTCCCTGGAGTACTACGAAAGTGTGAGTATGTGTCCCTGAGAGTTGTTCCATCGCGTTTTCTGGTGCGGCGACGAGCCCGGCATCTGGTGACACGGCGGGACAACTCTCATTGTCTCTTGCGGCCCCAGTTCTCGTGCTGACCAGTTCTTCCGGCGGACGTGACACACAGCGCGGAGGCACGCATCTAGGCTCGATCATGATCACCGGTGCCCAAATTGGGAGGCAGCAGCGGACGCTAGAGAAGCGCGAGGGCGACGAGGACAACGAATACCGCCACGCGTTCCTCATCATCGAGGCCAAACGGGGCCCCAATGGCTCCAGCGCGCGGCACGTCCTCTGTGCCGAAAGCGACGAGGAGCGCGACTCGTGGGTGGAGGAGCTCGTGCGCTACGTCACCGGCACGTACAACGACGAACAGACCCCTGTCTCGTCCGTGGCTGGCCCCAGCCCCGTGTCGATGTCGAGTGCAGCGCAGAGTGCACAGCCGCGCTCGAGTACGAGCTCTAACCCCCCGACCGACCTGCAGACGACACCTGTACGGCGCAGTACGAAGGAGATCGTCATCGCAAAGGGCCCCGCAGTGCCCATCTCACAGCTCGCACAGGACGGCAATAACGCGAAGCTCTTCAGCGCAACGGCGTACCCGGAGATGTCGGCCAGCCCCGCCAAGTCCCTGGCACCTTCCATCTCCGAGCGCCTGGAGGTCGAAGCGCCCTTGTCCAGCTCGCTGCCCGTCTCGTCCCCGCTCGTGGAAGAGCCCGAGACGTCGTTCGCGATCAGCCAGCGCGCTAACTCGGAGCTGGGCCACTACCCCGACCTCGTCGACCAGCGCGTTGCAGCCTCGCGGTCACCCGAGCAGATCAAGCGCAACAAGATGAAGCGCATGTCCGTCAAGCCACCCTCGATCCCCGAGCGGTCCTCGTCCCCGGAGAAGGACGCGGGCCCGAACACGCCCCGGGTGGATGCCCACGGGAAGGTCAAGATTTCGGGGCCCATGAACGGGACCCCCATTCCCGCGGGATACAAGTTCGGAGCGAAGGAGGCCCCGCCGCCGGAGCAGCCGCCCCCTTTGCCCACCACCAACGATCGGCGAGAAAAGACCAAGTCGCGCACGTTCAAGAACTGGGGCTTTGGGAGGACACACGGTGAGCTCGTCTCTCCTTTTCTTCAGGCATTCGACTTACGGACGTTCGTGTCTGACGGTGGCGGCGTGTATGCAGATAAAGCTCCTACAGTCGCGGTGCCGACCTACGTCCCCAGAGCCGTGTTTGGCGTCAGCCTCGAGGAGTCCCTCGATGTCGTGCAGATTGCCGGCCTGCCTGCGATCGTATTCAGGTGTATACAGTATCTCGAGGCTAAGAAGGCCGAGCAGGAAGAGGGTATCTACCGGTTGAGTGGAAGCTCGGCTGTGATCAAGAGCTTGAAGGACCGTTTCAATGCCGGTGCGTCTCGCGTCCTGAAAGTGCAAGGTGTGACGGGTGACTGACAATGTTTTCAGAGGGCGATGTGGACCTGCTCGCCTCGGACGAGTACTGGGATCCGCACGCCATCGCGGGCCTGCTCAAGACTTTCCTCCGGGAACTCCCCGCAAGCATCCTCACGCGCGATCTGCACTTGCGCTTCTTGTCTGTGATCGGTATGTTGCGTTCCGTCAGCGTGCTGGGGGCGGAGTGTGCTCACCCGCTCTAGACTTCGTCGATCCCCAGGATAGGATCCGGGAACTCTCGCACCTCATCTCGTCGCTTCCCGTGGCCAACTACAGCCTGCTCCGCGCTCTGACCGCGCACCTCATCCTGATTGTGCAGAACGCCAACGTGAACAAGATGACGATGCGGAACGTCGGGATCGTCTTCAGCCCCACGCTGGGCATCCCCGCGGGCGTGTTCAGCCTGATGCTCGGCGAGTTCAAGTGCGTGTTCAACGTCGACGGCACGCTCGAGGCGGAGAGCGCCCCCACGGACGACGAGGAGGAAATACAGACGCAGCAGAACGCCGCGCGGCGGAATAGCCAGCACTATTCTGAGGCGGCCGCAGACCAGATGCTGGGCCTCGCGGGGAGAACCCTGCCAGGTACGTGCCGCTTGGGCTCCCAGGCGCCTCCCTATCCCTGTGCTGACCTCATGCGCACCCCGGTGTTGGTGTTGTGCGTTTGCAGTGCAAGAAGAAGGCCAGTCGGACTCTAGCGAAGAAGCGATCGAAGAGAGCGGCACGGAGGCGACGACGGAGGACGGCTCAGAATCGATCGTCGAGTCCTCGGCGGCCTCGAGCTCCGTCCACACACGCGAACGCGAGCGTGAGCAGACGCCCCCCGAGGCCGCACAGGGTGGACAGGGCTCCCGCGCCGCGAAGCTCGCGGCCAGCCGCGGGCTCAGCGTCACGACCGACAAGGCGAGCAGGCGGCATAGCAGGATGATCGGCCTCCCGCACTCGCCGCGGCCGCCCCCGCAGGGCCCGCCGCCTGCACATGCGGTCCCGGTGCCCCCGCCGCAGGGGACGCCTGCGAGCCCGCGCTCGGGCGACAGTTTGGCGCCGCCGCAGCCCATGTCGCCCGCCGTCCCGGCTTCTCCGGCTCGACCGACATAGTGCCGCCACGAGCTGCGCGCACCGCGTTTCTCTTTGAGAGCGCCGGCGTTGGTGAGCACGATAGCGGCGGCGATGTGACGACCGCCCTTATGCCACGCTACGTACGTACGCTTTGCTCGGCCTGTGCCCGGCAATTATGGTCGAATCTATGAGCCTGGATGGGAGGGAGGGGAGGACGGCCTGTGGGGGCTCCGCAGAGGCGGAGCGGACCAGCGCCGCGCGTCGGGGGATGCTTTCGGTCGTTTTTCTTCTCTCTTTTCGTTCAATTTTTTTCTTTTCATTCACGTTTACCTATGGACTCGTCTAGCTAGTATACAGCTGCATGTCTCAATGATACCCGCCGGCGTTGTATATCCCCCCCTGCTGAGATGTAAATTATCTTACGCTCTCGCTGTCCCGCCGTGTGGTCTCGAGCTCGGCAAAGTTCCATCCATCCCGTACGCCAGGCACGGCGGGAGGGCGGGCTGTGGCTTATCGCGCGTAGCGCTCGCAGGTGTCCTGACGCGTCTTGGCCTGTTTGGGCGTGGGGGACGCCAGCAGCGCCGCGCAGGCCATCCAGTATCACGTTCACGCTCTTTCTCTCCTCCCCGTCACCAACACGCCCGACGCGATGGGTTACAGACAAGCCGCGGTCCTCACCTCCGTCTCGTTCTTTCTCGGTGCGTGAGCCAGCCAGCGCCCACTCATCCGCTTGCTCACACTGGCACGTCCACACGCGCGCGCGCGTTTTCTCAGGCGTGCTATTCATCTGCCTGAACGTCGACTACCGTATCCTGTTCACGCCGCTCACGGAGGGCACGGTGCGCGATGGCTTCGAGTTCTACACGACGTTCTACAACGCCCCGCCCGCGATCAAGGCGAGCGTGCTCTCCCCGCCCTGCCCGTGCGCGTTCTCTCTCGCTTACCTTGTCTGCCCTGCGGGCGTGTAGGCGGTCTTGCACTCTATAATGGGTGTGGGACTGCTCGGCCTGATAGGAAAGCTGCACAAGTGGGACGACAGCGCGATGTTCTTCGACGGCTCTTCGCTGGGTACGTCGCGCGTTCTTTACAGCTTTTTCCGTACCTCGGCTCTCCACCCCACAACGCCCTTCTCCCTCTTCCCCGCGTGGCGTTGTTCTTGTGTTGTCGTACCGATTCTGGTGTTGGGTGCGTGCTCACACGCCTCGTTGCGGTTTCGCAGCTGCGTACATCTTCAGCCTGGCTGTCTACTTGACCGTGGGCATCCCCGCGTGCCGCACCGTCGCGGACCCAGTGCCCAATGTAGACACCAAAGACGACCAGGTCGAGGCCCTCCGCGTCCTCTCCGCCGGGAACACGATCATCATCGTCCTGCTCGGCGCTGTCCTCGTTCTCCAGGCACGTGTCACATTTCGCTCGACGTCGAACGCCGCCGGAACGCTAACCAATCGCTGGAACCCGCTCTTGCCCTGGCGGCGACTTTTTGACAGGCGGGGGAACAGTATGCGCGGAGGGTTGAAGCGAACATCCTCCAGCAGGCAGAGGCCCAGGAGCAAAAGACTGCGACTGCGACGGCTGCGGACGCGGACAAGGAGAGCAAGAAGGATAAGTGATCTGATGTACGTCAGGAGTTTCTACGAGTTGTCATGTCGCTACTGTCCCACGTTCGTTCATTATACGAGGGGGCACCCTCGGTACCCACAGTGCCTGGGCCATTCACCGAAGTGCTGTTTTCGTCCCGCAGGCGGAAAGAAGGCTCGCCGAAAGGCACCCGCCGCGACTGGGGCAATGATGAGAGATGTCGGTAATGCACCGAGAGCTGCGCCGACCCTCCTTTTGTCTGATGAGGCGTTCCGCGTCGTCCCACAATGGCAAGCTGGCGGGCCCGTTCCCATCGCCGCGAGGGCGACAGACAAGCGGCGACAGGGGAGAGTGGCCTAAGATGGCGCGCAGGAAGCCGCAGAGGACCTAGAGCGCCGGAGACGCTGCAGAACACGGATGGATATGGCACAACCGTCCCCCCAGGCTTGTGAGTGCGGGTTCCATATATACCGGGCGACGCGTCGGCGCAGCGTCTTCGTCGTTCGTCCAGATTTCCAGTTGCGCAGGTCTGTGATATGTCGCTGATGACGGACGGCGTCGTGGCGTCCTACAGCCATCGCAGCGGCCCGCCATGGGAGCGGGAGAACCGTCGAAGGATCACTCTGTCGTCCGGCCGGGCTTCTGACCGGTCTGGACTGAGTGGGCCCTTGCGGGTGTGAGATCGCGGCGCGCTGCAGAGGGCAAGCCTATCTCCGGCGGCCAGGACGTGGCCCACAGAGGGACGTTCACGGCAGTTCACGGTCGTGCGGTCGTGCGCACAGGTAACGTACGCGAGGAGCTGGACTCTCCGCGAAGCGGGCGCCGCTCAGATTTTCCGCGGACCTAGGCAGGCTGAGGCCACCCGCTGCCATTGCCAGCGGAAGCCTGAGGGCGTCGCTGGCGTTCTGTTCTGTTGAGCTCGCGGTCCAAACGTCGCCAGTCGGGCTCGGAGGAAGTAGGACGCGCAAAGACTCCGCTCGACAATCAGGCTCGCCAGCAGTCCGTCCAGTGTCTCTCGTCGGCGGACGTGCTTGCTGGCGCGGTCGTGATGGAACTGACGTGCGCTGCGCAAATCGCCGCGTGCCCTCCCGCGCGCGCGACGCTTCTTCCGGGTCGAGGGAGCTGGCAGTGAGGATCGAGGCGCAGCGCGCGACTGGAGCCGGGCGGATGGGGATACGCTTCCCGCGAAGGTGTGCGCCCCAGGGTTGCCGTTTGCCGACGGTAAAGAGTCGCATCGGAGGGTGCACATGTCGCCCTGGCCCCCGTCTTGCACAACGTGCCCGAAACGGGCAACGATAACCTCCGGTTACTTAGCGCCTTTTCCGGCGTCCTCGCGTCCGCGAGCTTTTGTTCGCTCTCTTGTCACGACCGTCTTCGTGTTACGCGCTGCTATTCTTCTCCAATCTCGCCTGCGCCGCCGCCTCCAGACTCAGATCTGGAAGGGGGACCGGTGTGGTTGGGATTGCGAGTTGCATACGCGGCTGATGCGCCTCGACGTCCCTAGGCCTTGTTCTACCAAAAAGGCAGGTCTCGTATTCGTTGCGTCGCTAGTCACGTCCCACCCGCCTACAACAAGGGTCCATAACGTATTATGCTGCAATCGGGCATCGATCTCCCATTGTTCATCGTTTCTGGTAAAGCGCGCTCTGCTCTTTCTTGCTCCACGTCTTCTGGCGCTAGATGGCTCCAGTTTGTACGTCGACAGGAAAGAGGGCTGCGTCACTGCGCGCCGGATTGATGGATCAGGGCGACGCAACGGTAGCCGAGCAGAGAGTGGTGATGTTTTCGCGGTCCGGGTCGTCTCTCATCAGCCCCAGTGACGTCGAGTGTCCTACCGAGCAGCACTCTGTCAGGGCAGTCTTCGTTCCATCTTGTTGTGCGTCTCTCGAGCGGGCGCAACAGGTACTCGCATGCTCGCATCCAGCCATGCTCACGCAATTCCGCGGGACGGGTCGGGCACCGTCCATGTGCAAACGCGCCGGTGAGTCTGATAGCCACTCGTTTGCATTCCATGCTGATTCGACGTGCCAGATGCGGCGACTGGCGCACGCTGACTCTTTTCGACTCGGGTTGCGCCACAGGCTGTGCCCGGTCACTCACCCGGCATCCCTTCATGTGGATATTCGGGCCCTACGACATACGGGAATCTTGCACATCAGGTATGCCGCTGCACTGCTCCGCACGGGCAGGCGCGCCCGTTCCAGTGCCAGCGCAATGAAATTCGAACCTGATGTCGCCCCAAACGCAGCGCACCAGCACTTCGTCCCCTGGCAATCGGTCACGCCGCACGCCCCAAGGAGACCCTCGCGGTGCCAATGACGCTCAAAAATTTCACTAGAAGGTTGCACGCACCGAATGCGCCCGCACCGTCACAGGCGGGAAGATGGGACACCGAGATATATGGCTGTACCGCGGCCGCAGCGGTGCATCTTGCTGAATTTCTTGGCCACATCTGACCGGGGGGCGTCCTGGGAGATCCCCAGCCCACCACGCCATCTCCCGTCACGCTTCGAGTTCTCTGCAGATAGGATGGCGCCCGGGAGAGGAAGGCCACGAAGATTCGCCGTCGGGGCCATCTGGATCTGTCGGCGCCCAGAGCGGCGACGCCGACAGATATCACGTCCTCGTATGTCGCTTCTGCGAGTATCAGTGCGTTCCATCCGGCGTTGCTGAAGCGAAATATGCCAGCAGGTCAGTCGCATTGCCTGTTCGGTGCGCGTTGCGTGAGCGGCGTGCCGTGAGCACGTAGCTATTTGCCCGGCGCGTGCGCACGATGGGCTACGTCGGTGTATCAGCGCGGCGCCTGCATGTCCGTGCACGCCGTCCACCTTCTATCAAATACGCATACTTTCCACGGCACCTGCCTATCCGGGCAGCCTCCACGAGCTATCGACCGCCCGCGCGCAGCCATCCGCCACAGCCTGAGCAGGCTTGAGCACCGGCACCTCGCTCGGATATCTGCACGACGCAGGCAAGGCCAGGGCAAAGTTCAAGCACGCCGTAATGGCGCCTGATCCTAGGGTTCCATGCCGCCCGTCGTCCTCTAATCCGCCGCCTTCTGCGCCGCCAGGAAGGCCCCGTTCCCCACCGTGCCCATCTGAGCGATCGCACATCGTCACGGGCGAATACCCACGACGTCAGTGCGCTGCTCCTTGCGCAGGCGGCGATGGCACTCTCCGCACGCCCTCCACCGCTGATTCGCGATTCTCGAATCCCGAGACGCACGCGAACGGCCGAAGCCCTTTGCCTGCGCGCCAGCGCTGCAAACGGGGGTCCCAAGCGGGGGGGCCTGAACCTTGTACTCTATTCTATTCCGCGGGATCAGTCGCGGTGGGCGAACGACCACACAGCCCCTCCTTGCCTCATCCGGGTGCGCTGCCCTCCTCTTCTTCGCTGAGTCACTCACCTGATCTTGGACTCTCCAGCTGGAAATCGCCGTCGCGGTGCGCAGGCCTGCTGAGTGCTGGCGTATGTGCGCGGACACGGTCCTCTCCCACGCGCTCGGCTGGCGCGGCAGCGCACATTCAACCTTCTTGTGCGAGGGGTGCTGGTGGCTGGTGGACTAGTGCGAGGGCTTCTGCTGGTGTCACGCCTTTCCCCCGTCCGTCTGCCAGTATGCCCTCATCTGCATCATCCGCACCATCAACCTCCTCGCTCGTCACCGTGAAGGGCGCCAGCTCTTGGGTGCGGGGTGTGCGGGGATCCAACCGTGCCCTCCCAAAACCCTTAATGCGGTATATGACGGTGGGAAGGATGCTCGCCGGGCAGCCAGCACCAGCCTTCCGGAAGGTCCGCTTCCCTTTCTGACTTCCTGGCGCGCATCTGCGTCGCTGAAGTCCCGGCCGAAAGGGAGGGATAGAGGGGGGGAAACACACGCGCATGCGGGGAAGACCGCTTTCTGAACTCAGCCAGCCCGACGGATGGTCGATCTGCTGGCTGATTATGGGGCTGGTGAATGGGGAAGGGCAGGGATGGGATGCCTGAGTGAGTGAGTAGGCGGGTGGGTTGGGAGGGGCGTGACCGTGGGGCCGCACACCTCCGCGCCGTATGGGCGTGGAGGGGGCGTGTTGGCCGAGTCGTGTGCACGCATGACCCCCGCCTTCTCGATCCTTCCGCGTCTCCTGGCCACGTACTTATCGGCGGACGCTGAACGCGGGGGACGGAGGACTGTTCATACGGCCCATGCCGCGGGGGATTGAAGATACGTCGGGCGATGGGCGAGACCCAAGCGGGATGGGCGACGGGCTGCTCATTGTGTACATAGATCATAAATCATACGCGTGCGGTAGTGCTACGTATATCACCAGTTTTTTTGCTCTACGCGGGCGTCGGCCGGCAAGGGCCACATTCAATGGGGGACGTCGGCCGGACATACGTCGCACATTCTCTGTCCCTCCGTGCGCATTCGCGCATTCTATGGGTCTATCGTCAAGGATGCGGCGGTGATGGGACATGGGAGATCGAACGCGAAGGCGAACGCAAACCGGAAAGATATATTTGGACGTGCCCCCCGGCGTGCGTGCGGAGGTTTGCGAGCAGACAGAGACGACGTGTGTTGCGCCATCGCACGGGTGACGGAACAATGCCGTTCGACGTTCGAATTGTGGGTGGTCGTGCTGGCGTGCCCAGCGACGGTTGTTTCAGCGAAGGCAAGGAAGGGCCAGCGAAATGAAGGGGCAGCGAGGCCTGTCACGGTGCCGTGCCGTAACGCGGGGACAGGCTTTCGAAATGCACATACGATACTAGCGCCGTCTCGATGGGCAGGGCGCCCGTTAGAGGTATAGTATTAAGGGAACGCGCCGGAGGGCTATTACATGGGTGCTATTATGGTCAGTCACGAAAATTCGTGGCTCGAGCCTGGCGCGGGCGCAGTGCGCGAACAGAGCTGGGAGGAAATCAGGGGACAAGATTCGAAGGGCGCGTTCGTATCTTCTGCGGACGGCGAACACGTACTGGAGCTGGGGCGCGGACCTGACTGATGGCCCGAATGGGGGAATGGCCCACCGAGGGAGAGGACGCACTGCGCAAGGGAAGGGGCTTCGCGCGTTCGCGTTCGCATGCGCGCGAGGGCGCGCATTCAGTCGCACGTCGACGTACGCGCTTGCGGCCGCGGCCGCTCCCACTGGGCATCTAGCAGCACTAGCAGCAGGCTAGCAGAGGGAGCGTCTTCTTTCATCGAACGTGCGGGGATCCTTGGGCTGGGAACGGGTGCTGCCATTTTTGCGTGTGCCGGCGGGAGTGGGCAGAGCGGACTGTGGCAAATAGCGGGTCTGAGCGGCGGGTACGGTGTCCCTAGTCGGAGGAATGACGCGGGACGCGGTGAAAAGTAGGCGTTGGGGAAATTTGCTATCTGCGCTAGGCAGGGTGCGCACAGCAAGGGCTCGGTGGGTGTGCGAGGGCTCGAGGCTCTCAGGAGAGTGAGAAAGATGGGATGCTATCTGCCCAGTTTGCCTGCCATCGGGGGATTATCGCGCGTCGCGTAATTGCTGGCGTCAGTAAGCTGAGTGGAACGATGTCGTCAGAACGCGGACGAGAGACTGAGAGGCCGGCGGGATGTGGGTATGATGCGCGACGGGGCCTCGACGACGAGCGTGGGCCCGGACGGGAGGTGATCGCTATGTCGACGTGTAGGCGGGGGGAGGAAGGCTAATGCCTGGACGAGGAACACCGCGGTCTGGGCCATCGACGCTGCCGCTGCGCGCCCGGACGGGGCTCTCTGGAGGGTCTGGCCCGGGCGACGGGCGCAAGGCAAACTGGTCAATCTGGGCTCTGGGCGTGGACTGTAACCGTATCAGCCCGGCGGACGCTTGAGAGCAACGAGGCAACAGCCGCCACGGTGTTTGTACTCGACGGCATTTCCGCATATGGGACGCTGAGTCGGCATCCGTCCAAATGCAGCCAACGCGCAGCACCGCCGCGCGCTTGCTCCGACCAAAATGGGCAATAGGGCGGGGCGAGTCATGCGGGCGTCTTTGGCCCGCATACCTGCCGGCTACGCGAGCAGGAACGCAAATTCGGGTAAGGCAGTTCATGATGCGTCCCTGCCCGACTGCAAGGCGAGTATTTTGATGATTGTGGACTGTTTTGAGGAGACGGTGGGGGACTATTGTGGCTCGAATAGGGGGATATTGTCGGTGTGAGTTGACGGGCGCAGTGCTCGTAAGCGAGAGCGCGGGTAGGGAGGCCATCAGGAAGAGACGATGACTGGCGAACATCCAGATGGAGATGCATCATTGCGTGCGATGGGCAGAGAGCAGCAGCAGCAGCAGCCACAGTCGCAGAGGACGAGGACGAGGATCCTTTGCAACCCGCCCACACACGCGAAGGCCGAAATTTTCGGCGGACGAGCGATAGAGTTCCGACCTGTGGCCTCGCCGCTCGCCGCTCTAGCAGACTACAGAGCTCCAGCTGGCGCATGCACACGGGCACGCGTATCTCATCCCCCGCTGCCGTTCGCGTCACCACAAGTCCTTTGTCGCCTGGAGAGGGGCAAGTGATATGCAGGCCATCGCGCAGGCGATAGGACGGCGCAGGGCTAATTCAAACAGAGCTCCCGCACAGCTGGCCGTGCGCAAACGACCTCTCAGAGCGCCGCGAGGATCTCAGTGACGGATCCATATCACGTCCACCCTCAGCCGCCCATATCGAGATCCCCCGTGACAAACCTGTGACTCGCGGTGACCGTGCATTTACGGCCTCCAAATGCGGGCTAGACGCAGAATGCGAAAAATAATTAACAGGCGACGTAGATCGCCAGATCTCACGACCCGCTCCCTCGGGCCACTGGACTGGATTGGGACCAGGGTCCGAATACTCGCCTTCGCGCTCCCAGACTCCTTATAATTCCCTCCCCCCTCCCTGGGCCTCCGACGCCCTCCCCCGACACACATCCCTTCCCCTCCCGACACACCCAACACCCCGCTCCGCCACATACAACCATGGACGCTGATTTGGACTGGTGCTTGACCTGCGGTTGCCGCATCGAAGTCGTACGTTCCTCATACCCGCTCACCGTCGATCACCCCGTAACACTTGCGCAGAACGGCTACTCCCAGGCCTACTGCTCTCCCCAATGCCACAACGTCGAGATGAGCTCGCCCTCAGCAGTCCCCTTCTACCCATCATCAAACAGGACATCGTCCTATGCATCCGAGCCGTCCCACCTAGAGGACGAGCTCTGCTACCTCGACGACTGCTCAGACACTCAACTCCCCTCCGCATCCCGCAACACCTGGATCGGACGTGGCGAGGCCGGCATTCTCGTATGGGCACAGTCGGTTTCTCCCGGTGCGCCCTGCGATGACGAGCCTGCGACGTTAACCGTCCGGCCAAAGCTGATCGACCGTGCACGCGGTCCGGTCAAGCCCTCCCTCTGCATGTCTCGCGCCCAGCCGTCTCCCTCAGAGCCCTCGCGACCCATTCTCACCCCTCAACAATCCCTCCCCTCCCTCTCTCGCGACTCCACCTACACCAACTCGGCGAGCGTTCTTTCTCTCACCACCGGCTCGTCTTCCTACTCCCTTGCGACGCCTGCCACCGGCTCTGTCGTCGGTTCCCTCGCCGCTTTCGATTCACGGCCGGCAGTCGGCAAGTCCGGCCTGCTCGGTGGGCTCAAGGCTCACCTTCGCGCCTTCAGCTCGGCGGCTGCCCCCAAAGAGAAGCAACGGTCGACGACCGTCACTCGCCGTGACTCCGATGCGGAGGTAGCTCCTCGGCCGGCGCAGAAAACCATCCGGCGAGCACCCTCGCCAGTTTCGTTCTACCACATGCCGGAGGAGTACGCTCCGACGAAGCGGAAAGAGGCTGGGACACGGGCGGCAACGAAGGAAAACGCGACCCCGGCACCGGTGAGCAAACGTCCGACAGCAGCGGTCGAGGAACACCCCGCCTTCCGTTCGCGCGGGCGCAAGGCTTCCCGCGTTCCTTCATGATTCCCCACCGCCCCTCCTCGCTTTCTCCCGCATATATCCAGTCATAGACGACGCGCCCGATTGCGCGTCTTGTACAGTATTTATCTCGCACTCCTCGCACCGCTCTGTTTTTCTCCATCCTCTCGCCACTGGGATTGGCAAATAACAACCCAATCCCCCCGCCGGCCGGTGCCGCCATCGCGGCAATCGCCCTGAGGTCCTCCCCCCTCTCGTCCAGCCTGTGCGCGCCCAACCATCACACCTTCACACTCCCTGCCGGCACATGGACCTCGAAAAGGTGAAGCGCGCCTCGCTGCCTCCTGCCTTGTTACCCTCACACACACGGACCTGCACATAACCCCCATCATTCGCATCTCTTCGCCTCTGCTCACTACCCCCACTCGCTCACGCTCCTCTCGTCTTGCTCCCCCTTGGTCTCTACTACTGCACGCATACCTACCATCTCTCGTTCGCATCTACTCATCGCACGCCCTTAACCTTCATTTGCTCGCTCCTTCATGCACGTCCATAAAATTCCCCTCCGTCTGATACCTCCGCCGCCGCTTCGTTCGTCCGCGCTTCCTGACCGCTCGCTCCGGTCCGACCATGTTGTTCGCTCCCCCTCTGTCATGACGCTACCCGCCCGCATACCTCTTCTTCTCTTCGCTCCGGCCCCGCACGCCGTGTGCGTGCTCGACGTCTCGTCCTCCCGTGTTGTTTACCGCTTATGGCCTCTTACCACAGCCTGCCACTGCTCTTGCGTTCCTCTTGGGATGTACGCTACACTGTATCACGCGGTATACGCCATAGATGCGTAATGCATAGATATCCCGAATGCCTCAGCCCGTGTGCCGTATCTGCGCGAACGCCTGAACGTCTGAATACTAAATATTGAACGCCGAACGCGCGCTCGAAGCGTAATACGTGCGAGCGCAGAGAGTCTTGGGTCTCGTCTCGACCGCCAGCCATGCAAGTCCGTCCCGAACGAAGTCCTTCGACGCACGCGCGCGAACCTCGACGCTCCGCCCTTCCGCGGCCTCCGCAACTCTCTCCAGCTCCCTCCTCCCTCACTCTCTCAGCTCGCTCTCGTTCTGGCCCGCGGCGGCTTGTGCTCCCGCGCGTACCGACTCCGAGCACGCTTCGCCCGGGTGCCGGGCTCGCTTCGAGTTCGAGTTCGCGGGCGATCGTGTTTCACAGTGTCGAGGCCCCCCCGTCCACGGGTCTCCCCCCCTCCACTTGAATTCGGCTCGCAGCCGGCGTATGTCGCGAACGTCTCGACGTCTCGAGGAATTGGACCTGCAGGACAGCCGCGTGCGCGGGTACCCCAATCGAACCCCTTCCCTTCGAATTCAACGACACGCCGCGCGGGCGGGTCACGGTACGGATGCATGGTCCCCCACGGCCGGTGGAGTTCGAGCCCGAGCAAGCTTCGATCCCCTGGGGAAGGAGTTCTTCAGGCCGTTCTCCTAACTTCAATGTTGTCCCGCTGCACGGCTGGCCAGTGCACGGCCGTTTTTATTGTTTAATGATAATCCTCAGGCCTCAAGGGCTCAGCGCCAGCCAGCACAAACTTCATGAGAGTCGTCGGCTCATGTTGACGAGTTCACGGACGTCGCGACGTACGTACGAGCTCGGTGCTGCTGCCGGCGGCAAGGACGCTCGGCAAAAGCGAGTAAATTAAAAACAAGGCCCAAGGGTCAGTCGCACGGACGATCGAGTGCGCTGAGTCCTGACCGAGGCTGACCGTGATCGTGGCGTCCTGGGGATCGTTGAGCAGCTTGAGCTCGGCAGACCAGCGACCAGCACTGGTGCAGGAGCCCCCTGCTAGGTCATGCGCCAGGCTCGCGACCGCGTCGGTCGGTGTCGGGACTTGCTGGCGATGATGTACGCTTTCGGGTCTAGGGGTGGGGCGTAATATTATTATGGTTATGGCAGCACTCGGTGGTCGGTGGATACCGTTAGTCAGTACTCACTACTCAGTACAAGATCACAGGCTGAGTGCTAGCTACCAGGTGCTACCATCGGATTCGGAGCTCGGTCGATTGCCGTCCGCACCCGCATTCGCATCCGTGCACCCGTGGGTGTCCCACCCATTTTCGGTCTCGGTGACCTTAGCTTCATCACTTGTATATGTCGCTGGGGCAGCATAGGGCAGCATGTATCCAACTACGTACCTCTCCTCAGTTCAGCCCTCGGATTTGGACGACGATCAACACAGTCACTCCGCGCGCTGTCTCTGATCCCTAGGGTATATATTCAAGTGTACATGTGCCTGAGCAGGATGTGATATTGAAAGAATCGCTGGCTGCAATATTAATGTAATAGCATGGTGTATGGCCCGACGCGTCCGGACGAGAAGGCCTGCGCAGGCTGCCTTCTCCCGGCGCGGTTCTTGACGTCTCGCTCGCCTGGCCGACGCGACGGGTGTGCGCCCGGGTCGCCGAGGGGCGAGGCGCAGCGTCAGGTAAGCCCCCTCACGTTCTTTTCTTTGAATTCTCCCTGGGCGAGGTCGGCGGACCTCAAGGAGCCCGACTCCGGATGGATCCAACTTCCAATTGGCCGCCGCGCGCAACCCGCTTTGAGGACCGTGAAGCCTGTATTTTCTTCTTTTCTTTTCTTCTCGTCGGTCCGCGGGCGGAGGATGCTGGCGTGCATGCCGTGGTGGTGCTCGTGCAAGTTGTAATGCCGGCCGCCCCTGAACGTACTTGGTGTCAGCGTCGAGAGTGCTAGTGTCCCGGACTATTAGGGGGAAGGCGCGATCGAGTCGCCCCACGGGCCATGGCCATTGGCACGCATCCGCATCCGCGCCGGGAGCCCCTGTGACGAGATGTGGTGGTACCGGTGGTCCCCGTCGATCGTAACGATCGTTGCGCATGCGGCGCCGCGGGTTCCTAGCCGAGGTCATTATCATGACTGGCTCACGTATACATACGCGCGGCCGCGGTGCCACCGTGCGTCAGTGCCGGATGTCGACTTTGTTGTGGAAAAGGCAGTTAGGGGGGAGGGCACGTTGCGTTCCCGCGCGCACTGCGACCAGTGACTGGCTTGGACTTGGCACTAAGTGCTAAGAAGTGACTGGAACTATAGTTCTACTTGTTTGCGCCGGTGAGCCCTCGTTACGGGGCTCAACTTTTGGCGCTCGACGGTCAGCGGTCAGCCACTAGATCTGTGCCCAAATGTACGCCCGTCAGGCACGTTAGTGTGGTATTCATATATGTACTACTTCAACTTGGGAAGACGGGCACACGACTCGGGGATCGCGAATGCAGTGGCGGACGGCGGTATCACTGCGGTGGTGGCGTCGGACGACAACCCTCCAGTGCTGCAAGGAACTTGAACCCGTTTGCGTAGAGATGTCGCACTGCAACCTCTTGCTCAGCCAGGCTGGCAGCTGGCCCGCTGAGGCTGGCCGGCAGCCTGCGATCGCGACTTCGAAGCGTTTCGGTGCGGATGACAGGCACTGGCTGGCGAGACTGGGCGGTTTAGGGCTCGGGATGCAAACTTGCTGCGTCGCGGCCACGCGCTCAAGGCACCCCAAGCCAGAGTCTGAGCCTGAGCCTGAGCTTGCGCCGGCTGCGAAGATTGAATGTCGAAGAATGCATAATATTGCGAACGATCAGCTGCACGTCGGACGCGTAGCCCGCCGTGCTCTATAGCGGTACGGTACAGAATGCGGCGCATGACGCGCGTCCTAACTCTGATCAAAGCCTATCCACGCAGTCTCCCGGGCAGCACACCCAGGGCACCTAGGGGGCGGGAGAAGGACGACGACGGTACGGTAGACAGGCCCTGCAGGCCGTGGCGATCATATGTGCCACGCTGTGGGGCGGAAGGGGGATGCTGGACGTCTGCGCGTCCGAGCGTGTGTGCGCGGCTGGCGCGAGAAGCACGGCTCCGGGCAGGAGAGCCGGGGTCTGCGCACCCCAGGACTCAAGTTCCCGTCCGCGTTCGCTGTTCTGGTGCACAGTGCAGTCGTCCTCCGCCGCTCCGAGCTTCGAACTTGGAGCTTCGAGCTTCGAGTGCGAAGCGGACACACGCACACGCATACGTCTGTCCCGCCGCGAAGGGCCCCTCTTCGCTCGGCGCGGAGCTGGCTTGTGAACGGGTACGCGGGTGTGCGTTCTGCGAGTGCTCTAGGACTTTGCAACCTCGCACCGGACCGCAGTATGGGCCGGCTTCCGTTCTCCCGTCCGTCCGAGTGCCCTTGCCCCTGCGCTGCGCTCGAAGGGGTTCGGCGGCTTGTCCATTCGCGATTGGGTTCTCGTTGATGGGCGCGCTCGGTCCAGTTGAGTACGTATCATTGAGTTGCGGGGGGATGACAGATACTTGCCAGGACGCGGGCGCGATCGATGCCGGCGGGGGAGGTACGAGCTGCGCAGGGGATCTTCTTCGCGATAGACTTTGGTCGAGACCGTGGTGCGGGAGGGCTGAGCTGCAGGAGAGAGTTGCGAGGCGGGGCGCGGCATCTTTTGGGGGACGTTGATCTGGGGGACGCGCTTCGTCCGCCGCCCGAGCCCCGAACGAGAACGCCCGGGTGAAGCTCAGGGCGATTCGGGGTGCGCGCATGCGCATGCGCTAAACTCGCGCCGCTCTTGGGGATCTTGGGCGCTGGTGCGATGACGCACCTCTTTTCGGCTCGCTCGCACGCCGTGTACGTAGGTCATGGCCACGGTGCATGGTAGAGGCTGCCGCTGCATCACACACGACACGCACTTTCGACCATTCGTACGTCGTCTTGGCGGGTTCCCGTCGTCGTGAAGTTGCGCGCTCCACGGGTAAGCTTGCGAACGGCGATGACGTCGGCGTGCCCGGGAGGTTGGCGGACTAGCGTCGAGCACGCTGCGCGCGGACTGGGACGTGACGGGCTAGCGGGCGGCGGCGACGGAGTGAGAGCGTGTTCCAGGCCTGGGTCGCACGGACGAGGGGATTTTAATGGACGGGTCGGAGGGGGAAGACGGCGGAGGTGATGAGAGGGACTTCTAGCTGCTTTCGGGTAGGGGGATAAGCGTGGACAGGGATCGCTGGCGAACGCTGACATACGACGCTCGACACGGCCGTGGGAGTGACAAGGCTCGAGGGGCGTCGACGTCATGGTCGTCTTGACTGCGCACTCTCGGGCGTATTTTCGTGGACGTCGGGAGGAGCGCGCGCCCGGTGCGTGCGTTCGTCTGGGTGAATGGAAGGCGCACTTGCAGGGCGACTGTCCGACGCGCGTCGGGATCATTGACGTGTTTATGTCTAGGTCAAGACGACCAAGTCCACTCAATCGGCAACACTTGCAGCGATGGTCGGCACATAATGGCGCGTGCAGGGTGGCCAAGACACGAAAATAACGGCGATGTACCCGTCGAGACCCACTTGGAGATCCTAGGGCTTAGAAAAACGCTGTGAACAGTACCGTTTTGACCCTGTGTGACAAACGGTTTAGCTCATCGCACTAGGAGAACGCCCAAAATACCTGTGACGCGCACGCCGCATCCCATAGGGAAGAAGCGATGGGCCACGAACGGACGCGACTGGCAGGAGCCATCTTGGACGTGTACCACGATCGAGACGCCCGGCGCAATGCGAGAGGGGAAGTTGGACGTTTGGAGTATGTCCTCGATCGACCGCCACAACGACTCTACATACTCAGGAATGACTGCAGCACGCGTGGGGCCCAGACTCGGACCGACCCTCGTGTGCGCAGCGGACGCCTACTTTTAATTTTGCGCAGATTACGGGAGGACGGTATCGATCCCGTTCGGGTCCAGCCACGGCTTCACCCCAGAAAGAGAAAGAGACGAGGCAGACGTCGGTATTGAATGCTATCACAGCGCCAGGCCGTCCGTCCCGTCCTCCGGAGCGAGGGACGTCATCGGGAAGCACGCCGGATGGCCAGAAGAGGCCGCAGGGCGCAAGCTCCGCCCGCCCGCCCAGAGACTGAGAAGAGAATCCGTGCCCAGCGCGCAGGCGACAAGCCCCATCCGCGGTCAGCTGCCCCAACCGTGACCACCACGGCGCCTCCGGACGAACCTTGCCAAACAAGGCCACAGCGGCTCCAGTCAGGCGAAAACACTGATGGCCGCCGGCATTCAAAGCGCCCCGGCGTCTGCGCCGCCATTTCCTTTTCTGGAGTTTATATCCGACCTGAGTCGGCCCACTGCCTCTCCGACCGCGTGCCTCCCGCCTCGCCCGCCCTCCAGCGTGGCTCCCGCTGAGACCTCCGCGGACATCCGGACGCTGACACTGGTCGTCGCGACGCTCGACATTCCCGGGCCCCCCATCGCCGCTCTCCAGCAGTTCATAGTAGCAGCACCAGGCACATCAACTATTATATGTTCTATATCTGAAGCCACCTCACCCCCTCCCACCTGAGCCCGTCCAAGACGCCTGACTCAGCGCCCTCGGCCGTCCTTCACGTCCCCCCTCACACTCCACGAGCCCGTCGCCGGCCGCGCAGCACCCATTTCGTCCCCCGCGAACGGCCCCAGAACGCAGAACGTGTCTCGTATCACCACCGCCCGAGCTCCCGCTTGCCCATTCCTGGCTGCCTCCTGGCGCGCCCTTCCCCCGCCCGCGCCTGCGCCTGCGCCCAGTGCGCCTCTCCCCTGGAGCCTGACACCTCGCCCAGCGCAGCTTCAGGGTCCGGCGTGAATATCCACGTGTATTTTTTGCGATCCTTTTTCCTTTGGTTTTTGCCAGGAGCTTATCCGTCTGTCACGCCCCCAACGCGGACTAGCGCGGTCGGGCACCCCCTGTCCCGACCCCGCACCCCGCGACGCCGTCCGAATCGGACGCGGCCCCACTTGCACCGCTGCGTGTGCCGACGACGGGCTGCGGGAGCAGACGGGAGCGCGCGGCGGCGGGCCAATCCAAGCTGTGCATCAGCCATATTAATGTGGCGCACCTTGGCGTGACTGGCGTCGAGAGCTCGACGTTGTCCATGTCGGCGCTCTGTGCAGCGCTTGATCAGCGAGGTCACTCGGAGGCAGGTTAACAGAATCAACAACAGAAGACGGTCGTCGACTCGACGTCAGATCGCGGTCCATGTTCGACGTCTAGCGAGCCGGTCTAGCGAACGTTCAGCGTACAACATCACCCGTACGCATCGCGCCCGAGATGCTCCCGAACCAGAGGGACGCGGCCACTTGGCCAGTGATAATATTTGTGCGTACGGTCCACCTTGACCTTTGAGCGCTGTTCTGCTTTTTACCTAGTTGACCTGTAGCTGTCGCGGGCGGTCATATCCCGCCCCGCCTCCCTGGTGTATACTACTAGCGTCCGCTATGGAGTGTCGCCGGGCACGATCATGGCAGCAGGCTGACAGCCGACTCGGACCCTGCAATAACAGTGGTTAGTTTCGATTTCCTGGCAAGTGACCTGCGTCTGTAGTATCAATGTGCGCAGGTGAGCCGCGACAGTCCTCGTCGCCTCCCTTTGCCTTGAATTATGCTGCTGTCGCCCTCCCATGGATTCTGGATCCAATCCCCGCCTTCCCTCGCGCACGAATCGAGACGATCTGCACGGCTGATGTTCGCGCGACGTAGTACCGTGCTGTGGGGACTCGAGGGCATCGACTTGGCGCTCGGCCCGCTCTGGAATCTCGGCCGTCCTAGGACCAAGGACAGCTGCGTCCAGCTGAAGGGGGAGCGGAGGGCGCGGCTTCTGGCGCGCGGCCGCGGTGATGGGTGATAGCCTCGTGGTGTGGTGCCAAGGCGGCGCAGGGGGCCCAACGTCAACCCATGGCCGTGGCAGCGGTAACGCCTGCCCGTACTACAGCTGGACAGGGTATGCGCGTGCCGCTCCGATGTATACTTGTATGTTCCGGATCTCTGTGCGTGCTAGCTGCGCTATCACTGGTAACTATCCGTCGTTGTCCGGAGCTGTGGGGAGGAAGGTCCTTCCGTGTGCGCTGTGCGGTAGTACTACCAGTGTATTATCACCTCAAGGTCACAGGTCGCGACGCGGGTCTGATTGGAAGGCTTGTGTGCGCAGGGCGCGTCGGGATATATTGCGTGTTGTTGGTGGTTGCGCGTTCGCTGACTTTGAGTGATGCAGATTTGCGCTACTGCACGCCGTCGTCTGACGCTCTGGACGTCGTGCTTGAATACGGTGTGCTGGCGGCCTCTCTTTATGAGATCTGCCATTACCAGAGCCGAATGTGGGAGATCCTGGCCGACGGTCAGAACTTCGGGTACGTGGTCTCATGTCCTGAAGCCCAACATACCCCTGCCGAGCTTCTAGGGTTTGAGAATCGAGCTGGATGTCTCGAGAGACGTCGTGAAGAGACTTTCACCCCGCCCGAAGAGTTGACGCCAACAGCCGCACGGCGTGTGCGTCCGAGATCGCGTCTGGCGCGACCAACATGGCGCGAACACTCCTGCACATATGTTATTACGCAGGCTGGACGGAGCGCAGCGGGGTGACAGCTTGAAGGTACGCCCCTCCCCTCCAGATGCGATCTCACCGCCCGTCGCTGTCACAGTGGCAAGACCACTTGGGCTCTACTAGCGTCGCCATCGCCAGGCCCCGACACAGGCTGTCCCCGCACTTGTCGGAATCAGCTTGACCCTTGAGGCCAGCGGGGGACGTGACGACGGGCCCTGCCAGTGGGATCCGCACCCACGCTCGGGCGTGGGTATCGATATATTATACCTAGGGCCTTAAGAGGCGCGACCCGCGGCCTGAGGCCTGAGGGATCGCTCTGCCTGGCATGGCATGGCACGGCAGATCCCCACCGTGACGGCAGCGTTAACGTTCACTGCGGCGGATCGGGCGGGCTGGGTAGCCAGGCTGGCTTGCTTGCTTTATACTACGCTCAGTATAGCCTGCAGCTCGCTGCGGTCTTGTTTGGAGCTTCTGGCTCCCCTTGGCGCGCCCGCGCGCGTGCCAGGTCGCCATCGCCACCGCTGGCGACTACATAGCAAGTGCTGTCGATGCATATGGTTGTGGCTCACGGGGGGGTGGGGGGGGGGGGCTCTTGCTGGAACTTCTCCCGCCTCGAGCACGTTGGCCGCTTGGGCCGGGACCGCAGTGCGATCCCACGCCTACTCTATCATCGCGCTTGTTGTTTTCGCGCGCCAAGTGAAAGTAGGTTGTGGATAGTGAGGTCTAGTGAGGCCAAGTATGTGAGATCTGTGCATTTCTGATTCAGCTGCAGGTCATGCGTGGCTTGGGGACGCGCTGCAAATGATTCCAGGTCCACGGTCGCGTGGTGAGTGTTGATAACTTGGTACGAATCTGAAGCCGAAGAGCTTGAAGAATTAGAATCCTTGTCCGCCGGAGTGGACGCTGCAAGGGTACAATTGAGCAATATTGAAATTGGATGTCGCGCTCGACGGATCGTTGTTCACGAGGGCACAGAAGGATCGGGGCAACGCGCGCGCGATAAGGACGCTGAGGACCGGTGGCTGTAGTAAACCTGCAGGTCCTGTACATGTCAGGCCTCAGGCTGAAAAGGTTCCGCACCGGGCGATCACGATCGTGTTATGTAGAAGGTGTTAAATCCAAGAGCGTGTTTGGACCTTGGAGCGCGTTCCGAGGGTGTGGAGCGGGGCACGGAAGGATTTGATCTTGGGCTAGCCTCGAGACTTGGGAGCACAGAAAAGCTTCCGCGGCTTGTACGCTTTCGTCGGTCGCGGCGTTTATGGTCACTGGCACTGGTGGGCAAGTTGTGCATCAATGCTACCGAGGTGAGCTTATCTCAGGCTGCTCCGTACGTGATCAGTGTACGTACGTACATGCGCTGGGATACGCCAGAACGGTAGGCTCCAGTTGGCGCTGTTTGGACGGTATACGTATCAAGGATCGAGATGCATTTCGGGGCTACAGGGCAGCTCGAATACGATCTCGATCCGTCTCTCCCCCTGGGTCCAAGTCAGGACCAGCCTAAGCACAAAAGTTCGGGACCGCTGGATCCGAGAACATATTGAGTCAGTTGCCAAGTCTTCCAATTCCAAGCGGCCATCGCGCAAGAGCAGGCAAACCGTAGCGTCCTATGTGCTTGGTGCCGGCGGCCCCCCGGCACGCGCCACTACACTACTGGGGAACTAGGAACGGCGATCCCGATTAAACAAATTGGCTCGCCTCGGGATCGGGGGTGGGTGGTGACGGCAGTGTGCCCGGGTCGATGACGATTTCGACGCTCTTCTGATATCGGCGCGACTCACGTACGACTGACGACCGCTAGTGGTACTGGCCGTCTGAGCCCGGGGTGTCTTACTTGCACACGTAGTAGTAGCGGCTGCGGCTGCGGGCGCGAGTCGTCCGTGACGAGTACGGATCCGAGTCGGTGGCCGCCAAGGTGGGCCCGTCGCCGGGTGCGCCGCGCTGGCGGGGGCGGCATTACGGGAATTTGGTGTGGACTCAGATTATGAGAGTGAGGTACCGGTAGTTGACATTAACATGTACAGGGTCTGCCGATATGCGTATGGATTCGCGCACAGTGCGTAGGGCTGTAGTGGCCTGTAGGCAATTGCGCATGCGCCGGGGGTCAGCGTTCAGCGGCAACGGTGATAATATCGCGAGATGTGCACTTACCGGCTGCAGGGTCCACAGCGCTACGTAGGTGGTCCACCGCGGGCCCGAGGTGGGCTGGCCGTCATGATTGCAGTTGAACGGCGCGAGGCCTGAGAGTTACGTTGATCGTACCGACCGGCGAGGTGCTGGCGCTGCTCCGACAGCCCAAATTCGCTATTTGAATCCGACGTTCGACGGCCGTCGCGCCCGAAGCAGTTGAGTCGACTGGTGTGCGCCGATGATAGATCTATACTGGCAGTGCCAGAATCTTTCGTTTTCAGGCCCACAGCTTTCCCAACAACGATCCCGTCTGCGCCGTGCGGCGTATGTCGGGGTGTCGGGTATGCCACCGGCGTGTTAATGACTTTCAATGTAAGACACAGTGCGCACTCTTGGTTCTTGGCTCTCTGTTGTCGGTGATGCATGGACGTCGAGGAGGGGTCGTCGTTGTTTCCGCGCGCCGCGTCGCCGCGGGCCGGCGGTCGCAGTCCGCCCTGGGTCTGTCTTTGAGAGGAGAGGGCCTTTCGATGTGCCTCTCGTATGTGTGATTCTGAGGGTGCGGGTGCCTGTCTAAATAATTATAAGTAAGTCTTACTACTACTCCAACTTGGACGCCTTGCATCAACGTATCTAGGCGAAATCTCCAGGCCGTGGTCTGTGACTCCTAGTAGGACTCGTACCGTGGTGATATTACCGGTTAGTCTGCGAATGAGGCTAGGAACTCGCAATCGTCGGCACAGCGTCCAGCTGGTTGTCTCAGACGTGCTAGGTCGGCAACGGGGCTTCCGGAGAAAGAACATGTTTGTGTTCTGGCGGCAGGTCTGGTACTCTGACGTGTCTTCTTGCAATTGCTGGTGTTGAAGAAGACACGTCGTACCAGCTGCTATGCGACAAGGTGCATCTGTGTCTGGCGCGGACGGCTTCGAACCTGATGGTCATCATGTCGTGGACGCAAAAACGAAGGGAAGACGGGGCACTGTTTCGAATTTTGCAATATCAAAGACGTATACATACACGTCGATCCATTCTCCACGTCTTGTGTAACGGGCACTAATACTACTGAAGAAGCGCGGCTTCATAACGACCATCCGCGCTGTTGACGTACGACGTGGGCGCGGGCCACGCGATGGGTGAGAGCAGAGCCTGTTTGGGCAGAGGGAATGCCTGATCACCGTTTGTGGACAGGTCTCTCTGGCCGGGATGGCCAGCGCCGGAGGGTTCGATGGAGAGATGGCCATAGAGAGCCGCGCGGATTCGGATGCGGATGACACATCGCGGGTCCGGCCGCGGTGGTGAGCGAAGGCGGGAGTCCCCGCAGGCGATGATCCTCCCACTGGCTTCTGTGGGCTGACGGTGAAGTTCTAGCGCAGACGTTTTGCGTGTGCGATCGCCCCCTCCGTTGCGGTCGCCACAGCGTCTCGTCTGCCCTCTACCACCGACCCCGCCGTGCCCTGGAACGGCGTCCACCTTGCGAAGGCTGGCCGCAACGCCTATGTCATGCGCAGAACAGGTGAGAACGCGGGGTGGCAGGCACACGCACAATGTCCCTCCGCCCTACAACGCCCGCTGCCCCCAATCGACTCGGAGGACATCCTCCAGCTGACCCCTTCTGGCGGCACGTTCTGCGCTGGCCTGCCGAGGGATGCCGGTGCCTCTAGAAGCGGCGACGCGAAACACGACCGGGCTTCGGTGGACGGTGTGCATACACTCATGATCTTCCGCCGTCTCCTCTGCCCAGCCGCGGCACCTGCCCCCCTCCATTCAGTGCCCATCCACCGTGGGTCCTCCCGTCCCAGCGGGTCCTGCCCCTGCGCGTGCCACGCTCTGCGCTCCGCCTGCGCCAGACGGGCGCACGGGGGGAATGGGAGAGAGGCGCGATAAGAGGGCTTCCACGGAGAGCGTCCAAGTCCGCCCCTACAGCGTCCGCCGTCTTCTCGAACGCACCGCTGCGTTCGACGCACTCCCGCGAACGTTGCCAGCGTCGCCCGTCCGTGCTGACAGCTTCTGTCACGCCCTCTGCAGACTCGTGCACTCGCTGATTCTGCCTCTAGCTGAGTTGCAACTCGCCTTGCCTTCCCTCCGCTCGCTCCGGGCCCTTCTCACCCCCCTTGCAATTGTTTTTTGCCTCTGTCGCACTCGTCCCTCACGTCATAACAGGCACCTCCCGGGTCACCCCAGGCACTCCCCCAACACCGCCGATGGCGTCGTCCGGCCTGCGGATGCGTCGAGATGGCCCCCGACGTGGCTATTTCCTGCTTCTCGCCCTTACCCGGCCGCTCCGCTCCCCGTCGTCGTCCTCGGTCCCGGCCCAAGAACACGCTTGGTTGCTAACTTTAGGCGTGACAGGCGCGAATCCCCCCGCGCGTAGTGGGTTATGTGCTTGTCAAAAATAAAACCGTCAGACGTACGATTGTGGGGAACGTCACGCTTGACCCAGGCCGGGCGTGCAGTCGGACGTCCGGATGGGGCGGATGTACCGTCCAAGAAGAACGTTGGCGTACGCTTCAAGCAACCTCCTTGCCGTTCTGGTTTGCCTTCCGTACCTCGCTCTCCCACTCGCGTGCGACCCCCCGTCCAACGCGTTCCCTATAGGCACCCTGTTCTAGCTCCTGGACGCTCAGCGCAACCTCTTGCATTGCCATGTCCGACGTACTTCCACCTGCCCAGGTTCTTGCTCCCCGCTCTCCACCTACTAGGCCCGCGCCAGGAACGTCCACAGCCCGCGTCTTCGTCCTATTGTGTGTTTCAATGTATATGGCGTCCGTGCGCATTTTAAGTCGACTTAGGCGACGACGGTCGCACCGGAGCCTGCCTGCAGCCTGGAAAGAGTGCCCCGACCGGCACGGCCACGGCTTCTCGTAATTGTAAGTGCGCGGCCGCACCCGTCCGTTCGAGCCCCCTCTCCTTCAAGCTTCGCAGGTGCCGCTGGTCGCTGTGTTGTGCTCTGCGAGGCACGCTAGCCGCAGTACGGCATGGGTAGATGCATGGTGCCCCCCCCCCCCCCCCCCCGAGTTCGCCCGTGTGGTGGTGCCGTAAACACGGGAGGGAAAGGGACTTTGAGACTGGCTAGAAGAGAGAACCGCTCGTGCTAGGCGCACCAGCCGGGAGTGCGCTGTCGATTCTCCAGGGCCGCCCTCCTCATTTTCAGCGACGGGAGCTCGTTCGTCTGTTCGCCCGGGCAAGAAGGCATCGGGTCTGCGGCCGGCTTCCGCGCGTACCACCACGGAGTCTTGCATGGCTCGCATATAGTCTATACCGGGTACATGCTCGCGTTCGATTGCGAGCTCATCGCGCTTTCACTAGCGAGCCAACCCTATGCGCTCTCCACCCGGGGAGCCTGGCATACCAGACCCGCGAACACATCTTGTTCCGGTGCGACCACTACACACGCCGGTACCGGCATTCCTCCGTTGAGGACCTCCTAACCTCCCTAGACCCATTCTACGACATCCGACAGTTTCTCGAGGACAATCCCTCGGCCACGACTTTCGACGTCGACGATCCTCCGCGAGCTTGGTACCTACAAGCCCTCCGTAACACACCACCCACGCCACCACGCGGACAGCGCAACCAGGCGTCTCGCCAACCCCTACTAGTAGTTCTCATTAGCTCGCGGTTGGTAGCTTCGAACCCCGCATCTCTTGCAGACGGCTGTGAAAGCACTGCGCTCTATCTAGTAGACGATGTACAGTAGTATACCCCGGATCCAGAAAAAAGACTCTTGAGGGCCGGAGTCGAGAGCGAGGGCGAGACGGCTGCACTGGGCTGACTTATACGGTACCGTGGGCGGCCGCCTATCGATCCCGGCCCGTCTCTGCGTCCCCACAGGCGGTCCGTAGGACGTGGCACCGAGGGCCGAGTGTGTGGTCTTTCGAGCACAAGGCGATATGTTCTATGCGCGGGCGCTGAGTAGAGCGAGTCGTTGATGACTTGAAATGTAGTGGTTAGTATGTATGCCTATCATATTTTTCTCTGCTCAGCTGGAGGGTCGACATGTAACGCAGCTTAATTAAACGCAGACATCCGTACTGCAGGCTGCTGCTGCTGCTGCTGCTGCTGCTGCTGCTGCTGTCGCGAGCTTGACACTTGTGCACGTTTGGCTACCAGCCCGAGGCATTAGGATGTAAGAGCTAGGAGTACATCCACAGAATAGAGACGCACCTCTCGCACCGGGTCGCCTATGTCACGGCTGCCACAAATTAACGTCTGCGGTTTTCGAGACCGAGTCGAGGACCTTAGGCCTCATGTTTGTCTAGTCATGGCTATTTCGCGCCTTTGTGGTACACACGTCCGATGGCGGAGGGAGGTTCGCGCGTCTTATCTCACGGCCTGTCGACGTAGCTTTGCGCCAGAAGTCTGCGTTCTGCGAAGTCGACATGCCCAGCGTTCGAGTTTGGGATGAACATGAACGCCCTTATGACGGCCCGGCAGGCACACGGCATACTAAGACGGCAACGATATAGCTCGGGGGACGCAGGGCGCGCCCCGAATGTGCAGCACGCAGTCGCGTGGACACGACACGACGAGACCACTACGACAACTCAGCGAGCGAGCGCATGTTAGCGCAACATCCGATCGGTAGCTCACCAGACATCATATCAGCCCGTCCCTGCTTGCCGCCAGACGTGACCGTGCAGGCACGGCTGGGCGAAGACATCTGACTCGGAGGCGGCGAGTGAAGGAGGAAGGTGCCCGCCGCTGGGCCCCCTCGGCCAAAAAAGAGCGCATACACGCTTTCCGTGACGGTGGGTCAGGGTCGGGCTGGATCCCACCCACATCCTTTCCGGACGTGTTCTAGCACGGGTGACGGGGACTGCTCCTGCCAAAGGGACAGATGCGCCACCACCGAGGTGATGGGGGGCGTCGTGTGCCCGATGGAGTAGACGACGGGGCGGGCCCACACAATCGACAATGAAATTACGTACGGGGTGAGTGATTGAAAACTTTGGAGGAGAGGACGCAGCCTCGGGAGCCCTCGTCGGGCGACAATCTTCCAGCCGTGACGGGATGTGGAATTGGCGCGACGCCCGAGGACATACAAACTTCGTGGCCGTGGCGCATCGGGCCTGATCGCGCGCACGCTGCGCCGCTGTATAGCTGGAGGACGCTGTCATGACGCGAAGGCGCACCCCGACAAACCGAAGAGCGTCTTTCTGAGGACCGGACACGGAAACATGGCCTGGAAATGCGATTGCCAGCAGATATAACATCGACGAATGAGGAGACAACAAAAAAGTACAACGCCTTGGCTAGGCACGGAGAAATACAACGGTTTACTGCGGGGGCGGCTGGAAGCTGTCGCATGCCGCGCGTCAGTTCGTGCGTGGCGTCAGCGAGAAGACATGTACGCACCCGGGAGGAGGACCACCGAAGCCAGGGGGAGGGGGGAAGGGCATCCCAGGAGGACCGCCGGGGAAACCGGGTGGGCGGAAGCCAGGAGGGGGACCGGGCATCCCGGGGGGCGCGAAGGGCATGGGTGGGCGCGCGATGCCGCCGGGGCCGCCTGAGAATAAGGCGTCGTCAGCGCGTCGAGGCAACGGAGGGACACAGGACAGGAAAACAGACGCACCGGGAGGCATCATGGGCATCCCACGGCCTGCTGGTACTCCCCTTCCAGGACCGAACGGCAGCTGGTACGATCCGGTCAGGATAAACGCGTCGTTGGAAAAAAAAGATCTAGACGCACCGCGTTCTTCTTGTCGTCGTCCGTCACGGGCGGGGGGCCTTCTACGCTGAGACTGACGACGGTCTCGCCGCGGAGGATGATCAGGCCGAGGGTGCGCTTCATCTCCTGCACGGGCCCCGCCTCCGCCTCGCCGGGCTTCTTCTTTGGGCGGACGCGGCGGAACTCCTCGCACTCGGCGAGGACGAGGTTCATGTGCCGGTCGAAAGCGAGCATCTGCCCGACGAACGCGCGGCCGTCGTTGATCGTGACTTTGAGCCTCCAGTTGATGAGGCTCAGCATTTTGCCGCCCTTGGATTTCGGCGGAGGCTGGGAGGGGGAGGTTTGCGCGTTAGTTCGATGCGAAAACGTTTGCGAGCGGTGGGGAGAGCGTACCATGGTGGGCGGGTGTTTTGGGGGACGGGAGAGACGATGTGCGGAAGGCTGCAAACGACGAGCGCGAGGCTGCAGTCGCGCGAACCAAACACGTCAAAACACCGTCCATGTGAACGGGCGCTTGAGCTGTTCATCCTCTCTGGCTTGCGGCGATATTGCGACGGCTCTCGGGTCTGCTATCTCACCTGTCTGGACGCTTGAAAGCTTGACCATTATGTTCTTCTTTAACACAGATAGCTGGCCTTTCAGTTGAACTCTCGAGCGTCTTGCACCAACCTCCAACCGATCCATAGACTGAAGCTAGAGCACGCGAGAACCTCATCGGACCTGCACAAATCTATTGTACACAAAACTGCCACAGTCCTAAATTTGCCCATATGACAAAGTCTCAACATTAGCAAGGGCGGTCGGCGAAGTCCAAGGTCTTCATAAGCTGTGGCTTGATACAAGCGGGTCCTGGTACGACATCAACGAGCTGGCGCCTAGCTTGGTGCACGTATTCCCGACCAATTGAGATGAGTTCAAAAAAAGTTCCGTGGTTGCAAAGGAGTCGTTGTGTAGTGGCACGGTGGTTTCTGCCTTGAACTCGAGCTCGTTTCCGACTCTATTTCAGTGTCGGGAGGTATGGGTCGGCCGCGATCACAACCAACGTGTTTGCAGTTTCCACCAAATGCAACGGCGTTCCGTCTCGATGAGCTCATCCCCGCATTGAGTAGCGTGCATAATCCTATGCTTTCTATATGGTCATCTGCCCTTCTCCCCAGTGCTTCTCACCGTCTATCTGTTTGTGCGCTGATTCCCTTTCGGATTTCATCGGCCCTTCTCGGACTGTCGCCGGCTCGATACTTGCTCTCCAGTCGTCTGCATTCTCTGAGCCCGGGTATAAGACTGCAGATCTACCTGGTCATCGCCATCCAAGTCCTTCAATCACCCTCCTAAATCAAACTTTTGGAGAATCTCAAGAACGGTGCCTACACCTCGCTGTCCAACAGTGTCGCACAACGACGTCACAATGCAAACAGTAAAGACCAGTTTGACAAGTCTCCTCGGTGGGGTATTCGCTAGTATATGCGCACAAAGTATACGTCGTAACTGAATATTACAGGCATCCGAGTTCCTGTGGTGTCGGCTGCCATGGCGTATGCCAGTTCCGCTAAGCTCGCCGTATGGGCTTTCCTTCAACAATCTCAGACTCGACTCTGAGCTAACAGATTCCTTCTTTCAGGCCGAAGTAACCCGGGGCGGAGGCTTTGGCTTCTTCCACGCGGGTATGTCGTCCCATCGGATTTCATTGGGGTAGCCCTAGCCTGATTGTACATCCCAGCGGGCACAACCGCCGCGCAACTACGTGAAGAGTTGAGACTGGCTCGCAACAGTTTCACCGACATCGGCAACGGGCCATTACCCATCGGCTGCGGGTTCATAGGATGGCAGCTCGATGCCAAAGAAACTGAGTCCAAGGAACTCGTCGACATCGTGGTCGAGGGCGGTGTACAAGCGATTTGGCTCTCCTTCGGGAACGATCTCCTGCGCTGGATTCAGTACATTCGCGCATCCTCCGCATATGCGCACTCGGGCACCAAACCGTTGTTATTCGTGCAAGTGAGTTCTGTCGAAGAAGCGCTTCAAGCGGTAAACGATTGGAAGGTGGACGTCCTCATCGTTCAAGGTATAGTACTTGCGCCACCTGATACACCAGCAGAAAACGCCTATAGTTTCGAATGAACTGATCATGAGATGTGTTCCAGGGAACGAATCCGGTGGTCATGGGGCAGCGGCCGCACCTAGCACTATTACATTCTTGTCCGAAGTACTGGCCGCACTACCCGCTGGAAACACCACGCCCGTGTTGGTCTCCGGAGGAATAGCTAACGGGACACAGGTGGCGGCATACCTCACAGCGGGAGCTGCCGGTGCCGTATTGGGAACACGTTTCCTACTAACGCCTGAGAGCACGTACTCCCCCGCGCACAAGGCCGTACTGAAAGCCGCGAAGTCCAGCCAGACCGTGCGGACGCTCGCGTTCGACGACGCGCGTGGAACGAACAGCTGGCCCGAGGGCATCGACGGGCGCGGGGTGCGGAACAAGATTGTGGATGATGTCCTCGCGGGTGTGGACCTGGCGACGGTGCGGGAGCGGTTCAAGAAGGCCGTTCAGGAAGGCGACCCGGAGTATTTGATCGTCTGGTCGGGACAGGGTATATCGCTCATCGATGAGATTAGGCCGGCAAAGGTAGGTCATGGCACTATTGTGTGCAGGCGGTGAGCTTAAGACCTCGTCCCATCGATCAGGAGGTTGTGGAAGAGCTGCACGCAGACACCGTCCGGGCGCTACAGAGGTCTCAGCAACTCTTAGCGTGAGCCTTCCGACGGTTCGCGTCGGGCAACCTGGCCGCTGTCATTTGCAATAGGAGCTCTCCCTCCGTTGCGTCAAGCGGTTCACCTCGTGTAATGTACTAATGTACAATGCTCTCCCCATATCCACACGCTCATTTAGAGCAGCTGTGCCAGATGATTTACGTCTTTTGAGCCTATAAGGCATTCTCGAAACAGGCTGGGACTGGGCGGTTGCATGCGTTTTATGCTATGCCCGTTGCTGGTCAGGCCATCCGGCCTCAGAACCTATTTCTTAATCCTACTGCCTGACGTCGTTCAGCATGACCTACTAGTTTCACTTTCGGAATTTCAAGTAACCCGGCCTCCGCCGTGCTGACCAAGTTGTAGGAGATTAGGGCCGTTGCTATCGCCGAACGCCTCGGTAATGGTGCTATATAGCAGGACGCGAGTGGAGGAGAATATGAGCGACATTGAGCAGCTGCTATTTCAGTTAAGGCTCACGGAGTGCAAGCCATGCAAACAGTGAACACAAGCTTGACTCGCCTCCTCGGTGAGAAATCGAACCCTGGTCCTCAGTACCGGTACCCTCGTGGAGGCTAACTCTATATCAATAATACTAGGCATCCGAGTCCCGGTCGTGTCCGCACCAATGGCTTTTGCGTCTTCTGCGAAGCTCGCGGTACGTCCTTACACGTAAGGGCCGTCCACCGCACACTTGCTGAGCGTGCATTTCCAGGTGGAAGTGACCCGAAGTGGGGGGTTCGGCTTCTTAGCAGGAGGTAGGTTCTCATGGAGGCTGTCTCCTCGTGGGCGGAGTGAAATAAGCTCAGTGTCGCGTGCACACAGCGTTCGCGACGCCGGACTCTCTGCGCAGCCAGCTGTCATTCGCCCGCGAGAGCTTCCCGGACCTTAGTGACAAGCCGCTCCCCATTGGGATAGGTTTCATCGGGTGGCTTCTGGACGCTGACGAGGTGCAGGCCAAACAGGTCATCGACGTAGCGCTCGAGGCGAAGGTGCAAGCGATCTGGCTCGCATTTGGAGTCGATCTTCCCCGCTGGCTGCAGTACATCCGCACGGCCTCGGCAAATTCAAGGACCGCGCACAAACCGCTCATCTTTGTTCAGGCGACCTCCCTCCAGGAGGCGCTCGCCGCGGCGACTGAGTGGAAGGCGGATGCAATCATAGCGCAAGGTACGTATGCGGCACCACGCCCCCGGGTCGGGCGATCCACCCGGGGTTGTGATAAGCTCTTTACTTTCCCTTCGTCTTAGCTTCTACACCTGAACCTCACCGTGCTGCGTACACGCAGGGAACGAGGCAGGCGGTCACGGGGGCGCGGCCGCCCCCAGCACGATGGTCTTCCTCGCCGAGCTCCTCGCAGCGCTACCGGCGGAGAACGCACCTCCTGTGCTTGCCGCCGGCGGAATCTCGACCGGAACTCAGGTAGCGGCATACCTCACTGCTGGCGCATCCGGTGCCGTGCTAGGGACCCGGTTCGCGCTCACGCGCGAGAGCACGTACCCTGAGCATAACAAGGCCGCAGTCCACGGCGCGAAAGGGCAAGACACGGTGCGCACGATGGCGTTCGATTGGGCGTGGAACATTTACTCGTGGCCGCCGGGCATTGATGGACGCGCCATTCGCACCAAGATTGTGGACGACATCGAGGCGGGCGTGGAGCACGAGACGGTGCGGGCGCGTTATGCGAAGGCAGCGGAGACGAACGACCCTGCGTACATGGTGACGTGGTGTGGCCAGGGCGTATCGCTCGTGCAGGATGTCAAAACAGCCAAGGTGCGTACACTGGCGCTACGCTATGGCGTACTCCGCACAGGGCAGGGCATGCAGGCGTTCATTTCGGCAGGAGGAGTGATTGACCTTGTTGCTTGTTGGAAACAGGAAGTCGTCGAGGAGCTGCACGCGGACACCGTACGGTCGCTGGAACGAGCGCGGGGGTTCCTGGCCTGAGGTTTGGGACCGGTTACCTAAAGAGACACTTATCCCGAAGGGAGACGCAGAATATGCAGGCAAGACTTATCCGTAGAAACCTCCCTTGAGCCTCTGTCACGCCCCCAAAAAGGCGTTCACGTAGCGGGGAACGGCTTGTAAGGGTCTTGCGATTGTGTGGAGATCTTGGCTGCGACCGGGACAGACATCCGGAGGCGAACGCTGTGTGACGTCGCATCTCTTCGGGGAGCGACCTCACAGGGCGGGGATACACTAGGCTCATTACGTCCTCGCGCCGTCCCGTTCTGCGCATCCTCCCCTGGAATCGCAGCGCGGTTCCGCATATGGACCTGCGCGTCCGCCACGCCGCGCTTTGACTCCCGCGGACGCCCCGGCTCCATACAAGCAGGCGGTGGCTTGGCTACTTCGGCGCGGGCGGCGGTTTGTGCGCGGTCGCCAGTGGTACACTTCTCTATTGAGTTCGACCGGATAGTGATCCGGGTTGCGACTGCGAGAGACAATGGTTCGAGCCATGGACACACGGTGAACGCCATTCGTACTCGCGTGACCAGTCTGCCGCCAAAACGCGGCACTGGCATCCGAGAGTTGCGTCCCCTGACCAACGGCGACTTGCGTATATCCACAGTCTATTGTAACCGTACTCGCAACCATCAACGCTGGGAAGCACTCGCTGTTCGCAAGCTCCCATCCAGAGACTTTGCGGAGGTCGGGGCCTGCATCCGATTGCTGAAGGGCCTGCGAAACAGACCAACCCGCCTGACCGTTCGATGGAGACCGAAAGTGAAATCTATTCGTGCGAGTATTGACTTCTGACGTATTCTTACAACATCGTACCACACTAGTGCAAGCCTTGTTGATAGTCCACAGAACAAACGGATCAGTGCACAATCTCCACAACCAAGTCGCCCTGGTTGATAGAGTCGCCTGTGAACGCGCGTCAACGATTATACATTCAATCCGACGTGAACACTGACCTTCGTGGACGACGACACGCTTGATGTGCCCAGAGACGGGCGCAGTGACTGAGGACTCCATCTGTGAAGAGTACGCGAATCAGCTTCTGTAAACCCTCTGACGTGCACATATGTTCACCTTCATCGCGCTCATGACTAGAAAGTCGCCAGCATCTTGTCAGTGTGGTGTTCATCACGCCAAAGGCATGCTACTCACCACAGATAGGATCGCCCTTCTTGATTTCGGAGCCCTCCTTCACGCGTACCTCAACAACGACACCAGACATGGGTGCGCCCACGGAACCAGGGTCATTCGTAGCCTTCTCGCGAGACACCGTCTCGACAGCAGAGTTCTTGTCCTCAACAGAGAGCGCCCGAACCTACTCTTTGCGTCAGCGTTTGGCCTTAGAGATGGTATGTGTCTTTGCTCGCCTCGCCGTTGACCTCAAACCAGACATCGCGCTGCGCACGTCCCTCGATGACAGGACCAACTGCCATGAGGCGGATGATGAGGGTCTTTCCCTTTTCAATCTCAATCATCATCTCCTTCCCGACGTCGGGACGACCGAGGAAGTAGCGTGTAGGAATAACGCTGTGAAGAGCGTCAGGTTGATCTGTATCAACGCTGCTAGAAAGTTGCTCACCTCAGGTCGCCATACTTCTCGATGAAGGCCTGGAACTCCTCAAAGACCTACAAAACGATAGAGTAAGTCAGTGTTCTAGCATTAGACAAGGGCGCACTTACCTTGGGGTACATTACATACGACGTCACATCAGAGTCGGTAATGTGTTTGCCGAACTTGCTGCGGAGCTCGGCCTTGGTCTTCTTGAAGTCAACGGGAGTGAGGTTCGCGCCCGGACGGCCCTCAATCCTGGGCTTGTTGCGAATAATTTTGCTGCGAAGGGGCTCAGGGAAGCCGCCAACAGGCTGCCCAAGATACCCCTGGAAGAACTCTACGACAGAGGACGGGAAGTCGAGCTGGTCGGCACGCTCAAGAACGTCTTCCTTAGACAGGTTGTTCGAGACCATGTACTGCGCGAAGTCGCCGACCACCTTCGATGAGGGCGTGACCTTGATCACGTCTCCACACTACGATTTGCGATGCGAATGAATAGTCAGCAAATCCGAATCCTTCACGATGTGTGTCAGGATAGCTTACGAGTTCGTTCGCCTCAATGTATTTCTTCTTGACCTCTGAAAATAATGTTAGTTTGCCAATCGTCAGGTTGCTGGCTAATCCGTGGGCTCACCAGACCACTGAGTACCAAGCCCGAGCTGTGCGGCCTGGAACTATATGTCGCGGCGGGCGTTAGTGGATGTCCTTCAATAACGATTGCTGTAGGACCCTACCATCAAGTTCGTGTACTGGCCACCAGGCATCTCGTGGTCGAAGACACTAGAGTCGGAGGCACGAACATTCGCCTCGAAACACTGGTAGAGCATCCGGACTTGGCTCCAGTACATGTTGAGCGCCTGAATGTCCTCGTAGCGGATGCCGGTGCCCAAGCTGGTCTGCTCAAGGGCTCCGCAGACAGCACCCATCGGGGGCTGCGAGGTGAGACCAGACATACCTGGTTTTGAAGGTGAGATTGCGGGATCGGTGGAAAACATATCATAGACTCACTGTCAATGGCGACGTCGACGACATCGGCCCCCGCCTGAGCAGCAGCAATCATGCTCGCAGCGGAGATACCCGCAGTGTCGTGCGAGTGGACGTGGATAGGCAGATCGGGATACTTCTTGCGGATAGCGCCAATGAGGCTGGAAAGAATTATCAGGTCACGGAAGGATTGGTACGGCTAAGTTACTTACAGCTTAGCAGCCTCGGGCTTGAGCAGGCCTGCCATATCCTTGATGCCCAGGACGTGGATGCCTTCAGCGACCAGCTGATCGACCAAATCGAGATAGTACTGCAGGGTGTATTTCGTCTTCTTGGGATTAGCGACGTCGCCAGTGTAGCAGACGACGGCTTCGCAGACACCACCGGCCTTCTTGGCGGCATCGATACCGAGCTTCATCTATATTGCATTGTCAACATATTACTGTGGTTTCGTTATAGGATTGGACAGACGTTTTCTGTGAAGGAATGTTAACGTATATCCCATGGACACGCAGAATACGCAGACATACCAATGTAGTTCAAGGAATCGAAGACACGGAAGATATCGAGACCGTTCTCAACAGCCTTCTTGGAGAAGTCGTAGATGGCGTTATCGCTGTGGTAATAATTAGATGTAAGTATGATGAATTTGATCGCATAATAGTACGTACGAGTAGCTTGTGTAACCGACACCGTTTGCGCCGCGGACGAGAGCCTGGAAGGGGATGTTCGGCACGAGCTTACGCAAAGTGCGCTGCGAGAGTATGAATAAGGTGTCATCTGAATGGTTTCGTCGAAGAACGTACCAGACGCTCCCAAGGGTCCTCGTACAAGAAACGCATGGCGACGTCGAACGTCGCGCCGCCCCAGCACTCCAAACTATACGCGTTAGCGAGTGCCCAGCTGGTCTCCTTCGCGATGTTCGCCATGTCGATAGTCCGGAGACGCGTTGCAAGAAGCGATTGGTGAGCGTCACGCCACGTTGTGTCCATGATGAGGACACCAGGGTACTCGCGCACGGCCTTGGCGAACGCCTCCGGACCTTTCTCAACGATAATATTGCGCCAACCGAGCTCACACGGGCGCGAAGTGTCGAGTGCGGGGCCGTTCGGGTCGTCACGGCTCACGAGCTTGGGAATGACGATCTCGTCGGCAAGACCGGGCTCGCCTTGTTGACCCTTAATGGAGGAACCGTTGACGGCGAGATCTCCAAGGTAAGCAAGCAGCTTCTGGGCACGGTTCTGGCTTTGCACGAGCTTGAAGAGCTCTTGGGTGTCGTCGATGAACTAAGTAGATCATGGTTAAGACCGTGTGAAGAGACAATTAGCACAGCATCTACTCACAGTTGTCCAGGTCTTGCCACCGATGAACACATCATGTGTCAAAAGACGGAACAAGAAGGGGATGTTTGTCTAGAATGCGTGTTAAAAACACAATCCTTCTCCCATGGACTCCAACGTACCTTGACACCACGGATGCGGAACTCCACCAGAGCGCGCAACATCTTACGGCGTGCAACTTCATAAGTGGTGCCGCTGACCGTGCACTTGACGAGCAAGCTGTCGTAATGGGGCTTCAAAACCGACCTGTTGAGTAGGCCCGTCATAAAGCTGTTATGAGTAAAAACGTACCGTGATCTGTGCACCAGCAAAACCAGAGCTAGCATCCAAACGCACGCCATTGCCACCAGCGCTGCGGTACACCTCGATCTTACCCGTATCCGGTTGGAAGTTCTGCGACGCGTCTTCAGTCGTGATACGGCACTGGATCGCGAAGCCACGCTTGGTAATGGCTTCCTGAGTGAGGCCAAGCTGGGGGAGCGTTGCTCCAGCAGCGATCTGGATCTGGGCCGCGACGATATCGATGCCCGTGATTTCCTCTGCGAATCCACACAGATAAGTCCGATACACTCCCGCGCGCAAGGGAGGAAACTAACCAGTGATGGTGTGCTCAACCTGAATACGAGGATTGATCTCAATGAAGTAGTGTCTTCCCATCTGGTCCACTAGGAACTCAGCGGTACCGGCATTCCTGTACCCGACAGCCTTTGCCAACTTAATGGCGTCTGAGAGAATCGCCCGACGGACTTCCTCGGGCAAGTGCGTTGCGGGGGCGACTTCTACGACCTTCTGGTGACGACGTTGCACGGAACAGTCGCGCTCGAAGAGATGCACTGTGTTGCCAGCCGCGTCGGCGAGCAGCTGGACCTCAATGTGACGCGGGCGCTCGAGGAAGCGCTCGATGAACACAGTGCCATCCCCGAACGCAGACTTGGCTTCACTGACAGCGCGCTGGAAAGCGTCCTTGAAGTCAGCGTGCTCACGGACGACACGCATGCCACGACCACCGCCGCCCATCGCGGCTTTGATGATAACTTTGAAAGACGTGTCGGTCAGCTGACCGCGAACATGTGCCGACTGTATTCCTACCTGGAAGACCATATTCCTTGATGAACGCGTCCGCGTCTTCCCAGTTCTCCACGGGACCAGGAGTACCAGGAACAACCGGGACACCGACCTTCATGGCTGCGGAAATGAAGGTCATTTTCCGTCTACGCAGCGTTGATTGGTCCGTCGTACTCACCGAGGGTACGAGCCTTGGTCTTGTCACCGAGCTGGTCGATGACCTCGGGAGCAGGACCGACGAACGCGAGGCCGGCCTGCTCTACTTTACGCGCGAACTCGGCGTTTTCAGACAGAAAACCATAACTAACAAACGGCGCGTGCGAAACGTCCGACTTTGAGGATCATCAATGAAGTTGGTCTGAGCGCGAGAGGACACCCACCCGGGATGGATCATGTCTACGCCGTGCTCGAGGGCGATGCGAATGATGTCGTCTTGCGCGAGGTAGGCACCGACGGGGGTGAGCCCTTTGCCGACTTGGTACGCCTCGTCCGCCTGTATGCGCCCCAAGCATGCATCAATCAATGTTTGAAGTCACGTAAGACGAGTGCATGCGCACCTTTTGACGATGGGCCGAGAGACGATCCTCGTACGAGTAGATGGCGACAGTGTGCATGGCAAGCTCGTGCGCGGTACGGAAAACACGGATGGCAATTTCCTGGATGAAGTTGATGAGTGTATGTTCGCGACAACGACTCGGATAGGGAGCATACACCGCGATTGGCGACGAGGATCTTCGTGAGCGGGCCCGAGTGGCCCGCCGCCTTGCGACGCATGGTCTGGATGGAGTGCACCGGAGTGCCCGGTGCACTGGGGGTGACCGCGAATATGGGCGCGAGGCGCGGGGGATGGAGGGTGGCCGACGACGCTGTAGAGGACGCCATGATGCGATTTCTGTGGGGAGTGGATAGGGCGACCCCGCTGAGTTAGCACGCTCGCTCGCTGCCGACGACGATGAGGACGATGGGAAGAAAGCGCGAGAGGGCGGGAGGCGAATGTGGGGGGAGGGAGAGGAGGCTAGAGCGAGTGGAGACGCGTAGATAGCGGGGGACGATATCAAGTGATCTGTGTAAATGATCTCATAGATCCGATCTCGTGCATCGAATGTCTGCTTCCGAGGCTAAATTCCGCACGGGCGAGGCTTATGTCCCCGCCCAGCCGCCCAGCCGCCGGCGTTACTGCGGGCCCTCCGCTGAATGTCCACCGCACAACGTCCATTGTCCAATGTCCTGTGCCTCGAGCTCTAGTACGACCCCGACCGCGGCAGCCAGGCCGTGGGCAAGAAATCGTCCAAGCAGAGCAACGCCTGCAGCGAATCGCCCCCTGTGGTCCGGTTGTTATCCCTCCTTATCCTGTTCCCCAGGCCAAGGAACGTTCGCTGTGGCCCGCGCGTCGCTCCCAAGAAAAAAATCGGTCTATTCCACGCATCCGACCCCACCATCTGCCCAGACACCACGCCATGCGCCGCAGCGCGATCTGCGGAGCGCTGCATATGTATCACGACGCCCGATTCGCCAGTGGAATGATCCCTGGTTGACTCGCCGCCTCTGCCTTCTTCTGGTTGTTCTTCGCTACCGCGTACACCAGCCCCGCAAAGAACCCCACCCCAACTGCGGTCACCGACCCGAACGTGACGGGATCGCCAAAAAAGATCATACCCGACGCTGCGACGGGTAGCTTGTTTAGCGCGCCGACCATGCTACACGGGTGGCGTCAGAGACGATGCGGATAGTACAAAATGGTCATGCATGCCTGTACGTCGTGCTGCTCGTCGCTCGAATGCACCATGCTGTCGTGTACGAGATCCCGACAGCGGCACCGCCAGAGAACGCGATCGCAAAAAGCAAGAAATTCCGTGTGTCTGGAGGGCTACCACGGCCGTCACTACCAGCGCGTCTCCAACGATAGCAAGTACGTACAAGTTCCGCGTCAGGTTGTCGTACCCCCAATCTTCCGCGACGATAGACGCTACTGCAAGCACAGGAATAGAAAGCAAGTTGTTGTAGAACATAGTATCCCAGTCCGAGAAGCCCGTCAATTTGATCCTCTTCCGCATGGTCAGAACCTACAAACGGCCGTCAGATGCTGGGAGCCAAATGCGGGAACAGATCGGCGCACGTAGGCAGCGCTTGTGCCACAGTTCAGGAACATCCAAAAGTATCCGACGTTTATCTTGGTGACAACTCCGCTTACGGCCGCAAGCCCGTTGGCAGCTTCCGCGACGGCGGGGTCGCCTATTACTAGGGCATCGCTGATGTCCGCCCAAGCCGCGATAATGGATGAAGCCACCTTGAAGTCGGCAAAATGGTGAGTATAGATATACCACCGTAGCCGAACAGAGAACACCGCTTACCATGAGGATGAAGGAGACCAGAGTCAAACCGGTAACGCGCCCTCCGAACCAAATAACCTCCCCATACGCCTGGACCGCGGTCAACAACGACAGCACCAACTATACATCTCCGCCCACTTACGATAAGTATGATGGTGAGGTTCTTGAAAATGGTGTATACAGGGATGCTCAGGTATTGCTACATTCCACGGGCAAGGTAAGCATCACTGCCCCTTTTCGTCGAAGTGGAACCCAAAGCAGGTACGCTCACCAAACTCTTCGAGCCAGTGTAAATAACACCAACAAGCAGCACGCTGATAGGGAACCAGTTCTTCGCGTCCTTTGAGTCGAAGTCGCGGAAGGAGATGAGGCCGACTTTCTTAACTAGGTACACACACGAGACGCAGACGGAGGATTGAATGCATAGCAGAAAGAAGTTCATGTTGAACTTGCTCCCAGAGACAACAAACTAGCCAGGATCGTCAAGTACGTGAGTTGGGGTTGTCGTATGCATAGCACGCCGACTGCGGAGTGCGCGCGCACGCACCTTGTTTACGACGGTCATGAGGATGGAGGCCATACAATAGCACACGATGGGTGCAACTGTACGTGACGTATGGCATGGTTAGTGTGTCCTGGTTCTCAAAGAGTGCAGGTGAGTGGAGCGGGTTCAGTGTTTGGACGAACCTGAGGATGCGACAGCATGCTGAGAGCCTCCGGAGCCGGTGGCTAGTGCCTTCTTGATTTCTACGACGTCGTCCTCCCCCCTATTGTGATTCGAAGATGTCTTATCTGACATCTTAAACGCAAGCTGCGATAGCAGGGACGAACGTATGGGGGAAAGCTCCAGAGAACGAGAAGTAAACCTTGGGAGTCCGTGAAAGTGCTGTACCGTCTACGTATGGAAGCCACAAGTTGAGCCAAAGATGTTCTATACACTTGTGCAGATAGTTGGGGTGGTGCGAGGTGGGAATAAGGAGCGGCAAGAGGGAGGCAGAGAAAAGAGGAAAGAGAAGAGAGCAAGAGGCGCGTTGGCGGTTTCGGCCTGAATGAGATGGGATTAGACGCCCATAATCAAGGCCGTCATATGTCCTTCTAGCGCAAGTTCAGCTGAGCCGCGGTTACTGGTAAGCTAGACGTTTACACGATACGAATTACCGCCGCACGCGTCGTACAGCATCGTCGATGGTGGTCAATATTTCTTGTATAGGCCACGCGCTCGGACTCCCGTCGAGGCTCGCGCCTCCCCCGCGCCTCCCCCGGCCTCCTCGCGCGCGCCACAACGGTTGATGCATTGATGGTAGACGCGCGACGCCGAGAGTAGGTTGGGTGATACTTGACGCGTGCCGCACCGGGGAGATGCGCGCGGCTGCCCGGGAGATATAGAAGCGAGCAGCGAGATGGGTTGGTCAATTAAGGCGAGAGGAGGAGATGAAGAGGCTGGACAGCGACCGGAGGGGGGAAGCTGTGCCTTTTGGGTGCCTTTTGGGGTGGACAGCGTGAGTAGATGGACGCAGTTGGCGCGCCGCCCAGCTCGACTCGAACTCACCTCGCCTCTCTCCCCGTCCCCGTCCCCCAGATCCCACCGCAATTCGAATCTCCGCCTTCTCGCAGCTTGGACGCCCTCCAGCCCTCCCCCAGGCCATGTCTTCAGCGAGCCACCTCGCTCAAAAGTCCAAAAGACGCAACGCCCCTCTCTCGTGCGCCGAGTGCAGACGGTAAGCCGCTAGTATCGCCACCACAGCGCTCGGCTCCTTTTAAGCCAGCATTCCACGTCCTCTGCAGCCTAAAGCTCCGGTCAGTACCCACTCCATGCACTGACCTCGTACATCCCACCCGGTCTGACTATACGTAACTCCAAGCTGTTCGCGGGTCTTTCCCTGCGCAAGTTGCGTGAAGAAAGGCTGTGCCGCCATCTGCCCTGATGGTGCGTTCGTCATTGTTGATCGCACAACTTGCCCTTCCCGCGATCCATCCTAACACAACGGCCGTACCAGGGTCGCTCACAACGGGCAAGGGTAATCGGTGAGCTCCTCCGTTGCCCTCGGACAGGCCGCTTCTTAAGTTGCCGACCTATGATGTCTAGTTTTGTTTTGGCAAACACCGAGGTCCTTCATGACAAGATTACCATCCTCTCCAACCGCGTCCGCGCCCTGGAAGATGCTCTCCAAGTTCACGATCCACATAATTCACTCCTCACAGAGGAGCTTCGTGCGTTGAAGCGGCCCCTCGAGAGGGAATCACCCGAGGAACAAGCACAGGAGCAAGAGCAAGAAAGCGTAGAGTCGATCAACGTCGGCTCCTTGTAAATCGTACCCGTGGATCTCACCTCCGTGCAGTCTAACCTTATATCCTCTTCTAGATCGATCACCGAATCAGGACACACAAAGTTCTTTGGCGGAATGGCCAACGCATGGGTACGTACCTCCCAGGGTGCGGTATTAATTTACCCACACTGATCCCGTGCTCGCAGTATCTGCTTCAGGTATGCGCACTGTGTCCGGTAGATATATGGCGTAATTTAATCAGAGAATAGAACGAAGCGGGAAGCGACGATGAGGAAGCCAGCCCGCAGATGCATATACCCAGAGACCTTCCGTGGATAAGCTATACGTTCCCGTTTTCTACCACCGTGAACGAGAGCCCTGGCGACGCGCGCGCTAGGGTTTTGGACGCCTTGCCCGACCATGCAAAGGCACGTCGCCTGGCCAACATCTACTTCAAGCACGCGGCCTGGATGTACGTCAACCCTCCCCTGCAAGTTTTAGCGGCCCAGAGACGCTGACCCGCCCGCTCTGTCGGGTGTCTAGGTATTCCCCCCTTCCAGAAGCCGAATTTGAGGAAACAATCTTCTCCCGCGTCTACGAGCAGCAAATGGAGACTGAGCCCTCGCCTATGGATGCGCACCGGCTTGCCGTGCTGTGTTTCGTCCTAGGGCTCGGCGCGCTGCTGGACCTCGACAGTCGGCCACTCTCGTCCGAGGCGGCGCACTACTACCAACTCGGCAGGGCGGCCCTGAGCCTAGTTTCGATCTTGGAATCGCAATCTATCCCGGCTATCCAGGCGTTGGTGAGGCCTTTCATGTGCTTCGCCCGAGGTCCACGGATCGTTACTCACAGCACGTGAGTAGATCCTCATGTGCCACTATATGTTCCTTTCCTTCGTCGAGGGTCCCCGCTGGGCTCTCATGGGCCTGGCGGTCAAATTAGCCCAAAGCGTGAGCGTTCTAGCGGTTTATGTCCTCACGCCTGGATTCTGACGAGTTTCATCCGCTAGCTCGGTCTTCGTGAGCGTCCTACCTACGCACTTGCCGTGTGTGCCCTTCCTGACGCATAATTTTTCGGCAGACCGCGACAGCGGCCGATGGAACCTCGACGGCAAGGAGACTTTCAGGCGCCGCTCGCTCTTTTACGAACTATACACCTACGACTCGTGGCAGGTGAGAACGCCGTCTCACCTCACTTTTTATCAGACCATCTCTCGTCTCATCCTACCAACGACCAACGACAGAGTTTGACCTATGGCCGCCCGCCTTCGTTCGCACCGGCGTTCATCGACTGTAAGATGCCGGAGGAGCCAATCAAGAATGATCAGGGCGAGCTAGAGATGAGTTGTGAGTTCTCCCAGCCTCCATATCCCTTATCCACTACCTCACTGTGTGCTCGAGTCGCCGCTTGGAAACACCGTTTCTCCTTCAAGTGTCTTGGAGTCGTACATGAGCGCGCGTTTGGCGCCACGGTCCCCCGCTATTCCGTCATTGTCGAGCTCGACAAGAAGGTCCGCGACTTCTACGTCCCACCCTCGTTGCGGGTGCCCGGGTTTGGCGGCTCGTCGATGGAAGCACCCCACGTTCAGCCGCCGATCGAGCTGACGATGCAACGCTATATAGCGTTTGCTATTAAGGAAATGAGTAGATATCTCCTCTCTATCACCCGATTGCGTTTCACGCTGACCACCTCCTAGCGCTGTTCTATCTTCACCGCGGCTTCTTCGCCCGCGCGCTGGAGGAGAGCCCTGGTGACCCTCTCGGCAGCAAGTACGCGCCCTCTGTGCTGGCGGCGTACAACTGCGCCTGCACTTTTGTCGGCTTGATCAGGAGTCTCTACTCGCAACACCCCGGGCTTACTGTGCGGATGTGGTTCCTCTTTACCCATGTGTTCTCGTGTTCGGTATGTCGCTGTCGCTGATTCTGGCGTCTGAACGTCGGCTCATCTGGTTCCTGTCCTATATAGATCGTGCTAGGTTCTATCGCCACAAAGTGTCCCACCATGGCTCTAGCGCCGTCTGCTCTGTCTAATCTTGACTCGGCTCTCAGTCTGTTCAATGAAGTTTCTGACAATGCCCGTGCGGCCAAAGTACTCGTAAGCACATACACGCTCACTCTCCTGCCCTCTGTCTCACTGAAATATCGCAGCCTGTTCTCCGAAAGCTCAAGGCCCGCGCAGTTGCCGCCAAGCAGGCCGTGAGCAACACCTCCCCGAACCCGAATGTGTCTCAGAGTCCCACGGATGTCCTCGTCAAGGAGGAGGACGAGGAGCTAGCAGCCCTTGGTGGGAAGACACGGCTCGTCTCACGCAAGACTCCTCCGCATTCCTCCCCGTCGTCTCCGCAGGGCTCGTCCCAGCAATCTGCGAGCCCCGTCGAGCAAGGAGACCGTGACGCATACATGCAGCCCGACAGCCCGCCCGTGGCGTCCCCGGAGTCGCCCGTGCCTGCGCCCGCGGCGGATGGCGCACAGTGGGGCGGGAGTGCGTTTATGCCCCCCGTGGAAGTGTATGACTATGGATACCAGGAGATGGCGGCGTGGCAGCCGTCCACCCACAGCGGGCATGCGCACTCGCACTCGCACTCGCATGGACACGCTCATGGACAAGCTCATGCGCATGCGCAAGCGCATATGAGCATGCAAGGTATCGCGATGGACATGCAGTATGTGCCGATGCAGTACAACGGGTACGAGCCCACCACCGCACACGCACACGGGAATGGGCACGCGAGCATCGCGATGCATTCTCAGTATATGCAGCCGCACTCCCCCATGGACACGCACCATATCCCCCAGACGGATCCGATGTCGTCTTGGGGCCACCTCTTCAACGAATACAACCAGGCGTAGATGCATATTCGGGGCACTGCAGGATATAGTAGGCTGCTGGCGCTTTTCTTGTTCGTCGACACTATCGTCTTCGTGCTTATTCTCGTTCACGTTTCCGGCGTGGGGTGGGGGTGGGGGGTTTCTTGGCTCTATTGTTTATTCCGTGGGTAGACCATGATGCTGTTTCTGTTATCGCTCATCTCTTGTTGTACGAAGTGTATGCGTATGTGCGGCGTGTATATGTACGTGTTATTCGGATTGCGTTTGGTGTAGTGCTTACACTGCCTCGTGTCATTCATCTGTCATCGTCGGTGCATATTGTACTCAGCTGAATGTTCATAATGTCATTGCAGGTCTTGGCGGACACATACAACATTCTTGACATGGGTCGTTGGCTGTGTGGACGTGCAGGGCTTTGATCTGCACGTCAAACTAGTGCACGCCGCCGAGGCCCAAGTATACACCAGGGAACTAGATAGGAGGCAGATAGGATGAGAAATTAACTCAGCACCAAGATAACGGAACTTGGCGCTAGGTCGACCCTTCATACATGTGCTCACCACGCTGCAGCTAGAGCAATGTCCCCCAGACGGGGAATCAACATGCATTCAAGAATCAAACCGAAGATGTGATACTCTTATAATCCCAGCGCATACAACGTATATGGAGACCTTGGGCGGGTCCAGCCCTATGACTGAAGCAGCGACGAGAATAGGCCATCGATCTGTTCCTCGTGCCACTCGCCAACGACAACGGGAACGGGGACCATGAAGTTCTGCAGCTTCGCGTGCACCTCATACCTCAGCTTGCGGCCCTTGCTTGCCTTTGTGTCCACGGCCTTCTTACGCTTCGCCTTGCGCTCGCGCTGCTGCACTTGCCATTGTTGCTCGCCTTGCACGTCCCCTCCCCCGCGTGCAGCAATCACGTCTCGTAGGAGCTGCTGGTAATAGTCCGTGTCGTCGAACACGTCTGCGTCCAGCTTTTCGTCTTCGTCATCATCGCCGCCCGACGCGTTCTCTTCGTTGGATATTGTGCGCCCGATGCGTGTATGCTTGTCTTTGCGCTTACGTGTGCGGTCGAGCAGCTTCGCGCCGTCGGAACGGAGGATATCGTCCACAAGGCTGACAACACCTGCGTGGGCGGCCTTGCCGTCGCGCAGGAAAGAGCCCTTGTTGTCTGGTAAGAGGACGTTGGGTGCGACCGCCTGGACCTTCGCGGACCACTTCGACAACGTGTCGACGAGCCAGGGGTGGTAGTGCGCTTCCAGCGCAGACGCAGAGGCCGAGAGCTCTACCATGGCAGCAGCATACTCACGCACAGGCTCCGCCGCCGGCGCGAGCCTGCGCCGTTTCCGAGCGGGGGCTTCTATCGATTCATTGAGGCGGAGGAGGTCCTACGCACGTGAACGTGTGAAGGTGGGATCGTCGTAAAGATGTGATGGGCGCGTACCTCTTGGAGAGAGAAGAGCTCTTCGGTGAGGCTCTCGGTTACGTCGAAGAAGCCATCGAGTGCCTCACGCGCGGCGGGGTGCGCAACGTATTGTTCAATGCCTTGGGGCTGTGGGAGAGGTGGGTGAGAGTCGGGCTGTAGGCGGAAAGGGACGACATACCGAAGGAAGCCGGTTGGCGGTAGTAACCGCCTTGTGCAGCTGTATACGTGCATCGAGCAACGTATCCCATAGAGCCTAAAAGCGGTCACGGCGTATTGAACACGCTGCGTCGGGTAAGTCATGATGGACACTCACGATCTGGCGTGATACCGCCTTGCCCTTTTTTTTGTCAACCTCGTGTGTCTTGCGAAGATTGGATGCGATATCGTTCTCCTGAGGAGACCCGGGAACGGTCTCCGGTGGTGCATTATCGCTGCTGGTAGAGGCCTCGTTGGCTGGTTTCGCTGCGCGAGAAGGGGGGGCGTCATCTTGGTCTTCGCCTTCGCTGCCGGATCCGAATTCGCCGACCGCGGGACTCTCTAGCTCCTCATCCTCGTCCTCTTCCATACCGTCCTCACTTGACGAGTGTTCTGGCTGTATGTCTTCGTCCAAGCCTTCGTAGTCATCTTCGAGGTGGCTGCCCTCCTCGGAGTCGTCGTAGAGCTGCTTGCGGCTTGTGCGGACGCCGTCATACTTGGGGTCATTGACGCTCTCATTGAGCTTACGTATTGTAGAGGGACTTTGGGGCGGTCAGAACATGCAGACATTGGCCGGTGAATGGGCACACGAGCGGGGAGAGGACTCACGCGACGTCAATGTAGTGTTCTCTTGCGGCAGAATCATCGATGGACAATCGATTCCCTTCGAGAGGGGTGATTCCTGCGAGTGCGTCTTCAGGATCGAGGTCTGGTGATCGAAGGAAGTTTAGCGCGACTCACATGAGGACAGAGGGGCACGCACCGATGGGAGCAGCTTGGGAGAGCTCGGCGAGCTGGTCCTTTAAGGAAATGCCTGGCCGGGGGATAAGTTATTTGTGGCCGTGTCGCGAGAACAGGAGAAAACATACGAGCAGCCATGGCCGTTCGCAGCGCGAGTGAGAGGTTTTGGAAAGGCGGGAAAAGACGCGGAAAAAGGGGGCGTCTCGGGAGTCGGAGGAGCAGGGCGTCGGGTAGATGATGAGGGTGATTATTGATTTGAAAGAAAGGAAGGAGGGGAGCGAGGGAGCGGGCGAGTGATGGTGGTTCGGCAGCAAGCGCGGGCGTGGACGGTTGAGCCCAAGATGGCGCGCGGCCGAGGTTGTCTCTTTACTTCTCTCTCCGCGGAGCTTTATACGCTTCGCCCCCTACGACCCCTGCGCTGAGCCTGCATCCTGCAGCCCTGGACCGTCTCTCTGCCCACAGATGCCCCTCTGCACAAAATGGCAAAAAAATCTCTTTCGCATCGTAAGTCTTGCCCAGTTTTTTTGGTCCGATTGCGATGAGAGGGGGGCGGGTCGCCATATGCGCCCCGCCGCGCACGATCATCCGACCCGACGCCCGAAACTGTTCTTCCCCCGCCCCCGGCCCTTTTCCTCCAGCCCAGCCACGGCCTCCTCCTCTCCAGTCTTCCCCCATCTCCTCCACGCGAGCTCGCGAGAGAGGGCTCGTTGCGCACGCTCTCTTCAGTCCCCCACCGTTCTTTTCTTTGCATCACCATCCTGACCGCCCTCCCTCGCCTCTCCAGATCCCCAGAAAAAGCAGGTTTCCCCAATGTCGCTGCCTTATGCCCATATCGTGAGCGGCCGCCCATCCTCCTCCTTCGCCCTTCCCTCCCAGATGCTCGACGAGGACGATCTCGATCTCGACGACATCTGTCCCGTATGCGAGAGCGAGTGCACGTGCCCCAAAAAGTCGGCTCCCACTCCCGCGTCCATCGCAACAGAGCCTTCTGCGTCCTTTACTCCATCTTCAGCTCCCTCCAGCAGTCAACCCCATCCAGCTCACGGAGGCAAAAACCCTCTCAAGATCAAACTGTCTCTCTCCAAAGCACGCAAGCCGCCTGCGACTCACCCTCATCCCCCAAGCGCCCGTTTCGGCTCCGTTCAAGATGTCGGTCCGTCATCTCACGCCGCCAACAACGCCGGCACCGCGGCCCCAAAGCGTCGCGGAAGGCCTCCAAAGGCCCTCGCAAACAAGTATGGTACCAAGAAGAAGGTCGCTACAGACGACATGGAATACAAGGCCAGAGGCACGACCGGGACAGCACGCAGAGTCTACCAGCCTGCGGCTCCTGTGCCCAGCACTTCTACCGCAGACTTCAGCGACAGCACCCTCTCAGATTATCCTACGTTCGTTCCCGCCGCGAGCGAGTCAACACACTCGAGCTCGTCGGAGTCATCCGATTCCGAGATTGAGTCTAGCTCCGACGATGAAAGTTTGTACCTTGTTCGTAATGACGACAGCAGACATCCGACGAAGCTCCTCCCGAGTCACGTCGGACACAAGAGACGCGATCGGGGGAGCAACAATAGGTGGGAGGTCCGTCCGCGGAAGAAGTCAGTGGGTGCCGGCGAGGACGATGAGTCCTCAGCTGACAGCGGTGACTCCTCCGCGGAGGAGTCTGAGGATGGGGATGATGAGAATGATGAAGAAGATGACGCCGAGGCGGAGGCTGAGGCTGATGTGGAGGCGGATGCTGATGGACTGGGTGAGGCTGAGGTGGACATGGACGATGACGAAGAGGAGAGGCGCAGCTGCATTGGCATCACTTTCCCGGGGAACGGCTGGAGCGACGACGAGGAAGAGTCGTTCGATGCAGACCTCTTCTTCGCGAACCTTGATGGCTCGTCCGACTCTGGCGCGTCTTCCCCTGAGGAGCACTACGCGGAGCTGCGCGGCTTCACTTCCGATATCGAGCACTCTGGGACTTTCTCTGCTGACGAGGAGGATGCACTGCTGTTGATGGACCTCGACCCGTCCGTGCAGCTTCGTCGCGCAGACGGCGAGTTTGAGATCGGAGTCGAGCTGGACAATCTCTCCTTCGGTTGGGATGGGCAGTTGCTCTTTACGAACGGCCGCCTGGCTGACAGCCTTGGTTTCCCATTCGGCATGGGTAGTCTCGACGACGACACCGACATGTTCTCAGCGTCTGGCTCGGATGGAACTGACTTCGACGACGATGGTTCTGGTACCGGCACAGTCATGCTACAGGAAAGCGACGGAGACACAACCGAGGATGAACTCGTAGACTCGGATGGGCTGCCCAACTCCCGCGCTATGATGCTATTCCGCTGGCCGAGTACCGTCTCTGCCATTAACCCGCTGTCGACCATGAACCCTATGGCGAACCCTTTACCCAATGCGTCTCCTAGTACGCGTATCGCTCTTGCGTCGATCTCTACGCAGCGCAGATCGCCCCCTCCATCACCCGCCGATATCCTTGCGGGCAAGTTCTCAATGGAAGACTTAGAAGACATCGAGATGGACAAGGAGAAGCCGTCTCCTGTAGGTCGTAAACGGGGTGCCCCTGTGATGGGCGAGTTCGTTGTCGACGAAGGTACAACCGTACCTCGGTATACGGCCATCGTAGGCGGCGGTCGTGATGTTCCCAGCTTCTACCCGAGGCCGTTACGCCTTGTGAGACCTGTCGTGCCCTTGAAGGAAGAGGCTCCCGCCGAGGTGCGTACAATTTTGTTTGATCCCACGGTCAGTCGTCTAAGGCGTACCCGTATCCTTTCTAGGATGCGTTTATGTCTTGCCTCCGTCCACCTATAGGGACCGAATCATCGGACGAAGCCGGCCGGGGGGCCTCTCAGGTATCGTACACTTCCGAACTCTCCTCCACGGAGGCCATCGAGCTCGACGACGTCCTGGACTCTTCTCTTCTCGACTCCGAGCCTTCCACCCAAGACTGCGATACCGACATTCCCGACTTGCACTCGCAGTCCAGCCCCATCAAGGGCTCACACATCCAGAGCCTCTCGCGATGGGACCGTATTCCCATGGCAACTTTCCGACGGACTCGCGAGACCGCGACGGCATCCGGCGTGGACGGCGCAGCTCCGGACACAGGGCTTGGTGCCCTGCAGTACCGCGGTATGGGCATGATGGGTGGAGCTATGTCAATGTTCACGCCGCCTCTGGACAAGATGTCGCGTGCATCAGCTCGCAAGCGCAAGTCGCGCAATGCACACTCTCATGGAACATCACCTACGCTCTCCGCGCGTGACGGCGTGCTCGGTTCGCCGTTTGTACCCGCCAGTGGTTCCGGGTCTCCCCATCAGGGGCACGGCGGAAAGTCGAAGAAAGAGCTAAAGAAAGAGAAGGCGATGATGAAGCGCAAGCTTGTCGCAAAGTCATCGCAGTACCGCTACCAACAGCCGCACAAAGCGCACCATCATCACCACCATCTACCGAACCACAAAAGCCGGGCGACGAGCTCGGTGCAGCGGTCTAGCTTCGCGGGGGCGGGCTCGTCCATCCCCTCGCTCATTATCTAATCGAAGATGGTCCGGACGCGGTACGCTGTCCGAAAGACTCGTTCGAAGTATGGCCAAGGCCGTTGTGTCATATATTTACTGCCACTGTACCCACCCGTTGGCCCACCCCTCTTGCTGTTTGTCCATCATCTTGTGCTCATAGTTGACCCGTCACAGTCGTCGCTCCCCGTCTCATCACCTCCCACTTTCCTTCGCAATCCATCTGCATCATCGTTTCCTCTCCCCATCCGCCATCCCACCTTGTACATGCCCCTCTCTCACTCTGGTCGTAATATCTGCTCCACGTCCACTCCAGTCCCCCATCCCATTCCGTCCCTCCATTGAACCTGAATTTATTCGTGCAAGATCTCAGGGTCTCAGTCGAACTCGTTTCTCCTTTCTTTCTGTTTCATACACTCCCTCTCTCTCTCAATCCAAGGTCCCTCACCCCATGTCCCATGTCTACATATCCCATCCCCCTCCCATCGCTTTCACGTCGTAGTTGAGTTTTCGGGTCGTCCAAGTAGCACGCACAATGTATCTGGTGTCAACTTGGAATAAAATTGTCCAGTCTCGATTTGTCTAAGAACCGCGGCCCGTTGGGTGCCGGCAGTACCTCAAGTTGAGTACGTGTTTCAAGTCTCGGATGGTATCAACGTACGTCGAATGCAAGAGGTTCGCATGGAATAGCCGTTGAGTGCACGATTCCTAAATTACGGTGGTGAGTGGCGAAGCGGGGAGGGAAGGGCAAGCGGGGACGGGTTAGGGACGGGTTCACGTGGGATAGTGGCACTGTGGGATCCGGGACCATACAAAGTTGCGAAACCGTTAGTCGAAGCTCGTCCACCTTGCCTATACCCCCTCTCTCCCCATACCCACCCTCGCTTTCCGCTCCCCATATCCCATCGCGGCCTCTCACGCACGACGACCCCGCTGCGCGCGCACAACACCACGACCGTCCCCAAGACAAACGCCCGCGACGAATAAAACCGTATGCCGACGTGCAGCAAGTCCTCCATGACGCCATCGTTTGGGAGACAGCGTCCTGTACGAACGGCGTCCCCCCCTCGCCCACTCATCCACCCCCTGATCCTCAGAGCACAGATACAGCGCAAAGTCGTCGTGTGCGGAGACGGCGCGTGCGGTGCGTACTCCCTGAGCTCGCGATGAACGCGGCGCGGGTGGAGTCACTGGTACTCACGCACTGAATGGATGCAGGAAAGACGTCGCTATTAAACGTGTTCACTCGCGGATGGTTCTCTGCTATTTAGTAAGTACGTTGTGTATTTTCCGAGATGGCTAGGGACTGAGACGCCATAACGCGATCGCCAGTGAGCCCACAGTATTCGAAACCTACGTGCACGACCTCCATATAGACGACCAGCTAGTTGAGCTCAGTCTGTGGGACACCGCGGGTGTGTGGCACTCTTCCTCTTGCATGATTGTAGGGCTCACAGGCTCAGCTAACTCCTAGGTCAAGAAGAGTTCGACCGTTTACGATCCTTGAGCTATGCCGAAACGCATGTGATCATGCTATGCTTCTCTGTAGGTTTCGCTCTCCTCTCACCCCCCGTTACGGCCCATGTATATGAAACCGGCGTTCAGGCAGACAATCCTACATCATTGGAAAACGTGGAAGCAAAGGTACGCCTGTTATGTTGTACCATACATTTGACCGTTCTCACAGTTACATTAGTGGATGCCGGAGATCTTAGAGTATTGTCCTGGAGTCAAGGTGAGTGATTGTGTTTCGTAAATATCCAACTGCATACTCAACTCTATCTTTCAGCTTGTCCTGGTTGGTATGCAACACTCAGTACCTCCTTCAATTACTGTTGTGTTAACACAGATGCAGCGCTCAAATGTGACCTCCGAGAAGATCCAGAAACCCAGACTCGATTAGCTCGCTACGGTATGCACACCGTACAGTATGAGGAGGGCCTCGCAGTCGCACGGCGCATACGCGCCTCCCGTTACTTGGGTGTGTTCTCTACGCTTCAACGCCACGCACCAGTGTTGCTGACCACAATTCAGAATGCAGCGCAAAACATAATCGTGGCGTGAACGAGGTCTTTTACGAATCAGCACGCGTGTCTCTGAGTACACGCGCAAAGGGCGCCGGCAGTTACGGCAGCGGTCGCGGCGGCTGCATCGTTGCCTAGTACCGCGCCGCGTTCCCTCGACTTATTTCTGGACGACTGCGTCATCTGGGTCCCTGTAAGTATTGACATTTCACCTTGGGCAACGGGCACCATGCGCCCGCAGATACACTCTACTTGCTACGTTACGCTAATCATCGTTCGTGGCCCCCTTCCTGGGGGCTGCACATTGTACTAGTAGTACATGTATACTCATCGTTTTCCTGGCCAACCGTCAAAACTCTCCAGCGCTTTGTGTGTCGCCTGCACACTGTTCAACCGTACTCTGAGCAACGAATGGGGAAGGTGAATCGCCAATTGCAACCTTTGTGAACCAGTTGACCATTTCCATCTACCACCAAGCTTCCGTAGCTCGCTAGGATGTACTACTAACCATGTGTTTACGCGTCATCTATAATCTGACTTCCCACGGAAATGTAGTGTTACAAAATTATGCTTCAATTGAATGCAAAACCACCTGCGTCCTTGAGATTGCTAGTTATGTGAAAGTTGCCCAACAAGGTGAGAGTGGTATCTGAGATGGAGCTCTTGTAAGGTGTCAAACGTTTTACCTCTTGAAGTGTACATCGTCCGAGGTAGCCAAGTCCATGCAGGGAAGGGAAATCCGAGAAAATGGTATTAACGAAGGTTCAACATGTATGCACTGAATTACGAAAGTCCGACATATACAACTAGACCGACCGCTGCCACATCAGAAAGCTCCGAAACCCGTCATAGCCTACGAGGAGGGGTTAATGTTACTCGATGAGGCACCATAACATCGACGTACAGGAGGAATGCCAAAGCCGGTACCATTAGGCATCATTGGAGGTGGTGCTTGTGCGGGGAAGCTGCGAGAACGTTAGAGGCTGAAATACTACAGACGCTTGGAAGAGCCTACCCGTTGCCTTGCGTGAGCATGAGCCTTCCGCCGAGACCAGGTTGGATAATGGGCGCTTCTGCCTCCTGCTGCTCCTTCTCGGTGTCCTTTTTTGACCGCTCCTTGACTTCCTTCTCCAACGTAGCGAGCCGCTCGACCGTCGTCCGTGTCCGCTGAATTTTGTACGGCATATAGAAGTCGTTGAGACCGTGTTGCCATGATAGCTCCTCTACGATGTCCGCCCGGAGTAGATCGAAGCAACAGTAGAGCGTTGCAGCGAAACACTCCTTGTTGCCGATGTCGACAAAGTAGGATAGCAGGTCCTCCGCGATCTCAACCGAGGCGGAGGTCGCAGCGGTAACAATGGTGTCCTTATACAGTTTGTCTTGCTTAGACAATGCGATGGACTCCTCCCACTTCTTGTTTTTCTACAGCCAAATATTAGGGGGAGATGAATGAGCACGCAGTGTTATCCCACACTAACCTTATAAAGATGAGCGGCCAATCTCCTGAACTCCAGAAGCTCATGCTTCTCTAGCTCACGCGCAAGCTTCATGTTGTTGAAGTTGTCGAAGCTGTCGATCGAATCACGGAGCGTCTTGTAGTCCTCTTCCTCGATAAGCAGGTTGTTGTACGCGTCGTTGACGGCTTCGATGTTGAGCTAATTCGCATGTAAGCAAGCAACAAAATTACAGGGGCTAATATGAAACTCACGTGTTGCACAGCAATGAGATATGACCGGATAAGCGGAATGTGGTCGATTTGCTGGAACATACGAACAACGCGTCCGTGATCGATACGAGGGATCAACACCGACAAGAGATCCGTGAGCAGAGTAGGCTGTTCTTGTAGGTAGAACGTCAACGCTTTGTAGTAGCTAAATGGGGCGTGAGTGGCTTAAATAGTTGAGAACCAACCCGAAGGCATACATCTCGACATTCGCAACCCGAACGATGACGTCCTTGAACTGGTTGTGCTCCCAAGCGTCAGCAGACCGCTCGATCATGGCAAGAGCGGCGTTATCCTAGTCCGCAGTTAGTTGAAACCGTTGAGATGGTCAGTATACTGCCAACTCACGAATTCATCGTACTTGATATACAAGAACACAAGTTCTGGCCAAAGGTGAGCACGCTCTGCGGCCTTAATGACCTTGGGGATATTGATGCGGCCGACGAAAAGCTTCAGGTGCTCCATGACTGTTGATAAAGTTAGCGTTGTCACGACCCTACTTAGCGTAGGCGCTACTTACGTTTCTCTGGCCTGTACTTGCTGTACAGGATAGCGAGCTCGGTGAAGATACCCATCTATGAAGTGTGAGTGGCGAACCAATCTAGAATACGTCCATACTTACATGCGCACGCTCCAAGCTCAGCCCAGCCTCGAGGAGTGACAAGACCTCGTCGAAGTAGCCACGACGCTCGTACATTTGTACTAGTGCAGACAGTTCCTCCTAACAATAGGGTAAGCATTGCTATCTTGACGGTACAATGGAGAAGTAAGACACACCGCATGAACGACGATGTTGAGACCGCAGATTTGGGCCTGCCCACGGGATTTAGCACTCATTCCAATAGATGCTAGTCATGTCTTACCAAACGGAACTCGCCCTTCTCCACACACGCTGCGTGGACTTGCTTCCAGACCTGGGTGTTGCCAGCCTTCCGTGCACTCTCGACAGCACCCTGGTTTTCACCGAGGTAGATGAGAGTGGTCGCGAGACGCGCCCAGTTGGAAATGCTTGTGAAGAGAATCTTCGCAGCCTGGTACAACTCGTCCTCGAAGCACTTCTCGCCGACCTCGAGCACGTCGGCGACGTTTGTCATCGCAAGGAAGTCCTCCATATCGTGTAGACGGTCGGTCTTCGCGTACGAGTACGCCAACTCGGTGTCGATCTTGGGCTCGCGAAGCGACTTGCGCGCCATCTGGAGATAGCGAACAAGGTCGTCGTACTTGCCTGCACGACTCGCAATCTCGATAGCCTCGGCATAGTTGGAAGGGTCTTCTGCTTTGATGTACGAGTCTGTAGAAATGGATCAGCGACACCGTTAACGAATTGGGATAATGCATACGGACCGATGGCGTCCTTGATACGAAGACCATCGAGTTGCGCCTTGGCAAGGCGACTCCACACGGCGGGCTGGTTGACCTTGTTCGCATACTCGACACCACGGTCGAGCGAGACGACGTGCTCGACGAGGACGTTGATCGCCTGCGCGTGCTGTTCGTACTTCTTGAAAATGAGGAATGCCTCCTCGTACAGGCCGTGTTCGATAGCAATGCGCGGAATTTCCTCGATGTCGTAGTTTTGGAGCTTGTCGATATAGCCGATGACCTTACCCTTGTCCGCACGAATCGCTGTGAGCATAAGCAGATTCTGCAAGCTCCGGTTGTCACTGAATGGCGACGGCTCGATGATAATCTTTTCAAGGATCTCGATAAGCTCTAGGGGCAGGTCTGCCGTGAGGAATGCCTTGACGGTGATGGAGACATCATCAGGGTCGGTACTCTCAGGAAGAGCAGTCGCAACGATCTGATCAATGAGTTGACGGCGGTAGATATTGTCGGGACGCAGGACCTGGGCCCAGAGATCAGGTTGACGACGACGAACAAGGTAACGCGCCTGCTGCTTGAACATAGCGTTCTCGTTTGTAATGTGGATGAGTTCCTCATCACAGAAGCCCTTCGCATAGGCAATGTAGGCGAGGTAGGGGTCGCGAGCCTCACAGAACTTGCCGACGACCAAGGGCTCATACAAGTTGTTCTCCTTGAGGAACTGCTCCGGATTGTTGTTGGAGTCGATGTAGATCTTCGCTAACGCATTGTACACCGCGGGGTCCTGACTGCCCTGCTGGACACGAGCCTCGAGCCAAGGAAGGATGAGCTTCAGGCGGTTCCTGTTCTCAACTTCTTGAACGAGCTCGTCGATGGGGAAGTTGCCGGGAACGGATGCCAGAAGCGACTTGATGGTGGTCTCATCGCAGTCGACGTCGAGCAGGCCACCAATGACCTGGGGCGTGCGCACCGAGTTAACACGAGTGACGTACACCTCGATGAAGTTTGTGAGGCCGCGTTGGTAAAGGTAGAGAACAAGGTCGTGCACGAAGTCGAAACGGTCGCAGACAATGATGAGCGGGAGCTGGTCCGTGAGTTTGGCCTCCTTGAGGAAGTTCTTGACCTTCTCAGGATTGTAGTAGTTACTCTCGCGGCAGATACGCTCGACCTCACGGATCTGGCCAGTACGAGTCGCCGCCTGGATGTACTTGAAATGTACCTCCGGGTCCTGGCTCAAGTTCACGATCGAACCGAGGTAGTAATAGAGGCCCTCGTAGGTCTTGAAAGACTCGAACATCTCAATCAGCTTCACGGGCCCGAGAATATCAGAGTACTTGGTCGCGATTTGGACAGCAATCTGGAGATTCTGGCGGATGTTGACACGCAGCATCTCCTGCATACAGGCGAATGACTGCTCCGTCGTGAGCTTGCTGAAGTAGTCCACGAGCCACTACACGAGAGTCAGTATGGTAAAGAAGACCCCATAGCTACGCAACATACGTCTGCAGGGAACGCGGTCGTGTGCACAATAACACGCTTGATGTCCGCGAGATCCTCGTAGAGCTCGAGCGCCTATGTCACTTGTAAGCTGGGCCTACGGGTGGAGTGCGAGAAATACTAACACGCTGAAGCAAGCCAGCCTTCTCGCACAGGTTGGCAATGCGAGGCTTGTCGAAGTGGGTGAGGATCTGATTGACGAGGATGGCATCCGCGACCTGGGGCGCATGCATAAGGTTCATCTCCAAGAGACGGGTCTGGAGGTGGGCCTGCTCCGGCTTGTTGTCCTTGAGCGCTTCAAGGAGGAAGGAGGTCGCAGGCTGGATCATGTTCTGCGACATGAAAATGTCGACAACCTGCAGCAACGGACGTTCAACAGGCATCCCATCATATCCCACATCTACACTTACCCGTTCGACGTCGACCAGAGGGCCGCCTTCGTCTTTTGCAAGCTGGGTCGCAAACTCCGCACCTTTCTCTGGGTTGACGCGCATTATGTGCTGGAGGAGGCCGACATAGTCGGGAGTGTACCCGGTCTTCTTGGCATACAGTAGGATCTTGTCGGTCTGGCCGGTCTCCGCGAAGCACGCGATGACCTTATTGTGGATGTTCGCACGCAGGTAAACGCTGAGTGCGAGTGTCATGTCGAAGGGCCGGACGACGTCACCGAGCTCCTCACTGCAGGTGAGCTACCACAAAGCGTAAGGGTGTGTACAGCGGTATGGATAATATCACGCGTGCATACCTTGTTCTCCTTCAGCCACTTCTCTAAAAGCTGCTTGCGACCCTGTTGAAGAACAGGACGTGCGAGCTCCAGAGACTCAAGCTGATTGAGCTCTCCCTTTTCGAGCAAAATACCAAAGTACTGCAGAATAGGCGACAGGCCGCCAGGAGGTGAAGGCGCCGACTTGAACGACTCAATTACCTGAGCGGTACGAAGAATGCCCTATAGGATTGAAGTGAGCGGAGTTGACTTGGTAGTGACCGTGAATACTTACCCTTGGCGAGTTGGCGGCGATCTTGGCGGCCTCGCCGTACTGGCCACTCTGGAAGAGTTGCTGGTACTGCTTGATATACAGGTCGTCGGCACCGGGCAAGTTGGCGCGGCTCGCGAGTTTGAACGCCAGCTCTGTGTTGTTCAGCGTGGTCAGGATGTATGGGACAATCGTCTGCTCGTCCACGCTAACGCTCAACACCTGACCCTTCTTGTTGACACCAATAATACCGTTCGACGCTTCATGCTCGGCCGTGACAAAGATAGTCTCGCCAGAAATGCGGTTCATGTACAGGCACGCGCCCGACTCGAGGTCGTAGAGATGGATAAAGCCATACTTGGTAACCAGGTAGACGATTCCATGCTTCTTCGAGACCTGCATCGCGACAGGAAAGTCATTCGTCGCCTCCGGGGGGAAGTAGACGTCCACGGCCTTCTTGGTGAACGGCGGGTCGGGGGCCTGGTGGTCGATCTCGACGATGTGCAGCTGGGAATCATAGCGTATTACGAGAACGTCGGAGCGATTGTGAAGATACGCTACATACCTTCGCTCCTGTTGCAGTGCGAACGGAGAACGTGAAGAGCTTCGTGGGCTTCTGGTGTCCGTCCAGCTTGATCTCCGCAAAAGCGGCAGCGTGACCCTCTATGGGTTGACTAACCCCCCTTTCCCTGCTGTAGAGCTGGATGGAACCCTTAACCTTGAACGCAGCCGGATTGGTGGTGTTGCCAGAGATGCCGACTAGGACCAGCCACTTCTCGTCGGAGCTCGCGCGGTAATTGATTATCTGCGCGCCGACGAGGGTCGGATGGCGGTCGAAGATCTTTTGCGGAGGCGAGGTCGCGTCGGAGATGGACCAGTGGAATACAGCGGTTTCAGTGACGAGCCCGAGGGTCGAGTCCGAGATCCACTTCCAGAAGACGACGTCCTCGTTGTTGACGTGGGACTTGACCTTCTGCTTCGTCTCAATATTGAAGACCTGCAGTGTGCGGCCGGCTACACGAGAATGCACGGTCAAAAGGGTGTAGCGGAGTGCCAGGCAGTGCGTACTCACCCTTCAACGCAAGAATCTTCTGGTGGGGGTGCATAATGGCCGAGTCGGCCGTGATTGGTCTCCGGAGGACATTGTTGGCATCTGCGAGGTCAACGATGACGACCTGGTTGGCCTCGTTCACCTTCTCGCGTACACAAATGAAGTGGTCCGATTCAAGCGTAAGTGTCTACGCGCGGGCATATCCGCCGTAAGTAGGAGCAGGAGAAACGCGAACACGGAGCCGGGATGCGACAAACCTGGAAGGATATGGACGCGGGCTGGATGCCAATGGCAGAGAGTTGGAGGTGTTCGCAGAACGCGATCGGCTTCGAGATATCCATGGCGTGCTGATAGTCAATCGTCGGACCCGTCGCAGTTCTGCCCTGCAGCGAGCGGTGGGTTGAGTGAAGCGGAAGGGGATGGGGGAAGGGAGAGAGAGGAAAGGTGAAGGCGGTCGTCGCAGCGCTGCGAGTTGACGTGTGTGCCCTTTCCGCTTTTGGAACTGCCCTGCCTCGGCGCGCGTCTCTCGTCGTCACTCACAGCACCCCGGGATGTTTCGCGTGTTTTCATATATTCCACAATCGCTCAAAAAAAGGTAAACGCTCTGCTACGCGTATCTACTCCTCAGCAAGAGCCAGGGCCTGCTCAATGTCATCGTCCTCCATCAGCACAGTCGCAGGCGGCGCATTTCCGTACACTATCCTCTGCAGGACGATCGCTGTATGCTTGTTCATTAGTCCCGCATCGCCTACGCGCAAAGCCGTAGTTCTCACCGCAATCAATGGAAAGCTGGAATATGGAGCACGCTTTGAACTGGAGCGGCGAATTCTGAAGGAAAAAGTACACCGTCCTGCCGCCAAGTCAGCCCTATCCTAGCATGCATAGGCAGATGCAACCAACTTGAAGGAGTCACCTCCGAACCATCCAATCAGCGTGGACATCCTGAATCCGTATAGCGACCTCTGCTTGTAATTACTGCGCAACTGTGTTGAAGTGTGATGCGATTCTCTAAAGTCGCGAGGCCTACCTGATGAGCTGGGGTATCGGCAATGTACTTTCCAATCCTAGGGCAACGAAACCCAGTACAGAGATGAACACGTCCGACCGTCCTAGGATCAGAAAAAGGATAGCCTGGCACAGGCTATGCGGCACCTGTCAGGGTTGCAAACGTGGCAGGGCTCAATACACACTTACATGAAAGCAGCCAGAAACTCGATGTATTGGGTATAGGTTACCCACTGCCAGAATGAAAAGGGGCGCGTAGACGCGCCCAGGTTCTCTGGGCTTAGCCGCGGGCGATAGCGTATGCAGATGTACAGCAAGGCTAGCTTCAGTGGCCGCTGGCTTCAGTGGGGGCTGCAGCAAACTGTAGGTGGGAGCCCACCTGTGCTACAATCATGAACAACGACTGAAAGAGTAGAGCCAGTTCAAATCGATTTCCCAACCAGAAGAAACAGCGGGTGATATTTGCGAGGAGGCTGAGACCATTTGAGACGGAGGTTAACCCCGCATTACAGGAAGGCAACTCACAGGATAGCACAGACATCGCGAGAGAACCCTGTGGAGTCCCTGGGTATAGTCAATTCGTGTACTATGTCCGTGCTAATGCTAGACGCACTGTTTGCGGACGATGGAGTATGCCTGGTCGGCATATACGAGGGGTGGACCAACAGCCATTCCGATGGAGGCCAGCGTCGATATCCATGTTGCTACCATAATCGCGCAGGTGGAGGGCCTGATTATAGGAAAGCTAGTGTATTACAACTCAAAGTAGAACACAGCAAAGACAAATACAAGCCCGAGAGGAACACCTAGCTCGAGATGCAGCACCAGCTTGAGAAAACGGTGGGAGGGAATGGCGTGGGGCAGCGGCACCACATAGCCTCGTGCGCGTCTATTTCATTTGGCGGGCGTCTGGTGGCGCGTGCCCTTTCATGTATATGCCATATACATGCAGGCGGTAAAGCGACATTTAGAGATACAAGGCAACAAGGAATTCATAGGGTAGTAGGGGGATAAGTAGTGGTCGTACGTAGTAGGTATCGTATCCGAAGGTATCCAACATTACACCGTCCCAGGGTACCGATACATGCCTCGCAGCCAGCTGCTCCTAGCTATGTTGTACAAGGAATAAATCAGTCTCCGGTAACACGGGCATCGGGTATCGTTTATGGGTAGGGTCGCTTCTATCGCGTGGAGAGCTTGCTGCTCAGAAGCGCGAGCAGGTTCTCCTTAATGAAATCGTCAGCGTGAGAGACACGACAAATGTCTTTGTTCTCGCTCTACCTTGTCGTCGGTGGTGTCTGTAAACATACTCCGCGCGTCGTGCTGGCCTTTCAGCTCGAGCGCAAACGAGTTCGGGATGGGCTCGAGCTCCTCGTAGCCCTCCTGCCACTCTTGGATCCGCTGGATGCGCGTGAAAGCGAATGTCTCCAGCGGCTGCGAGTTATCCTGGATGCATGAGCCTCGATAGGTGTATCATAATTTCTAGAACGGACACTTACCTCGGCGTCCTTGAAGAGCACCAACTCCTTCTCGCACAGCTGGAAGTATCGTCGCTTCCACGACAAACAATCCTCCGACTGCACCGTCACCCACCCAGTCAACAGTACCACTATCCCCCGCTCCGTCTTGAACCTCTTCGCGGACAACCCCTTCGCTAGCTCCCGCCGCTCCGCGTCGACGCGCTCGCGCCACGCCGCGCGCTCCTGTGCCTGCGCCATGTTGCGCTGCTCGAGCTCCCGTCGCCACTGCTGCAGCTTCTCCGTCTCCGCACGCCGCCGCTCGCGCTCCTGCCGCTTCCGTTCTGCCGCGAGCATACTCTCCATCGCCGCCGCCTCGCGTTCGATCGCCTCCCGTCGCCGACGATCCTCCGCGGCGCGCCGCAGCTCCGCCTCGAGCGCAGCCTTGCGCTCGGCTTCCTCCAGTGCAAACTGTGCCAGTAAGGCCTCCTTCTCGCGCTTGAGGCGGGCTTGTCGTTCGGCCTCTTCACGGAGCGCCTCGGCTTCTTCGCGCTCTTTGCGCCGCTGCGCCTCGCGCCGTCGGAGTTCCGCTTCTTCAGGTGTCGATATGGTCGCTGCGCGGCGTTGCGCAGGGCTAAGTGGAAGGGAGGCACGGACGGTCGCAATGGGGATTCGGGAGGACGCTGTGCGCGCGCGGGAGGGTTTCGGGGGGACGGTAGGTGATGGTGGGGCGTACATGCCATGTTCATCTACGTTTGCGTCTGAGGGGAGCGGAGGGAGTTTGGTGTAGCTCGGGGTGTGCTTTATCTGCCGCGCGAGGAAGATGACATGTGGACTGGCGGGAGGAGAGGGCAGTGGGGCGTCAGGGTGGAGTGGGGCGGCGTCGATGGCGTACCGGACATCGTTCCATGAGCCGTAGTCCTTGGGCGGAGGCGGGGGAGGCGTGGCGAGTGCGTCCGCGGTGTTGTCGATTGGCTTGAGCATCTTCTCGCTGAGTCCAGCACCGGTCGGTGAGCGAGCACGCTTGAGGGGGAGGAGATGGCGGACTTGGCCGAGCTTCGTGCGGAGTTTCTTCGTAGACATCGTGAATGTGAGATTGGGGGAAAGAGAGATAGAGAGGGTGTGTGTCGCCGCGGGGGGGATGAGAGAGGAAAGAGAAGAGTCGCTGCGCGAGAGCGGGTGCACCGCATCGCTCTTTGTGTACGACTGGTGCTAGGCGAGGCGGCATTGTTGCCATCCCCGCCCTCGCGAGGCACAATTGCTCTCGAGAAGTCACCATAATAGCCTCCGTTACCGCCCAAGTCTATCGCCGTCGTATTCTTCTCGACACCCGCCCGGGTAATTCCCGTTCTACGGTCATTTATCGGGATTCAGCTACTAGTATGTACCGGGGAGAGAGCCCGCAACCGCCGGGCAATAGTACTTGTACTACAGGCCGGGTAACAGCGCAACAACATATATATTTTCTACGGATGTAAAGGTACATCTGCTTCTCACCAATGACTACTCGTATTGAAACGCTATGCATATATTTAGTCCCCACTGCATCACCTCATACTCACTTCAGTACTAGCGTGAGGGCACACATCATTCCGAATGCCTGGCTCAGGTTTACTCGTATTCCTCACGTCCGTTTGAACGATGAGAGAGCACTCAAGCCATCGATAAAGCGTTCAGACTTGCCATCATCATCCGAATGTGCAGCACGTTGAGGATGAGTTGCTGTTAACCACGACCTTTCCTCCGCCAGTTTAACCTTGATATACGCTCGAAACTTCGCACAGAAGACATCCGTGACTGCGCAGTCATCGGGGATATCGGGGCACGTCCAGGGAGTCGCTTGGTCCCGTGTTCCACGGGTGCATACCTCGACTCCCATTTGCTCTCAGTAGGCCGGGAAGTAGAGATCGAGGTGGCTGGGAGACCCCGAGGTATGGTAGCATCGGCTGCTGCAGCTACCCTAGGCGACATAATAATGCGCATTATAGTGAACATGCCTCAATGTTGCTAAGATATACGTGTGTGAGCAAGACAACTGGAAAGAATTACGCAGATGGACGGCACACTTTGCCCCGAAGCTTCTGCAATGGTGTGGGTGAGATCCCTGTACTCATCCGGATCCGAAGGAACGAAGTTATCGGGAGTGCAGCCAAGCCCAATGAACATGTTCTTGATTTCGCCCGGCGCGATGTCCACAAAGCGTGGGCTAGTTTCAATGGAGCTGCGAACGCGAAGGATGGTAATACAATTAATTGTCGAATATATCGGATAGTTAAGGTGTGGTGGGGACCCTGACCAGATTCCGGTGCTCGACGGCGACGAATGATACTTTGTTGTATCACCGGTTGTACGTGTCGTAGCGCTTTCGAGGCGTATTCTTGGTTGTTCGCTTATGATATGCTAATGCAAAGTGGCGTTAGACGTTATTTACGGTATATTGAGTGAGGACATGCACCATGAATAGATTGGTCGAAGTGCCCCATGTCAAGAAGCTTGAGCTCACGAGCAGAAGCAATAATGGTCAAACACGCGCTGCGTAAGACCTCGGTGCCCATACTGTATGTACTATTAATGCACATCTTGAGAGAGTGGACCGCGAGTCGCAACGTTGAGAAATACGATTTTACGTTCGGAGAGCTTCGCAGGCACCGTAAAGCGGCGGGGACAAGCCTTTCATTCCCAGTATGATGTTGGGCGCACTGATACAAGCCGCAAGGTACTCAGATTTGTTGAATCCACCAGCCGGCTTTTTCGAGCCGGTCTCGAAGGCAAGGCGCAGAATACTCGTAGAGTAGGTGCTGGAGTTCTACAAGTGAGCAAAGTGCCGGCTCTGTGGTCGATCATTGGATGTGTGGGTACTTCAAGAGAAATCGTCTCGAGTACGACGACGAGTCTAGGATGAGTGTTGACTATGGCCCGGATGCTGACAAGTTGTGCGCAAACGTCGTGGAGATGAGCAATGGCCTTTGGGGGCAGCTCTGTGTCTCCTGCAGCGTATATTTCTGTGTGGCCGTGCGAGCTCAGTACAACCCCCAGGGCAATAAATCGATCTGTAGGCTCAGCCTGATCGACGATGAGTTGAGCGAGGGCGTCGAAGGCTGCAGTAGTGCTCTTCGGGACGGTGTCATGGTGTTCAGCCGTGTTACGGTATAGTTCAAGCTCTGCTTTGACATGATGAAGAGCCAAAGCAAGTTCGCAGAGATAATTGGGATCCTTGAGGCGGTTCATAGCGGATACGACGAGCGAGAACAGGAGCTCCGATTCTACAAAACCAGCTTATTTGAGTCGGTTAGTACGTGGTGATGGTCACGTGCTTCGGGGGTCGTCGAAAAGTCGGAGATCACTGAGCTTCATACGCAGGTTTGTTGAAAACATGATGAGCGGGGCTGGGATAGGATTATATACGAAGAAGACTGGGCGTGATGATGCTTGGCAAAGAGACGGATGAAAGTGCTAAGAGCGGCAAGCTCGCAAGTACTAGTAGGAGTTGCGCGGGATAGACCATGTAATTACAATTTCTACCTGTTTTTGTTTGTTACTGTTTGGTCCTGCTGTGTTCCCTGACTGTCATCCCCGCAACGCTCATAGTTCGGAGTCATACAATCCACCCGCCGTCTTCGGATTCTCAAATTCGGGTAATGTTTAAGTGCGTGCCTCTCACGTCCACAGAAGGTGTATCTGGACGTACAAAACACCCTGCAGCGGGTGGGGATCTCTAGGCGTCACAACATGACTGTTTTTGGAATCGGGGCCTGTATAAACCTGAAATCGCCATTAGTATTCAACGCTACCCACTGTACTCTTAAACCTCTTTTTACCTTCTACACTCTCGCGTGCCAACATATGCACTGCCTCAAGCAGTGATGGCGTATTTCGATTGGGACCGAGGGAGTAGATCGAGTAGGCACAGTCAGCCTCCGCCGAGCCCTCCCGATTCAACGTACCACAGAGGCTGACGGTCAGCCTATACCCGGCCGAGGGCAGGGCAACCAGCCTCCTCCCTCGGGCCTCAAGTACCAGGTAGAAGCGCGTCCTAACCCCCACCTCTCCTCTCTTTCGCCCCTCCACCATCTGTGACTTCCATCTCTGGCCCTCGACATCCTGGCAGGCCTTCGGTGAGTGTCCAATCTTCCTATAGTCGGACACTTGCCCTCTTTTTTCTTCTTCTTTTGCTTCTCAGGACGATCTTCAAGATTCAAGACTATCAAGATTTTCCCCGCTCAAGACTACCTCAAGATTTCCCCCCTCAACCCAAGACCTCCTCAAGACCCCCTCAAGACCCATTCAAGATTGCCTCAAGATTGTTCCGCCCCCAAGTCCTCTCCACAAGGTACGTCCCCCCAAGGTACGTCTCCATTCTTCTTCCTCAAGGTGAGCCTTTCTTCTATCCATTAGGTACGTCCTTTCTCCACTTTGCAAGGTAGGTCATCTCCTTCGGGGCCTTCAAAACGCCGGGCCCCACACGCAAGGTGAGTGTTTTTCCCGAGGGAGGGACTCTGGTCCTGGCGCATACCTTTACGTGGTCCTCGGGATAAGTACCTACCCACGCGTTGTGCCTTATCTGGGTCTACGCGCGGGTGGGGAAACCAAAATGCGCGTTTCGGTTATTAATGGTGCACGACCGCAATAGTGCAATCAGCGCTGTACCACAGCAGTACGGTACTATACTAAGTTGTTATATATATTGCCCCAAGCATAGCCGCAGTATCGTTTGTAAAAAGCCACTTCAGTAAACCATGTCGTACGTCCGTTCGCTAGCATCCAGATATTTATCTTATGTATGAGTAACACTCGGAAGGATTCAGTACTATAGAGCTCTTCTAGAATTTCGTACTCGATCGACGATGTATCGCGACGGCAAGGAGTCTCAAAATACTTTGGCAGCTCCTTGCGAAACGGTCCCCCAGCATCCCTGTACGATCACCATGCCTTTGTATTAACTGCGTTTCGAGAACGGTGGTACAGTAAGTTCTACCTTCCCCGGCCTGTGGCCCATGTTGTCACCCACGTCTCACAAAACCATTTTGATAGACTCGGGGGAATAATCAACCACTGACTTGGCAAGGTATGAAATGCCATTTGGCCCATCCCTTCAATTGGTTCAAGTCTCCGATTCGATCTGGACGTTCATGAATGAAAGAACCACGTCACCAAAAATGCCTCCTGCTCGTGTAACACAAAAACGCCATCGCCGGTCATGATCAGATCGTAAACCGAAACAAGAGGCGCGTCGTTAAAACTAGATGTAACATACATACTTCTGTACACCTTCCTAGTACGGTACTAAATACTTACCTAGATGTTCGATGCACCGCATCGCTTGGATCTTCTAAGCATGTCTATGCGATGCGTCCAACTATATCTCCGAGCAGATACGTACTTCGCAACGCACGTCGGGGATTGGTTTCACACCGCGTTCACTTGAAAGCTACCAGACCGAGGGTACGAAAACCGGGGACACAGCCAGTAATGGCAATACAACGTTTTATCTTCAAGACTTCTAGGTACAACACACCCCGTTCTCGCCGCAATTATTAGCTCAAACATCCCACTGTACGAGCACGTATTCTTCACGCCAGGTGCTTCCCTCCTTGCCCCCCGTGCAGTCCTTTTCGCACGAAAACACCATACACGTCCCCCACTCCATCCCCTTGCTCGCCGCGGCGCCCTTGAACGCATGCATCACCTCCGCGCGGCGCTCCGCGTCCGTCAACTTCTTCGCGTCCGCCGCTGCTGCCGGCGTCCTGAGCACGTTGATGAGGTTGGGCATCAACTGGCATTCGAACACCCGCGGCCCGTCGCAGTAAGGGCAGCGCGGGAGGGACGCAGGCGCGTAGCTGCGCTTGCGTGGTGGAGCGACCATGAAGTCGGGTTTAGTGACAGGCAGCGGCGGGGCCGGCGGGACGGGGAAGAGCCGGTCGAACACCTTGTCGCTCGCGAATGGCAGCGGCGTTCCCCCACGTTCGTATCTGTTCTCACACCGTCAGTGACGATTCTACGGCGTTCCCAGAGGAAGGGGAGAAAGAAAAGGGAGACGTACCGCAGACACTGCTCGCCTTCGTAGGACACGCGCTCGCTGAACCGTTCGAAGACGTGGTCGACATCGAGCGAGTTCTCGTAGCCCTCGAGATCCCACCTGCCGTGGGCGTCCTTGCCGTTTGTTGGGCTGTCGTCGTCTTGATCAACCGTTGCTCCCGCAGGCACCTTCGTCTTTGGCGGCGGTGGCAGATACTCGGACACGGTAGAGAGATAGAAGGGCGGGTAGCTCGGCGCAGCGGACCAGGGCGAATCATCGAGCGAAGCGGCCTGCAGGCTGGCGGCGAGCGCGTCCGCGCCCTCGGCGTCTCCGTCCGAGCTCTCGCTGTCGACGCCGTCGCTCCCGCCGTCATCGGACTCGAGCGTGGGCGATCCGCTGCGCTCGGCAGATTCTGTCTGGGGGCACTCGGAGGGAGCTGCTGCGTCCGAGCTGCCGAAGATCTGGGAGCCCAGCCCGAACGGGCTGGCGGTGGGAGCCGCTCCAAGCTGCGAGGAGGATCAGCTCTCCGGGGCAGCTGCTGAGGCGTGTGTGGCGTTGTCTGGGGTGACTTACGGCGAAGGGGTTGCTTTTGGGCTGCGCCTTTTTGGCAGCCTGTGCGGCGGCGGCGACGGCTTCCTCGGCCTCTTTCGCCTTGCGCCGTGCCGCTTTTCGCTCGAGCTTTTCGGCATACTTGTGGTTATAGCGTAGCTCCCGCCACGCTCGGACGCTGGAATAACGCAGTCAGCGCAAGTATCAAGGGACCACGGGGTGGGGTCGATCTCGTCTAGGGAGGAGCGTGTACATACCTCCCCTCTTTTCGTTGACAGGAGCCTTTGGTGCAGGCCCAGACGTACAACGCGCGGTCGTTGGGGCTTTCTTCGAGCGGGCACCATATCTGGATGAGGAGCTCCATAGGTTGGGAGCAGTTGGGGCATGTCGCGTGGGTAGCGGGCGGTTGCGGAAAGGAAAGGAACGTCTATGGCAGACAATGGAGCGGGCGTACGGAACGATAGATTGGAAATCAATATAGAGATAGTACATAGAGGCGAAGGTACATCGTACAGGATGACCACCTATTCGCGATACAGAGGGATCTAGGAGGGTGTCGAGCTCGTCTACGGGACCATCAGGGACGCCCAGATCGACATTGGTCTCTACATCGGCGTTGAGTTCGTCGTCAGAGTCGGACCAGTCGTCGTCTACGTCGGCGGGGGGCATGCTTGCGAAGGGGAGAAGCACTTGAGTGAAGGTAAGTGGCTCGCGTTGCTGGAAAGAAAGAAGGGTGAGTACATGCGATTGAGCACGGAGGCGAAGGAGGGAAGGGGATCAGAAAAGCATGAATGGTATAAATTTGAAGGAATCGTCAAGGACTGCTGCGTCGGAGAAGCTCGTCGACAGCATTTCAGACTCGTCATCTAGAAGGTTCATCTCACAAAAGCGCGAAACGTGGACAGAACTCACCTGGAAGTAGAGGAGGGGAGGGTGAGGATGGGAGGGAGAGTAAGACGTCGGGGTCGGGTGCAAAATGCACGCAGAAAAATAGAGATCGGCTGCGGCGTTTGCCGGGTGCGTGATCGCAAACAAGGGGCAAACAACGGCCCGGGAGGCCGGGGCGGGGGTCTCTCGTTCTGCCTCCGCTCGTGTGTGCGCACGCAGTAATAGACAGTAATACACATGATGGGTACGGTGATATATAACGAGTTTATGGCCCGCAGTCCTCGAGATCGCAACGTAGAGTTGCAGGAGGCGATTAGCCCGTTATGTGCGCTGGGCCTGTGTGCGGGCGCTGATACGGTTTTGATAGACGGCCTCACATGAGCACTTGGGAGGGTGGACGCTCCGCCTCTGCTCCGAGTGCAGAGTAGACCGGCGGCGGGGTCGAAGACGGGGACGGAGGCGGAGAGTGTTTGTGGATCCGGAGAGAGGGAGAGGCCATCTACGATCCCCTCCAACGCATCGCGATTCGCTCCGCCTGTTGATGTAGTCGCATACGCCCTGTGCACGGCGGCTGCGTGTGTGCTGCCTCCGGGCGCAGAGATCTAGGAGCCGTCGTACTCGACGGCACGCACTGCAGCAGCCGTTGGAAGCGGCCGGGCTGAAGAGGAGGAGGGGGCAGGGATATTGAAGGCCGGGGAAGGGGAACCAATATTAATATTAATGTCGCTGGGTCGAGGGATCTTGCCGAGCGAAGCAGACGAGCCGGGGCCTGTCAGAGTGCAGCGGTCGCTACTTAAGTTATGTGCCCTCCGTCTTCTTCTCCCTCCTCCCTCCGCATCCTCCTCCTCCCCGACGCCATGGCCTCTCCCCTCGACCCGCCCCTCCTCTCCAACCCAGACCTCGCCCCAAAGGACCCCATCAACGGCGAGAAGAAACGCAAGCGCGGCGCCACCCGTCTCTCTTGCGCCGAATGCCGCAGGTCCGTCCCCGATCCAGGGCGCTCCTCCCCCGGACCCACCGGACACGCTAAATCGTACCCCCCTCCCCGCCAGATTGAAACTGCGTTGCGACAGGGCAATTCCCTGCGGCTCTTGCGTAAAACGCGGTTGTGCCGCAATATGTCCAGACGGTGCGTTCCATCTCCCTTCTCTCCCCTGCAATCGCATCCCCAACATCCCCCCTCCCTCGTCCAGGCTCCCTCACCACAGGCAAGGGCAATCGGTGAGCAACCGCATTCTCGCCTCCACCCCACTCGCTCCCCTAGGCTCACCTCCCTCACGACACAGCTTTGTCCTCGCCTCCACCCAAGATTTGCACGAGAAGATACAACAGCTCGCTAATCGCGTACGCGACCTCGAGGACGCCCTTCGCTCCTCGCACGCCCTCCACTCTCACGATCCTCATCCACTCCTATCCGAAGATCTCCTCAGGATAAAAGCCCCCATACAGAGAGAGAATCTCATCAACACCGGCGCTGCCAACGGTCATCCAGACGAACAGGGCGCCGATGTCGTCGACTCTTTCGGCTCCCTCGCCATCAGTGACAACGGTCGCACAAATTACTTTGGCCAGGCCACCAGCTCTTGGGTGAGTCTCCCCCCGAAACGAGTCCTCGACGCTCCTCTGACGATCCCATCTCCTTAGTATTACCTGACGGTCCGTGGGAACCCATCCCTCCAACCTGCCTCGTCCGCTGACAGATCCGGTTATAGAACGAGGATAACCAAGACGACTTGCGCGATCAACGTTTGACCCAGCTGCGCAAACTTCTTTCTCCCGAGGTCCTTTCCCTCAGCGGCCTCTTCCCTGTTGCACCCAGTCTCCCCTTGACTCTAGACGCTCAAACGATGAAGATGGAGCGGCTACGCAGTCTTTTCTGGTATTTACCAGGCGTCGACGAGGCGTCTGAACTTCGCCGCATCTATTTCCAGCACGCCGCATGGATGTGAGTACCTTATCCCGCCGGTCTTCCGAGGGGCCCTGACGCGACGCGAAACGTTCTAGGTACAATCCCGTGTCCGTCGCACAGCTCAACGAAAGCGCATTCAACGTGTTCTACGACCCGAACAAGGCGCCAGACATGGAGGACCCCCTCATCTCACACCAGCTCTCGCTTCTGTACATGGTTCTCGCCATCGGTAGTCTGATGGACACCACGCGCCAGGCTTACAACGTGGAGGCCGAAAAGTACCACCAATTGGCGCGGGCGGCCTTGTTCCAGAGCCCCATTTTCGAAGAACCGACACTCACGGCAGTACAGAGTTTGGTGGGCATCTCGCCGATTGACCTGAACGCTTGATGTGACCGTGCCTCGTAGTACTTGATGGCCTTCTACCTCTTCTTAAGCGAGAGGCACGGTAGCGGCGTGGGCTCGCGATGGGCCTTCATGGGGTTAGCCGTCAAGCTCGGCGTCAGCGTGCGTGCCCTTCTCTAGCTTCTCAAGCGGAAGCTGACTCTCGCGAATCGATTCTAGATGGGCCTTCGTAAGTTCGCGGGAGGGTTGTTTTTGACATGGCCAAGCTTCTCACTCGCGATTAGATCGGGACGCAGGCAAATGGCATATCAGCAATGACGAGGTCCAAAGACGCCGGGAAACTTTTTGGGAGCTATACTCTTATGATCTGCTCCAGGTAAGGGGGTGAAGGCGCTTTCGGTCGTTCATCTTGCTGAATCTGCCGTAGTCGTTCACCCTCGGTCGACCACCATCGTTCACCTTGGCCCACGTCGACTGCAAGAAACCATACAACGAGGATCCATGCAGCGAAGAGACGTGTATGCCTTCGTGTTATCTCTGTACGAACGTCGGTGCTCACACTGCCGCTAGTCCACTGGTGGAAGCACAGGTTCACCTCGGAATGCATGAACCTCGTGTACGACCAGGCGTTCGGGGCTAAGACGCCAACATACAGCACCGTCCTCCAGCTGGACCGCAAGCTGCGAGGTTTCGCTGTTCCCGCATCCTTGCAGATAGCTGGTTTTGGGAGCTCAGAGTCGAGGGTGGGCAACTACTACGACAGCGTGCCTCTTATCCTACAACGGCATCTTGTCCTTGCTGTCCGAGAATCCAGTACGTATGTTCACTGCTCTCGAAGCGATCTGCGGGAGGCTAATCCGTGTAGATTTGCTGTACATGCACCGTGGTTTCTTCGCTCGGGCGATTAGCGACCATCCAAAAGACCCTCTTGGCAGTCCATACGGCGGCTCCTTCATCGCTGCATACCGGAGCGCGGGCTCGCTTGTCGCACTCGTACGCAACATCCATTCGCAGCTGAAGGAGCTTACGGAGCGGATGTGGTTCTTGTGGACGCACCTGTTTTCATGTTCGGTAAGCTTGCGACGTCCGGTGCTACCAGCGGGGATTTGATTTTGACGCACCCCCCGGTGATAGATCATCCTCGGATCGATTGTGACGCGCTGCCCGTCGATGAGCCTCGCCCCATCGGCGCTAGTGCAGCTCGACTCGGCCTGCGAATTGTTCAAGAAGACCGCCGTCGGCTTCCACGCAGAGAAGGTGATGGTGGGTGATGGTCGTGCATAGAAACGCGCCCACTGGGGCTAACGTTGGACGTGCAGAACATCATGACACGACTACGGGAGAAGGCGCACGCCAGTCTGTCCGCGTACCGCAACACCCCGCCTGCACGGCCAGGCACGCTATCAGAGCCGACGACCCCGGCGGATGACAATGACGAACTGAGCACCCTGGGTGGCCGGACACGTCTCGTCGAGCAGAAGGAGAAGTCCATGTCGCCCCAGATCACCGACCGGTCGCCGACGTCACTCAACCCAATCGTGCCCCTTCCTCTCAAGACGGACGAGGACCAGAACGTGCATCCCTACGTGCTGCAATATCTCCGCACCTTTGTGCCCTCACCTCAGAACGACATGTCGGGCGCGTCGATGCAAGCTGGACCATCGTCACAACCGATGCAGACGAACGGTGTACAGATTTCCCCGACGCATTACCAGCCACAGCAGGCGCAAGCATTGCACAACCTCCACCCGATCTCGACGACGTTCGGTGGGCCAGAGGCGTATTCGCAGGTGCAGCATCAGCATCAGCAGCAACAGCAGCAGCAGCAGGCGTCGGGGCTACAGATGGAGAATGTGGGCCCGATGTTCCCGCAGTACTTCCCGGTGTTCGACTATGGGCACGCGAGCGGGGGCGGGTCGCAGGATATGTTCTTAAACTCGCCTCTCGCGATGGAGACTGAATTTACGGGCGGGAGGTCGTACTCGCCCGAGCAGATGAGTGCGCAGTCGGCGTGGCAGGACTTTGTTGCGCAGATGGGCATGTGAGGTGGCGTGACTTGAGAGTCCAGCCCGGATAGGAGTCGTGGAGGGAAGTTTTGATACCATGTATATGAAGTGTAATTGTATGGCTTCGAGTCTTCGTTCATTGTCGCATATGTTCGTGTCTGTGTTGTAGCTTCGTGCATACGCTCTTAGGTATCCGGTCTCGTTTTAGATATTCAGACAGTATGTATAATATATGGCAGTGCGGCTCTCAGTCGGGAACTCGACATCGTATGTATCACCTTAAGAGTCGCGGTGGCAAGTATATATCAACAATGTATGAGAGTCGGTGCCAGGTCGATGCTGCGGGCGATCGAGGGCGTTAACGATCTTGGATGCTATATAGAGTAAGCGCCCGCGTCCTGTGCCTTGCCGCGTCTCAGCGCGCACCACTGGTCCTCCGCTGCCCCTTGCCTCCTGCCACCGCCTGTGTCCCATACTCTTCCACATTTTCTGGCCGTCTTTTGCGTTTTATACGATACCATAATTGTGAACGAACCGTGCTTAACCAGACATGGAGGCGTTCGAAGACGAGAATCCATTCGAGAGCGAGCCGGAGCGTCTCCAGTCGGACAGCTCCTCTTCCAGGCTGAATATCGCGGACGAACCGTCCCCCGCCCCCGCGCAGCCCATGCCCAGTTTGTCGCCGCCTACGTCGCCGAGTAGGCGTAATGCGTTCCCGTCCCCGGGGTCGCACAGGCAGCCGCAGACCTTCAAGAGCGACTTTTGTTGCGCGCGGGACCAGTGGCTGCACTCAGGCGAGGATGTGGAGATATTGGTATGTGTGTACTTGCGTAAGGGGGCCGTAGCGAAGGGGGAAGCGTCTAACGTCTCACTGTGTGGACAGATTACAGACGCGGTCAAAACCTCTGTCAACTCGACCTCGCCGTACATTACCTACGTCATTGAAGCAGGGGTATGTCTCGCGATGTGGGTCGTAGTAGGCTGAGATGAAACTGAACTGAACACAGACGGCGCGGGCGCAACACCGGTACTCCGAATTCGAGTCGTTGCGCAACAACCTCGTCAAGCTCTACCCCACGCTTATTATACCCCCGATACCCTCTAAGCAGACGATCGGTGACTATGCGATCAAGCAGGCCAAGGCCAAAGAGGACGCCGCGATGATTGCGCGTCGCAAGCGCATGCTCCAGACGTTCCTCAACCGCATTGCCCGTCATCCCATTCTGTCGAACGAGCACGTCTTCCACCGCTTCTTAGATGGGGAGGTGTCGTGGGTAAGGAGTCGGTCTGCCTGCGTGCATATGACGCGCTGTCTAACTGGTACGGGTGTACAGGCGGAAGTGTTGCATTCGCCGCCCATATCGCTGCTGCCAAAGAACATCCTTAAAGCACCCTCGCATAATCCCACAGACCAGTCTGTGGCGTTGGCGTACGCGGCGCTGCCTAACCCGTCTGCGGCGCATCCGCTGCGGAGACCAGACCAGCGGTTCTTGGACTCGGAGGTGTTCACGAATAAGTTCGCGGCCCATTTGAGTGGGCCTATGGAGAAGGTGACGAGGAGGACTATGAAGCGGTGGTCTGGTGAGTTGGGAGGTACACGTGCGTCTGAGAGGGTTATTCACTCCCAACAGATTTGGCGCAGGACCATGCTGAACTCGGTGCGACGCTCAATGGATTCAGCCTCAACGAGTCGGGTCAGCTGTCGGTCGCCGTCGAGAAGACGGGTCAAGCGATCGATGCAACGTATATGTCGACGACGAAGCTGGTACGCCCGAGTCTTTCGCTTGGGTATGTTGTGTGCTGACCGGCAATGCAGCTACAGGAGTTTGAGCAGAATTGGGCGGAACCTCTACATGAATATACTCAGTTCGCGTCTATCATCAAGAAGCTCCTCCAGTATAGGCATCAGAAGCATGTGCAATATGAAATGACCCAGGAGGGTCTTGAAGCGCGGCGAGAGCAACTGGGGGAGCTCGAGAAGAGTGAGCGGGAAGCACGGAGACTGGAGGAAGCCTTGAACCAAGGGCGGACGAGCACCATTCGGGCCTCAACAAGCGAACGGACGTCGGCCGAGGGTGACGCGGAAGGTGAAGAAGCGCAAAGCGAGCCCGGACTAAGTCATCGACAAGAGGAGTCGGTGTATTTGCCGCCGCACCCAGGACCCAATCCTGTGAAGCGGCGGGCACCAGGAATGGGCTTGCTGAGCGCGCTGAGCTACACTCTGCACGGCATGATGGACGTAGACCCGGAGACGGCGCGGCGGAACTCGATAACGAAGAACAAGGAAACGATCTCTCAGGTACGCGAGCATGATTAGCAGGCAGAATTAACGACACTGATGCCCGGGGGACGCGCAGCTCGAGGATGCGTTGCACTTGGCAGCGCAAGACCTCAAATATTCGAGTTCGACGATCCAGGCGGACTTGGACCGGTTCCAACGACAGAAAGTGGCTGACCTACGGGAGATGGCGATTAGCATGGCGCGGAGCCACCGTGACTGGTGCAAGAAGGTACGTGTTCATGAGCTATACGTGATTGGTGGGAGAGGTGTGTGTGAGCGGGCTGTTGACCAGCGTGTGACTTGCAGAATCTGGAAGCCTGGGAAGAGGCAAAAGCGGAGATTGCAAAGATTCCTGACCACCCGAACCGGCTGCCTGACGACGCGACGAACGGGGCCGGGCGGCGGGAGTCGATGGCGGGACCGGCGGACCCCCAGTAGTGAGGGGGGTTTGAGGCGGTTGGATCTTTGGTGGACATGGTTATGTTTGTGGTGGACTGGGGGACATTGTGTTGTTACAGACGCGTCCTTGCGTACGGCGGACGCTTTGGATTTTAGCTTTTGAGTGGATATATGAGGCTGAGACCTGCCGCAGCCGGAGATACGGAATAATTTATAAATGCTCAAGACTTGAAAGGTAATTACAGGTTTGTGATGATGGCTTAGCGCCTGTGCCATAAGAGTCGAAACGTGCGCGATCGCCAACGCAGCCTCCGCCTCTCTCCCTCCGACGACCACCCCCTCCTCCCTCCTCGCCTCCGCCCCGCCCTCCGACGCCGGACGTGATGCCCGGCGGGCCCCTGCGACAACCCAACGCTCTCCTCGCCCAGTTCATCCATCTTGCCGCGATTTAGACCATGGCCGCCATGCTCGAGCCCCCCGCGATCTCCCTCCTCCGCCCGACCTCCTCCCTCAGCTCGTTTTCGGATTCGGGTTCGCTCCATAATGACCATGACCAGGTTGGTGTGCCTCGTTTTCCTCACACCCGCGCACAGCTCGCCGCTATTGCTCGCACGTACAAGCCGGACACGTACGGTGATGCCGAAACCGACGCGTCCGCGATCAGCTCCTCCCTCGTCGCCCGCGTCGTCGGCCTACTCGACGCGGAGCGCGAGGACGACATCAAGTCGCTTTTGAACGACACATTTGGGCCTAGCATCCATGAAGAAGAAGTACGCAGGTCCCCTCTTGCTAGTTAGCGACGCCCATGCTGACCAACGCGGTGCGGTTCCTCAGCTGGAGCAACATGTGCTCGATCTCATGCACAAGCATAGAGACGACATAGACAACGTCCCCTTTCTTTTCCTGACTCCTACTCGCCGTCCTATCTCTCGTCCTTCTTCTCGCGCGTCCACTCATTCAGCCAGATTGATTCCCAACCGCCCTGACACTCCAAACTCTGCCCCCAGTTCCCCGCTCGCTATGATCTTCCGCCGGCCCCATACTCCTCTCACGTCGCCGTTGGGTACACAGACTCAGCCTGCTTCCTATATATCTGCTCGCAGCGAGTCTCCGAGCGTTTCTCCCATCTTTACACACGCCCAGTTTGCTGTCAGTCTCCCATCCTCTCCTATGTCTTCTCCCCGGCTGCTCAACGCCAAAGCTTCAGAGTTCAAGCCTATACCTAGACCCCTCTCCGCTGCCTCCTCTAATCCTGGATCTCTGGCCGCTCTTCGGGCAGATACTCCCTCCCCGGACATGTGGGCCCCTCCGTCACGTCCCACCTCCAAACTGGCCATTGCAGCTCCGTTGACGCCGGACAGCTCGTTGTTACCTAGAGCTCTCACCCCGAACTCAAGCTTGCGTTCTTCCATGCGACCGGGAGAACACGACGAAGAGGATGACCCCTTCGATCCGTTTGCGGCGAGGACCATCCCTCGTTCATTCCACTCTTCAACTTCAGATGAACTTCTGTGGGGAAATTCGCCTATCTCTAGCTCTTCGCTTTCGGCAGACGATTCACCGTTCCCCAATGTCTTTGGGGCAACCATGGACCCCAACGGGTACTCTTACGGCTCTCCTATCGGCCAGAAGAACGAGGATGAGATGGACTCCGAGGTCGCTGCAATGCTCACAGATGGCATGACGCCCTTCGATGTTCTTAGCTCCGTGTTCGGCGCGACCCTGGCACCGTCTGAGCTGGAAGAAGCGCTAGCTGCGAATGGCTACGACTTTGAGCGTGCGATGACCTGGCTCGTCGATCGGTCATTACCGAGCCACCCTACTCCCTCGCAGCCTAGGGTACAGTCGGTAGGCAACAGGGTCATGCTCGTTCAAAGAGACGGTCATACGGGCGTCGCTCGCGGCGGCAGAGCGGCCTTCCACGGTCAGCAAGGCCGGAACGGCGGTCGCTTCGCCAACGGACGCCCTACTGCAGGTGGCAATCGTGTTTGCAGGTATTTCCTTGCAGGGGAATGTCTGCGGGCGGACTGCCGGTTCAGGTATGTGCAATGCACATGCGTGCTTTCGTATTTGATGCTCATCCATTTGTTTGTAGTCATGACCTTGAACGTGCCCTATGCCGCTTCTGGCTTCGGGGTACGTGTGCTAAAGGGGAGACATGCGAGTTCTTGCATCATCTGCCTCAGGATATTGACGTCTCGGGACTCAACGGTGCGATGTCGCGCATGGAGGTCCACAACGTTCAACCAGAACACAAGCAAAACTCTTCTTTGGATGAGTTTCCAACGCTCAACCACGCCGCTGGCAGAGATAACGGCAATCGTCGCGGAGGCTACGGGTTTGGCCGCGGTGATGGTTCGTACGACCCTAGCCGAACGCGCTTTGCTGCAGCGGTCAAGAAGACGGTTCCTACCCCTCAGGCTCAGGTTCCGAAAGATCCGGCCACTTTGGCGGCTCGGCGGGAAGCCATGGGCACTTCTGCGGAACCACTGAACCCTAATACGGCCATCGTCGCACCGAAGCCGTCGCCGAGAATCAAGCTCCGTTCGCCCACATTGCTCCCCACGCTTCCTACTGGAGAGGCTGTCAACAAGTTGTATATGACCTACCGCCAGAGGTGAGTACCAGTATCTCTACGTCTCGTCTTCGTTCTGCTCACCTCGTTCAGGGCCCTTCGACTCGGCGCGGCACGCAATGCCTGTTTATCTCGTGCTGCGGATGCTTGGCGTCGGGGGGACGGGGCGGCAGCGAAGCGGTTTAGTCGGGAGGGTCATGACCTCAACGCTAAGATGGCCGCGGAAATGGTGGAAGCGGCAGGCAAGCTCGTCAGGGAGCGCGCCAGGCTTGCTGAACAAGCCGTCCGTGGGCGAGATGCGAGTTGGTCGGACGATCCGGGGGATCGGTCTGCGCGCGGGCGGATTTGCGGCTCAGGCCTCGGCGTGGTACTCGGAGTCGCCAGTCAATCAGGCCTAGGAGACGCGAAGTTGACGTCTGAAGAACGCACGGAGATCATGCTGGACTTGCACGGCCTTCATGCTGCGGAGGCTACAGAGGTACTGGAGGAGTTCTTACTTGCTGTGAGTCGCGGGTAGAGGTATTCCGGGGGGGTGATAGCTGAACGTTATCTTGCTGCAGCTGGAGCGGGAGCATTTCTATGGACTTGGTGAGTTCGGTTAGGTTTTTGACAAATCGGGGGCTAACATATATACAGCCTACCTCATCGTTGGAGAAGAAAAACACACAGGTACCCAGGACCCGATGCGCGGCGCCTCCAAGACACGCCTTGCGACGGGTGTGCGCGAGTGGCTGCACATGTGGGGGTATCCCTGGAGCGAGCGCGACGGCGTGATCTGCGTTGACCCGCTCACGCACGGCTAATCCCCCCGCCAGGCGGACTATGAGAGAATAATACTCGGGATGTTCTGTTACTGAAGAAGACGAAAAATGGAGGGAAAGGGTGTATGCTAGTACCAAGAGTATGTGGATTGTGGAATTGCGTCGTGCCGGATTGTACCTGCTAGAGTATATCGCTGTTTACTTGGATTCATTGTACATTGTGTTCATACCCGTCGAAATCAAAGATCGCCCTCGCTCTTCCTGCGTTGATAGCCGCGCCTGCCGTTGCCTGCTGATAGTCATGATCTATCGCTGTTGCACCAACTAAACCACACTTTCTGTCGCTGGGAGTCGGGTTGTTGGTTTGTCGCTGCGCAAGGCTCGGTTCGCCATCACAGCCCCAACTCGGCCGGGGGCAACCGTGGCCGTCCACTTCACGCAAAGTTCACACTTGCGTTTCACCGCTCCGACACGTTCACGACTATTCACGCCCGCCGTTCGACGACTCTGTCCTCCCCACACTTTCGACCGTCATGTCCGCCGTTCACGAACATGAACACGACCCTCAGTTCAGTCTCCATCACGACTCCAACCGACCCACCTCCATAGACCTCACCCTCGAGCTGGAACGCGAACTTGACAATGAGTCTCTTCCACCCACCTCACCCAATCCGCCGCGACCGCAGTCTCTTGATCCCCATGTCCTTGCCTCGATTGTAACTCAACTTCGACTGTCTTTGGCGGATGTCACAAGAGAACGCGATGCCCTAAAAGACCAGCTCGCGCAAGTTCAGGCCCGCGATGCTGGCTTGCACGAGACCTTACAACATGTCACAGACAAGTGCATCAGGGTTGAGACGGATCTTGAGAATGCCGCGAACCAGCGGAAGGAGGATGAGGAAACCATATCCATGTTGCGCTCCAAGGTAGAGGAGAGCAGGTACGTCATGTTCGTTTCGCCTCACCCTCTGAGTCGCCTTAACTCTTGAGCTATAGGCGTGCGTTGATGCGCCTCCAGACCGAGAAGCGCATGAGTGTAGCCTCTAACCTCACCCTGGACCTCTCAAGGCCACCTCCCGCTCATGCCTCTCTTAGCGGACCGCCCTCATCGCGCCGCGCCTCTTTCGTACCTCTTACCGGCTCGTCCGCTGTGGGCATGGGCCACCGTCGGATATCCTCCGTCTCGGACTCCGGTGTCCTCGCAGGCGGATTCCCTGAACCTGGCACATGGCCGCCGTCGCCTAGAGCCATTCAACACTTCGCTGACTCCCCCGATGCCACCCCCACCGACCGTGCCCCTACCCACAATCGCCGTATTTCACTCCTCTTTGGGCGCGGTTCTATCACGCAATCCGAGCCTGCCGGCGATATCGAGGTGGAGCTGCTCCGTAAGCAGCTGCAGGTCATGCAACGGCAGCTTGACGACACCAAACGCGACCTTGTCGAAGTGCAGGAGGCTCGTGAAGCATCCGAACTTTGTGTCAAGGCTCTTCGAACATTTATCGCTGAGAACAACGTCGGTATACCGGCCGCGCTGGGCAGTGGAAGACCGACACCTCCCACTCATTCGAAACAGGGCAGTACTGCTTCTCGGTGGGGCTTCAGACTGTGGACGAGCACGGAACCCGAGTCCACCAAGGGCGCACCTACCACGCCGCAACAGGACACTGCCTCCCCCGCCTCCACGCCTGTGCAGACTGCACCTAGCAAGTTTGGCGGCTTATTCACTGGGCGAAAGGCCACGTCGTCCGCTGGACCGGCGCGTCCTTCCCACGATCAAGCTCACCAAGAGACCATGTATAATGGGTCTGACACGTCGTCCCTCCCTGATTCCAGCGGCCCTATCAGTCCAGCATCGGAACTTCCTCATTCAAGCATAGCAGAATTGGATTTACCGAAAGAGAAAGCGGTCGTTTCATCACTCGAACCTTCCCAGGATATTCCGGTCGTGTAAATATCCCGTCCCCTCGAACTGTTAGTTCGTTTATGATGACTAGTTATGACTTCTGTGTACTATATATATATCTCAAGAATGATTGTGTACCGGTCAAATTTGGGTACACTGCTGAGGTTCACGCGGGGGATAGGAAAGGTGGTGATGATGGGTTATGAGGCCACATCACAACTGGGCGTCTCCCAGACCCCGAGTAGTTCTCATTGACTCACGGCCGGGTAGCCTCAAACCCCATGCGTATTGCAGATGGCTGTTAAAGCACTGCGTATAGTCTACTAGTGGACATTGTATAGTAGTATACCCTGGATCAAAAAAGGATGGGTTACAAGGCCTGAATGTAAGAACCGTGCATGAAGGTGCAGTTCTACATTGTCCAGTAGCACGCTGAACGTGCCCGAGGAGGCCATTGAGTCTCTGAGAGTCATTGAGAGTCCTTCAAAGGACTTATCAGGGCTTAAGCCCCCAATAGATTAGATAATGAATACTATGTATTATCTACGTGTACGGCGACCCAAGGTCCAAATCAGGCCTTGGGTGCCTGGTGGGGTGGAGAACTCTACCCCCACCATCCTTTGAGTACGCAGAGCAATCACTTGGTGGGAGAGGGCCATGACTGGCAGATACAATTGATGAGGAAGTGGGATGATCACATTTCACTTAATCCCCACTAATACTATACACACAGCAGAGACAGTACTTTAAATGCAGTTTGATTGTGCCAAGGGCTCAATATATCACTAGAAATCACATTTTTTCATCTTTGAAATTTTGTCTCATGCTTGGGCACCATTATCATTGAGTAGAGTGCAGGCTTACAAGTCTAATGAGATGCTATACACTCTAAGATGATGCCAGCCAGTGCTCATTTTGCACTTTTACTGGATTATATCTCTCAGATCTGAGCCAATGTAGGACATGTTACACATCAAAAGAAAACCCTCACATCCCTCTAATATATGGTGCTGCTTATGCATCTTCACATGTGTCTTTGAGTGTACAGTTGTTATTATTCATCCACATGGGAAGAGTATTTTGCACTTTACCACCTCTGAAACATCATCAATTCACACACTCTTTGTTGCATTTTGTTTGCATCCAAAATGCGCACAAATTGCGATTTGTTTGAAGCCATTTGGCCAAGAACTGGGTGAGCAGTGAGCCAGACAAGATGTGCCAGCAGAGCACTGCTGAGCCAGCCAGCTGCCATATTCGGAGGGGGCAGATAACAAAAAAAGCGCCCAGATGGCCGGGAGTGATCTTAATCTTATCAGAGGCAGAAGACATGATATGGGGAGATAAGAAGCAAGGAAATCAAAGGGCTGATGGGGCAGTGGTAAGTGTGGGAGACTGGATTGCCTCAGTCTTGGAAGTCCCGGGTTCAATCCTGGCCCATGCCAAATTAAAAAAAGTCGACCACTGGCTGCAGTGGGCCCTAGGGGAGTGGCTGAGAACAAACAAAGCATAATAAAATGGCACAATACGATGAAATAGCGTTTCGTGCCATTTTGCTTGTGTTTTGTTTGTTCTCAGCCACATTGACCACTCTTACTGGATTATCTCCGTCAGTTTTTCTTCAAGGTGGGTGATGTAATATACCGTTTGAAAGCTCTTGCTTTCCTCTATCCATCTGGGTTGTTTGTATTGCAATGCAACCGTTTTTGAAGCTTCTATTTGAGTATTTCTCCCAGTCAGACTAGTGTTTCCCCCTTTACTACCACTTAATGGCCTCCAATTTCCGTGCGTGTGGGTGCATTTTGTTCGCATTTTGAACGCGCACAGATCGCGATTTGTTTGGAGAGATTTGAAGAGGAACTGGGTGCGCAGTGAGCAGATCACTGCTGAGACAAACACTTTGGCAGTCCTACTGGATTATCTCTCTCGCTATTTCACCAAAGTGGTGCATGTAATATACCATTTGAAGGCTCTTGATCAGCGCTATCCATTGGTCCAACCCCCATGTCCATACCTCCAATATTGAATGAGCTGCACATTAAACAACACTCTTATACCTGAGCTGTGTGATAGAAGCACTTATACCGGTCTAACAAGAGCTGGGAGTAATTCCGCGATATTATAGATGGATTCAGCTTCAAAACACCTTTCTAACGAGGTATTAATCTCACCATTTCGATAGAAACTGCCCAAGTTATGAGGCACAGAAGTTTTAGCCACAGCAGAGTAATAGGCAGTTAATCCGGATTCTTGCCCTTGTTAGCTTACTAATGTACTGATATCAACACTCCATAATAAGCACATTCTTAATACTGTTACTCATAAAATTTTTCATCTTAGTTGGCCCACTAACAAACTCAAGAACCCGGAATTACTGACATTTGCACCCCAGTACAGTCTTAAGATCATGTGATCCTAAGCCAAGCATGTGCACCGCTCCAGAGGGTCAAATAAGCGCCCAGGATGCGCCATCATTAGTGGTAAGTAGTGGTAAGCCAAGGGTAAGTAATGGTTGAAGGGCTAACCCTAAAATTTGTAGTGGAAACTGCCCCTAACCCTGGGCTGGGTTTTGGTGGATAAGAAAGGTTGTATATGGCGCTTATTTTGGGACTTACCTAGATAAGCTGGGTTTGAAAATATTTTTCTCACGGGCTCAATTGGCGTAACGCGAGCTGGCACAGAGGTCGTCCCATAAGAAACGATTTCTTCGTTCCTCATCAATCGTAATACTGTGTTAATGCTACTCCAAGTTGTAGCCCTTCCATCATGAGTATTACTTACTCCCAGACCCATAACGGGTCTAAAGGGGGAGAGTGTAAGAATTGCGTGCAAAGACGCGGTTCTACATTACGATTGATGAGGAACGAAGAAATCGTTTTTTATGGGACGACCTCTGCGCCAGGTCGCGTTACGCCAATCGATCCCCGTGGGAAAATATTTTCAAACCCAGCTAATCCAAGTAAGTCTTAAAATAAGCGCCATATACAACCTTTCTTATCCACCAACACCCAGCCCAGGGTTAGGGGCAGTTTCCACTACAAATTTTAGGGTTAGCCCTTCAACCACTACTTACCTGTGGCTTACCACTACTTACCACTTATGATGGCGCATCCTGGGCGCTTATTTGACCCTCTGGAGCGCTACACATGTCCATTTTAGATCACATGGTTCCAAGACTGTACTGGGGTCTAAATGTCAGTAATTCCGGGTTCTTAAGTTTGTTAGTGGGCCAACTGGGATGAAAAATTTTATGAGTAACAGTATTAAGAATGTGGATCTAATGGAGTGTTGATATCAATACATTAGTAAGCAAACAAGGGCAAGAATCCGGATTTACTGACTATAAACCTGTGATAGCTGAAACTTCTTTTGCTCATAACTTTGGCAGTTTATACTCAAATGGTGAGTTTAATACCTCGTTAGAAAGGTGTTCTAAAGCTGAATCCATGTGTGATATTGCGGTATTGTTCCCAGAGGCTATTAGACCGGTATTGCTGTTTATATCACAGAGGTCAGGTATAACAGTGTTGTTTAATGTGTAGCTCATTCAAAATTGGGGGTATGGACATGAAAGTTAAACGAATGGATAGTGATAATTAAGAGCTTTCAAATGGTATATTACATGCACCACTCTGGTGAAATAGCAAGAGAGATAATCCAGTAGGACTGCCAAAGTGTTTGCCTCAGCAGTGATGTGCTCACTGCGCACCCAGTTCGTAACCAAATCCCTCCAAACAAATCGCGATCTGTGCGCACTCAAAATGCAAACAAAACGAACCCACACGCGCGGAATTTGGACGAGATTAAGGGGTAATAAAGTGCGGAATACTGGTCTGACTGGGAGAAATACTCAAATATACACTTCATAAATGACTGCATTGCAATATAAATAACACAGATGGATAGAGGAAAGCGAGAGCTTTCGAACGGTATATTACATGTTCTACTTTGAACAATAACTGACAGAGATAATTCAATAACACTGCAACCCAAAGTGCAAAATAAGCGCCCTAAGGGGTAAAATAAGCGCTGATTGGCACGATTCACTTAGCCGGGCTATCGTGCCAGCCAGCGCTTTTTTCACCATCACATGACTCCCTTTTTAAAGTGGCCATCCCAGGGATTGAACCCAGCTCCTCCGGAAATCAAGCAATGCGGTTACCCACATTTACCACTGCCCCATCAGGCCTTTCATTTTCCTGCCCCTTATCCCCCCATATCATGTCTCCTGCCTCTGATAAGATAATTGCCGGCCATCTGGGCGCTTTTTTTGTTATCTGCCCCCTCCGGAAATGGCAGCTGGCTGGCTCAGCAGTGCTCTGCTGGCACATCTTGTCCAGCTCACTGCTCATCCAGTTCTTGACCAGATGGCCACAAATAAATCACGATTTGTGCGCATTTTGAATGCAAATAAAGTGCAACAACAAGCGTGGAATCCATGAGGTTTGAGAGGTCGTAAAGTGTGAAACACTAGTCCCCTTTGGATAAGTACTGGTAAAGTGATCTGGTGGCACATCTTGTCCAGCTTACTGCTCATCCAGTTCTTCACCAAACGGCCTCAAACCAATCGCGATTTGTGTGCATTTATAATACAAACAAAATGCAACAAAGAGCGTGGGAATTGATGACGTTTAAGATGTCGAAAAATGCGAATTACTGGTATCATCTAGATGAATAATAACAACTCTACACTCCAAGACACATGTGAAGACACATAAGCAGCACCATGTGATAGAGGCATGTAAGGGCTTTCCTTTGATGTCTAACATGTCCTACATTGGCTTGAATCTGAGAGATATAATCCAGTAAAACTGCAAAATAAGTACTGGCTGGCATGATCTCAGAGGGTATAATGCTCCCTTAGATTCTTAATCCTAAGCTCTATTGAATGGCCATGGTCATCAGACATGACACAAATTTTCCAAAGTGAAAAAATGCAATTGATGGTGCAAGTTGAACCATTAGCACAATCAAACTACATTTGAAGCAGTGTCCCAGGCTGCTATGTGTATAGTATCAGTGGGCATGAAGTCAAATGTGATCATCCAACTTCATCATCAATCGTACCTGCCAGACATGGCCCTCTTCCACCAAGTTTGTAGTGGAAACTGCCCCTAACCCTGGGCTGGGTTTTGGTGGATAAGAAATGTTGTATATGGCGCTTATTTTAAGACTTACTTGGATTAGCTGGGTTTGAAAATATTTTCTCACGGGGATCGATTGGCGTAACGCGACCTGGCGCAGAGGTCGTCCCATAAGAAACGATTTCTTCGTTCCTCATCAATCGTAATGGGGTCAAAGGTCATGGTAGAGCGCTCTGCCTCGGTGAAGCTGCTGTATACCTTGTTGTAAAGGGAGGTGAACACAAAGATCACCGACTCCTTGTCGCTTGACCTGTCCAAGAGACGGAAAAAGCGCAGACATGCACTAGCACCCCTGTCCAGCAAATAGACCATCTCCCCCATCTCCTCTGCAGAGGGCATGGCGACCTTCCCAGCGTAGACCAAGTCGGCAGCGATCAGCATGCCTGTGAGAGGACCGAGCTGGGGCAGAATCTTGCGGCCCCGCTGCACACGCTGCGTAAACCGGTACGCCTCAATATAAGGCATGCACCATCCAGGCTTCTTGGACTTGAACATCTCCAGCCAAGCAGGTTCCCCCTCAAAGTACGCCTCAGCGTTCTCTGTAGACCGGGTTGTCGCCTGGCCGTAGGCACGTGCATTGCAGAAGTAGCGGTCCTTGTCTTGGTTGAACGCAGTGATCTGAGGGTCAGCACAGATGCACTTGTACGTCTCCTGCCAGTGGTTGTAGTTGTGGAAGAAGAGCGAGTCGGGGTGCTCAGAGGAGAAGCGGGTGCGGTAGAAGATGCCACGTAGAAGCCAAAGACTGGCGATGGCACCTGGCTCATTGACCCTAGTTGGATGCAGCATACCCTTGTTGCTGAAGGCATTCTGGACCTCTGGAGCATGCTGGCGGAATGGGAGAAGGAAGTCGGGGTTGCCCCTAACCTTGTGCTGCAGAGGGGACAGCTGAGCGGGTAGAGGGGGTGTAAGCAAAGGAAGGAGCTCTTGCAAGTAGCCAGTGAGCTTGTCAGCAGCTGCCTGCAGGGCCTCCATAAAGTGGTCCGATCCTCTGACATGGGCAGGCAGAACTGGACAACGATCTCAGTAAGAGCTCAGCAATGCACAATATGAAGACGCACTATGACCACCACCCTCAAGCTGTCTCCACTGGGTCCTAAACACCTCCAGCCGCTCTGAGATATTCTTCATGACCGCCGACTCTGGGGACTCAGGTGTTGCAAGCGGCTGGGTTGAGAGGTACTTGCTGAAGTCGTCGAGTGAGTTAAGCCCTAATCGCGAGTCACGTACAGCACTTGCAGGGAGAAGAGAACCCCACACACGACAGAACACGTCATGCATGCCAGGCAGCAGGAGCACATCTGGGTTGTGGAAATGCTGCAGAAGCATCCGAATGAACCCTGCCTGCAGCTGACCCTGGCCAGAGGGGAACTTGAGCCACAGAAGAAGCACCTCCCTAGTGAACTTGACCAGCAGATCATGCATCGAGGAGCCGTTCCGCTGCAGGGGCAGGTGATTGTTGTACTTGATGGTGTACTCTTTGTTCTCTTGCAGTACAAGATACTTGCTCGACTGCAAGGGCTGCCTTCTCTCCCGAGGAAGAAGAAGCTGGGCCTGAACATCTTTGAGAAGGCTCTTCAGCCATGCCGTCTGCTCCTTGGCCTTCTCTACCATGCACGGTAAGCACACATTCACCATTGCACAAGAGCAAGTAGAAATACACACCAGGATACTGGAGAAGCCAGTACAACATGGAGGGGATGTCAACGTCCAGCCACGTCCAGGCTGCAGTGATGGCCAGCATGTGTTCGCTCTTAAGCATGGCAATCTGGACCTCATGGAATGTAAAGCGTTCACGCTGATAGTTGACCGCCGTCCAGAGAGTGGCAAGGTGGGGGCCATAGTCAGCACTGAACTGGGCTGGCTTGCCAGAGTGATGGAGCACTTGGTACATGGTGCGACTTGCAGACATGCTGGTGCTTATAAATGTCGGTCGCTCCTTCTCTAGCCTGACAATGGAGCGGTTGATGGTGGCACAGAACCTCTCCAGTGCAAAGATGCTGAGCTTCTTTATGAACATTGCATATGCTGCCCGACACAACAATGAGCAGAGCACAGGGTGCAGCAACTAATGACTTACGTTGGGTGGAATCTACCTCAGTTGCAGCCAGAGACATGGCCTGGAGACCTTGGTAGGGTGGGTCGGTTTCTATCCACAGCATAAGTGACGTGGCAGACCAACATGTGCACTCCCTACCTTCTTGCCCATCTGAGTTATTGGAACCATCGATGTCCATGTCCTCTTCACCGTCTAGATCTTGCAGTGAGCAAGATGTATGCAGAGATGCACATGAGATACTCACCCTCCTCACAGGTGCTTCTGGCATCCAGGGGAGCAAGGAGCTTGGCAAGTCTGCGAGACGAAAGCAGGGTGGGGCCCTTGGTCTTCTTAAGCTGGAGGTGTGGTCTTGACGCGGTGGTGGGATAGAAGTCGGGATCCCTGTCCCTATCCCTGTCGTTCTCTGACCCATCTGTATCCAACTCGTTGTCTGCAACACTCCCACCCCCATCACCCCCTCCACCATGGAGAGCAGCCACTGTGACGTGCATCAGCAGAGAACAGGACGTGGATGTGAGCAGACAAGAACCCACAGTGACGACGATTGTTAATGTATTCCCTTAGAGACTGTTCAGGGGATGAGCCAGGGTTCTGGGCTCTAGCACGCTTTGAATGGCGGTGGGGAGTGGTGGGAGGGGGTAGTGCAGGGGGCCCATGCAACAAAGGGGTGGGGTTGTTGAAGGTGATGGAGCGGATCGTCTGCACCCGTCCAATGTTGTTGACGTGTACCAGGTCTAGAGCATACAGTGAGCCACAGGTGAGCACAACAGAGGGGGAATGCACGTACCGCTGTTGGCCCTGCCACGCTTCTTGCTCTTCTTTCCTGCATTGACAGGGGCAGGGTGGGCCTGAGACTTGCCTAGACCACTGGATTAGCAGACATCTCACACATGCAGATGCAGGGCTCACCCTTTTGCATGGCGACAGCAAGACCATTTTCATTGACGTCCAGGGGCTGGTCGGAGAAAACGTTGTACTTTGCCCAAAGCCCAGAGTCGCTGGACTCTGGAAAGAAGGGCAGCTTGCGTCTGTAGGCGTCATTCCACAGCCTGACCACATCCTGACGTGTGCACCCAAACACCTCTGAGCACACAGCAGACCGAGGAGCAAGGTCCCATGGCTTGAGCTGCAGCCGCTTGGGTGGTCCAGGGGATGAAAGAGCAGCGACAGCAGCAGGGTCGACGTAGCTAATGGACTGCAGAAACTGTGTGGTGTCGATGGAGACCTGGAAGTCACTGCAGACCTCACCCATCACCTTGTGGGCGAGCTGGGCCAGTGCACGTCCCAGATAGTTCATAAGAGCATCAGCAGACGTGAGCACATGGCCATCAGCAGCAATAGAGGTGGGAGTGACATCAGCCCTAACATTGTCGTATCTACAACAGCATATTAGAGGAAGACAACAAGACATGAATGAGAAAGACGCACTGAGGATCAATGGCCTCTCGAGGAAGCTCAATGGTGACGTTGTTCCCAACATTGGCCAGTGTGTACTTGGAGGTGGCGTCAAACGCTGAGCTGCTGGGGTAGGAGATAATGACCACACGGTATGAGCGGGGATCAGGCATGCAGCCTGGCTGGGCATGGGGAGGAAATCCACCATGGAAGTGTCGCCCAGAGAAGCAGCAGGACACAAAGCCCTCGAGTACAATATACAGCCCAAGCGTGAGCAGCACAAAGATGCCTGGGCGCTCATTGCCACGTAGATCGCTGCATGAGACCAGGTTGGAGAAAGCAGGGAGCACATCGCCATTGTCGGTGTGCTTGCCCCCAAAGTGCCCCAAGTCCTCAACAAATTTGCTCTCTGTACACCTCTGTAAGCACAATATAAAGAGACGTGATGTGACGTGGACGCACTGGCAGTGGCAGCATCGGGGCCTTGGGCAGGAGTGAGGTTGAGCTGCATGGTGGAGAAGTAGTAGTTGTTGCTGTTGCCTATGCGGGGAAAGTTGAGGGCCTCTGCACGCTGTCGGAGAAGCATGGCCTCAGCTGGAGCACTAAGAGTCATGGCACGAACACCGATGCGTGCAGTGACCTGATAAGACAGTGAGCACCCTGGGCAACATGAAAATACAGAGACGCACATCAATGAGACGTTTGTGTAACAGATGGTGGGGTGTGAGGATTCCGCCATTGGTCTTGACACCCCGAGTAGGCGACGTGAGCGTCTTGGGCACCTGGTGGGAGAAGGCTGCTGTGTAGCAGCGAGATGCATTCTGGACACAGCAGGCAAGGGGGTCGCGCTCCCATGCCACCCCACCAGACCAGATGCCGTCTTGGAAAACTGCCTTGCTGGGGGTGCGCAGCTCATCGGGCCCTAGGATGTCGTCACGCACAGCCCAAAGGTCTGCCACGTCTTTCTTATCAAAGCACTCCCTGCACATGCCATGAGCAACAGCCAGAACACAGGCAGGAGATGTACACTGGGGTGATCCATGACAGACTTGGGGGAAGAGGGCCATGTCTGGCAGGTACGATTGATGAGGAGGTGGGATCATTACATTTCACTTAATGCCCACTGATACTATACACACTTGGTGGGAGAGGGCCGTGTCCGGCAGGTACGATTGATGAGGAAGTGAGATGATTGCATTTTACTTGGTGTCCACTGATACTACACATGCTATATACAAACTTGTATTTCAATAACAATTTACATCTTTACATACACCACTACACTCAGCTTCCGCCACCCTGCCTTGCACAGCACATCACTTATATTCACAAGGTTCCCCTCAAATGTCAGCTTATTTCCTGTTGTCATTCCATCATGGAACCACACTTCTCCACTTCTGCTCACCACCCGGCATGTAAAGTGGAATTTCCCAAAGTAGATCAGCCCACACAGTCTGTACATCTGCTGACCATCTGCCATCATTATTTGGGTGCTCACCTGTGCCTTCACATCATACACATTGAATGCAACAAATCCTGGAGCGGTCTCATATGTCACACACCGGTGCAGACTCCTCTCACACTGCGGACACATCTGGCTTGACTTTTGGTTAAACACTGCACCCACCCATGCACTCACACTCTGCTCCTTGTATGACCCTCTCTGGTACAGACTGTTCTTCCATATGTGCTTGGAGGTGTCCCACAAGGTGTTGTTGTCTCCCTCAGCCTCACTTCTGTAGTGGCACGCCTGGCATTTGTAGTACTGCAACTGTGTTTCCTCCTCTGCTCGCAGCACAGTCCTCACCAGTGCAAATATGTCAGTGCCCACTGGACCCCAGGGGAATGTCTGTGCATCCTGTGTGTGCAGCATCTGCCGCACACTGTCTCGCACTTGTGCAGTGGATAATGAAATATTATCTGAGATGATCTCAAACTGTGCACTAAGGGTCTTGAGCAGCTGGTTGTCACCAGGCACAAGGCTGTCCCACTTCTCCTTTGACTCCTGGTGCACTGACAGCAATATTGTGAATAAACTGTCATATGCACAGCTGTAGTTGGCATTGTCCCACTTGAACCCAACCAGCTGTGCACTGCTGGCTGGCACCTCAGTCCTTGTCTTCTTGGACACGGTCTCTGCCTCAGTGTCACCACTGCACTTGCGCTTAATGCCCTTGGTGTCCAGCACATTGTTCACAACACTCAGTGTCTGGGTGCCCCTGGCTGCCACATATCCCTCTGCCCTGGGCTGCACAGGCTCAGTTCTTGCCCCTTTTGTGATTTCTCAACCACCTGCCATGTACTGTCGCTCTGCACATCCTCTATCGGAAATGGGTCACTGGTGGTCCACTTCAGGGCCTTGTGGATGGTCTTGGGCATAAACCTCTCTCCCTTCCATTTTCTGAATGAGTGCACAAGCTCATTCCTGGTAATTCCACTTACCTTGGGTGAAATGGTACCCAGATACCGCAGCTTGGTGATCTCATCCAGCAGTTCCAGCTCCCTGAACTCCTGCCGCAGACTTCCAGATATTCCCCCTGTCAGCTTGCTTGGATCAAATGCCTGCACAATAATTGTCCCCTCATATGTAGACCCTCTGGACAGACATGTGTATATGGACTGGTGGGTCCTGCAGTTCTGGAGGTCACACACATTGGCTGGCCGGGTCCTGCCCTGGGACCCAAAGTCTGTCATGGCAAAGTTGGGCACCACACACACCTGGTCCCTGGAGATGGACAGCATTTTCCCATTGGGCATCTTGCACTTGACCTTTCTTGACTGGTGGCTCAGAGGGACCACATTCTCTGGCAGACCCTCCAGCTTCACGGGGGTTGGTGCAGCTGTCAACTTCACAAACAGGGTCTCAAGTGCCTCCTTGTCCTCTGAAATTGGCCTCGACTTCCACCCCACAACCACACCCTCTGCACCGTTGGTCACACAGCACTCTGTTGCCTCATTCATCTTGATCATCACTGGCATGCCTATGCACACACTGAGCTTGCCCGGAAGATGCTCTGTTTGGGCAGGGTGCAGGTCCCACAAACAGCTCTGGAGGTCTTCACTCAGGATATTTGTAGACCGCCTGGGGTTGACAGTGTTCCTTCTCTGCTTCTTGGGGGCATCCTCATCTGCATCTGCAGCCAGCTTGTCCACAGAATAAAATGTGGTCAGAGCCTGGCCAGTCTCCCTTGCAAACCGCATGCACCCCAGCTCATTGATCTTGTCTCTGTGGGTGTTCCATGCAGTAATAATTGACACATTTCTGAATCTGGGCTGGTTCAGCTTGGGTTTACCTGGACCTCTCCCTGCCACCCGTGACTGCAGCAATTTAATATCTGCAGGTGTGCATGCCTTGTACCTCAGATTTTCCAGGGTAGTGCGCAGCTTGGCATCCTGGGGGCCCTGTGAGCGCTGCCGCATATTTTCACGCAGGATGACCACAGTGGTGAACTGGTGCCAGAGTGCCTTTCCAATTGATGCCTGCTGGTCCAGATGGCTGTGTGTTCTGTGGATCACCCTTCCCACCTTGTGTGAATACAGTGCATGGCTGCTCATGGCTGGGGGCAGCTGTGCAAAGTCACCAGCAAATATCATGTTGATCCCCCCAAATGGGCTCCCATCATTCTTCAGTGCAGCACACATCTTGGCACATATCTTGTACACTGCACTACAGTCCACCATGCTGATCTCATCCACAAACACATACTCCACATTCTGGAGCCGGGCCCGCACCTGGAGCAGGGTGGCAACAGAGTCTGAGGAGTGGTTCTGCCGCAGACCCAGCATGGAGTGGTATGTGGACCCCCCAATGAGTGCTGCTGCTGAGCCAGTGGGGGCCATGCACATGAACCGGAAGCTCTCCTGGCGCTGGGCAAAAAAGTGGGTGAGGGCCTTGATCACCTGGGACTTGCCTGTGCCTGCCATGCCACCCAGATACATCTTCAGATGCTCACCATTGGGCTCTACAGCATGGTTGGCAACTATGCGGAATGCACGCTCCTGCTCAGCATTGAGACTGAACTCAACTGCAGTGCTGTCAATAAGTGCCTGTGCCTCCTTGTCACTTGCCCGGAAATTCTTACTCATGTAGTAGGACTTGTCAATGATCTTCACAGAGTCCACCTCATTATTGACTGGCTGTCCACTTTGCTGAGCTGGCTTCTTGAGTGCTGCTTGCGCCTCCCTGGCATCCAGGATCTCCTGCCGCTTGTTGGCCAACAGATTCTTCCAGTCAGCAGAGCTCATCTCATCACTGCTGGTGAATCTCGCTGGGACCTCTGTCTGTGTCTTCTGCTGCATGGGGTCCAGCCATCCTGATGCCTGAATGATGTCCTCTGCCTGGCGCATCTGCGTCCGCCGCAGCAGCTCTGCATTGCTCAGCTCAGTCCAGTCATTTGCTCGCACAATCATCTGCTCCAGCTCACTGATATTTACTTCTCCATCATCATTGTAGTACAGGGTGTCCATGTCATCAAGGGCAGCATTGTCAAGATTAAATGGAGATGGACCCCCCTTGCCCCCCTTCTTCCGTGCAGCAGAGTAGTCGTCCCGAGCATCATTGCACTCATATTTGATGTGGAAGAACTTCATGATCTCCTGCTGCCGCTCAGTAAATGCATGTGCCCTGAACACATCATCCCATAGAGTGTCCTGGTCTGGTCTGAGATCAGAGCCTGAGCGCCACGGCTTGAAGAGGGTAAGCATGGTCATGCAGTACTGCTCCCGGTTGCCACTGTCTTTTCTGGGCAGGGCGCCTCCAATAAAATTGGGCACATACCCCTCACATTCAGGGAGGATCTTCACTCTGTGGGTGGTGTGCTGGGGGTGACTGTCAATATATCTAAGATATTTGGATTTCCTGGTGTTGACTCTCTGAACCTGAATATCCTCTTCATGATGCACACCAGTGATGAGCAGCTCATCCTCAGACTCCTCCTCCTCAAGTGCCAGACCAGCACCCTCCTGGTGTGGATCCTCCTCTACATTATAGTTGTCCTCAAACTCAGAGTCTACCTCCTGCTCCACATGCATGTCCAGCTTTGGGCCCTTGCGCTTCTTGGGTGTCCGCTGCTTTTCGGACAGTCTGATCCAGTCATAGAGTGACATGTCCTTGCACTCCCTTGGCCGCCCAATGTAGTCCTGGACCGGAGAGAGGGCCACAATCCGCTGTGAGCTCTCACTGTCCTTGACCAGACCCAGCATGACCTTGGTGGTGCCCTTCTCTGCAATGTGCACAGAGTCCCCCCATGCACACATCACCTCATACACATATCCTCTCCAGAAGCATGTTCTGAATTTGTGGCTCTTGTAGTGGTCTGGGTGCTTGAGCAGATACATGGCTGCCATGGGTCCCCCAATCTCAGAGGATGCGGTGAGTGAGTTGACTATTTTGGTGATCAACGACCTGGCCTTCTCTCTGGTGCTCTTCTGGCTTCCAATCAGTTCCACATTCCGCTCAAACACTGCCTGGATGGACTGGAACATCACATGAGTCTTCAGAGGGGTCTTGGTAATGTAGTCTGCAACATAGGCAATCACTGATTTAATGGCTGTCCCAGAGAGGAGACTGGTGACATCAGTATTGCTCCGGAGCAGATATGTGACTGCTGGGGTGACTGTGTTCATCCATGCCTCTCCCTTCTTCATGATCAGTGCCCCAGACTCTGGGTCAACCACAGTCTCTGGGTGTGTGTCTCTGGGAAACCGGGCCTTGCACACCCCATTCCTGTCATTGCATCCACGGTTGTCAAAGTCCACCTTGTCTGTCTTCTCGGACTTGACAGAGGCATGGCATGTGTGGCGGTTGGACAGATACAGAATCTCATCCACTGTGTGTCTGAACCTCTCCCACCATGAGCCATATTCTCTGCATCCCTCACAGCCTGGCTGCTCAGAGTGGGGGCATTTATTTGGAGGTGGCTCTGGGAGGGTCTCAGTGGGAGGGATGCAGGTTGGGTTCTTGTGCTCTTCCTCCTGGATATGCTCACCCACACTCTCCATGGTGCCTGTCATAAATTCCCCAGCATGCACACTCTCCAGATACTCGACCATGGCCCTCTGGAAGTTGGAGGAGGGGTCCATGATTTTATCTCTGATTTCCTGGGGGGTCATTGCATTCTGGATCCAGATAAGCATGTACATGTGTAAAGTAAGCCGCCCCTGCTGCTCCACTGTCCCATAGTACCCTGCAGTCTTGCCATACAGCCCTGGTCTGTCCAGCCCCACACCCAACACATGTTTAATAAGCAGCTCAACCATCATCTTGAAGAAGCGTGCACCGGCCACCGGGTTGTTGGCTATGAGCCGGAGCCGCTCATCCTTGCCCCTGAAATCTGGCACAAATGACTGGTTGGTGTCTGCAAAATAGAGCGCAATGGGATGCTTGACATCTGCAGGGGCAAACGTGACAAACCAGGAGGGGGCTCCAAGATAGGACACCAGGGACCAGATCTCATTCCGCATGTATTTCTTGCTGGTGATTGAGCCCTGGACCTTATAGTTGACATGGTCGAGGTCATTGAGGATCTTGAAGCTTGCCTTTTCCTCCTCTGTCTCTGGCTTCATGCTGCCCTTGCTGAGCCTCTCAATAATATCTGTGAGAGTAGAGTCTCTGATGTTCATGAGCCGGTTGGCAATATCCCCAAATTTATTCTTGTCAGCCAGGAGGTATCCAGCAGTGGTCGACTTTTTGATCTGCTCGTGGTTGAGGGCAACCAGGGGAAATAAGGGCTCAAGCTGGAAGCACTTGTCATGGTACATGAGCAGCTGCTGCTTTCTCTTTTCCTCCGAGACTGGCCGGCATCCAGTGCCTGCATTGCTCAGACCACCCATTCCATAGGGAAACAACCAGGGGAACATCTGGGGGTAGAGTTGTGGATTGTGGTACAAGCTCTCTGGTTCTGCAGCCTGGCCTATTCCAAGGACCTTGCCTCCAGATTTAAAATGCTCAACAGCCCTGGCAGTGATTTCATGGGGCCTGACTTGGCCCATGTGCTCGAGACTGGCACCAGTAAGTCCATGGACCACAAATGGGCACTCCCCGTCCTCTGCACCCTCCTCTTCTTCACTGGCATTGACTGCAGAGGACTCTGGGTCCTTGTTGGAGTCCATGCTGTTGGAGTAGTTGACAATCACAGGGGGCTCATCCTCTGGATAAGAATTCAGATTACTGTAGGATATATTCAGGTCGGCATAATCAACATGGTTGAGTTTGAGCCACTCAAGTGCTTCTGCCACCTTATTTCTGCGGACCAGCATGGGTGTGCGCTTGTATTCCTTTGCAGTCGGCTTGTTTGGACCAAGATAGAGAAAAGCAAGAACCTCACTGAGCTCCTCACACTTGGGTGGCAGCACAGAGTATATTTTGGGCATGGGCAGAGAGTGGCTGACAACATTGGCCCAGAGCTTGGACATGCCAGACATGTGGACCTTTACAATGCAGTGGTTGTGCTTTACCCGGGATATAAGCATTTTCTCAGTGAAGCTCAGTCCCTGGAGCTCTAGTGGTACCTCCCCTATCCACAGGCCATTAGCAAGGCTATTGACCGGAGTGCAACCCTGTTTTAAATCTTTTAAACAGGCAGTGCACATATCTGGACAATTGGGCAAGAGCACTGGACCATCTAGTTCATTCACTGGGTCTGCCAGGGACCTTCTCTCTTTTCTGGTTGTGGTGGTCATGGGAGTAAGCAGCTGAGGATCAAACACATTATCCTTTAGTGAGACCAAGAACTTTTTGGGAGTGAGTTGGGCACACACAGCACAGGCAGACTCCAAGAAATTATTTACTTGGACATCAGCTACAAAACCCTGTATAACATCTTCTGTAAGCTCCTGAGATAATGGAGGGGGTGGAAAAGATGTCTTGTGGGGCTGGGGCTCACTTGCATGTCTTCTATCTCTAAAATCCTGCATGCGCACTTTGGAGGACTTGATTCCAGATAAAGGGACAAATAAACATGCAAATTCTCCACAAATGGTACATGTATGCTGCAGAAGCTCATTGACAATAAACTCCTTGCTTTTGTGCTTGGAAACAATGGGCACTTGATGGCACTGAGCAATATTCAAGAGTGTCTGTTTATTGAGCTTATGAATAATGTGATGTATGGGTATTTGGAGAAGAACAATATCTGGATCATCCTGTGAAGGAATAATTAATGAAAGGTACTTTACAAATCTGTAGCGTGTATGATTCAACATTATCCCTGACTTGGGGTTAATAAAGTTACAGAGCTCCTTGGCAGACCATATGTTGGCATATCGACCTTTTTGATTATCTTTGGGAAGCACTGCTCCTCCAATCAAGTGTGCAGATCTTACATAAGTGGTAGAGACACCCATTCTATGAGTAGACACAGAACATATCATTTTGTCCCTCCAAACATACTTGGTGGGAGAGGGCCATGTCTGGCAGGTACGATTGATGAGAAAGTGGGATCATCACATTTCACTTAATGCCGACTGATACTATACACACAGCAGAGACAGTACTTGAAATGCGGTTTGATTGTGCCAAGGGTTAAACATATCACTATAAATCACATTTTTTTCATCTTTAAAATGTTGTCTCATGCTTGGGACCCATTATGATTGAGTAGAGCCCAGAATTATGAGTCCAATGAGGTGCTATATACTCTCAGATGATGCCAGCCAGTGCCCATTTTGAACTTTTACTGGATTACATCTCTCAATCTGAGCCAATGTAGGACATGTTAGACATCAAAAGAAAGCCCTTACATCCCTCTATCACATGGTGCTGCTTTATGTGTGTTCACATGTGTCTTTGAGTGTACAGTTGTCAGTAATCATTCAGGTGGAAAGAGTATTTCGCACTTTACAACCTCTGAAACATCATCAATTCCCACGCTCTTTGTTGCGCTTTATTTGCATCCCAAATGCGCACAAATCACGATTTATTTGAGGCCATTTGGCCAAGAACTGGGTGAGCAGTGAGCTGGATAAGATGGGCCACCAGATCACTTTATCAGTCTTCACCCAGATGACACCAGTATTTCGCATTTTACGACCTCTTAACCTGCCTCAATTCCCACGCTCTTTGTTGCACTTTGTTTGCATTCAAAATGCGCACAAAACGTGATTTTTTTGAAGCCATTTGGCCAAGAACTGAGTCAGCAGTGTGCCGGACAAGATGTGCCAGCAGAGCACTGCTGAGCCAGCCAGCTGCCATTTCCGGAGAGGGCAGATAAGCAAAAAAGCGCCCAGATGGCCGGGACATATCTTATCAGAGGCAGGAGACATGATATGGGGAGATAAGGGGCAAGGGAATCAAGGGCCTGATGGGGCAGTGGCAAATGTGGACAGCTGGATTGCTTGGTTTCCAGAGGTCCCGGGTTCAATCCCTGGGATGGGCAGTTTAAAAAGGAAGTCATGTGATGGGCAAAAAAGCGCTGGCTGGCACGATAGCTCGGGTAAGTGAATCGTGCCAGCCAGCGCTTATTTCACCCCTTAGGGCGCTTATTTTGCACTTTGGGGTGCCCTGTTATTGGATTATCTCTGTCAGCTTTTGTGCAAAGTAGGACATGTAATATACCGTTTGAAAGCTCTCGCTCTCCTCTATCCATCTGTGTTGTCCACATTTCGATGTGAGCATTTATGCAGCATCTATTTGAGTATTTCTCCCTCATGGACCAGTGTTTCGCATTTTACTACCCCTCAATCTCGTCCGAATTCCGCGCGTGTGGGTGCATTCTGTTCGTATTCCAAACGCGCACAGATCGCGATTTGTTTGGAGTGATTTGGTCAAGAACTGGGTGTATAGCGAGCGGATCACTGCTGAGGCAGCTACCTTTCCACTGCTACTGAATTATCTCTCTCGCTATTTCACCAAAGTGGTGCATATAGTATACAGTTCAAAAGCTGCAGATTATGCCCATATTCTGGTACAACTTCCATGTCTTTACCTTCAATATTGAACGAGCTACCAATGCAACAATACTATTATATCTGAGCTCTGTGATATAATCAGTAATACCGTTCACATAAGCTCTGTTAGTAATTCCGCGACAGTATAGATAGATTCAGCTTTAGAACACCTTTCCAACAAGATTTCAAACTCACCATTTGGATAGAAACTGCCCAAGTTATGAGGCAAAGAAGCTTCAGCCACAGCAGAGTTATAGGCAGTAAATCCGGATTATTGCCCTTGTTAGCTTACTAATGTATTGATATCAACACTCCATAATAAGCACATTCTTAATATTGTTACTCATAAAATTTTTCATCCTAGTTGGCCCACTAACAAACTCACAATCCCGGAATTACTGACATTTGCACCCCAGTACAGTCTTAAGATCATATGATCCTAAGCCAAGCATGTGCAGCGCTCCACAGGGTCAAATAAGCGCCCAGGATGCGCCATCATAAGTGGTAAGTAGCAGTAAGCCACAGGTAAGTAGTGGTTGAAGGGCTAACCCTAAAATTTGTAGTGGAAACTGCCCCTAACCCCAGGCTGGGTGTTGGTGGGTAAGAAAGGTTGTATATGGCGCTTATTTTTAGACTTACCTGGGTAAGCTGAGTTTGAAGTCAAGATTCCCACGGGCTCAATTGGCGTAACGCGGCCTGGCGCGGAGGTCGTCCCATAAGAAACGATTTCTTCGTTCCTCATCAATCGTAATGACCGACATATTGTAATCCTGACTGAATTTCAGAACCATCGCTGTGCACAAGGGAAACGTCACATACAGTGTGGACGACACGGCTCAGGATGCAGATGGCACGCAGCTTGGGAAGAAAGATGTAGTCATGCCGACCCAGCTTTGCCACAGTGAACGCCACCTGGAGTTCTACCATGGTCCCTGACATGATCGTGTCAGGCTTGATGCGCTTGAAGCTGCTCCTTTGTGAGCATGTACTGAGGTCGGGGCAAGGTAAGCGCTTACCTAGGCCTGGTCAACTGGGCCTGACGCTCCCAATACTCCACTACATTCTCCTGCAGGTGGACCTGGCTGCTCAGGTGTGGGCGGAGAACATTGAAGGGGTCAACGACCTCGGACAAGTCTCCATGCGGCTCGCCGTCGGCGAACTTCACTGGAGTCAGGTAGCGGTTCCCAAAGGTGAGGGAGAGATGAGCATTTGCATGCTCAGGCTGCCAGGTGCGGAGGTGATGTCCCTTCAGGTGGGCGGAGAACTGATTATATATCACCATAGCTGCTGCCGCTGCATCATCAAAGGGCTCAACCCCAAGGCCAGTGATGGTGACACTTTGCTTGAGGTCAATGATGCGGTGGGTGTTTGCAGGGATTCTGGTATAACCGATGAACACTTATAACATGTGCTGCAGTTAATAAGCCACAGCACGCACTGATCACGCCGCAAAGGCGGTAGGCTGGTGTCCACCAGAAATCCCTGAACTCGGAGTACCAACTCCTCTGGGGGGGTGGCTGCATCTGCACGGTGGTGAATAAGCACCAGTGTGCGCCCTGCCTGCTGCTCTGCGATCTCCGTGTGGTCTACCATCCGCGCTGGCTGTTTAGATGTCAGTATATGGAAGAGAGGATAGAACAGATTACTTACATCAATAAAGCTTCGCAGCTGGTCAAACGGGGGCTCAGACTCCGTGCACTGGTCCATCCAGTCCTGAAGCATTGCCTCTACAAATAATAAATGAGCATTTTGAATGGGGACCACCCAAGGTTCACTGACGGTACTTGGGGGTGTTGGCATACAGATGGGTGAGCACAGACATGGTGGGGCAGAATGAAGGTGCGAGAGGCCGTGCAATGTCTCTGAGAACTTTGGCTGACTGCACATGCCAAGTGCGATGGCCGTGTGCTATTTTAGTGGAATTTGCAATACAGCTGTCCGTTGCAACGGAGACTGTGCTCCAGATGCGTACATAGACCAAGCGGGAATCCACAAGGTGTTCTGGAGCCGGCTTTCTCATTTGATGGAGCATCACTGCAGTATTTGCAAATTGGACTCTGGGAAGCCATGTCCGCATCTCCGACCCACGCACTGCACTTTCTCCCTGCAAAATCCATCCTTGCACGATGTGCACATAGGTGCGCACTAATTTTGTTCTGCTTTCTGCACTGCAGAGCAGCAACAGAAATGCATATCTTGCAGTATGTTCTAGGATGAGGGATAACAACAAATGTCAGTTGGTGGGCTGGGCCGTTGCACGCTTGGCGATTTGAAATTTCAAAATACCAGGCGAGAGAAGGATGTGACTCCATAGCTCCGTTGCTCTCTTCATCAAAGCGAGGGAAGAACAAAAGGTCAGCTGTGCGTGCCTGCTTTGGCTTGCCCCTCCAGAATATTATAAAAGCCTGATCCAAGGAACACATCCCCCAGAGTCCTCCCCTCCGAGTCCTCACTGTTTCCAACCTTCTCATTGCATAACTGCACTCAACCCCAAACTCGTCTCTCCTCTCCCCACATTCCATCCACTTTGCTGCCATGTCTTCCCGCTCCACCCGCCGCTATGCCGCTGCCAGCACTGGTGGTCGTCCGTGAGTTTCTTTGCTATTTCTTTGTACCATGCTCTGGCTGATGTACATGCCAGTCCCAAGGCCGTTCAGGAAAAGGAGGCTGCCGAAGAAGCCAAGCCATCTGCTGCCCCACGTCGTGGTCGCGGTGGTGCACGCGGTGGTCGGTGAGTCCTCTCCATTTACTCTCTCCCAGCTGGTTCTCACTCTTTGCAGCAGCCGTGGCAGGGCTGCCGCCACCAGTGCCCGAGGCACCCGCAAGGAGGTGGTGGTCCCGGACAGTGAGTCCGAGGATGTCAGTGTCAGCGACATCGATGCCGGTCCAGCGGTCAAAGGAAAGACCAAAAAGGAGGTCACCCCCGAGGAAGTCTCGTACGTTATCTGTTATTGGTATATCCTATCTCTTGCTCTACTAATTATGTCCCTCTCTTAGTGACGAGGAGTCCGTCGTCATCCCCAGGTATGTTTACTTATTGCTCTTCCACTCTTATTTTGTACTAAGACCTTGCAGCGAGGATGAGAACTCCTACCGTCTGGATGTGGAGCTCACACCCAAGATAGCGTATGTCATTATTTTCTGTTCTAATGGTCTTCCACTTATGGTTGTCCAGGTGCAGGCGCAGTGATGCCTCCAGCCCTCCAGTCACCCCCAAGACCCCTACCCCTGTGTATGTATTTTTATATATATTTTGTACCGATCACTTACTCACTTTGCTTGTACAGCAAATCCGCCAAGGGGAAGACCATCAAGGGCAAGGGCAAGGCCACCCCCCACAAGCGCTCCAAGGAGTGAGTATCCATATACTAACTCATTTGAACCTCTATTAACTGTGCACACAGACCTGAGTCGGAGCCCACCTCTGATGAGGAGTATGCCATTTCCTTATTATTACTCTTCAATTACTTATACCGCTTCTGTTGCCCGTGCAGCATCTCCCCGGCCAAAAAGGTGAAGACCGAGTAAGTCTCTTTGTTGTCTACCGTAACATATCTTTCTGATAACCTATGCTCCATTACAGGGAAGGGGACAAAAAGGCCCAGTTGATCCTCCCCCGCCACTCGTGAGTGTTGTCCATCATCATTATATTATTTTGTATATTTACCCGAGTATAGACACTTCCTGGCGCTTGCAGCCAAGAAGCTGGAGGAGGCAGAGAAGGCAGAGAAGGCGGCAGAGGCTGAGGCTGCTGCTGCAGAGAAGAAGGCCGCTGCAGTCGCCCACAAGGCCAAGACCCCCAAGACCACCCCGGGGCATAAGAGGAACTTTGCATCGGTGGTCATTACACCACGCCGCGTGTCCACCCCCAGCAAGACCTCCACCAAGGTGGCCTCTGCGTCCACCTCCAAGGGTGGCAAGGCTGCCAAGGCCCCGGAGTAAGTGTCCTCTGCTCACTGTTTATGTACGCTCTGCTCACTTCTGTTCCAGCTCTGGGTCGTCCTTCTTTACCCGGGAGACCGACAACGAGGACAAGTACTGAGCTCTACTTAGAAGTACTGTACTAGTCCTTACAGTAGTTTGTAGGGCGCGGCGTCAGCGTCGGCTGTTTGAGAAGGACCTCACCAGCTGCCTTGGCTCTGTGGGTGGCTTCACTGTGTATGTCCCTATTTCTTAATGCATGGTGGTTTTGGCCTTCTCAATGGGTTGCTTAGGGACAAGAACAAGGGCAAGAAGGGTAACAGCAGTGACAGCAGTGACAGTGAGCCCATGTACGTGTTCCATTTGAAATGGATATGCACAACCTGATATTCTGGTTATAGCCCATGGGCGGATACTGAAGCAGAGGAGAGGTAAGCATTATGTCTGATGCCTCTGTACACTGCTAATATTTGGAACAGTGACAAGGACGTCGACATGGACGATCTTGCAGATGGGATCTCCAACAAGCTCGACCTGGACTTGGATGACCCTGAGGTGGTCGATGGGGTCCTCCGCAACACATACCAGGACCTGCCCCCTGTTCGGTATGTAAATGGTCCTTTTATTTATTCTCCATCTAAACTGCATTTGCAGCGACTGTGCGGTGGTCACCGCAGATGGCTCTGCAATCTCCACTGTGCTGTACAGTCAGGGGTTCCTGAAGGAGCACAATGTCAACCCCAGGTAAGTGACCCACGTGTCTCTACCAAATATTGAGCTAATAATCAAGTTGCAGCGCTCTGCAGAAACTGGTCACATTTGCTACAGATGGGGCCTATGTGATCAATCCTGCACGCCAGGACCCCTGCAGCGTGGTTACCACCACATTTGGGCAGAGCGTCAACCCTGTGCTCTCCTGGGCCCCACGCTCTGGCCAGATGGTCAGAGTAATCTGCATGTCTCTTGGGTTTGTCTTTACCTGCAACATCGTGTTCCCAGCATCGTTTGGGAAACAGGGCACCCAGAGTGTCAAATCTGTTCTGTTTGGGCCAGTGCGTGCAGAGTGGGAGCGCACAGTTGGGTTCTTTGGCTCTGCCTTCAAGCAGGACAGCCTGGGGGTGCCCACCTTCACTGCCTCCCAGAGGTATGTGGGGATCAGCATCCGGACATTTCCCTCTGAGGTTGCCCCAGCTCGTAAGTGCAGTCTGCCCTTTTCCCCCATCACTGCACTCACACCGCTCTAGTTCCCGAGGTCTCCTTCATTGGAGCAACTCCCACCAAGCGCTCTGGGAAGAAGGCAGGGGGCAGTGCTCCTGCCAAGGTGCCGTCTGTCCCATCACGCAGTCTGCTGGAGATGCGTGACAAGACCACCTGGAGCACCAACGACGATGGTTAGTGCTTCATCTTTCTCTTTCTCTGCTGTGACATTGATCCCTTAAATAGTTGGGGCCTGGGATGGGACTGAGTACTTCAAGCGGAACAAGAAGCCATCAATGAAGTTCTCATTTGATGTGCTGCACACCCTGCCCCGGCTGACCGCTGATCCCAACTTTGGTGACACAGTCATGGTCTTGTACTCTGCATCAACCTACCGTCGGGACAACATGGCTGGGACATCTCTCAGCCTGAACCTCTATGGCATTGTCCTGGTGTCCCACAAGTAAGCAATTCTCTTCTTAGTGTGCCCTCTGACTGACACAGTTTTGTAGGGTCTAGATGTGCAGGCTGCAGAACACAAGCGTCATCAGCTTGTAAGGCCCTGCCCCCCTATCCGTATCTTACTCATAATGCACCTGTTGGTCTGGCCCACGCTAACCACGCTCCCCACTCATGTTAAGCATATTTATGTAGTTTTATTTTTTGTAATGCCGCATGCGTACTCTTAGAGTACGATATACCCTAGCAATACAATGATGTCACTGGGGTGGGTGAGGTAAGTGCCCATTTGAGTTGTTTATGAAGGTAAGAAAGTGAGTAAGAAATGGCTGAAGGGCTAACCCTAAAAATTGTATTGAAAATTGGCCCTAACCCTAGGATGGGTGTTGTGGGACAAGAAAGATTGTATATGGCGCTTATTTTGAGACTTACTTGGATAAGCTGGGTTTGAAAATATTTTTCCCACGGGCTCAATTGGCGTAACGCGACCTGGCGCGGAGGTCGTCCCATAAGAAACGATTTCTTTGTTCCTCATCAATCGTAACCAGACTTTTGTCTGGACTGCGACCTCAGACCCCCAACCAACCTCTGTCTGCCTTTGTTTTTCCCTGGCTCTATTCTGTTCAACTCTACCTGTCAACTCTTCTCCATTCCAGAGTTCTGCCACCTCCATCTGAAGTCCAAAGACCCGGCAGATTGCTCAGGGCATTGCTAATAGCTTTGCCAAGTCTTCACTCTCTTGTGTGCCCAGAATCCTCCCATCCTCCGGACTTCCTTTCTGGAGTTCCACTTTTCCACTTCTCTGCTTTCCCGGACTTCTGTGCACAATCCTAGCAGACCATGACCATTCAATAGAGCTCATGATTATGAATCTAAGGGAATATTATATCCTCTCAGATCATGCCGCCAGTACTTATATTGCACTTTTACTGGTTTATATCTCTCAGATCTAAGCCAATGTAGGACATGTCAGACATCAAAAGAAAGCCCTTACATCCCTCTATCACACGGTGCTGCTCATGTGTCTTTGAGTGTACAGTTGTTATTATTTATCCAGATGATACAAGTATTTCGCATTTTTCGACATCTTAAACGTCATTGATTCCCACGCTCTTTGTTGCACTTTATTTGTATTCGAAATGCGCACAAATCACGATTGGTTTGAAGCCATTTAGTGAAAAACTGAGTGAGCAGTAAGCTGGACAAGATGTGCCACCAGATCACTTTACCAGTACTTATCCAAAGGGGACTAGTGTTTCGCACTTTACGACCTCTCAAACCTCATGGATTCCCACGCTTGTTGTTGCAATTTATTCATATTCAAAATGCGCACAAATCGCGATTTATTTGAGGCCATTTGGTCAAGAACTAAATGAGCAGTGAGCTAGACAAGATGTGCCACCAGATCACTGTGTTAGTATTCACACAGATGGTACCGGTATTGCGCATTTTACGACCTCTTAAACCTCATACATTCCCACGCTCTTTGTTGGATTTTGTTTACATTCAAAATGCGCACAAATCGCGATTTATTTGAGGCCATTTGGACAAGAACTGGGTGAGCAGTGTGCCAGACAAGATGTGCCAGCAGAGCACTGCTGAGCCAGCCAGCTGCCATTTCCGGAGGGGGCAGATAAGCAAAAAAGCGCCCAGATGGCCGGGATTGATCTTATCAGGGGCAGAAGACATGATATGGGGAGATAAGGGGCAAGGGAATCAAGGGCCTGATGGGGCAGTGGCAAATGTGGACAGCTGGATTGCTGGATTCCCGGAGGTCCTGGGTTCAATTCCTGGATTGGGCACTTTAAAAAGGAAGTCATGTGATGGGCAAAAAAGCGCTGGTGGGCACGATAGCTTGGGTAAGTGAATCGTGCCCTCCAGCGCTTATTTTACCCCTTAGGGCGCTTATTTTGCACTTTGGGGTGCACTGTTATTGAATTATCTCTGTCACTTTTCATGCAAAGTAGGGCATGTAATATACCGTTTGAAAGCTCTCGCTCTCCTCTATCCATCTGTGTTGTCCACATTGCAATGTGATCATTTATAAAGTGTTTATTTGAGTATTTCTCCTAGGGAGACCAGTGTTTCGCAGTTTACTACCCCTTAATCTCGTCCAAATCTCGCGCGTGTGGGTGCGTTGTGTTCGCATTTGGAATGCGCACAGATCGCGATTTGTTTGAAGCCATTTGGCCAAGAACTGGGTGCGCAGTCAGCACATCACCACTGAACCAGCCACTTTGGCACTCCTACTGGATTATCTCTGTTGCTATTTCACCAATGTGGTGCATGTAATATACCGTTCGAAAGCTGCGGATTATGCCTATTTGCTGGTACAACTCCCATGTGTATACCTTCAATATTGAATGAGCTGCACATTAAACAATACTCTTATACCTGAGCTCTGTGATATAATCAATAATTCCGTTCACATAAGCTCTTTTAGTAATTCCGCGACAGTATAGATGTATTCAGCTTCGGAATACCTTTCCAACGAGATCTCAAACTCACCATTTGGATAGAAAATGCCCAAGTTATGAGGCAAAGAAGCTTCAGCCACAGCAGAGTTATAGGCAGTAAATCCGGATTCTTGCCCTTGTTAGCTTACTAATGTATTGATATCAACACTCCATAATAAGCACATTCTTAATATTGTTACTCATAAAATTTTTCATCCTAGTTGGCCTACTAACAAACTCAAGAACCCGGAATTACTGAAGTTTAGCCCCAAGTACAGTCTTAAGATCATGTGATCCCAATGCAGGCATGTGCACCGCTCCATAGGGTCAAATAAGCGCCCAAGATCCACCATCATAAGTGGTAAGTAGCAGTAAGCCACAGGTAAGTAGTGGTTGAAGGGCTAACCCTAAAATTTGTAGTGGAAACTGCCCCTAACCCCAGGCTGGGTCTTGGTGGGTAAGAAAGGTTGTATATGGCGCTTATTTTGAGACTTACTTGGATTAGCTGGGTTTAAAAATATTTTCCCACGGGGATCGATTGGCGTAACGCGACCTGGCGCAGAGGTCGTCCCATAAGAAACGATTTCTTCGTTCCTCATCAATCGTAATCCACCCCTTGTTGTCGCCTGCCGAGGGGAGGTTCGTCAGCCATATGTGGTAGTTGTCTGCCGAGTTACGGTCAGGCTCCGGGGGGTGTCGATAGAATGCGATGGTGTCCTGCGACATAGCACCAACATGGGTCGGCGTGCTGATGCAGATGGTGTGCAGATTTTGGTAGAAGGCGAATGAGATCTGCGCCGTGGGCGGGTGCATGAACGGGTGGGGGGGGATGTAATCCCAGGCATTGTGGCTGAACGGGGGGATGACCTGGCAGTGGGCATCAGCGACGAGAGGAGACGGGAGTGACGTAGTACATACCGCGTTGTCCACCAGGGACAAGAACTCGATCGGGCTCTCGCCGTCCCACCACCGACGGCATTGCAAGAGATGCAGGCCCCTCCCCTGCCTGTTGAACGGGACCGACAGCATCCGGAACTGTGTCAAGTAGGGCATGGCGCGACGCGCTGTCCGCGCCAGCGCCTCGTTTGCCCAGTCGTCCCAGGGATCCGCTAAATCCACGCCCAGAAGCTGACAGAAATCGTAGTGCGGGCGGTCCGACGCGGGGTCGCTGAGGCGGCAGCGACAGAACACCCTTTCGAACGCCCAGACGTCTTCAAAGAACTCCCGGATGCGCTCCAGGCTCTTGAGGGGAGGATCGTGGGCGGCAGCGGTGCGGTGAGGTGGTGGTGACCAAGCAAGACCCTCCTCGCGATGAGGAGTTGGGGAGATTGGCCTTGTTCTCCTCGTTGCGCTCGACGTCATCGAGGTCTGGGAGGTGGGACGTGTATGTTTGTTTGAGGATCTCGTTTTGGACCTCGAGGGGCAGACTGGGCGAGATCTGTTGGAAGACGCGGGGGGACATGGTCAGTATCGCTGTGATGGGTCGATGAGGACATAAAGCAAGAGGGGGAGGGCAGCACTCGCGGCCGTGAGTCTACCACATGCCTGCAATGCGGTCGCTTGCGTCGGTCACCCTCGAGGGCGTCGGCTGCCCGTACAATGCAAACAGCAGTAAATAAACTGGCACGATACGCCAATTCATCGTATCGTGCCAATTTATTTGGATTTTGTTTGTTTTTTGTGGCGCACTATGAGCCATGGGAAGCGCCTTGGTGGGTCCCATAACATGGCGAACGACGCCTGTAACGCTACACAATAGTGTTGTGCCGGACCGAACGGTAACAACGCACCACCACACAATTCCCCGCCCCTCCGCCGTTTTGCGACGCTATTTGTATCCCCTACCGTGTGCCCATCTCCCATCTGTCCGTATACAATCGTCATCCCTCGCCGATCCCCACCCCATTCCTCCACACACCGCCCGTCCCTCCACCTGTATTTCCCGCCCCCCTTCGTATTCACCATCCGTTTGAACATCCCCCATCAGCGTCAACGTCCAGCACACCAACTGTTGTTAGCAATCCTCTTGCGATGCAAGTTAACCACCGGATAGCACGAGTACAGGCGTCACGTCCCAGCGGCTCGCGCCCTTGACATCGATGGCCGTGCATTCCGTCACGATGCTAGGCGCCGATACGTACATCATCATTGAAACCCATGGTGGGCGTGGGGATTGAGCAGGCCTGCGTGTGGATAATGTCAGCGCCAGAGACGTGGTGGAAGAATCCATCGCACATCCCACAGCGTCCCCCAATGCCGGCGTGTGTGCGGCTCACTGCGTCGCCTCGATCCGCAGACCAGGGTGTAGGCCCATCGGGGAGGGAGCAGCCGGCCTGCACTCATGGAGCACTGGCGGGCGATGTGGGTTCCTGCGACGGCCTATACGGCGTGGTCGGTCGATACAGCGATAGCTCGGCGGGGCATCCGGCAGCCCATACGCCGTATCACACTGTCCACGCCAAGGTTAAGAATGACTTGCCTGATGTATGACCCGACGTCTACGCCCGTACCCGTAAGCCCTCCTGTCCACAGAGGTGTATGCTATGGCGATGCAACGAGGCGACCGGCTGCCTAATGTCAAAACATGACAGTGTCAGTCCCGTTCGCTGCGAGAGGAGAGCTAGAATAGGACGAACAAAACCGTCCAACGAGGGCCCAATACGTAGCGGACACGAACGACGTGCTGGTCTAGCGACCTGGACGATTGAACAGAGGCGGTGGATCCGCTGGCGAGCAATGTGTTGCGTCGTTACGTGGCCTGTTCACGGGCAAGCCGGCAGTTGGCAGGGTCCGGGTGAACGTGGATGGGCGAACGAGCATGTGCGGCCGGACGAGCGTGTGCGGCCGGACGAGCGTGTGGGGGTGAACGAGCGTGAGGGGCAAGGAACGAGTGGCCGAGCGATGGGGTGTCCGTACGATGGGGTGTCCGAGCGATGGGGTGTCCGAGCGGCGGGGACCGTACTTCTGCGGGAGGCAACAAGGAGCTCGCAAAGCGTCGCCCAAATGTGCCTGTTCGCGTGCTGTAAGTTAGTACCTGGGGTAGCACGGGAGAGAGAGCGGGTGGGGGAGGTGGAGATGGCGGTGGGCGGTGGGCGGCAGGCGGCAGGCGGAGGCGGTAGGCAGTGCGCGACGGACGGAGAAAGCCGACAAGTCCAGCCACCGCTGGACTTCAGCCAAATTCAATCTCAGATAGAAGCTGCACTGCCACGCTTCAAAGGTTAATCTGTGAGAATAGATGGGGACGTGGGAAACTCCCACGGATTAGGCGCTCGTTGTCCACAATTTCGTTTCGCTCACCAACACTTGGCTCCAGCCTACTCCCACCCACCAAGATCCCCTCCCAACGCCCTCCTCCACTCTCCTCCTTGTCTCTAACGGCACTTTTTCAGTACTAACATACAGAACCAGCGGGGGTGCTCATTGGGCGCCGCTTTGCGAGCCCCTTGTCGCCTTCCGCAGAAGCACGACCACCCGCCCTCACGTCCCCGCGCCCTCGCACCCGCCCGCCCTTGCACCCACTCGTCCTCGCGCCCGCCCGCCCTCGTACCCGCCCGCTCGTCCTCGCGCCCGCCCGCCCTCGTACCCGCCCGCTCGCCCTCGCACCCGCTCGCCGTCGCTGTCCCGCCCCCCGCCCGCCTTTGCACCCACCCGCCTTTGCACCCACCCGTCCTCGCACCCACTCGTCCTCGCACCCGCCCGCCCTTGCACCCGCCCGCCCTTGCACCCGCCCGCTCTCGCACCCCCCGCTCTCGCCCTTGCGCCCTCGCCCTCGCACCCACTCGCCCTCGCTCTCGCACCCACTCGCCTTTGCCCTCATCCTCGCATCCCCCGCCCTCGCCTGCATCCTCGTAACGCGCTCTCCAAGGACTACGTCGCAGAAATCACTCATCTCCACCCAGACCTCCACGCGGTTCGCGAGGAGAGCGGGATCATTCATTTGAAGGAAACTTGGGCGAAGATGTCCGCTGAGCAGGAGCTATGGGAGAGGGGACGCCTTGAGGCACTGAAGCAGGCCGAGATTCTTGAGAACCAGATGGAGGCTGTCCGCGAGGACTGTGAGGATGCGATGGAGTTACTCGCCCGTACAGACAAAGAGCCCCGTCAAGCGAAGGTCCAGCTTGAAGGTACCACGGCCGAGCTCGGGAGTACGAAGCGCTAGTTAGTCACTGTGGAAGGAGCCCTTGAAGAAGAAGCCATCGTCCGGCAAGCTCACCAGAAAACTGAGCAGGGTTTGCACGGTGTAGTTCAGGAGTGGAAGCACATCGCGAAAGAGTACAAAGGCGACGTGAACGGCCTCTTAGGCAAACTCGGTAAGTCTGGACCCTACATCACCATCCGCCTTGAGCTGACGTTAAACTATAGAACGAAAGAACTATGCCTTCGGGTCGAACGTGAAAGCAGTTACCGCACACAGCAAGGCGCTCCCCTCTGAGACGCAGGCTATGTCCGCCAAGGTTGACGGCTTCATGAAGCTCGCAATGCAACATTTGAATAGGGTCAAGGTCGAGACTGAATAATTCCAGACCAAGGAGCTCGAGGCGCTCTCCGCGGTCTCAAACCGTCTCAAGGTGCAGCTTGAGAAGGTGCAGGAGGCGCTCCAGCTCATCCATGCTAAAATCCATGCTAAAGAAGATGTCACGAAGGAGACTATCGACACGATCCGCAACACTATCAGCGACTCGCAGGACAGTATGAAGACCGGCTTTACAGCGTATGCAGAAGAGCTCCATCAGCATTGCGAGTCCGTCTGCCAGGAAGCCGAAGCATCTGGCCTTGCAGGCTGCAATGCCGTTAGTTTTTTTTTCTCAAGCGGCAACAATTTACCCTCACTAACACATGATTTAAGGTCGAGAAAGCGTTCCAAGAACTTGGCGACCTTACCGAGACTATCAAGCAGGAAGCCCTCGGGTTCATCGCTTCAGAGCCCAAGACTCTACAAGAGGCCAAAGCGCTCGCAGACAATACGACAAACGCAGGGATCCTCCGGCTCAAACAACAGAACACGCTTCTTACACGTCTGCTAGACTGAGCGTGTCGAGGCAAGGCGATCCGCAGACGCGCTGCTCGAACGCATCGCCAGTCTGTTGGGTGACTACACCAACGAACAGGATTGCAGTCTGCGCGAAACGTTCTTCGAGATGACTGAGAGCAACACTGCAGCGGAGCACGAGATGCAGCAGCTCGGCGAGGAGCAGGGCCAGCAGCTCGATACGGCGGTCGTAAGGGGCAACGCGTGGTGCGAGCAACTGGCGAAGCGGGGCATCGAGGGCAAGCGGCTGCACGACAGTCGTGTCAAGGTGAGACGACGTTCCATGTACCTCCTGAATCGCTTTGCTAACGATCTTAATAGGCGCTCAACTCCGCAAGGAACTCGATACGAAACGGGATGGTGAATATCCACGCAGTGGCCTCGACGTTAACATCCGGTTTCAGTCAAGAACTCGGGCGTACTATTCAAGTTTCGAGTACTACGCTCACCCAGAGTATGTGTCAGAACTCCGTGTTCGTCGCGTGTAGCATACTCACCTGTATGCAACGTTTGATCGTGAACACCATGCGAAGTGAGCACGCATTAAGCCATCGACGTCCTCGCTACCGAAGCACAATCGGGCTACCGATATATACAATGCCAGATTACTTCTACCTCCCGAGCCGTCGAGTCCACCACGAGTCGTGCTCCGGCCAAAGCGTCCAGTATGTCCGCGGCGAGCAGCTCTCTCGGTACCCTCCGCTGTGTGATGCAGAACCTCGCGGAGGAGGCGACGAGGGAAGACATGCCCACACGTTTGACACTGCGCAAGTGGTGCCGGTGCATGGTGGCGGATTTGCCGTGCACGGAGCCCAGAGAAACCTTTGTCCGCCGGTGGTGCCAACGTGGGATTTCCGGGGTAGGGAACCAGACGTTCCTTGCGGAACACCTCCCCTTGCCCGAGGAAGACGCCGTGTCATCTGCCGCCTCTCCAGGGCCTATGGCGGCTGAGTCGCCTGTCGAGATCGCTTCCGAGGAGCGAGAGAACGAGCCCTCACCCGCGGATTCACCCCCAGAACTCACCAAATCTTTAGCGTCATCATTGTCGTCATCCGATTCTCTCCCCCGGATACCCATGATACCAATGACGGGGCAACACATGAAGACAGGCTCGACCTCCATAGGAACTCTCACGGAACGCTCCACAAATGTTGTGCAGACCAGGTCTCAACGTACTCGGCGGACGGTTCCTCGCTGAACCATTGTCTCATATTACGATTTGCACATTGACTCTGCCCTGTTTGTTGTAATTCATCCCATTGCTGCGTTCGATTCGCATCGCTATCGATCTCTCATTTGTATAATCGCGCGCCGTCCCCAGTGGCAAAGTGGAACTTTGATATGCGTGCCGCCATACGAAAGCGTTGTTGGCCTGTATGGGCGGTAATGCAATTCAGAACAATACTAAAGGGACAAACTCCTTCAGAGCATTGCTTCCCGTTTCAAAGTATTGCCTACAAGGCCTGCCATTGCTTCACTCCGGCGGGTTCACTACGATAAAATCATGCGTCGTATAGGAAATTTGTAAGGGGAACAACAGGGATTGGGATTTGATGCCTGGCTGGTCGAAGTTTGGTCCTGGGATAATGCAACCGGGAATCATATAATACATAGTTTTGGTAAGGATCAAGGCAATGTTATCACCAGTCAGAGACGTCTTGTAGCAAGTATCAAGCACGGGCCTTCGCACATATAGCAGTATGGTCGATACACTACCTAACGGTGTTTTACAGACAGTAATAGGTGGCCATGACTTAGAGCTGCTGGAGCACGGGTTGGGTTTAGGAACAGAGGGGTGACGGCCCGGAGCCAGAGCGAACGAAACAAAGACGACATTGATATTACACGGGGCAATGGCGCATGCAAGAGTGCGCTGTTGGTGCTAGGATGTGTGTCCGATGTGGACAGATGCTTAGGGTTGAGATAAGTTATGTCAGGCTGAACGGAGGTTGACGACAGGTCATATTGAATGGTAGGTATTAGTGGAATACATTGGTCGATTACAATACTGAATAGGGGGACGCCGCGGTTGAAGACAAAGTGAAGGGGGCCAAACAAAGCCGGACGAAATGAGTCGATTTCCGTAATACGTAGTTGATTTTATAGTTCATCGATTTGCGATGGCCTTGCTTGTAGAAAAGACTTCGTCCAAAGGCACTACGAACGCTTGGGCGAGAGGAGCGTTCACTATTACACAAAGCAGTAGTAATGAATATTGCCTTGCTCAGTGCCATCCCATGCAGTGAAAGGAGACCCTATATTGAAGAACCATGGAACCATGAGCAGAGTACAAATACGAAACAAGAACACTTCTTACGCCGCACACGGAACATATAAGATAGATAGATGGATGGATGGATATGATCATTGATTATAGTGGCATGTAGGCCGTTTACGGCCGAGGTTGTCACTGTCACAACATTGTACACTACGCGCCGAGCATTAGGGGCAAATACAGGGAGGGTGGATGAGACTTGAGAGAACACGAGAGAGAGGGGGGAGCATCGGACATGGTAGGGGGGCGTGACGGTGCGAGGGAAACGTACAGGAAGACAAGCAAGAGGGGGTGTGGTTAAGCATCATGATGACTCGGGGGTTGGGCGGCGTGTCCGTAGGATTGCCGAGAGGTCCTGCCTCTTAGTGCAGCCGAAGCCGGTAGGTGTCAGAAAAGGGGGGAGGAGAAGAGGTAGAAGGAAACGGGAAGGGGGACTCTGGGAGAGGGGGAGATGATAGTGAGGAAGGGAGGGAGGTGATCGCGCGGGTCCGCTAGCCGGGCGTGCCCTTGAGGCGGTAGGCATCAAAGTGGCCGGTGGCATGCAAGTACTTCAGGACCGTGGCGCGGGCCCCGACATTGCCCAATGTGCTCTTCAGGGTGAGGGGCTCCTCGACCGCCTGGCGCAACGTGTGCCGCGCGTCAGTAAACCGCTGGTAGGTGAAGAGATAGTGTGCCAGAGTTTCCGGGATAAGGCAGCGCGAGCACAGTGGTGAGTCAACGGCGCCGATACGCGCCAGGTATGCGTTGAGTCCGACGTGGCCACAGCAGAGCTGTGTCAGGATGCTGCCCGGAGCCCGCACGAGCCCGCGATAGAGTGGGTGGGCCTTGAGCCCCGGCGGGGTGTTGTCGACCACTCGCGCGAGGAGCTTGCCTTGCTTCGAGGCGAGCCATGCCGGCTTCCACTGCTGGAGCAGGTTCGCGTTGTATCGCTTCTGAAGGTGAGCGCGCTCCGTGCGCAGGTCACCGAGGAACTTGAGGACGGCGCGTGGGGTATCTGCGTCAGTCAGCTCACGAGCTGCCGCTGCGTGCCGTGCCGGGCTCGCCCGACCGCATTGTGATCATCGCTACCGAGGGGCGCCCAGACGAGCTGAAGCTGTAAGGAGGTGCGCGCACGTCACCGCACGGTGCTCAGCCTCTCCCAGAAGAGAGAGGCGAGCGGGTGGTCCGGCTGGGATACGAGCATGGTAATCGCGGCGCGGTCCGGGACCAGGACACTTGCACGCGTTACGCGGAACATATAAGAGCTGTTGAATGTCGATGAGGACCCCCTGCTCCATTGGCGAGTCATTGTGTAGTAGTGGCAGAACTAGACAGGAGGTAGACGCATGTGGGCGAACGGCAGGTCAACAAACCGACGATGGCGAATGCGAGGGCGGGCGGGCGCGAGGGCGAGTGGGTGCAAGGGCGGGGGCGGGTGCGAGGGGGCGGGTGCGAGGACGAGTGGGTGCGAGGGCGAGGGCGTGAGGGCGGAGCGGGGGTGCGAGAGCGGCGGGGCAGGGCGGGCGGGTGCGAGGACGAGTGGGTGCGAGGACGGGGGGGGCGGGCGGGCGGGACAGCGACGCGAGCGGGTGCGAGGGCGAGCGGGCGGGTACGAGGGGGCGGGCGCGAGGCGAGCGGCGGGTAGAGGGCGGGCGGCGCAGGACGAGCGGGCGGGTACGAGGGCGGGCGGGCGCGAGGACGAGTGGGTGCAAGGGCGGGCGGGTGCGAGGGCGCGGGGACGTGAGGGCGGGTGGTCGTGCTTCTGCGGAAGGCGACAAGGGGCTCGCAAAGCGGCGCCCAATGAGCACCCCCGCTGGTTCTGTATGTTAGTACTGAAAAAGTGCCGTTAGAGACAAGGAGGAGAGTGGAGGAGGGCGTTGGGAGGGGATCTTGGTGGGTGGGAGTAGGCTGGAGCCAAGTGTTGGTGAGCGAAACGAAATTGTGGACAACGAGCGCCTAATCCCGTGGGAGTTTCCCACGTCCCCATCTATTCTCACAGATTAACCTTTGAAGCGTGGCAGTGCAGCTTCTATCTGAGATTGAATTTGGCTGAAGTCCAGCGGTGGCTGGACTTCGTCGGCTTTCTCCGTCCGTCGCGCACTGCCTACCGCCTACCGCCTGCCGCCCACCGCCCACCGCCCACCACCCACCGCCTGCCCCTGCCGCCATCTCCACCTCCCCCACCCGCTCTCTCTCCCGCGCTACCCCAGGTACTAACTTACAGCACGCGAACAGGCACATTTGGGCGACGCTTTGCGAGCTCCTTGTTGCCTCCCGCAGAAGTACGGTCCCCGCCGCTCGGACACCCCATCGCTCGGACACCCCATCGTACGGACACCCCATCGCTCGGCCACTCGTTCCTTGCCCCTCACGCTCGTTCACCCCCCACGCTCGTCCCCCACACGCTCGTCCGGCCGCACATGCTCGTCCGGCCGCACACAGCTCGTTCGCCCATCCACGTTCACCCGGACCCTGCCAACTGCCGGCTTGCCCGTGAACAGGCCACGTAACGACGCAACACATTGCTCGCCAGCGGATCCACCGCCTCTGTTCAATCGTCCAGGTCGCTAGACCAGCACGTCGTTCGTGTCCGCTACGTATTGGGCCCTCGTTGGACGGTTTTGTTCGTCCTATTCTAGCTCTCCTCTCGCAGCGAACGGGACTGACACTGTCATGTTTTGACATTAGGCAGCCGGTCGCCTCGTTGCATCGCCATAGCATACACCTCTGTGGACAGGAGGGCTTACGGGTACGGGCGTAGACGTCGGGTCATACATCAGGCAAGTCATTCTTAACCTTGGCGTGGACAGTGTGATACGGCGTATGGGCTGCCGGATGCCCCGCCGAGCTATCGCTGTATCGACCGACCACGCCGTATAGGCCGTCGCAGGAACCCACATCGCCCGCCAGTGCTCCATGAGTGCAGGCCGGCTGCTCCCTCCCCGATGGGCCTACACCCTGGTCTGCGGATCGAGGCGACGCAGTGAGCCGCACACACGCCGGCATTGGGGGACGCTGTGGGATGTGCGATGGATTCTTCCACCACGTCTCTGGCGCTGACCCCTTCCACACGCAGATCCATCCTCCCTCTCTACCTCCTTCGCGGTCGTCCCCATGATCTCACGTCTTGTACGCCAACACTTACATCAGACACTCACTGCCACTGGCTGACCCTATGTCTCTGAACAGACACGGACCGGCCGCATTTTCTCACCGTACAATCTCAGCAAGAACTTCGATGCCGCCCAGCTCGTGGAACGTGCGCCCCTGGACGTTGACGGCGCCGACCACTGGGATATCACCCCGGTCGAGCCAGTATCCTCGTCGTCCCCGTCGCCCCCGTTGTCGCCACTGCCGCCCCTAACACCATCCCCGAGCTCCCGCCGGCTACGTCACCGCTGTCGGACGCCCTCGCAGGGTCTATGACGCAGGATGCAGCGCTCCCGGAGTTTTCGCTTCCGCCATTGTTGGTGGATCCCACACCTGTCATGGCCGTTGACCTCGCCCAGACGCCCATCGCTCCTGGTGTTCACACGGGCGCCGGTTCCGCTGCCACACGCCCACGGAAGCGAGGCCGTTCGCCGGGCGCTGATGCCGCCAACCATACCAAGCGCAATAGACGATCGCGTCGCAAAAAGCAACGCGCCGGCAAGCAGCCCGACGTCCTCTCCCGTGGCCCCCCCCTTACCGCGATGAAGCACATCGACAACGCCAAGGTCCTCAGCGTGCCCCTCCGGCTTCACACGCTGCCCATCGCGAAGGGCGCGTTTGTCGGGAAGCGCCAGTCGGTGGACAAGGAGAGGGAGTGGACGCTGGAGGATCTGAAGGCGGACGGGTTCGAGGTGTTCGAATGGGACGGCATGTGTGTTCGACGCGTCTGCCGGGATGTATTCCGCGTTCTAACCAGCCCCAGAACGCCATACATTCTTGCGGACGCACAGGAACGTGTCGTGGCCGTTCTAGCAGGGCGACCGGAGGACACGTCGTGGGATGAGGTGGTGAAGGAGGCGAACCGGGCGATGGAGGCGACGGCGAAGAAGTGCACGTTCCAGGAACAGCACCTCAACCACCGGCGGGGTTCTTCCCGGCGCTGGCAACAGGGTTCTCATACGGCGGTGGACAGAAGGTATGTCATCTGTGTGGGCGTCGGGTCATGCTGTTGCGAGGTTGACCCAGACGCCAGGGAACTTCCGCAACACGCCATCGAACGCGGCAGCGCTGGACGAGCTGTGCCAGAACCAAGCCATCAAGCGCATCGCTGGCTTCGGCTGCAGTACGTCACTCCCGCTGCTGTATGCGTCGACATGCCGGTGCTAATCGTACCCCCAGCTGCATACTCGCTCTATGCGCCTAAGGTCCATCGGTCCACATGTGCGTCACTCAAGAAACTCTGCAACAAACACCCCACACTGCAGTTCAATTTCACGAACAGCATGTTCCCTGCAACGACGTTCAACTTTGGGCCTGGTGCGGTCTGCATCGAACACGTCGATGCATGAATGACGCCTGTAACTGGTGCCACATAGCAGCACTGGGCAGCTTTGACCCCAACCATGGTGGACACTTTGTCCTGTTTGACTTCAAGCTGGTCATCCGTTTCCCCCTGGGTCGTCCATCCTCATCCCCTCATCCATCATCCGCCATGCCAACACGTCCATCAGGCCAGGCGAGTGTCGGATGTCGATGACCCAGTACTGTGCTGGGGGGCTGATGCGGTGGGTAGAGACTGGGTTTAGAACACTAGGAGACTTTTGTAGCCAGGACCCCAAGAGGTATCAGAACTACTGCAGCAGACTTAAGTTGCGGTTATGGAGCGCATCTCCCTCTTCTCCACCCTAGACAGCCTGCGTGGGGATGCAGCAGCGCCCATGGCATCCTAGAGACTCATTTTAGAGACTCTTCTTAGAGACTCGTCTTAGAGACAGGGCTTAGAGCCAGGTACATATACACTAATACCCTAATGCTTTCCTTTAGAGCCCAGTAGGGCCATTTCCACTCTTTTGATTACTGTACAGTTGCTGGTAGTGGTAGAGGGGGTGGAACAGTTTAATGGAGGGGTGGGCAGACGGTCGGTGGTGGGGGATTGGTGGACTTGGACTACATTACAGAGCATTCTAATGCCTTGACAATTACAGTGCTTAAACCACGGTCCTGCAGGAGACTCAGCAACTTGGCGACTTGGTGATTCAGTGACTCGGTGGCTCAGCAAGCGGTAGCAGGGCAGCTGGGCGTCTATTCTGGTGGCTCCCGTCTCCTCATCCCCCTGTGTCCCTCTGGGGCCCCTGTGTGCCACTCCCAGCAAACAAATGTCAATAAAATGGCACGATACGATGAACTAGCGTTTTGTGCCATTTTATTTGCTTTTTGTTTGGTTTTGGTGGCGCATAGGAGACACAAGGTAGACGCATGGGCCCTACATGTGGGCTCCTCCTGGCAGTGCTACGTCTCTTTTTTTTCATCCATCCTCTCTTTATCTCCCTTTTCTTCCTTCCCCTTCCCCTTCCTTTTGCTGACGTTGTTCTCTTGAAGGCCCATATATTGAAGCATCAACTATCAAGCCGTAGGTGCTCCATCCAAGTGCTTAGACGTCTCGCTCACCGTTCATGCAGATGTCCTCCACCTCTGCCCCACAGGCTTCTCCCTCATCATCGACGTCAGGTGCTGCCCCCAGTGCACGCCCACCTCCTAAATGTAAGAGCTATGTTCATTGCTGTTCATTGTCCCTTGTCGCAGACGCTAACTGTCATCTCAGTGAGCCCCATCTACCTCCCAGGGCGGAACCCCATGTTCCCCACCCTCTTCACTCTCGACAGACACATCAAGGCTCCCAACTATGGGCCATACCAGGGCAAGATCTACTTCACCATCATGAACACCGATCCCCAGCACCTCACCAAGTTCCATGAATTTCTCAAGGATGCAAAGATCCCCAACGGCACAGAGGAGGGTATAGCGCAGTCGGGTCAGTGCCTCTTACCCATGTCACAGTGCCTAGCTGACATCTCTGCAGGCTTTGCTCGCTATGGGCCAGGGGACTGTGTTATTGGGCGGGACCTTAGGAAGGGCAACAGGGAGGAGACAGATGAGCTTCTGTCATGGATCACCCCAGTGTACGTCTCCTGCCTGTGTTCTGGCTGTTGCTCATGGCATGTGCAGGGAGTGCTTTGATAAGAAAGACGTGGCAGACCTTTGGGCTGTGCGTGACGACATCCTGGGGCCCGATGAGCTGCGCACCCCCAGCAAGGCAGTTTTCCAAGATGGCATCTGGTCTGGTGGGGTGGCATGGAAGCGCAACCCCCTTGCCTGCTGTGTCCAGAATGCATCTCGCTGCTACACAGCAGCCTTCTCCCACCAGGTGCCCAAGACGCTCACGTCGCCTACTCGGGGCGTCAAGACCAATGGCGGAATCCTCACACCCCACCATCTGTTACGCAAACGTCTCATTGATGTGCGTCTCTGTATTTTCATGTTGCCCAGGGTGCTCACTGTCTTATCAGGTCACTGCACGCATCGGTGTTCGTGCCATGACTCTTAGTGCTCCAGCTGAGGCCATGCTTCTCCGACAGCGTGCAGAGGCCCTCAACTTTCCCCGCATAGGCAACAGCGACAACTACTACTTCTCCACCATGCAGCTCAACCTCACTCCTGCCCAAGGCCCCGATGCTGCCACTGCCAGTGCGTCCACGTCACATCACGTCTCTTTATATTGTGCTTACAGAGGTGTACAGAGAGCAAATTTGTTGAGGACTTGGGGCACTTTGGGGGCAAGCACACCGACAATGGCGATGCGCTCCCTGCCTTCTCCAACCTGGTCTCATGCAGCGATCTACGTGGCAATGAGCGCCCAGGCATCTTTGTGCTGCTCACGCTTGGGCTGTATATTGTACTTGAGGGCTTTGTGTCCTGCTGCTTCTCTGGGCGACACTTCCATGGTGGATTTCCTCCCCATGCCCAGCCAGGCTGCATGCCTGATCCCCGCTCATACCGTGTGGTCATTATCTCCTACCCCAGCAGCTCAGCGTTTGACGCCGCCTCCAAGTACACACTGGCCAATGTTGGGAACAACGTCACCATTGAGCTTCCTCGAGAGGCCATTGATCCTCAGTGCGTCTTTCTCATTCATGTCTTGTCGTCTTCCTCTAATATGCTGTTGTAGATACGACATGTTAGGGCTGATGTCACTCCCACCTCTATTGCTGCTGATGGCCATGTGCTCACGTCTGCTGATGCTCTTATGAACTATCTGGGACGTGCACTGGCCCAGCTCGCCCACAAGGTGATGGGTGAGGTCTGCAGTGACTTCCAGGTCTCCATCGACACCACACAGTTTCTGCAGTCCATCAGCTACGTCGACCCTGCTGCTGTCGCTGCCCTTTCATCCCCTGGACCACCCAAGCGGCTGCAGCTCAAGCCATGGGACCTTGCTCCTCGGTCTGCTGTGTGCTCAGAGGTGTTTGGGTGCACACGTCAGAATGTGGTCAGGCTGTGGAATGACGCCTACAGACGCAAGCTGCCCTTCTTTCCAGAGTCCAGCGACTCTGGGCTTTGGGCAAAGTACAACGTTTTCTCCGACCAGCCCCTGGACGTCAATGAAAATGGTCTTGCTGTCGCCATGCAAAAGGGTGAGCCCTGCATCTGCATGTGTGAGACGTCTGCTAATCCAGTGGTCTAGGCAAGTCTCGGGCCCACCCTGCCCCTGTCAATGCAGGAAAGAAGAGCAAGAAGCGTGGCAGGGCCAACAGTGGTACGTGCATTCCCCCTCTGTTGTGCTCACCTGTGGCTCACTGTATGCTCTAGACCTGGTAAACGTCAACACATCGGACGGGTGCAGACAATCCGCTCCATCACCTTCAACAACCCCACCCCTTTGTTGCATGGGCCCCCTGCACTACCCCCTCCCACCACTCCCCACCGCCATTCAAAGCGTGCTAGAGCCCAGAACCCTGGCTCATCCCCTGAACAGCCTCTGAGGGAATACATTAACAATCGTCGTCACTGTGGGTTCTTGTCTGCTCACATCCACATCCTGTTCTCTGCTGATGCACGTCACAGTGGCTGCTCTCCATGGTGGAGGGGGTGATGGGGGTGGGAGTGTTGCAGACAACGAGTTGGATACAGATGGGTCAGAGAACGACAGGGATAGGGACAGGGATCCCGACTTCTATCCCACCACCGCGTCAAGACCACACCTCCAGCTTAAGAAGACCAAGGGCCCCACCCTGCTTTCGTCTCGCAGACTCGCCAAGCTCCTTGCTCCCCTGGATGCCAGAAGCACCTGTGAGGAGGGTGAGTATCTCATGTGCATCTCTGCATACATCTTGCTCACTGCAAGATCTAGACGGTGAAGAGGACATGGACATCGATGGTTCCAATAACTCAGATGGGCAAGAAGGTAGGGAGTGCACATGTTGGTCTGCCACGTCACTTATGCTGTGGATAGAAACCGACCCACCCTACCAAGGTCTCCCAGGCCATGTCCGTCTGCCTGGGGAGCCCGCGTCGCAAATGCGCGGCGAACTCGATAGCACGCAAATGATTAAATACACAGGATCTTATCGCGCCGGCGAGTATAGGCTTGACTATCGCTGCCGCACCGACGCCATCAGACCGTATCGCGTCCTGAACCTCGCCCATCACACCATATCTCCGACACACCCCCACAAGCCAAGCACGAGCCCAGCATGTGTACGTGCACCGCACCCCCACAACCTTGCACGTGCCCTCCCACCACCTCCTACCAGGCGCAGTTCACCTCCTCGACAGCGCTGTAATCGTAGTCGTCCAAATGAGCATTCACATCTGATACCGTCGCTGCAATGGCCGTGTTCGCCTGTCTGCTACTTTTCTTCGCCTTGAATGCCTCCCAAGCCGCTCGATCCGGGCAGTCCGACTTGTAGTGGCCAATTTTCTCGCAGAAGAAACAAGTCACGTTCCCACCGCCTCTAGGCATAGTATCCGAACGTATGGCTGCAGCAGCGACACTGTCGTCATGGGTGGGGGAAAAGTTGGACGTCTGCCGGACTTCTTCGTTGAGCAGCCGTGAGATAACGACTTCCAGCGTGAGTTGATCGGTCGGCATTGTGTCGAAAGAGATGATGACAGGGTCATATGTCGAGGGGAGGCCCATGGTGATCGCGAGAATCTTGTCTTGCTCACTGACAGTAATCCCGGCTTCTTCCATCCTAAAAGCCACGCTCCAAACCTCTCCAATCCACGCCTGCATCGGCTGTTCTGCACGCTTCTTCGCTGTCAAGAATCGCCTCTTCATCGCTAGCTGCGTTGCGAAACCGCGCGCCTTGTGCACCTCGGCCAACGTCTCCCAGATCTCCATCGGGTCGTGGGAACGCATGTGGGACAACTGACCGTCTTCAACCTGCATAATCATCTCTGCCCTCGCCTCCGACATCTTCTGCGCAGAGCGCTTCTTCTTCTTCTTCTCGTACTCCTCCTGCCACAGCGACGGATCTTGCTGATCAACATCGTCCATCGCGATCTGAACGACATCCCAGAGCTTGAGGCGCACAAGTTCGGCCTCCATGCGCATCGCCCACTCGTGATGATTGACGTCATTGAGTTTTGCGAAGCGACCACGGCGCTCAGAAGAAGGATTGTCGGACATGGTGGTGAAGGGGGATAGGGTGGGTCGTCGGCCCAAATATTGTCGTCGTCGTAATGTCTCGGTAAGTCGTCGTTCGTCGGTAAGACCCTAAAGGGAATGGCACGAAGCGGAGGGGAACAAGGGCTATACAGCGCGTTTGTGTTGGAGCAAGCGAGGCGAGTCGTCGAACGCGTCGTTGTTCCGGGGTAGTAGGGAGCCCGCGTCGCAAACGCGTGGCGAACTCGATAGCACGCAAATGATTAAATACACAGGATCTTATCGCGCCGGCGAGTGCATAGGCTTGACTATCGCTGCCGCACCGACGCCATCAGACCGTATCGCGTCCTGAACCTCGCCCATCACACCATATCTCCGACAGCTGCAACTGAGGTAGATTCCACCCAATGTAAGTCATTAGTTGCTGCACCCTGTGCTCTGCTCATTGTTGTGTCAGGCAGCATATGCAATGTTCATAAAGAAGCTCAGCATCTTTGCACTGGAGAGGTTCCGTGCCACCATCAACCGCTCCATTGTCAGGCTGGAGAAGGAGCGACCGACGTTTATAAGCACCAGCATGTCTGCAAGTCGCACCATGTACCAAGTGCTCCATCACTCTGGCAAGCCAGCCCAGTTCAGTGCCGACTATGGCCCCCACCTTGCCACTCTCTGGACAGCGGTCAACTATCAGCGTGAACGCTTTATGTTCCATGAGGTCCAGATCGCCATGCTTAAGAGCGAACACATGCTGGCCATCACTGCAGCCTGGACGTGGCTGGACGTTGACATCCCCTCCATGTTGTACTGGCTTCTCCAGTATCCTGGTGTGTATTTCTACTTGCTCTTGTGCAATGGTGAACGTGTGCTTACTGTGCATGGTAGAGAAGGCCAAGGAGCAGACGGCATGGCTGAAGAGCCTTCTCAAAGACGTTCAGGCCCAGCTTCTTCTTCCTCAAGAGAGAAGGCAGCCCTTGCAGTCGAGCAAGTATCTTGTACTGCAAGAGAACAAAGAGTACACCATCAAGTACAACAATCACCTGCCCCTACAGCGGAACGGCTCCTCGATGCATGATCTGCTGGTCAAGTTCACTAGGGAGGCGCTTCTTCTGTGGCTCAAGTTCCCCTCTGGCCAGGGTCAGCTGCAGGCAGGGTTTATTCGGACACTTCTGCAGCATTTCCACAACCCAGATGTGCTCCTGCTGCCTGGCATGCATGATGTGTTCTGTCGTGTGCGGGGTTCTCTTCTCCCTGCAAGTGCTGTACGTGGCTCGCGATTAGGGCTTAACTCACTCGACGACTTCAGCAAGTACCTCTCAACCCAGCCGCTTGCAACACCTGAGTCCCCAGAGTCGGCGGTCATGAAGAATATCTCAGAGCGGCTGGAGGTGTTTAGGACCCAGTGGAGACAGCTTGAGGGCGGTGGTCATAGTGCGTCTTCATATCGTGCATTGCTGAGCTCTTACTGAGATCGTTGTCCAGTTCTGCCTGCCCATGTCAGAGGATCGGACCACTTTATGGAGGCCCTGCAGGCAGCTGCTGACAAGCTCACTGGCTACTTGCAAGAGCTCCTTCCTTTGCTTACACCCCCTCTACCCGCTCAGCTGTCCCCTCTGCAACACAAGGTTAGGGGCAACCCCGACTTCCTTCTCCCATTCCGCCAGCACGCTCCAGAGGTCCAGAATGCCTTCAGCAACAAGGGTATGCTGCATCCAACTAGGGTCAATGAGCCAGGTGCCATCGCCAGTCTTTGGCTTCTACGTGGCATCTTCTACCGCACCCGCTTCTCCTCTGAGCACCCCGACTCGCTCTTCTTCCACAACTACAACCACTGGCAGGAGACGTACAAGCGCATCTGTGCTGACCCTCAGATCGCTGCGTTCAACCAAGACAAGGACCGCTACTTCTGCAATGCACGTGCCTACGGCCAGGCGACAACCCGGTCTACAGAGAATGCTGAGGCGTACTTTGAGGGGGAACCTGCTTGGCTGGAGATGTTCAAGTCCAAGGAGCCTGGGTGGTGCATGCCTTATATTGAGGCGTACCGGTTTACGCAGCGTGTGCAGCGGGGCCGCAAGATTCTGCCCCAGCTCGGTCCTCTCACAGGCATGCTGATCGCTGCTGACTTGGTCTATGCTGGGAAGGTCGCCATGCCCTCTGCAGAGGAGATGGGGGAGATGGTCTATTTGCTGGACAGGGGTGCTAGTGCGTGTCTGCGCTTTTTCCGTCTCTTGGACAGGTCAAGCGACAAGGAGTCGGTGATCTCTGTGTTCACCTCCCTTTACAACAAGGTATACAGCAGCTTCACCGAGGCAGAGTGCTCTACCATGACCTTTGACCCCATTATGTTTGAGCATTCCCTGTGTAAATACCAGCGCTGTGTTGAATCGTAGCACTTCTGTTGCGTTGCGCTCAGTCTCATACATTATACATTATGTAGGGTACAATACAAAAGGCTTGTCTAGGCCTTGGACACCTCCATCCGGTCGTCTGCCAGTGTCAGACGCTTGAGCTGTCTCTGAGGTGCCTCTACTCCATTAACATTTTCCTTGTCGTCATTATCGTACCTGACCTTGCGCTTCATCTTCTTCAGAGGTGAGACGTTCCGAGTGCTCAGGATCTTGATGACCGACATATTGTAATCCTGACCGAATTTCAGAACCATCACTGTGCACAAGGGAAACGTCACATACGGTGTGGACGACATGGCTCAGGATGCAGATGGCACGCAGCTTGGGAAGAAAGATGTAGTCATGCCGACCCAGCTTTGCCACAGTGAACGCCACCTGGAGTTCTACCATGGTCCCTGACATGATCGTGTCAGGCTTGATGCGCTTGAAGCTGCTCCTTTGTAAGCATGTACTGAGGTCGGGGCAAGATAAACGCTTACCTAGGCCTGGTCAACTGGGCCTGACGCTCCCAATACTCCACTACATTTTCCTGCAGGTGGACCTGGCTGCTGAGGTGTGGGCGGAGAACATTGAAGGGGTCGACGACCTCTGACAAGTCCCCATGTGGCTCACCATCGGCGAACTTCACCGGAGTCAGGTAGCGGTTCCCAAAGGTGAGGGAGAGATGAGCATTTGCACGCTCAGGCTGCCAGGTGCGGAGGTGATGTCCCTTCAGGTGGGCGGAGAACTGATTATATATCGCCATAGCTGCTGCCGCTGCATCATCAAAGGGCTCAACCCCAAGGCCAGTGATGGTGACACTTTGCTTGAGGTCAATGATGCGGTGGGTGTTTGCAGGGATTCTGGTATCGCCAATGAACACTTATAACATGAGCTTCAGTTAATAAGCCACAGCACGCACTGATCACGCCGCAAAGGCGGTAGACTGGTGTCCACCAGAAATCCCTGAACTCGGAGTACCAACTCCTCTGGGGGGGTGGCTGCATCTGCACGGTGGTGAATAAGCACCAGTGTGCGCCCTGCCTGCTGCTCCGCTATCTCCGTGTGGTCTACCATCCGCACCGGCTGTTTAGATGTTAGTATATGGAAGAGAGGATAGAACAGATTACTTACATCAATAAAGCTTCGCAGCTGGTCAAACGGGGGCTCAGACTCTGTGCACTGGTTCATCCAGTCTTGGAGCATTGCCTCTACAAATAATAAATGAGCATTTTGAATGGGGACCACCCAAGGTTCACTGACGGTACTTGGGGGTGTTGGCATACAGATGGGTGAGCACAGACATGGTGGGGCAGAATGAAGGTGCGAGAGGCCGTGCAATGTCTCTGAGAACTTTGGCTGACTGCACATGCCAAGTGCGATGGCCGTGTGCTATTTTAGTGGAATTTGCAATACAGCTGTCCGTTGCAACGGAGACTGCGCTCCAGATGTGTACATAGACCAAGCGGGAATCCACAAGGTGTTCTGGAGCCGGCCTTCTCATTTGACGGAGCATCACTGCAGTATTTGCAAATTGGACTCTGGGAAGCCATGTCCGCATCTCCGACCCATGCACTGCACTTTCTCCCTGCAAAATCCATCCTTGCACGATGTGCAAATAGGTGCACACTAATTTTGTTCTGCTTTCTGCACTGCAGAGCAGCAACAGAAATGACTATCTTACATTATATTCTAGGATGAGGGATAATAACAAATGTCGGTTGGTGGACTTCGCCGTTGCACACTTGGCAATTTGAAATTTCAAAATACCAGGCGAGAGAAGGATGTGACTCCGTAGCTCCGTTGCTCTCTTCATCAAAGCGAGGGAAGAACAAAAGGTCAGCTGTGCGTGCCCGCTTTGGCTTGCCCCTCCAGAATATTATAAAAGCCTGATCCAAGGAACACATCCCCCAGAGTCCTCCCCTCCGAGTCCTCACTGTTTCCAACCTTCTCATTGCATAACTGCACTCAACCCCAAACTCGTCTCTCCTCTCCCCACATTCCATCCACTTTGCTGCCATGTCTTCCCGCTCCACCCGCCGCTATGCCGCTGCCAGCACTGGTGGTCGTCCGTGAGTTTCTTTGCTATTTCTTTGTACCATGCTCTGGCTGATGTACATGCCAGTCCCAAGGCCGTTCAGGAAAAGGAGGCTGCCGAAGAAGCCAAGCCATCTGCTGCCCCACGTCGTGGTCGCGGTGGTGCACGCGGTGGTCGGTGAGTCCTCTCCATTTACTCTCTCCCAGCTGGTTCTCACTCTTTGCAGCGGCCGTGGCAGGGCTGCCGCCACCAGTGCCCGAGGCACCCGCAAGGAGGTGGTGGTCCCGGACAGTGAGTCCGAGGATGTCAGTGTCAGCGACATTGATGCCGGTCCAGCGGTCAAAGGAAAGACCAAAAAGGAGGTCACCCCCGAGGAAGTCTCGTACGTTATCTGTTATTGGTATATCCTATCTCTTGCTCTACTAATTATGTCCCTCTCTTAGTGACGAGGAGTCCGTTGTCATCCCCAGGTATGTTTACTTATTGCTCTTCCACTCTTATTTTGTACTAAGACCTTGCAGCGAGGATGAGAACTCCTACCGTCTGGACATGGAGCTTACACCCAAGATAGTGTATGTCATTATTTTCTCTTCTAATGGTCTTCCACTTATTGTTGTCCAGGCGCAGGCGCAGTGATGCCTCCAGCCCTCCGGTCACCCCCAAGACCCCTACCCCTGTGTATGTATTTTTATATATATTTTGTACCGATCACTTACTCACTTTGCTTGTACAGCAAATCCGCCAAGGGGAAGACCGTCAAGGGCAAGGGCAAGGCCACCCCCCACAAGCGCTCCAAGGAGTGAGTATCCATATAGTAACTCATTTGAACCTCTATTAACTGTGCGCACAGACCTGAGTCGGAGCCCACCTCTGATGAGGAGTATGCCATTTCCTTATTATTACTCTTCAATTACTTATACCGCTTCTGTTGCCCGTGCAGCATCTCCCCGGCCAAAAAGGTCAAGACCGAGTAAGTCTCTTTGTTGTCTACCGTAACATATCTTTCTGATAACCTATGCTCCGTTACAGGGAAGGGGACAAAAAGGCCCAGTTGATCCTCCCCCGCCGCTCGTGAGTGTTGTCCATCATCATTATATTATTTTGTATATTTACCCGAGTATAGGTACTTCCTGGCACTTGCAGCCAAGAAGCTGGAGGAGGAAGAGAAGGCGGAGAAGGCGGAGAAGGCGGCGGAGGCTGAGGCTGCTGCTGCAGAGAAGAAGGCCGCTGCAGTTGCCCACAAGGCCAAGACCCCCAAGACCACCCCAGGGCATAAGAGGAACTTTGCATCGGTGGTCATTACACCACGCCGCGTGTCCACCCCCAGCAAGACCTCCACCAAGGCGGCCTCTGCGTCCACCTCCAAGGGTGGCAAGGCTGCCAAGGCCCCGGAGTAAGTGTCCTCTGCTCACTGTTCATGTACACTCTGCTCACTTCTGTTCCAGCTCTGGGTCGTCCTTCTTTACCCAGGAGACTGATGACGAGGACAAGTACTGAGCTTTACTTAGAAGTACTGTACTAGTTCTTACAGTAGTTTGTAGGGCGCGGCGCCAGCGTTGGCTGTTTGAGAAGGACCTCATCAGCTGCCTTGGCTCTGCGGGTGGCTCCACCGTGTATGTCCCTATCTCTTAATACACGGTGGTTTTGGCCTTCTCAATGGGTTGCTTAGGGACAAGAACAAGGGCAAGAAGGGTAACAGCAGTGACAGCAGTGACATTGAGCCCATGTAAGTGTTCCATTTGAAATGGATATGCACAACCTGATATTCTGGTTATAGTCCATGGGCGGATACTGAAGCAGAGGAGAGGTAAGCATTATGTCTGATGCCTCTGTACACTGCTAATATTTGGAACAGTGACAAGGACGTCGACATGGACGATCTTGCAGATGGGATCTCCAACAAGCTCGACCTGGACTTGGATGACCCTGAGGTGGTCGATGGGGTCCTCCGCAACACATACCAGGACCTGCCCCCTGTTTGGTATGTAAATGGTCCTTTTATTTATTCTCCATCTAAACTGCATTTGCAGCGACTGTGTGGTGGTCACCGCAGATGGCTCTGCAATCTCCACTGTGCTGTACAGCCAGGGGTTCCTGAAGGAGCACAATGTCAACCCCAGGTAAGTGACCCACGTGTCTCTACCAAATATTGAGCTAATAATCAAGTTGCAGCGCTCTGCAGAAACTGGTCACATTTGCTACAGATGGGGCCTATGTGATCAATCCTGCACGCCAGGACCCCTGCAGCGTGGTTACCACCACATTTGGGCAGAGCGTCAACCCTGTGCTCTCCTGGGCCCCACGCTCTGGCCAGATGGTCAGAGTGATCTGCATGTCTCTCGGGTTTGTCTTTACCTGCAACATTGTGTTCCCAGCATCGTTTGGGAAACAGGGCACCCAGAGTGTCAAATCTGTTCTGTTTGGGCCAGTGCGTGCAGAGTGGGAGCGCACAGTTGGGTTCTTTGGCTCTGCCTTCAAGCAGGACAGCCTGGGGGTGCCCACCTTCACTGCCTCCCAGAGGTACGTGGGGATCAGCATCCAGACATTTCCCTCTGAGGTTGCCCCAGCTTGTAAGTGCAGTCTGCCCTTTTCCCCCATCACTGCACTTACACTGCTTTAGTTCCTGAGGTCTCCTTCATTGGAGTAACTTCCACCAAGCACTCTGGGAAGAAGGCAGGGGGCAGCACTCCTGCCAAGGTTCCGTCTGTCCCATCACGCAGTCTGCTGGAGATGCGGGACAAGACCACCTGGAGCACCAACGATGATGGTCAGTGCTCCATCTTCCTCTTTCTCTGCTGTGACATTGATCCCTTAAATAGTTGGGGCCTGGGATGGGACTGAGTACTTCAAGCGGAACAAGAAGCCATCAATGAAGTTCTCATTTGATGTGCTGCACACTCTGCCCCGGCTGACCGCTGATCCCAACTTTGGTGACACAGTCATGGTCTTGTACTCCACATCGACCTACCGTCAGGACAACATGGCTGGGACATCTCTCAGCCTGAACCTCTATGGCATTGTCCTGGTGTCCCGCAAGTAAGTGATTCTCTTCTTAGTGTGCCCTCTGACTGACACAGTTTTATAGGGTCTAGATGTGCAGGCTGCAGAACACAAGCATCATCAGCTTGTAAGGCCCTGCCCCCCTATCCGTATCTTACTCATAATGCACCTGTTGGTCTGGCCCATGCCAACTGCGCTCCCCGCTCATGTTAAGCATATTTATGTAGTTTTATTTTTTGTAATGCCGCATGCGTACTCTTAGAGTACGTTATACCCTAGCAATACAATGATGTCACTGGGGTGGGTGAGGTAAGTGCACATTTGAGTTGTTTATGAAGGTAAGAAAGTGAGTAAGAAATGGCTGAAGGGCTAACCCTAAAAATTGTATTGAAAATTGGCCCTAACCCTAGGATAGGTGTTGTGGGATAAGAAAGATTGTATATGGCACTTATTTTGAGATTTACTTGAATAAGCTGAGTTTGAAAATATTTTCCCACGGGGATCGATTGGCGTAACGCGACCTAGCGTGGAGGTCGTCCCATAAGAAACGATTTCTTCGTTCCTCATCAATCATAAAGTTTGAAATCTCGTTAGAAAGGTATTCCGAAGCTGAATCCATCTATACTGTCGCGGAATTACTAAAAGAGCTTATGTGAACGGAATTATTGATTATATCAGAGATCTCAGGTATAAGAGTATTGTTTAATGTGCAGCTCATTCAATATTGAAGGTATACACATGGGAGTTGTACCAGCAAATAGGCATAATCCGCAGCTTTCGAACGGTATATTACATGCACCACATTGGTGAAATAGCGACAGAGATAATCCAGTAGAAGTGCCAAAGTGGCTGGTTCAGTAGTAATGTGCTGACTGCGCACCTAGTTCTTGGCCAAATGGCTTCAAACAAATCGCGATCTGTGCGCGTTCCAAATGCGAACACAACACACCCACACGCGCGAGATTTGGACGAGATTAAGGGGTAGTAAAATGCGGAATACTGGTCTTTCTGAGAGAAATACTCAAATAGGTGCTTCATAAATGCTCACATCGAAATGTGGACAACACATATGGATAGAGGAGAGCGAGAGCTTTCAAACGGTATATTACATGCCCTACTTTGCATGAAAAGTGACAGAGATAATTCAATAACACTGCACCCCAAAGTGCAAAATAAGCGCCCTAAGGGGTAAAAAAAGCGCTGGCTGGCACGATTCACTTACCCGAGCTATCGTGCCAGCCAGCGCTTTTTTGACCATCACATGACTCCCTTTTTAAACTGCCCATCTCAGGGATTGAACCTGGGGCCTCCGGGATTCAAGCAATCTAGCTGCCCACATTTACCACTGCCCCATTAGGCCTTTGATTTCCTTGCCCCTTATCTCCCCATATCATGTCTCCTGCCCCTGATAAGATATGTCCCGGACATCTGGGCGCTTTTTTGCTTATCTGCCCCCTCCGGAAATGGCAGCTGGCTGGCTCAGCAGTGATCTGCTGGCACATCTTGTCTGGCACACTGCTCACCCAGTTCTTGTCCAAATGGCCTCAAATAAATCGCGATTTGTGCGCATTTTGAATACAAATAAATTGCAACAACAAGCGTGGGAATCCATGAGGTTTGAGAGGTCGTAAAATGCGAAATACTAGACCCCTTTGGATAAGTACTGGTGGCATATCTTGTTCAGCTTACTACTCACTCAGTTTTTCACTAAATGGCTTCAAACCAATCGCGATTTGTGCGTATTTGGAATGCAAATAAAGTGCAACAAAGAGCGTGGGAATTGATGATATTTCAGAGGTTGTAAAGTGCGAAATACCCTTCCCATGTGGATGAATGCTGACAACTGTACACTCAAAGACACATGTGAACACACATAAAGCAGCACCATGTGATAGAGGCATGTGAGGGCTTTCTTTTGATGTCTAACATGTCCTACATTGGCTCATATTGAGAGAAGTAATCCAGTAAAAGTGCAAAATGGGCACTGGCTGGCATCATCTGAGAGTATATAGCACCTCATTGGACTCATAATTCTGGGCTCTACTCAATCATAATAATGGGACCCCAAGCATGAGACAACATTTTAAAGATGAAAAAAATGTGATTTATAGTGATATGTTTAACCCTTGGCACAATCAAACCGCATTTCAACTACTGTCTCTGCTGTGTGTATAGTATCAGTGGGCATTAAGTGAAATGTGATGATCCCACTTTCTCATCAATCGTATCTGCCAGATATGGCCCTCTCCCACCAAGTTGTCGTCATCATCGCCATCATCACCCATGTCCATACTTGGGACAGAGGTGTCGTTACCTGTAGAGACTGAATCCTGGTGAGCAATGAGTAATATGGAGATGGACTACAGACGTACCCATGGTCTGTGAAGACCCACCAGCATCCAGACTTGAGTTGTCGGCCTCAGTGCCTGAATTGAGACGGGTGCGCTTGGTAGCACGCATGCTGTTCCGCCGACAAGGGGCTGCAGGCGGAGGTGGCACTGGATTAGTGACCAGTGCTGGGTTGCTGAACTTCACGGCGTGTACAGTGTTGACCCGTCCCTTGTTGCTGACGGCAGCAATGTCTGGGGATAGATGGCAACATCAGCCCCAACCATAACCCTAGCACGTGGAGACAGAGTGTACGTACCATCATCACCCCTACCACGCTTCCGCCCACCGCCCTTCTTCACTGGCTTGGGTTGTGCCACCGTACGTCCTTTTCCTAGGCTGCATTACACATCTGAACCTGCAGAGGAATAAGGAAGACTCACCCTTCTCAGTGCCATTGCACCCAGCCCTTGGTGCCGTTACCTTGGCTAAGACAGGGAGGCCGTGCTTCTCCCTAAGTCCCGACTCCATGAGCTCAGGGTAGAACTCAATGCTATGCTTGAAAGCAGCATCCCAGTGCTGAACAGCCAGCTGGCGTGGGCTGGAGCCATCTACAGAGGCGGGGAGACAGGGGGCATGGCCCAGTCATCGAGCACACAGCGGGTGTGGGTGGAGGGGTCAGAGTACGATATAGCCCCCAGGAACTTGGTGGCGTCAAATGCCACCTCCAGATCTGGGGCAACCTCCTGCAGCACACGATGTGACAGCTGCACAAGTGCCCGCCCAATGAAGTTCATGAGTGCGTCTGCGGTGGTGACAGCAAGTCCGTCTGCCGCGATGGAGGTGGGAGTCACGCTGGAGCGACATCCATCATATCTAGCACCAGATAAGCAGATGTCTCATAGAGAGAGAGAGCGGGAAGGAGGGAGAGAGAGCGGAAACTTACTTAGGGTCCCGTGCTTCACTTGGAAGTTCCACCATGGCATGGTCAGACAGGTTTGCCAACGTGTACTTGCCCACTGCATCAAATGCAGCCTCCTGGGGGTAGGAGACAATGACGACCCGGTATGACCGTGGATCGGGAGCCGCCCCAGGCCGGGCCGTCGGGGGAAAGCCCCCATGGGTGTACCGCCCAGAAAAGCAGCACAACACCAGGCCCTCCAGCCTGATGTACACCCCAAAAGTGAGCAGGACAAATATCCCTGGGTCTTCATTACCGTGGAGATCGCTGCACGCAATGAGATGGGAGAGGGCAGCCAGGGCATCATGTCCATCGACGTGCTTCCCCCCAAAGTGTCCAAGATCCTCATTGAACTGTGATGCTGTCATACGACGTAGGTAGTCAGACAACGACCCACAGAAGAGTATAAGAGTATACGTACATGCACGTGCAGCATCAGCCCCCTTGGCGGGGCTGAGGTTGAGCTGGATGGTGGAGAAGTAGCAGTTGTCACGGGACCCAATCCGTGGAAAGTTGGTGGCCTCTGCACGTTCACAGAGCAGGGCAGCCACATCAGGGGCACCCAGGTTCATGGAGGTGCTTCCCAGACGTGCAGTGACCTGGACATCAAGGATGAATACCCAGTCCTTGGCAATGCCAGAACGACGTACCTCAATTAACCTCTTCCTCAGCTCCTGATGGGGCGTAAGGGGCCCACCATCCGTCTTGGCTCCAGGTGTGAGGGACGTCAACCCCTGGGGGGCTTGGAAAGAGAGGGCAATGGTGGAGCACCGTGGGGCATTGGTCACTGGCAAGGCAAGGGGGTCCCTCTCCCAGGCAACTCCACCCGTGTACACGCCATCCTCAAATACAGCCCTGCTTGAGGTGCGGGCATCTGGAGGCCCAAGAAGAGCATCACGGACACTCCACAGTTCCGCCACGTCCTCTGGATCAAAACACTCCCTGCCCAATGTTAGCCCACGGCCAAATACTAGACACGGCAGGGGAGGGGGACGTACTTGGGGGTAACCCAGCAGATGACCTTGTCATCAGCCTCTTGAAGGCTCCCATTGGTGTCCCTTGCCAGTAGGCAGTCCCCAGGCCCAATAGGGGCAAATCCTGTTGAGATGAGCAAGGAGTGGGGAGCACAGGTGGAGGATGGACGTACCCGACCTGTTGATCCCGTCTTCTGTACCCTCAGGAATGGAGGCACCCTTGATAAAGTTGTGCATGGCCTGCAGCCCCTTAGGGCTCAAGTCCATGAGCACAAGATATATCTTGCCATGATAGGCCCCAAAATTAGGGGCCTTGAGATGGTTGTGGAGGGTGTAGAGGGGTGGGAACCCCTTGGGACGTAGTGGAAGGCTGAGGGCTTCCACTGACACGTGTGGAAAGCCAAAAGTCAAAAAGCTAATCTTGTATGTAATAGAAGATGTACTCACTCTTTCTTCCACTAGAGACCCCGTGTCTCCGAGATCTGAGATGCAGAAGAGTAGAAGCCCCAGACAAGGGAGAAGAGATGGAAAGAGGGAGCCCAGGGGCCAGCAAGCCCAGGGGAGCAGAGGGTGCTGGCACAAGGGAGAGGAGCACCAGGGAGAGGAGTACCGACAGTGGCCAATAGTGGCGCCAACAGTGGCGCCAACAGTAGCGCCAACAGTAGCGCCAACAGTAGCGCCAAAAACTAGGCGCTGGCTGGCACGATAGCCTTTGCCGAGCTATCATGCCAGCCAGCGCCTACTGCCCACCCCCCAATAGATGCTCACTTACCGCCCACAACTCCACCAACCAACACCGAGTAACCAGCAATAACCAATGTCCAAGTACTATAGGGGGCACAGTAACGACTGGGGTGTTAAGTAGATACTAGGGTAACAATCCAAAGAATTAAAGGTATTAGTAATGGATAGTAGGATATGTAGAGAACGAGTAGCTATGGAGAGGGGCTCACTTGAGCCCATAGACGACATCATTAGCCAGTTCTGTATGTAAGGAAAGACGACTTAAATGAATGGCTAGTCTGGTATCAGCATCAGCATCAAAGGCCATCTTGGCCTTGGGGGACTGCTGAGCGAGTTGCCCTTGTGTTCTAAACCCAGCATCGACCCACCTCAGCAGACCCCCAGCACAGTACTGGGTGAACGACATCCTGGTCTCCCCTAGCTGGATGGGGGTGTTGGCATGGAGCACCACCGCCGACATCAGCAGGATGCTGGATCCAGGTGGAAACTCCACCACCAGCTTGAAGGGGAATAGCACCAAGTGCCCACCCTGTTGGGGATCAAAGTCACCCAGAGCGACGACGTGGCAGAACCCACAGGAGTCATTAGCCCAGTCCACATGGACAAAGCATACCGTGGATGGCCCAAAGTTGAAGGCGGCACCAGGGAAGATGCTGTTGGTGAAGTTGACGCGTAGAGAGGGGTTATGCTTGTGGATGGCACCCAGCTTGGAGCGGATGTTCCTGTGCACTCTAGGGGCGTACGTCGCCAAAGTGCCTGCACAAAGAATGGTTAGATGGCACAAACAGGAGCACAGGGCACTTACTGCTGCCAAAGCCAGCGAGGCGAACCATGGCTGGGTGGCTACGTAGCTCCTGCAGTGCACGCCCATTCTTCTTGGTGTGCTTTAAATTGGTGGGCACCTGTGCCACGTCAGCCCCAGCCACGGCACAGGCAACTAGTGCAGCTTACCTGCTGTCCTCCCCCATACGACACCCCAGCATCCAGGGCAGGGTAGTTGCCCCTCCTATGCTTAACCTGCTCGTCTTTGAACTTGCAGGAGCCAGCCGCCTTCTGCATGGCAGTGGTGGCATCCGCCACCACCGAGTCCCAGCTGGGATCCTCTGGGCGTCCAGGAAACCCCCCAACCACCCTCCCCTCAGAGTCCAGGAGAGCAAAAGGAGTTCTGGATCTAGCATCAGCAGTGTAGAGGGAGAGAGAGGACAAGAGGACTCACCTGCCATCCCAAGACACGTATGAGAACCCATCCCCCAGCAGCTCCTCCACCGTCCAAACGTGTTTGTCAGTGGGGGTCCGCTTGCCTACGTAGCCTCCCTTGGCAAAGGACAGCTCCTTTGGCCCAAGTTCCATCTGGAGAGCGGCTATGGAAGCGGCGTGCCCCTGGATGTTAGGGTGGACCCTCTCAGAGAAGGGGCCTCTGGAGCGCTGGTCCTCGCGGGCCTGCTGGCAGAGCTGGCACCGACGTTGACACTTGTTCTCCCTGTCGGCTTCCTTGTTCCCGACACGCTGCCGCTTCCGCTTGCCCTTCCGACCCTTGCGGGGAGCAGGCTCTACCTCAGCTCCACAGTGCTACTTGACGAGGGCAGGGGAGCTGAGCTGAGTGCAGCAGGGAAGACGGGCGGAGATGACGCCAGCAAAGTAGAGTCGACCAGCCCAGAGGGTGGCGGCAACTCGGGCAGCTCCCCAGGGGGCCCAGGCGCCAAGGGAGGGGGAGCTGCAGCCCCAGCTGAGTCGTCGAGTTCGTCGTCCTCCAAGGCGTCCACCAGGTGGTCGAAGTCGTTGTGGTCTTCAGCATGAGCTAAAGCCTCAGCGACCAGGACCGCGATGTCCACCTTGGACTGGATGATCTCGTAGGGGGAGAAAATCCGACCCGTCCGAGTCTAAAGGGAATGAAACAGGTCAGCAGCGAGCAGACAAAGAGAGATACTACATACCATACGAGCCGCCATGGTTCTGCTCCGCAGCTGGATGAAACTGTGACTGTAAAGAAACAGCAGGCCAGTTGTCAGCATTGTCCAAGGTCTCAAGAGTCCGAAGCGTCGACGTCCGGCAGCTGCACAACAACAACGAAAGCACGCTTTGCAGGCGATCGTCCGACCAGGGTGCGGTCACGCGACACAGCATCTGCAGAACGGCATTTCGTTGCAGAAGTGCGGCCGCTGAATGCGAGACACGTCGAAGTCTTGAGAAATTGACGTGTCTATGCAACTTGCAGGTATGCAGCGACAGTGGAACCGTGCTCTGCGGGCGATCGTCCGGCCAGGGTGCGGCCACGCGACACAGCAGCCGTAGAGCCGTGTTCCACTGGGCTGCATACCTGCTAGACACATGCCACGCCAACACCTTTAGTAAAAAGACATGCTTACCTTTAACGGAGGCCACCAACGGGACGGTTGACCGTTGAAGACCAGTCTTGACTCCCAGTCGCCACTGTGGCCGCTCTCACCTGGGGTTGCGGGATGCTGGTAGTCGACGAGCAGGAGCCTCAAAATGCGTGCAGATGCAGTGTAAAGAAAACGAGAGGCGGTGAGTGAGAGCTTGGGGGAGATGGAGAAGAGAAGGTGAAGCGCTCGGTGCGTGGCTCGGCGGGCGACGCGCGACGCATTTCTGGCAGACTCCGCCAAGTTCAGACTTGGGCTCTGGCGCGCGGATGGGCTCCTCTCGCCTATCCCCGCCCTTGTCCTTGTCCTTGTCCGCGCTCTCTCCATTGCCGCCTGCTTGTCCACCCTGCCCGCTCGACGGCGCAAGGCCTCGTCTTCATGCCCCGCCACATGCTTGCTGTTCGTCATGACCACCGCCCAGAACGTCCTTCCTCCCACCCAGTCCCCGCCTCCCCTTGAGATTCCCACTCTCGCACAAGCCCATGCCGCCCCTGCGCATAGTCCAAACATCTCCAGAGAACACACCCCACGTCCACTAAGTCCCCGTCAGTCCTCCTGCCGACTCCTTCTCCAGCGTCCTCTCTAACCATGGCGTCCCAGAGCATACAAGCCCTCTTTCCCTCTCCACACCCTCAGTCAAGCCCCAGTCCCGCAGAACAACCGCCCCCTTATCCAGCCCTACCATCCCCCCTCAAGGCCCTTCGGGATCTACTGCCCTACCATCGTTCTCCGCCAATGCGGACCGCCCGTACCACATCGTTATCGTGTATGCAGCCCATTCCTCTCTCTCTCTCTCTCCTTATGCACACTAATCCTACACTATTTCCGGCGCGGGCCAGGAATGTCCTAGCACATCAGGTCGGTCCGTCCGATACGTGGAGCCTTCGAAGTTCACAATCCGTCTCCACCGGAATTCCTACGGCTCTCAGGCTCAGAGCTGGCTTCAAACTCAACGACAAGGACAAGGAGCCTTCGCGCTCGAGGAACTCCCTCCTCCCCCTCGACCCCGACCACTCAATTCACCACAAGAGCGGAAAGACCGACTTTCCTTCCCCTGGAGACAACACCGTCACCCGCCTTCCAGCTGGCCTTCAATCCTTGAGAACTGGTACTGCCGTCCGACCGTCCCAGGCCAGAACGGAGCTTCTACCTCTGATTCGAACGTCAAGTCCTCGCCTGAGATTCACCGAGTTGGGCCTTAGGAGCTCTTGACAAGGTGCGCACGATGGGCCTCTATCTTGCTGTCTGCATTCACTCGGAAGCCAAGCCGCTCGTTCGAGGTAGTTGACCACCTGAGTGTATGCTGGGAAAGTCGATCTGAGCACATCCCTCAGGGACCTCCAAGTCAGCGGTGACTACTGGGCTCATCCATGTGGAACGACTGCGCGGAGTCGGGCGCAGGAGAACCACTGGACACGTCTCCCTCAGCAGGGTGAGGAGAATTCGTAGAGTGTCGCGCACTACCAGCCTACTCTCAAGGTACGAGTGAGACGATACACGGGTGCGGCGGTGCACGATACTGACCCTAGCTATGGCTTTCTCCCGCTTCCGTTGCTCTCATTCACGCTCCTCCCGCTCGCGCTCCTCCTTCAGCTTTGCCTCCCTCTCCTTCTCCCTTCTCTCTCGTTCCTCTTTTAGGCGCTCGGACTCCCCTCGGCGTATATACTTGGTCGGGCGGGCTCCCTCAGTACCCGGGATCTCGAGCGCCTTACGTTTGACGGCGATCTCTGTCTTGGGAGCGTCCATTGCATGTGCGGCGGAGGTTCGTTCCAATCTTTGTACGAAATAGTTAGCTAGTGATACGACCGCGCGCGGATGTGGCGGACTAGAGCGGGTAGGGAGACGCCAGGCCCGCGTCGTCGACGTACAACAACCTCGGTATCGTCCTGTCGGGCGTGGCGGACGTGTGCACCGGCGCAGACGGTGAGCTGATCGACGGCGTAGGTCTAGTGCAGATGTACTACCCTGCGGGGCTGCAGATGGACCCGAAGCAGGTACCCGCACCTGCTCACCAACCTTGGCTCGCTGCTCAAAGACCAAGATGATGGCGGAGGCCGAGGCGTGGAGCTGGGTTGGGTGAGTCCGCCGGCGCCAACGACCAAACCAACCGTTCCGACCGCCTCCATCTCATCCCCATCCTCCACCACCATCTCCCAGCTCCCTCCTCATCCAGCGGCGTAATGCCTGACCTCTCCAGGTACGTGATTTCTCAATAGCATCTTCCACTAGCGCAACCTTTTTGACTTAACATCCCCAAGCAAATACGTGCTCCATCTGCGCTACCCACTTCGCCGATATAAGGGCATTGCGACTCTGTCCCTGATTCTCCACCACCTCACTTGCATGCTAGTTCTCCCTTCCCGGGTCTACGAACGCCGCTGCAGACATGGCTACTTCGCTCCTTCAGCACCTTTCACCTCAGGACTGGGAGCGCTTCGTGCACTTCGGCTTTGGGGCCCGCCAGACGGTACCCTTCGGTTGTGTCCACCATGCGTTCGAGCACTATGCTGCAGCGCAGCCCGATGCAGTGGCAGTCGAACATCTCAGTGACACTATCACCTACGGCGAACTGGACAGGCAGGCCAACGTCCTCGCGAACCATCTACGGGCAGAGGGCGTCCGCCCCGGGGTCTGCGTCTGCCTCCTCGCTCAGTGTTCCGTCTTCATGGTCGTCGGTATCATCACCGTGCTAAAGGCTGGCACCTCCTATGTCCCCCTGGACGGTGCAATGGTCACCCAATCGACGCTGGAGCACGTCCTGAAAGACTCTGGGGTGAAGCTTGTACTGACCATGAACGACTACATCCATCGCGTCATTGACACTCCGGTCTTCTGCCTTGAGGATATTCCGTCGCTGCCGCAGGACATGTCGAAGCCCAAGGACTCAAGCACCCCAACTAATCCTGTTTACATCATTTACACTTCGGGTAGGTCATAATCCTGTTCGGGGACGCTTTGTATGCTCACTTGCACACATTAGGCACTACCGGGAAGCCTAAAGGTGTCGAGGTCAAGCATGGCAACGTCACTAATTGTACGTTCTCTTCCGTAACGATAGACGTCAGACGCCACCTTCTGACCATCTGCTCCAAGTGGTTTGTCTTGCGCTGGGTAACGTCGAGATGAGGCCGGGACGCAGGGTCTCTCAGCTTCTGAACATCGCCTTTGATATGGCTGCCTGGGTAAGCGGTTCTCCAAATACATTCCGCCGCTCTAATGCCTCCTCTTCACCTCAGGAAATCCTTGGAAGCCTCAGTAACGACTGCACTCTCTGCGTGCGCGGCAAAACTTCCAAGGACTGGCGGGCCGTAATGAAGACTGTGGACATCGTCATCGGTCAGTCCCCCACCCAAACGCGTCATGTGGCCCATCCTGACATCCTCATACTATTTTCAGCTACCCCGAGCATGATGGGTATGCACACATTCTAGTGTATTTCGTCCGAGCGGGACGCTGAGCGGTGCCCTTCCAGCTCCTCACGATCCGGCCGACTACCCCAATATCAAGGTCGTCACTACCGCTGGCGAACTGTGCCCACTACGTAAATCCCTCCGCGCCCATGCTTCCGCGATATCCGCCTAACCCCACTTGGTGGGAGAGGGCCATGTCTGGCAGGTACGATTGATGAGGAAGTGGGATCATTACATTTCACTTAATCCCCACTGATACTATACACACAGCAGAGACAGTACTTCAAATGCAGTTTGATTGTGCCAAGGGTTAAACATATCACTAGAAATCACTTTTTTTTCATCTTTAAAATGTTGTCTCATGCTTGGGACCCATTATGATTGAGTAGAGCCCAGAATTATGAGTCCAATGAGGTGCTATATACTCTCAGATGATGCCAGCCAGTGCTCATTTCATACTTTTACTGGATTACATCTCTCAATCTGAGCCAATGTAGGACATGTTAGACATCAAAAGAAAGTCCTTACATCCCTCTATCACATGGTGCTGCTTATGTGTGTTCACATGTATCTTTGAGTGTACAGTTGTCAGTAATCATTCAGGTGGAAAGAGTATTTCGCACTTTACAACCTCTGAAACATCATCAATTCCCACGCTCTTTGTTGCACTTTATTTGCATTCCAAATACGCACAAATCGCGATTTATTTGAGGCCATTTGGCCAAGAACTGGGTGAGCAGTGAGCTGGATAAGATGGGCCACCAGATCACTTCATCAGTCTTCACCCAGATGACACCAGTATTCCGCATTTTACGACCTCTTAAACTGCCTCAATTCCCACGCACTTTGTTGCGCTTTGTTTGCATTCGAAATGCGCACAAATCACAATTCATTTGAAGCCATTTGGCTGAGAACTGAGTCAGCAGTGTGCCAGAGAAGATGTGCCAGCAGAGCACTGCTGAGCCAGCCAGCTGCCATTTCCGGAGGGGGCAGATAAGCAAAAAAAGCGCCCAGATGGCCGGGAGTGATCTTATCAGGGGCAGAAGACATGATATGGGGAGATAAGGGGCAAGGAAATCAAGGGCCTGATGGGGCAGTGGTAAATGTGGGAGACCGGATTGCTTGAATTCTGGAGGTCCCGGGTTCAATCCCTGGGATGGGCAGTTTAAAAAGGAAGTCATGTGATGGTCAAAAAAGCGCTGGCTGGCACGATAGCTCGGGTAAGTGAATCGTGCCAGCCAGCGCTTATTTTACCCCTTAGGGCGCTTATTTTGCACTTTGGGGTGCACTGTTATTGAATTATCTCCGTCACTGTTCATGCAAAGTAGGGCATGTAATATACCGTTTGAAAGCTCTAGCTCTCCTCTATCCATCTGTGTTGTCCACATTTCGATGTGAGCATTTATGCAGCATCTATTTGAGTATTTCTCCCTCATGGACCAGTGTTTCGCATTTTACTACCCCTCAATCTCGTCCGAATTCCGCGCGTGTGGGTGCGTTCTGTTCGTATTTCAAACGCGCATAGATCGCAATTTGTTTGGAGTGATTTGGTCAAGAACTGGGTGTATAGCGAGCGGATCACTGCTGAGGCAGCTACCTTTCCACTGCTACTGAATTATCTCTCTCGCTATTTCACCAAAGTGGTGCATATAGTATACAGTTCAAAAGCTGCAGATTATGCCCATATTCTGGTACAACTTCCATGTCTTTACCTTCAATATTGAATGAGCTACCCATGCAACAATACTATTATACTTGAGCTGTGTGATAGAAGCACTTATACCGGTCCAATAGAAGCTGGGAGTAACTCTGCGATATTATAGATGGATTCAGCTTCAAAACACCTTTCTAACGAGGTATTAAACTCACCATTTGGATAGAAACTGCCCAAGTTATGAGGCAAAGAAGTTTCAGCCACAGCAGAGTAATAGACAGTTAATCCGGATTCTTGCCCTTGTTAGCTTACTAATTGACTGATATCAACACTCCATAATAAGCACATTCTTAATACTGTTACTCAAAAAATTTTTCATTCTAGTTGGCCCACTAACAAACTCAAGAACCCAGAATTACTGACTTTTATATGGAAGTAAAGCCTTGTGATCATGTGATCGCAAGGCAGGCATGTGCACCGCTTTAGAGGGTCAAATAAGCGCCCAGGATGCGCCATCATAAGTGGTAAGTAGCAGTAAGCCACAGGTAAGTAGTGGTTGAAGGGCTAACCCTAAAATTTGTAGTGGAAACTGCCCCTAACCCCAGGCTGGGTGTTGGTGGGTAAGAAATGTTGTATATGGCGCTTATTTTGAGACTTACCTGGGTAAGCTGAGTTTGAAGTCAAGATTCCCACGGGCTCAATTGGCGTAACGCGACCTGGCGCGGAGGTCATCCCATAAGAAACGATTTCTTCGTTCCTCATCAATCGTAATGACGTCGCAGCGCTCGCTGAGAAGTGGGCAAAGGCCGTGCACTACTACAACAACTGTGGTCCCACGGACGTGCGTCTTTTTTTCCCACCCGCACGGTCCTCGGTCCTCGGGTGCGCTTGACTCACGGGTTCGCGGCAGGTTGCCATCGTGAATACGATGCATCTGCACACCCCGGGTGAGTTCCTCACGATCGGCAGGCCGATGCCCAACATGAACGTGTACGTGCTCGACGATAACATGAAGCCGGTCGCGATCGGCGAGCCCGGCGTGATGTGGGGCGGCGGCGCATGCGTGAGCAAGGCCTATGTAAACCTTCCGGACACGACGGCCGAGCGCTATGCGCTCGATCCATTCACCAATGATGGGTGCACACAGGCTTCGTTCGACTCGCGGTGGTGGGACGGGCTGACGAGGTTTCATGTAGGAGCTACATGTTCAATACCGGCGATCTCGGTCGGTGGCGCAAAAATGGAGAACTTGAGCATCTGGGACGCGTCGACGATCAGGTCAAGGTCAAGGTAGGACATCTGTTGTTCGCGCACCTCTAAACGACGATCCTTACTCCTTACCGCACAGGGTTTCCACGTCGAGTTGGACGGCGTCTCTGTGGCGATGCAGACAATCCTGTGGATACTGACAGGTGTTTACAAGATCGAGTTCGAGCTGTGGGGCTTTGTGACCCCCGTGACCGTCAAGTTCGAGGCGGTCAAGGCGGCAGTGTCGCTCGTACAACCATACTATGCTGTCCTGACTCAGTACATCACTCTGGACGAATTCCCGCACATGAGCAACGGCAAGATCGACAAGCGGGCTCTGCACGAACTGGCCCTGGACAAACTCGCGCGCGCGAAGGCCGAGAAGGAGGCACCAGCCGTTGTCCCCGCGAAGCCCAAGTTCTACGCCCCGTCGCCGTACAGCGGGAATGTGCTCTCGGACATCGTTAACGCGCTCCCCAAGCAGCCGCAGCCGATGTACCAGGTAGACATGCACGAGAAGTCAAACGCGCTCGTGGCGGTCAAGAGCGAGCCCAATACCTCCGCATCGTCTAGCTCAACCGCACTCGAGAAGGGCGGGTCGGCTACCTCGATCAAGAGTGGGAACTTCTGGGACAGCTATCTCGAAGACGACCTTCCCGAGAAGACAAACGGCCACTACTTCCGCAACGTCCGCCACCAGATCTTCTCACTCTATTGTCAATTCCTCGGCAATGTTTTCATTGTAAATATGGCCATCTTCATCGCAACACTCGTTAAAGGCCGCGTGAACGCAAAGCAGCTCGGTCTCGTCGTCGTTTCACATCTCTTCTGCGCCATCCTCATGCGCCAGGACTATGTAATCAATGCGTTCTTTACGGTGGCGTGCGGGACCCCGACCAGGTCGGTCTCGGCTCCGCCCGTGGCATTTGGCTTCTGCTAACCATCTCGAGTATAGTTGGTCTCTGGCGATCCGCCGGGTGGCGGCTCGCGTCTATCACATCGGAGGCTGTGAGTTTACCTCCACCTCCATGATTCTGTAGGCTGGTTGACTGAACTCTGGCTCCAGTACATTCCGGATGTGCGTTCAGCGGCCTCGTCTGGCTGATCCTATTCACGATCCAGGCGACACGGGAGCTCTTGCGCAACGAACGGACGTCGGTGGCGACGGTGGCGATCACCTACTTCATCCTCGTGCTGCTGGTCGGCATCGTCCTTTTCGTGTACCCCAAGGTCCGCACCTCGAACCACGACGTGTTCGAGCGCACACGTCGGTTCCTCGGGTGGTCTGCGACGGCGCTTGTCTGGGCTCAGGTACGCCGAACCTTCTATCCTTGGCCACCCTCGCAGTTGCTGATGTGACGCGCGCGCTTCGCAGGTCATCCTCTTGACCAACGACTACCGCTCCGCAAGGTGCCTGTCTGGGCGGAAGTTCTGTCGAACCACACCGTCAGGCTCTACCTTGATTACGGTGCGTCGTTCCCTAATGTCTTACTTTCACCTGATCACGACGAGCTCATGTCGCGTGGACGTGCCTTCTGTAGTGACGCCCAAGCCCGGGCACTTTACGCGCATCTCGGACAACCCGCTATTCGAGTGGCATGGCTTCGCGACGATCTCGGAGCCGGGCAATACGGGCTACTCGCTCGTCGTGTCGCGTGCGGGTGACTGGACGACCAAGATGATCGTAGAGCCGCCGACAAAGCTCCGGGTGCGCGGCGTGCCTACGTACGGCGTGCTACGCATCGCGCCGCTCTTCCGGCGCATCGTGCTTGTCACAACGGGGAGCGGCATCGGACCATGCGCGCCGTGCATCCTCGTGCAAAAGGTTCCGATTCGCCTTTTGTGGATGTCTCCCAACGTGCACAACACGTTCGGCGACAAGCTTGTCTACCAAATTCTGGAAGCCTCGCCGGACGCGGTCGTGTATGGTGAGTGACGAGTGGCGCGTGGACCTCGGCTGAGCATGTGGATGAGTGTATGTATAGTCTATCTAAATGTACAACGCATATGCGCCGATAACTAGACTATGGTCGGCCCTACTACACCTCTCCAGGCGTCGAATGCCTCGGTCATCCAAGGCGTCGTATTTCAGGCAGACGACCTCCCCTCGCCGTGGGGGTGGTGACGGCGGCTTTGGCGTGTCCTGGGGTTCTGTAGAGGGCTGAATCCCTTGCTGAGCGTCGTCACAGTAGAGGAAGGGAAGGAGCCAGCGGAAAACAGGACCACCTGTCGACAACGAGGAGTTTGGCGTTAGCGACGTGTCGAGAGAACTGCCGGTCACCGCGGGGGGCATGGCAGGGGTGCTACTGATGCTTAGCACTGGCGATATCGTGTTTGCGTGTCTCATGGGCACACCGATACTGGGGGGCACCGGTACCTGGGACGGGCCGTCCTGAGACTGCGTCCGAACAAGAGCATGGTCATCGGCCGGGGAGGGTTTCGGGAACGAGTCCACAGATCGCGCTTGGGACAACCTCCGGAATGGGAGCCCTCTCGTCTTCGTAGGAGAAGGGATAGACCCGGCAGGTAGCTGCTGTTTGCCAGGATTCGGGTGTGGAGTGAGTTGGAGGGTGGGACGAGAGTGGATGGTCTGCTCGCCCACAAGATACCTCTCATCAGACCAGATCGCAATCCACTTACCAGCTAGGCACGCGCTGTTTGTGGGACGAGTCGTACATACCCTTCTCCTCTTCGTCTTCCAAGTCTACCCTCCAAGTCTACCTTCCAAGTGAACGGAGACCTAGGGGAAGGGGAACTTGTAGGTGGGCCAAAGTCTCGGTGTGCACTGCGACTAGGCAATTAGAGAGGAAGCTTGATGAAGAGAAAGCAAACCGGCCGACGGGGGCATGGTGAACGCGGTATGGGTTCTCAGGTGATGTCTGGACTGTGCGCGGGAGGTGGCTTGAGCTTGTGCAAGAGTGGGGATCTCAAGGACAGGCGGAGATGGGAGGGGGGTGTGGACGATATGAGCAGTGGTCATGTGGAGCCGCGAGCATAGTACAGGGTTGGTGGCGACGTTGGGGCCCTACGCCATCAGCAGGCGGAGGCGGAGACAGCGAGGATGAGGACGAGGAAAGGCAAGAGGAGCCGTTCGCGCACCAGACTCAGACTCAGAGCTGAAGGCATGAAGTGAGTCACGTGACACATCCCTTGCCTAACCTTTCAAATTCCTCCCGCTCAATCCGTAGTCGACCTCGGCGTGTTCATGCGCCTCAAGTACGGCTTCCTCCTCCACAACCTCACCTCTACCAACATGCTCCCCGTCTTCCGCACCGAGCCACAGGATCGGATCCTCACCTCCGCCCACAACTTCGCTCTCGGCTTCTTCTGTTATCCGCTCGACGGTCAATACCAGCAGCTCGTGACTATCGAGGACTACGGCTTTAACGGCACGTTTGCGCCACCGAAGACGTGCCACAATGCTCACGCATTAGCGTGGGGTGACTGTGCAGCTCCCTTCATGCACGCGTGGGGTTGGCACGCTTGGCGCCTCAGCTCGAGGGATTGGAACGGACTCTGGATGTGTATATGATGCAGCAACTCTGCACATACAAGGTTCGCCTTCTCGAGGCTTTCACCTCCTGGCCTAGCTCTAACGTTTCACAGACCATCGCGATTGGTTACTCTAAGTTTTGCGAGCTCTTCACCGAGGAGGAATGAGAGGACTTCCACAACGCGTGCGCCCGTCCATGCTTGTGTCCCTACTTTTCCACTGACCCACCTTTAGCATTGACCTATACTTCTGGTACGACTCTGTGTTTGGCTCGCCGGTCGCGCGCGCACAAGGCATCAGCTACGTCCAGGAACTCGTCTTGCGGCTCACTCACATACCCATTGAGGTGCACAATTCTTCGACCAATGCCACCCTCGACGACGACCCCGCGATGTTCCCGCTTTGTCAGAGCCTGTACGTCGATGCCACCCACGAGGTTGTCGTCTTCCACGGTGAGTATCTGTCGCGCCCAGCTATTACGATGTGTGACTCAACTTCCCATTCCAGTGATTACCGCACTCAACTTAACTAGCTTTGCGGCGAACGGGCCCCTCCCCACCGATCACATCCCGCCCAACCACGCATTCAAGACCTCGCATCTAGCGCCCTTCGCGACTAATGTCCAATTTCAGTGTACGTCTCTCTGCCTCCATTTCCGCTTCCTGCCCTTCTTCCATTTCGCCCCTGACTCACTCTCGCCTGGGCAGTGCTCTCCTGTGCCTCATTCCCAGACCCGCAGACCCACACCATCATAAACGATGGTGTTGCATCACTCACAAGCATCCGTGGGTATCACGGCGGTCAGGATGTGTCCTGTCCCTATGTTTATAGTTGCGCAGCCCAAGACAATCCGCGACACAGACTGAGCGTAGGGGTGCCTGGGTGAGTGAGAGGTCCCGTCTGGAACGGTATGCAATACAACCACGGGCGACCCGCTGCGGAGGGGATAAATCAAGAAACACGACAGGGTAGGTACGAATAGTATATAGTGATACCCAGGAAGTGACGTGAGTAGAATGCGATATTATTTATGTCAATAAAGGTCTTAGACTCAACTGTGGATACATTTCGATAGAGTAATCTCTAGCTCCCTCACATACCCGGTCCTCCCGCGACAGTATCCAGCCGCCACGCGCAGATCCCTGCCCAAAACGTTCAGGAGCCCCCTAGGCTTTCGACGTCCGACTTGTGTGGTACGCCCATCCCTCGTCATCCGCACATATCCGAAGCGCTTTCAGCCCGGATGCAAAGCAGGCTCCGCTTCGCGTCTACCATGGCGCCATGCCTATACCCTCTTATAAGGCCCCTCTCGTGAGCTTAGCACGTCCATCGTCTTCTTCAGCGGGTCTCTCCCTTCTTTTCTTCTAAACCTCAAATCTGAGTGTCTTGCTACAATGCCTTCCGCCACCCTGATCACCTCAGATTCCGGCTTCCGCTACGCATGCATCGCCGCCGGCCTCTCTTTCATAATTATCAAGTTCATAGCCTCCTATGTATCCTACTTACGCTCTCCGCTTCGTGACCTCCCCAGACAAAGGTGTTCGTCTAGAACTGGATCCTCGGCGATATGAAGGTCCTCGCGAAGGGGTTCGATCGCGTCGCCGTCCAGGAGCACTGGGACAGCGCATACGGGCTCGTCTTCAAGTACAAGGGCTACTTCAATGTACGTCACGCCTCTGCACCCACAACCTGAGCGGTCTCATTTTGTCCCTGCTGACATGCATACAGGCTGACCGTATCCATACGACCGACGTGCGGGCCCTAAACTGCTTCCTCACCCACTCCGAGGACTTTTCCAAGTGGGACCAGTCGTGTAGGAACCTCGCTCGCGCGCTCGGAAACAGTCTGCTTGTCATAAATGGTGCGTTCCCTTCTAATCATCACCAGTCCACTGCTCAACCAATGACTGTGATGCACTAGGGGTGGACCACAGGCGACAGGTGAGTGCCGCCATGACCGAGAGAGCACACAAAACTGACTCGGCCACACAGAGGCGTATCATGCTATTAAAAGGCCACAGCATATGAGGTATCTATACTTACGCTGTCTTTTAAATCCGCGAACTAACCTCCGTATTCGTTGACAAGTCTATTATCGTAAGTCTAATTGACTACTCCCCTTTAATTCAACTGCACGCCTCACGCCCTCATTCTATGACAGCTACACGACAAGTGGGCGGCGATGATCACCTAACCCGGCTTGGCCGCGCGCATCGACGTGCTCAGTGGGCTGAACCAGATGACGCTCGACGTGATTGGCATGGCCAGGTTCAGCTACGACATCGACGCGCTCGGCATACACGGCTCCCGGAGCGAGCTCAACCGCGCGTTCCAGAGGCCCACCGGCTCGACTGCAGGCCGCGGCTTTCCGTTCATCGTCATTGCCAAGACGTACTTCCCCATCCTCAAATTTATCGTATGTACCCCCCCTTCCTCCAGTCTTATTTTGGCGTGCGGCAAGCTGATGGCAGCTGCGCAGCCCGACCAGATGTCAAACAGGTCGTTGTGGGCGCAGGCCATCATGCGCCGCGTTGGCATGCAGCTGCTCGCGGAGAAGAAGGCCAAGCTGCTCAGCGATGGCGGAGCAAAGGGCAGCGTCGAGCGCAAGGACGTCGTTGGGCGCGACCTGCTCACGTTGCTCATCAAGGCAAACATGGCTGCAGACGTCCCGGACAACCAGCGTTTGACGGACGAAGAGGTTCTCAGTCGTAGGTTCACCCGTAAGATTGTAGTGCGAGTCTACGCTAACCGGTCCTCGCCCCTCCAGAAATTCCGACGTACGTTGCCCTTACAAACGCGCCGGATGTGGCTCACCATGTTCTTTTCCTCCATAGTTTCTTCATCGCAGGTCACGACACAACAAGCACCGCGACGACCTGGTGTCTCTTCGCCCTTGCGCAGCACCCCTCCATCGAGGATAAGCTCCATGAGGAGCTCGAGTAGACCCCCTAATATGGATGTTAGACATGTCCCCCACGAATCACAGCACTGTAGAGTACACACCGTTCCTATACTCCGGCAAGCCTGTCATGTGCTGCAGCCCCTCGAACTTCCACCCGAGGACCTTCTCAATTGGCTCGGCAAGGCTGTACGTTGTCCAGCCGGTCAGCTTTATGATTGATGAGGAACGAAGAAATCGTTTCTTATGGGACGACCTCTGCGCCAGGTCGCGTTACGCCAATCGATCCCCGTGAGAAAATATTTTCAAACCCAGCTAATCCAAGTAAGTCTTAAAATAAGCGTCATATACAACATTTCTTATCCACCAAAACCCAGTCTGGGGTTAGGGGCAGTTTCCACTACAAATTTTAGGGTTAGCCCTTCAACCATTACTTACCCTTGGCTTACCACTACTTACCACTCATGATGGCACATCCTGGGCGCTTATTTGACCCTCTGGAGCGGTGCACATGTCCATTTTAGATCACATGAATCCAAGACTGTACTTGGGGCTAAACTTCAGTAATTCCAGGTTCTTGAGTTTGTTAGTGGGCCAACTGGGATGAAAAACTTTATGAGTAACAGTATTAAGAATGTGGATCTAATGGAGTGTTGATATCAATACATTAGTAAGCTAACAAGGGCAAGAATCCGGATTTACTGCCTATAACTCTGCTGTGGCTGAAGCTTCTTTGCCTCATAACCTGGGCGGTTTCTATCCAAATGGTGAGTTTGATATCTCGTTAGAAAGGTGTTCTGAAGCTAAATCCATCCATGATATCGCGGAATTACTCACAGAGCTTATTAGACCAGTATTGCTGTTTATATCACAGAGGTCAGGTATAAGAGTGTTATTTAATGTGTAGGTCATTCAAAATTGGGAGTATGGACATGAAAGTTAAATGAATGGATAGCGCTAATCAAGAGCTTTCAAATGGTATATTACATGCACCACATTGGTGAAATAGCGACAGAGATAATCCAGTAGGAGTGCCAAAGTGGCTGGTTCAGTAGTGATGTGCTGACTGCGCACCCAGTTCTTGGCCAAATGGCTTCAAACAAATCGCGATTTGTGCGCATTTTGAATGTAAACAAAACCCAACAAAGAGCGTGGGAATTTATGATGTTTAAGAGGTCGTAAAATGCGAAATACCGGTCCCCTTTGGATGAATACTGATAAAGTAATCTGGTGACACATCTCATTCAGCTCACTGCTTACTCAGTTTTTCACCAAATGGCTTCAAACCAATCGCAATTTGTGCGCATTTATGATACAAACAAAATGCAACAAAGGGCGTGGGAATTGATGACATAATAGAGGTGGTAAAGTGCCAAATACTGGTCCCCTTTGGATGAATCCTGACAATTCCACACTCAAAAGTACAGGCAAAGATATATAAGCAGCACCATTTAATAGAGGCATATGAGGGCTTTGTGGGGATGCATGACATGTCCTACATTGGCTCAGATCTGAGAGATATAATCCAGTAAATGTGCAAAATAGGGACTGACTGGCATGATCTGAGGGGTATAATATTCCCTTAGGTTCATAATCCTGAGCTCCATTGAACGGTCATGGTCATCAGACATGACACAAATTTGCCAAAGTGAAAAAATGCAATTGCTAGTGCAAGTTGAACCATTAGCACAATCAAACTACATTTGAAGCAGTGTCCCAGACTGCTATGTGTATAGTATCAGTGGGCATGAAGTCAAATGTAATTATCCCACTTCATCATCAATCGTACCTGCCAGACATGGCCCTCTTCCACCAAGTACTGATAGTAAACCTGTTGTAACGTTGGAATGGTGGTATAGAGCTTCTTGAGACTATCGAGCTCAGCACTCCGCATCTCATGAGGATGAGTGACCACATAGGTTTGCAGGGCCCCAAAATGGTCCTGTGGCCATAGGTCCTGAGAGTGCAGGAGAGGAGGGTCAAAAAAGTAAGGGAAGTAGGCATCTGTGATAATAAGGGTGGTTAAGAAGGGGAACTGTTGAAGAGGGGATATCCAGGCGCTTGATTGAGACCAAGGACCGCTGCAGAGTGCGTCATTCCACCCAGACTTGGGACAAGGTTAGCACTACTATTCCCACTAGATTTTCCAACCACTCACCATGTTCTGACCTGCATATATCCCCAACACCTGAATATTGTTCCCATTTCCCACCGACCACCATTCCGCAACCTGAGAGAGCGAAAGACCTTGGTATAGAGCACCAACCCATAAATGAAGCTCTTGCAGCTTGGTCATATAGGGGAGGGCAGTGGGGGCCAGGGTTTTGATAAGCTCAAGGTTTTGATAGGTAGGTCCAAAAAAGTGGAGGGCGGTGATAGCAAGGAAGGGAACATGCTGAGAAGGTTGTGAAGATGGGAAATGGCACTGGCACAACTCCTGTTCATAGGAAATAACAGTCTGAAAGAGAGAAATAAGAGAGGATGTGGTAGAAATGGATATTGAGGAGCCAGGGAAGGGTGGGACAAGACATGTAAGAAAGGACTTGTTGACAGAGCGCAAGGAGAGTTGCCAGGTGGGTTTCTCAGCATTAAAGGTCTCAAAAAAATGGGTCCAAGGGAGGCAGACCCATTTTCCTATCTCAGCATATATCTCTGGAGGTAGGTTATTCATAGTGGTGAGGGTGGGTTGAAATGAGAGTGCAACTGAGGACAGCGATGGTTGAACTCACGTGCATCTAAGGTATTTGAAATTGGAGACTTGGAGGTTGTGAAGACGTTGTCTCTCATTTTAGAGACAGTATGGCACTCAGATATTCTCTGGGGACATATATCTAGGCATGTATTAAAGAATACAATGGTACAGACTTGTGTCAAGCAATGAACAGCAACATTATATGGTCATACACACCCATGTCTGACTTGTGACTTGCAAGAGAACGACAACAGCATACAATGGTACACATCAAGAATAGACAGGGGACAATGGCACCAACTCTCATTTAAACCAAGCAATATACATCAGAGACTGTTCAGCTATTTAATGTATGACCTTGTTCTGCCCCCCATTGACATCTATGCTTGGACTTGCACGTCTACATCTGCATATGTCTATGCCCTTTCAACTACCAAACAATAAGTATCTGTACTAAATAATGGCCTGTACTGTGAGTACCTCATCTCTGGGTTGGTAGGTCCAATGGAGGGTGTGCGCTGCTCGAGTAGCTGGTGTGTATCATCAGAATATTTCATCTAACTTTGATTCATACAAACGTTCAGTAATTCAGTGATATACATTATACATAATACAGGTGGAGGCAGATCATATAAGCATCATGCAGTAGAACGTGTACAACAAGAAAGCCAAACCGCTGTTATACGCCACCATGAATCTGCAAAGCTTAGACTCAAAGCACCAGCGGATACGATGAAAGCGCCAACGGGCACAATAAAAGCACAACGGGCATAATAGGAGCGCTGGCGGGCACAATCGGAGCGCTGGCAGGCATAATAGAAGCGCTGGCGGGCACGATAGCCTAGCTGAGCTATCGTGCCCGCCAGCATCTAGCCAGTGCCCCCCAGAGCAGTGTACACTACCTGTGCCTTTGCATTGTTGTTGAGCGAGAACCCTGCAACGTCAAGTTGAGGTATGGGTACTCTGAGAGGAGGGAGGTCAGCGTCTGGCCCATGTAGCCCCACGTACCAATAAGAGCGAGCCACCTTCTACTAGGTGCTGGTGGGGGGCGCTGTGGCAGTGGTGTAGCTGCACACTATGGTTGAGTAGGAATAGAAGCCTGTGGGTGCGCCGGCTGCCTTGCGCGGGGGTGCTGAAGGGCAGATTGGGAGGTAGGTGCGGGGAATATGGCCCTTCTCCTCGATGGATTTGATGAGCTTCTCAACCTCGTTGATGTCGCTCACTCTGTACCAGAACAAGCTCTTGCCTGTGTGGGTGAATCTGCCATCAGCCCGTTCAAAATGTCACGCCTAATTTGTGTCATCAGCACCCACCGTCCAAAAGAGCCACCTGTGATCCTTCTTGATCGCGTTGAAGACATTGTCGACAATGCCGAACATGACACCATTGCGGGAGGCAAGGAGCTTGGCAAGGATGGGCACCTCACCTTCGGGGTGCACGACAATGGCAACGACGTCGAGGGGTCCATCGCCATAGATGGTGTACGGGGTGTCCTTGAGGGCATTCAGAACACCAGTGACGCTCTCCTCACTGGAGAGGACGTCTGGGTCGCAGTCGTGGATAATCTGGCGGAGACGGTCCGCACCTACCAAGTTGATCGTTTTGTGCTGGAACAGCTTATAGCCATGACGGATGAGCACGCCGGCCCCACTGTCTGTGAACAGCTCCCGCTGGAGGGAATCGACCGAAATTACGGCAACAGAAGATGCACAGGGGAGATGATCTAGCAGCTCCTTGAACTTGCGAAGCTTGAGCTTGGTGCCATATTTGACCCACGACTGTTTCATGAATTCGTCGTATTCCTGACAGCGACAGTTAGGAGCTGGGAAGCCTCATAAAAGAGAAACAAAGAGCGAACCTCGTTGAGGTTAATGGTGGTCAGTTTCTCGCCGGTGATACTGTGGAACATGCTGCCCTTGTCGTTGAAGAAGACGATCTTCAAGGGTTTAAGTTAATTTGCGAGCTCGCCGGCAGCAATGTCCACGTTGGCATTGAGGATCTGGCCCGCGTCGGACTCGGCCAGTCTGGTAGGAATGGGGAGAGCACCTGCACGGATGGAGGCTTCAATGGGACACTTGTTGACCTCGGTGATCTTGCCCACGAGTCCGTACTTGTCCTTGTCGAGGTAGTCAGCAGAGAAGACGCCCGAGGTGATTGGGCGGGCAGGAGTGCCCAGCTTTTCGAGCGCGGGGACGAGGTTGAGGTTCTTGTCAAGGGAGACACGACGGGCGATTTGGAGTGTCTTGGTGTCTTGGCATCTGAGTTCATTTCAAAATTTAATGTGGCGTACGGAGAAGGAGGGACTAGGCTCACCGGTGACATGGATGCCGTCGATGTAGTCAGGAATCACACCGGCGCCCTCGATGATGCTGTTTAGTTGGGAACCTGCGCCGTGGAGGACAACGGGATAGAGGCCGACGCAATAGAGAAAAGAGAGGCTCGTGGCAAGTTCCTCTACGTTGTTGAGAACGGCGCCACCGACCTTGATGACAGCAAACTTTGAGGGATGGGATGCATCCGCAGAGGACGAGAAAATGTGAAGGTAGTGCTCGACCTCGTGTTTGGTACTGATAGAGTAGAGGAGACGAGTGATAGTATCCTAAGTGGCTAGAAAGTCAAACAACTGGAGGGGTCGTTGGATGAGCGTGACGCACTCTGTCGCTCTGTGCAGAGGCCGAGGAGAGGGACCTGGCCGCTGCCACATTGGAACGGTGAACGACTGCGCGGCCGGCCGACGCGGCGGAAGCGCGTTGCGAAGAGGGACCTTGGGCACTC